>CM061142.1:423445769-424045769 GCA_030789695.1 Scilla litardierei | reverse complement strand
TTGATGATTTATCTAAATGAATGCATAAAATTTATTGAAGCTGAATGTATGGATTAGTATTTAGTATGCTTTTGTTGGAAATGCACCAAGATTCACGCATCATTGGTATATCTAAGCATCCGCATTATTGTCTTATTTCACCTTCTACTGCAAACTTGATATGAGTAATATCTTTACTGCCTGACTCCATTATTCATTGAGATTATTAAGAATATCCATGCTTACATTTGAGTTTTAGTTGAATTATTATCTTATTTAACCGTTCATGCACACTTTAGAGTGAACTGAGTGTCATATTATTTCTTTCTCCACATATCTTTTTATTTCTCTACATGTCACTTGAGTTCACCCCTTGTAGCTACTTATACCACATATATTTCCAAAAATCCATTACAAATAAAAGTTAGCTCCAAAAAGTCCAAAAAGCCAAAAGGAGCAAAAAATCGAAAAATACAAATCAAATAGCTCCTACAAAAATCCTAAAAGAAAAAAAGAGAAAAAAAGAGAAAAAAAGAGAAAAAAGAGAGAAGAAAAATTCTCAGTCTCATTACTTGGAGCTACAAAAATTACTTGGGAAAACCAAGGCCAAAAATTCCATTTTCTCCTATCTTTTTCCTTTAGATGCGATGCCTTAAGCTAAGCTGGGGGGTGTGAATTATTTTGACCATATGAGTGAGTACGACATTATAGTGGAGTTGTGCATGAATGTTGATGTTTGATAATGCTTAAACTTAGCGAAATAACTTAGCTTGGAGATTTCTTATGATTCGACGTGGATATGTGAATGACATGACTTCCATTCTATTCTTTATTGCATGTCTGGTGTGATTCTTATATTCTTCTTCATTAAAAACCTTTGATTGAAAAGTGCATCGCCAACGTTCGTATATTAGATCCTATGAATTGCATGAACTGGATATGAATTGATTGTATGAATTTAGAGAGTCACTTTCTTTGCTCTGAAAAGCTTGCAAGTGTCGAAATTTTATAAGATATGAAATCTCTATAGCATGTGTTTCATTCTTCGGAGTATCGTGATATGTAGCTTATGGCTTGAGATCTGACTGAATAATCTATCACCCCACCATTTTTCATCCCTTTCCTATTTCATATTTTTTTCGCCCGACGAGCTTCCTATTCGTCTTCCTCGAGGACGAGTTAGAGGTAAGCTTGGGGGATTTTTGATGTGTCCATATTTTTCATACATCCACTGCATCATTTCATACCATATTCGCCATCCAAAGTTCATATTTTCTTATATTATCGTGCTTCTAATGCTATATTCGAGTTTCACATAGATTTGTGGATTTTCAGGAAATTTGGAGTGAATCGGAGCTATTATAGGACACGGACACGTCCGAGACGTCCGGAGCATCATTGGCCAAGTTCCATAGATGTTCGGCAAGGCAAGGAAGAAGATTGGAGTAGAGGAGGGAAGAGAGCTAGAGTTGAGAGCTCTAAGGGAAATTGGAGTCTATTTCCCAGGCTACGCGATCGAGAAATCGAGATGACACGAAGAAATCACAACGAGAACGGACACGCCCAACTCAACCGAGCAGACAGCCAGCTCGACTAATCTACATCCAAACAGAGCGACTGTTCTGAGCCATTCTCCAAGCACTGCAGCTCGACCAAGCAACCAATCGTACTCGACCGAACAGACCATTTACTCGACCCGAGTCGCCACCAAGAAAAACAGTGTTTTGAGGAGAGCTCAGGCCTATTGTAGCTCGACCGAGTGGAGGGGCTACTCGAATGAGTAACCCGGATCAGCCCAGAGCCAAAGAAGCAGCAAAGCAGTGCCGCATGTTAGCTCGACCGAGTGGCACCACACTCGATCGAGTAGGGCACCATGACCAGATTAGTTAGTGGGCCCAAGTGCCCATATTTTCTAATTTTTGTAGGGTCCATACCCCCTGTATATAAGCAGGATTTTAACCCTTTATTGGGGGAGAAAAAAATTTTCTTTAGTTTTAGTTTTGAAGAAGTAAGTTCTTAGCCGTCGCTATTTTGTAGAGAAGACAAAGTTCATCGTTTTATTAGTCGCTTTTGCTTGGAATCTTGTGACCTTAATTCTCTGCATTTTCTTGTTGATCTACGACGTTTTGGTAACGATCTTCTCTCTTTATATGCTTTATTTAATGTCTTCAATTGCGATGTTGATCTATCTTGTCTTTATAGAATTTTCTATTGTCATCTTTATGATCCATGAGTAGTCTTTTCTAGGGCTAATGGATTAGCCCTAGGCTCTTAGGATTTAGATGTAAAGTTAGGATTTTTATGTTGTTTTGGTGTAGAAGGGATGTGATTTGGTTGGTCTAGCCAAGTTTGTAGGAGATTCCAAATAGGGTTCGAGACCACGATAGTGGCACGCACTTTGGAGGGATATCCTATGAACATAATTAGTATATTAGTGAGTCCAATTAGGGTTCGTGACCATGATAGTGGCACATACTTTGACATGATCTACTGACATCCTATATTGGCATGCCCCGCTTCCCAAAACTACGAGGCGAAGCGTGACTAAGGCCCGCTTAGGCCGGAGCTGTGAAGCTCGGACCCAATAAGCGTCTGTGTGGTACTCCAAGAAGAATGAATAGGTCCCTGCAGAAAAGTATGGAACAATAAAAGTACTAAAAGAGATGCATTCATTTTATTCAACAGATATCCAAAAAGTACGGGGAGTCTAAGCGATAGCCAACACGGCTACAAACAGCTGAAAGTAACTAATGGTGCAAGCACCCAACCTAGACAGAAAGTAAACGGTGCTACGCACCCAACTAAACTGCAGTAAAACCTATAAAATCAGCAACGTGAAGATCTCTAGCTCTGGTCCTCCTCGGGCACGTACTATGGGTCTGCGTCCTCCGGCTCTACGTACTCTGGCAGTTCCGACTCGTCAACGTACTCTGGCTCCACACCTGACATACAGCACCCAATAGAAAGAAACTGCACGTCAGGTAAAGTCTACAAAAAGGGTCAGACTCTACTGCAAGTGTACCGAACTATTAAACAACAGTTTACTGGTTGATTAGCATACTGGGGTTATAACAGAGTGACGAAAGAAAGTAAACGCAGCAGGAAAGTAAAGCGTAGCAAGTAGTAGTCGTAGCATATGCTACCGACTACGGGACTAACCTAAATGGGTCGTGACAAGACGTGACAAGACAAGCAGGACATGACGGAACAAGACAAGACAAGACACGTGTGACTTGAAGGGTTCATGCCTTACGGTTCGAGGGGGATCAGACCCTCTTCCTGTGCACACGCTCAACCCTACCATAACCCAAGTGCACAAGACAAATCCGTACAAGGGATCAATCGGAGAGTGCCCTATTGCCTGCAAGCTGTGTACCAGTACAAGGGATCACTCAGAGAGTGCCTTATTGCCCGCAAGCTTTGTATCAGTACAAGGGATCACTCAAAGAGTGCCCTATTGCCTGCAAGCTGTGTATCAGTACAAGGGATCACTCGGAGAGTGCCCTATTGCCCGCAAGCTGTGTATCAGTACAAGGGATCACTCGGAGAGTGCCCTATTGCCCGCAGGCTATGCAAAACAAGACACGTCGTGACATGACAGGAATGGTTCTTCTAGGGGGGTCCACACGCACGCACACACAAGATAACCCTACGGTGTCAAAAGTTGTTGTTTGAGCTTAGACTTCGTCGTCAAGTCTAAGCCGTCAAGGGGTGTCCCAGGCGCTATCATTTCACGTCCTGTTCTATTTGTTCACAGTTTAATAGTTCTAACAGTCTAAGGCCTAGGCACGGCCGAAAGAGCAAGTGAGTACACTTGCCTGCGGTGGCGAGTGTGTCATCCATCCGAAGCGTCCCATCCAAGCGTCGCGTCCGTGGTAGTCCGTCTGAAATAGGGTCACGGCGACGGTGTCAGGTCACGTTTTTCAATAAGTCCTATTAGGGTCTATTTCTAGATTGGCGGGACTACCCTATTCGTCAAAAGTAACATTTTGGTGTTTTGTTCAACCTAGATCGACTTCTACCCTACGTGCACAGAAAAGTTGTCCGATTGTCGATCTTTCTACGGTGGCAATCATTTTACAGAAGCAGAAAGTAAATTTAGTTTGAGTTGTCAAATTTTAGTTTAGGGTTTGATTTTGCTACGGTGTGGGTTTGCTACGAGTTCGGGGAACCAACCTCTCCGTTGTTTGATGTAGAATGGACGTAGCGTCTGAACAGCGACAGATTTGAACGGCACGGCTACGGAACATCTTCTTACAGCGACGGGCAGACCTACTGAAGTGAAGGTGAGGATGGCAGCGATTTGGGAAGGCGAAACAGCGAGCACTGGTGGATCCACGAGCGAGGGGCGTCGTGAAGGCGTCCAACGGCTATGGAAAAAGTGGACAGCGAGCGGGGAGTACGGTAGCAGTCTGTCAAAAGCGTTAGCGGCGTAGAGATGCTGCTGATCAGCTAGTAAGGAGAGACAAAGGCCATGGGGCCAAATTAGCGAGCAACGGAGGTGTAACGACGACGAAAATCTGTTGGAATGCTAGTCGAGGGGCTGTACGGCCTAGGAGCTGTCGCGGGTGATGTCTCCGGCCTAGGGGGTGGTTGGCCGGATCAGGGGGGCCGCCGGCGGTGCTTGGCTGCCGGTGCGGCGCCGGAAAATGCAGCAGCAGCTCAGCTGCTGCTATGCATCACTTGTGGATGACAGCTGCTGGCTATCTTCACCGGTGGAGAGAGCAGGCCAGAGGGGGAGGCTCTCCGACGAGTTGCTGGTGGGAGATGGCGGCCGAGGGGTTAGGTCTCCGACGCTGAAGTGAGGGGAAGGAGAGTTGAGAGAGAGGAGAGTTTACGTTCAGGGTTTCTTGCTTATGGCGGCTGATAGTTGGAAAAAAAAAGTTAGCCCTAGGATTTTGTGAGATGATCACGTGAATGGTTTATAGGGTTAGGGTTTTTAAAAATAATAAATTGCTATGTAGATATAAGATATAGGTTGAAAGTGAAGGTGTATAAAGATGTAAGAAGTGGAAGTAGGGTGAAAGCAAGGTGCAAATATAAGATGATTTCCAACCCATTGATACGCATGAAGTTACTTAGGGATTTAATCAGATTTGATCATCACTTTGAAATTCGAATTGATTTGGGGAAGATCGACGGTTGAGATTTAATCGGGGAATAACTCTCGCTACGGACGTCGGAAAATTAATCCGAAAATATCGGGACTATCGTGGAGACGAGACGCATGGAACTACGGAGTCTGATCGTCCGTTATGCCTACCAAGAATTTACGTAAAATCAGGAACTGCGTTTTGAGATAAAAGACTAGAACGCCCATATCACTCCAAGTCGTTTTGCGAGAAAACGAGCCGTGAAATGACGTTCCCGAAAATTACTATAAAATTCTACACTCCCATACGGTCACAACGGCATATCACATCATATATACCGGAATCCAGAAAGAGCCAAATAAAATATGTGCACGACAAAGCATGTGCACGTAGAAAATCCATAAGGTCGGGAGCGACCGTTACATTCTACCCCACTAAAATAAAGATTCCGTCCTCGAAATCTACAACACTAATCAGCAAAAAGAATGGAAAACGCTCCCTCATCTCCTCCTCGCGCTCCCAAGTGGACTCTCCAGGTGATCCGTGATGCCACATCACTCTCACCAGGTCGACTACCTTATTCCTCAAATGCTTATGTCGACGGTCCAAAATCTGCACAGGCTGCTGGTCATATGTCAGGTCCGGGCGAACCGTGATCTCAGAGAAATCCACCATGTGCAACGGATCACTGACGTACCGACGTAACTGAGATACGTGGAATACGTCGTGAACTCCCTCCAAAGATGGTGGCAAAGCAAGGCGGTAGGTTACTTCTCCCACGTGCTCCAGCACATCGAATGGTCCAATATACCTCGGACTCAACTTTCCCTTCTTTTCGAAACGAATAACTCCGTGGTTCGGAGAAATCTTCTGGAAGACGTGATCTCCAGGCTGGAACTCCAAAGGTCTCCTCTTGGCATCTGCCCATTGCTTGAAACGATCCTGCGCAACTCTGAGCTTCTCCCTGATGTCTCTCACGACATCCACAGCTTCCACTATCATCTCTGGACCCAACAGCTCCCGATCTCCGATGTCATCCTAGCTAAGTGGCGATCGACATTTTCTCCTATATAAGGCAGCATACATCGCCATGCCAATGCTCGCCTGGTAGCTGTTGTTATATGAAAACTCCACCAAGTGCAAATGGTCCTCCTGAGAACCCTTCAAATCGAGCGTACAAGCTCACAGTATATCCTCCAGAATCTGAATAGTCCTCTCGGACTGGCCATCGGTCTGTGGGTGGTACGTCATGTTGAAACTCAGACTCGTACCCAAATTCTCCAACAGACTTCTCCAGAACTGAGATGTGAACCTCGAGTCTCTGTCAGACACGATGCTCACGGGGTCTCCATGTAAGCGTACAATCTTCTACACGTACACGGTCTACCTTATGGCGAGCTATGAGCCTCGCTCAACAGCTCCTCTTGAATATCACCTGCAGGTATGCGGAGCCCACTGCCGTACCGCAGCGAACCATCCTCATATATCACGAACTCCGTCCGTAGTCCAGCTTCAACTACCTCCTGATCCTCTGTAGCTTCGGATCTCCTGCATATGCTGCCTTGATACGATCCACGATCGTGGACTGAATCTGTAAATTCATGAATGAATGAACCACACCAGGTAGGACGACCTCTAAATCCATCTCTTTCAGCTCATGCTGTATCCTCCAGTCGGTGATACTGCATGTCTATCTCATAGTCTGCCATAAGCTCCAACCATCGTCTCTGACGCATGTTGAGCTCTTCTACGTGAAGCTATACTTCAAGCTTTTATGATCGATGAAAATATTCACTCTCTCATTCAGCAAGAAGTGCCTCCAGATCATAAGTGCAAATATCACCGCTTCCAACTCCAGATCGTGCGTCGGGTAATTCTTCTCATGAGTCCTCAACTGACGAGAAACGTATGCGACCACGTAGCCATGCTGATGCAAAACGCATACAAGACCCTCCCATGATGCATCATAAAATACCTCAAAGCCTCCGCTCCGATCCGGTACAGCTAAAACCGGTGCTGAAATCAACCTCGCTTTCAAGATGCTGAAGGCCTCCTCACAAGAATCTGACCAAAGGAACTCCATATCCTTCCTCGTCAGCCTCGTCATCGGCTTTGCATTCCTCGAGAACTTGAACTTAAGATGGCCCGAAATCCTGAATACCACCTGTTCGCTCCAAAATATAACCCAAGAGCACAACCTAGTATGGCGCAAATGCACGGAGATAAATCCCTGGCAACGGCACCAAAAACTTGATCGCGCCCCGGATATACACCAGGAGAACGATTGTAGTCTTACCGCAAGCGCACGGTGTAGCGACGAGCGGGTATCGAACACGAGGAGGTGGTGTTGGCTCCAATCTATCCTAGGTTGGTTTGACTACGAATGTTTTATTGGTGGAGATGGTTATGGAATGATATAATGGAAATGGTGGTGGATGTCGGTGTCGGTGATAAAGAAGTCGGTCAAATATCGACTCAAATACTATATAATAAAAGTGTCTAGGGCTAGGGAATTCCCGCTACGGATCATCATTCATCCTTGTAAATAGTGAATCTCAATATTACTAGACTTGAATTGAGGTGAACTAGTCGTAACTGAATAGAGAACCAAGCTCATGCTCTCGCGCTATCGCCGGTCTATAGCAACCCTATGATAAGGCCCAATCTCTTGCAAACCCTAGCCTAAGCCGCTAGCATTAGGATCAACATCATCGTTCAATCGCCCCTCGAGCCCACTCTCGTGCAAACTCGAGTTACGATCTAGGTTGTGATAGTTCGTATTCGTCCAATCTCTTGCAAACGAATATTGGTATAGATTTACAATTAAAAATCCTAGCTTTGGTCTAATCTCTTGCAAACAATATCTAGAGAAATCCAATTACAAATCTAAATCGAATATCTAGGCCTTCCCATCGATTAGAATCCAATCTCTTGCAAATCCCAAATCGATGGAAATCCCTAGCTATCCGTAGTAAATCAATCACAACCTAACCTCCTAGCAATTCTAGCAATTTAGAAATTCATTCATCACAAATCTAAAATTAGATCCATAGGGTTCATCCCCATGCCCTAGAACATCAAATCTACTCAAGCATAGCAACAACGATATAGGAATCAATAAAAACCATTGATTGCATATAAAAAGATAGAAAATCAAAGATTCAAATAATAAGAATAGAAATACTTAGCTTTGATGAAGAATTACATTCCAAATACAAGCTTTTTGATCCAAGAGGGGGCCTAGGGCATGGCCTAACCTCTAAAATAATCCTAAGAAAATATCATGGGAACCCCCTCTAATGGTGGTTACAAAACCCTTATATAGTCTCCCCAAAACCCTAGCAAATAGCCCTAGAAAACCCCTCAAATTCGTGACCAAAAACAGCCCAAACCGCAACTTAAAATCTGAGCCCAGGCCGCACTCGGCTGAGTGGAACATGTGACCCGGCCGAGTGGAAATTCCAGCACTGTAGCATCAACTTGCAAAAATTCCCCAGATTTCATCTGATCTCCGATTTATGCGTTCTTGGTGGCGTTAGAATCGTCATGAAGTCTACTATCCATAAAAAATATTAGAAAAATACTTTGATTACTGTAATGATAGAAGATTTCAAAAGAGTGGGAGGCTTTCTGAAAATCTGGGCGCTACGTGTCCTCGGCATCACTCGGCCGATCGGAAAATGTCACTCGGCCGAGGGGCCTTCTGGTACTCAACCGAGTCGGAGCTTGTAGTCGACTGACGGATTACAGTAAGTCTGGTCTTTTGGATGCCGTCGTTCGTGTGCCACTCGGGCGAGTGGTGTCTCCATACTCGGACGAGTGGGATGTCGTCACTCGGCCGAGTGCACGCTAATCTTCAAGTAATTGCGTGTCCGATCTGGCCGGCCGAGCGGGCTTCTTTGTTCGGCCTAGTGACTCCTTCACTCGGCCGAGTGGCATGCTGAAAATGCCCAATCTTCATCATTTCGCTTCCTCGTCGCTCCCACTACGTTCTTTCTTCTTCCACTCGTCTTCTATTGCTGATAGGTCCTCAATAAGTCCATGAGCGATGCTCCGTTACGCATGCAAGTCCTTTAAGATCATTTTTGCTCCTAATTGCTCATATTTCCTGAAATCCGACAAAAACAAGAGATAGTGACAAGTAACACAATATCATCGAATAATCGTGAAAATCGCAATATGAGCAACCGAAATGGCATGCAAATATGTAGAAAAAAGGTGTAAATAATGGACCGATCACCACCTTCTTACTGTGGCATTCAAATAAAGCGTGGAAAGTCTCCCAGCAATTTGATGCCAAGGACGACATCGAAAAAGCGATGGATCATGGACAATGAAATCTAATAGTTCATGTCCACTGACCACCAAAGGGATCGATCGACAACCCAGTTTCACTATCACCACTCCGTTCCCTGTGGTGATGTCCCAACACTTTGGAAGTGTATGGGTGGGATATAAAGTGTCTTGTTACAACCTCCGGGATAAGATGCACATGGATGCACCGGAGTCGAACAAGGCCAAGGCCGGGTGAGAGGACACTAGAATGGTGCCTAAGGTATAAAAGAACTATGGCCAACCCACTACCCAACAACTAGCAAGGACAACATACATATACAAGCAAAACAATCTAAATGTAAAAGAAAAGGCCAGATCCTCAAAGAATATACCTGCTAGAACACCATCCAAGTCTTCAGCCTCGTCGGCTGTCATGGTGTACGTCGGCCTCCGGAGTTGCATTGCCTGCCGAAACATCTGCTCCTGTGGGGCCAAGGGTGGTCCACGGACAGCAGCTCCTCTCTGAAATAGGGCAGGTGCCGTACTTGGCTCTGGAACTGGCGCTCCGCCTTTCACATGGAGATGCCTCGGGCAATCTCTAGCGACGTGTGTGGCAGCTCCACATGACAGACACAATCCCAGCTTCTTCCTGCAAGCATTCTACCGATGTCCTGGCTTGCCACAGTAATGACACGGTCCCTTGCTCTGACTCTACGCAGGTGCTCCAGACCTCTTGAAAGACGCTGACTGAGCGGGTCCCATTGAAGGCCTAGCTGTTGGCCTGAACTGCTCCACTAGTCGGTTCCCTCTCAGTGGTGGTGGTGGTGCAGTCGGAGGAGCCTGGGCAACACGGGCAATCTAATGCGCCTGATCCACCAACCGATATTGAACGTCTAACATCTCCCTCATAACGCCCAGTAATTGGTGAAAATCGTCACCTCGACCATCCATGGTCTCGTCAGCTGAAGGTCCATCTCGAGCTTCACGTCCTCCCCCCATTCTAACGACAGGAAAAACACAACTTAGACTCGCACACATTACTGGATAATAATAAAAAGAATGTTAATACTTCCATCGTTACGAACTTTTTGCAGAAAAGGACCTGCATGGGCCACCACTAAAACCTGTCACGCCCCGCTTCCCAAAACTACGGAGACGAAGCGTGACTAATGCCCGCTTAGGCCAGAGCTGTGAAGCTCAGACCCAATAAGCGTCTGTGTGGTACTCCAAGACGAAGGAACAGGTCCCTGCAGAAAAGTATGGAACACCAAAAGTACTAAAAGAGATGCATTCATTTTATTCAACAGATATCCAAAAAGTACGGGGAGTCTAAGCAATAGCCAACACGGCTACAAATAGCTGAAAGTAACTAATGGTGCAAGCACCCAACCTAGACAGAAAGTAAACGGTGCTACGCACCCAACTAAACTGTAGTAAAAACTCTGAAATCGGCAACGTGAAGATCTCTAGCTCTGGTCCTCCTCGGGCACGTACTCTGGGTCTGCGTCCTCCAGCTCTACGTACTCTGGCAGGTCTGCCTCGTCCACGTACTCTGGCTCCACACCTGACGTACATCACCCAAAAGAAAGGAACTGTACGTCAGGTAAAGTCTACAAAAAGGTCCAGACTATGCTGCAAGTGTACCGAACTATTAAACAACAGTTTACTGGTTGATTAGCATGCTGGGGTTATAACAGAGTGACGAAATAAAGTAAACGCAGCAGAAAAGTAAAGCATAGAAAGTACTAGTCGTAGCGTGTGCTACCGACTACGGGACTAACCTAAACGGGTCGTAAAAAGACGTGACAAGACGTGACAAGACAAGCAGGACAGGACAGGACAAGACAAGACAAGACACGTGTGACTCGAAGGGTTCACGCCTTACGGTTTGAGGGGGATCAGACCCTCTTCCCGTGCGCACGCTCAACCCTACCCCAACCCAAGTGCACAAGACAAATCCGTACAAGGGATCACTTGGAGAGTGCCCTATTGCCCGCAAGGTGTGTACCAGTACAAGGGATCACTCGGAGAGTGCCCTATTGCCTGCAAGCTGTGTATCAGTACAAGGGATCACTCGGAGAGTGCCCTATTGCCCGCAAGCTGTGTATCAGTACAAGGGATCACTTGGAGTGTGCCATATTGCCCGCAGGTTGTGCAAAACAAGACATGTCGTGACATGACAGGAATGGTTCTTCTAGGGGGTCCACACGCACACACACACAAGATAACCCTACGGTGTCAAAAGTTGTTGTTTGAGCGTAGACTTCGTCGTCAAGTCTAAGCCGTCAAGGGGTGTCCCAGACGCTATCATTTCACGTCTGGTTCTATTTGTTCACAATTTAATAGTTCTAACAGTCTACGGCCTAGGCACGGCCGAAGGAGCAAGTGAGTACACTTGCCTGCGGTGGCGAGTGTGTCGTCCGTTCGAAGCGTCCCGTCCAAACGTCGTGTCCGCGGTAGTCCGTCTGAAATAGGGTCACGGCGACGGTGTCAGGTCGCGTTTTTCAATAAGTCCTATTAGGGTCTGTTTCTAGATTGGCGGGACTACCCTATTCGTCAAAAGTCACATTTTGGTGTTTTGTTCAACCTAGATCGACTTCTCCCCTATGTGCACAGGAAAGTTGTCCGATTGTCGATCTTTCTACGGTGGCAATCATTTTACAGAAGCAGAAAGTAAATTTAGTTTGAGTTGTCAAATTTTAGTTTAGGGTTTGATTTTGCTACGGTGTGGATTTGCTACGAGTTCGGGGAACCAACCCCTCAGGTATTTGATGTAGGATGGACGTAGCGTCTGAACAGCGACAGATCTGAACGGCACGGCTACGGAACATCTTCTTGCGGAGACGGGCAGAGCTACGGTAGTGAAGGCGAGGGCAGTGATTTGGGAAGGCGAAAAAGCGAGCACGGTCGGATCCGCGAGTGAGGGGCGTCGTGAAGGCGTCCAACGGCTACGGAAAAAGAGGACAGCGAGCAGGGAGTACTGTACAGTCCGTCAAAAGCGTTAGCGGCGTAGAGATGCCGCTGATCAGCTAGTAATGAGAGACAAAGGCCAGGGGGCCAAATCAGCGAGCAACAGAGGCATAACAGCGATGAAAATCCGTTGGAACGCTAGTCGAGGGGCTGTACGGCCTAGGAGCTGTCGCAGGGGGTGTCTCCGGCCTAGGGGGTGGTCGGCCAGATCAGGGGGGCCGCCGGTGGTGCTTGGCTGCCGGTGCGGCGTCGAAAAATGCAGCAGCAGCTCAACCTGCTGCTGTGCGTCGCTTGTGGATGACAGCCGCTGGCTGTCTTCACCGGTGGAGAGAGCAGGCCGGAAGGGGAGGCTCTCCGACGAGTTGCTGGCGGGAGAGGAGGGCCGAGGGGTCAGGTCTCCGGCGCTGAAGTGAGGGGAAGGAGAGTTGAGAGAGAGGAGAGTTTACGTTCGGGGTTTTTTTGCTTGCGGCGGCTGAGAGTTGGAAAAAAAAACTTAGCCCTAGGATTTTATGAGATGATCACGTGAATGGGTTATAGGGTTAGGGTTTTTAAAAATAATAAATTGCTATGTAGATATAAGATATTGGTTGAAAGTGAAGGGGTATAGAGATATAAGAAGTGGAAGTAGGGTGAAAGCAAGGTGAAAATATAAGATGAATTCCAACCCATTGATACGCATGATGATACTTAGGGATTTAATCAGATTTGATCATTACTTTGAAATTCAAATTGATTTGGGGAAGATCGACGGTTGAGATTTAATCGGGGAATAACTCTCGCTACGGACGTCGGAAAATTAATCCAAAAATACCAGGACGATCGTGGAGACGAGACGTATGGAACTACAGAGTCTGATCTTGTGTTACGCCTACCAAGAATTTACGTAAAATCGGGAACTGCGTTTTGAGATAAAAGACTAGAACGCCCCTATCACTCCAAGTCGTTTTGCGAGAAAACGAGCCGTGAAATGGCGTTCCTGAAAATTACTATAAAATTCTACTCTCCCATACGGTCACAACGGCATATCACATCATATATACCGGAATCCAAAAAGAGCCAAATAAAATACGTGCATGACAAAGCACGTGCACATAGAAAATCCATAAGGTCGGGAAGCGACCGTTACATATATTACTAATTGGTGACTAGATAGTAGTTTCAATAAGAGCCACCAATTCACAGATTGAAGCTCTATCCACGATAATGGTGCCAGTAGAGATTGAGTATTGTTGTCGATCGTAATGCACGGATCGCGTGTGAGGCTACCCATGATGGTGGTGCTAAGCACGAGATACGTTAGATGAGTGGCACAACGATAGTTGTCCATGAGTTATACATTTAAGATGCAACAATCTCTCCATAATAAAGCCAATTCAACGTAAGAACCCTAACCTAGCATCGACATCTGACGATCCTAGTGGTGAGACATAATGCCCTAGTCTTTTTATATTGTTGATAATCTTGATAAGAGATATTTTGTGACAACCAATTTAAACACGGCTGTTGACATTGTTCTGAGATATGGAAAATACCCAAGTTAATTAACATCACCTCCTTGTGGGTTCGACATCTTTCTATACTTCAAAGCATGACACCGTGCACTTGCGGTAATTTCTGGGGTTAATTTAGGATCACATCTAGCCCTTGGCACTGTTAGCAGGGATTTATCTCCGTGTGATTCATGTCATAACTAGGTGGAGTTTGAGGTCAATTTTGGGTGCATCAGTCGTGCAGCTGGTCTGCTTGATCGAGCGATCTTGGGCAATCAAAATTCTGCTAATTGTTGGTAGCTGCCGAGTTGGTCTGACCGAGTAGTAGCTCTAATCGGTCGAGTGAGGCGTATCTGATTAGTTGAAGTCTTCTGAGAGTCAGCTCGGTCGAGTGCTGAGCAGCTCGACTGAGTAGCCTGGGAAAAACAGACATCTCTTCTTTGGAGCTTCTTTTCTCCATCTCTTCTCCTTTTCTCCTCCAACCTTCTTCTTCACCTTATTGAATACCTATCGGACCTTGCCAATGATGCTCTGGATGGCTCGGATGTATCCATGTCCTATTGTCATGTCCCGCTTCCCATTATACTTAGAAACGAGAATGCGAGAGGGTCCGCATGTGCTTAAAGCAAAGAAGTACCTTTTTCTTCCTTCTTTGACTTGAGCACAATAAGTGTCTGTGTATTAAGCTTGGCATGTTCTTATATGTGACTATTAGAACAACACAGAATTTCATTATTGCACTTTAGTGTCCAGATTACATGCACACAAATAAGGCCTAGCATGGCCATTACAGACAGTTACATCCAACAGAATTACACCTGAATAGGAATGCACCACAAATATTATTTTATTACGGCGCTGCGAAGGCACGTCGTTCCTCAGCAGTGCATCTCAGCGTCCTGGTACTCTTGGTAAACTAGCTCAGCCTCATGGTATGCTCCTCTGTAAAATCTGTCTCAGAACCTGATGTATATTTCACAAGATAACAAACATGGAAATATACGTCAGCAAGGGTCGCTCGGCAAGATTTAAAATGTTCGGAAAATGGACCATTGGCACGATAATAGTTTTGTAAGGCTTTGTAGATGAGTAACACATTATGATCACAATAAAGTAAAGCATGGGCAGCGTGAGGGAACATGTGAGCATAGCAACGTGTAGTGTACAAGGTAGTGAGTATGCAAAGTGTAGTGTGCAGAGTAGTGAGCAGGCAAGGTGTAGTGTGCAAAGTAATGCGTAGCAAGCATGTTAAGAAAAGTTAGCATGTTACACAATTTATAATAGCAACAGCAGGAGTAGAATAAATGCATCATTCAATCTCCTAATCTAGTGACAAGCCCAATGTTCGATGGCAGAAGAAACTACAATTACACCCAAACCAACAGAAGATACCTATGGCTCTGTACTTACCGACCCCATCTGGACGACGGTCAAATTTACCTGTGGGGTGAAATCCAGCATTCTGCACTCTACGACAATGGACTACCCCACCCAAAAGTGTCATTGTGTGTTTTGTATAGTCACTGTATGCCTCATGGACAATATTCCATAAATTGCCACAAGGGCCCAATAGTCTGTATATGCCACAAGGGCCCAATATCACATTTCCTTAGGGGTATACATCCCACAATTAAAGGTATAACAAGTAATGATGGCAATCAAAATGACAACAACATTTTGATGGTAAAAAAGAACCAACAGATCACCGTGTTCATTAAATTATTCCAAATGCTATTAAGCAACTGATGTGTCTATATTTTCTATCTTTTTATAGCATCATTCCATTATATTTCATGTCATATCTACATCCAAATCTTGCATTTTCTTACGATACTGCAATTCTAACGCCATATTCAAGTTTCGTAGAGTTTTGTGGATTTTCATGGATTTTGGAGCGATTCGGAACCACTTTTAGATATGGACACATCCAGCATGCTTGTGAGCCCGTTGGCGAGGCTTCAGAAGCTTATGGGAGGAGTGGAAGAGAGTTTGGAAAGAAAGAGGAGTTGTTCGGTCGAGTAGCAGCGCCGCTCGGTCGAGCTAGATACATGGCTCTGATTTGTGGCTTCTTTAGCTTAGGGCTGATATACGCTACTCGGTCGAGCAGTCACACCACTCAATCGAGCAGTCGCTCCACTCGGTCGAGCTACAGTGGTTTGAAAAGTCTTCAAAATCATTGTACTGTTTGGTTCGTGCTCGGTCGAGTAGATGCCCTGCTCGATCGAGTTTCCTTGCCTACTCAGTCGAGCTATTGTGCTTGGAGAAACCCTCAAAATCTTTCCTCTGTTTGGGTTCTACTCGGACGAGCAGCTGGTCTGCTCGATCGAGCAGTCTTAGGCACTCAAAATTCTGCTAAGTGTTGGTAGCTACCGAGTTGGTCTGACCGAGTTGCAGCTTTACTCGGTCGAGTGAGGCATATCCAATCAGTTGAAGCCTTCTGAGTGTTAGCTTGGTCAAGTACTGAGCAGCTTGACTGAGTAGCCTGGGAAAAATAGACTTCTCTTCTTTGGAGCTTCTTTTCTCCATCTCTTCTCCACTTGTCTTCCAATCTTCTTCTTCACCTTACCGAACACCTATCGGACCTTGCCAATGATGCTTCAGATGGCTCGGATGTGTCCACATCCTATTGTCACGTCCCGCTTTCCATTATACTTGGAAGCGAGAACGCGAGCGGGTCCACATGTGCTTAAAGCAAAGAAGAATTACTTTTTTCTTCCATCTTTGACTTAAGCACAATAAGCGTCTGTGTATTAAGCTTGGCAGGTTCATGCATGCGAATATCAGAACAACATATAATTTCATTATTACACTTTAGTATCCAGATTACATGTACACAAATAAGGCCTAGCATGGTCATTATAGATAGTTACATGCAACAGAATTACATCTGAATAGGAATACAACAAAAATATTATTTTATTACGGCACCACAAAGGCACGTCGTTCCTTAGCAGTGGATCTCAACATCCTTGTACTCTTGGTAAACTAGCTCAGCCTCACGGTGTGATCCTCTGAAAAAACTGTCTTAAAAACTGACGTATATTTCACAAGATAACAAACAGGAAAATATACGTCAGTGAGGGTCGCTCTGCAAGATTTAAAATGTTAGAAAAATGGACCCTTGGGAAGATAATAGTTTTGTAAAGCCTTGAAGATAAGTAACACAATAAGATCATAATAAAGTAAAGCATGGGCAGTGTGAGGGAACATGTGAGCATATCACCGTGTAGTGTACAAGGTAGTGAGCATGAAAAGTGTAGTGTGCAGAGTAGTGAGCAGTCAAGGTCTAGTGTGCAAGGTAACACATAGTAAACATGGTAAGAAAAGTTAGCAGGCTACACAATTTATAATAGCTATAGTAGGAGTAGAATAGTGCATCATTTAATCTCCTAATGTAGTGACAAGCCCAATGTCCGAGGGCGAAAGAAACTACAATTACACCCAAACCAATGGGAGCTACCCGTGGCTCTGTACTTACCGACCCCATTCGGGTGATGGTCAAATTTACCGGTGGGGTGAAATCCAGCATTCCGCACTCTACTACAATTGACTACCCCACCCAAAGTGTCATTGTGTTCTATATAGTCACTGTATAGTTCATCGCCAATATTCCGTAAATTGCCCCATGGGCCCAATAGTCCGTATATGCCTCAAGGGCCCAATATCATATTTCCTTAGGGGTGTACATTCCACAATTAATGGTATAACAAGCAATGATGGCAATTAAAATGACAACAACATTTTGATGGTAAAAGCAAACCAACACATCACCAGGTTCATTAAATTATTTCAAATGCTATTAAGCAACATACTTACAAAAAATTGTTAATATTGACAACATTAGATGGTTTCAGCCATTAAAATCAGATCATTATACATTAAAGTTTATAAGTGATAAATACTTGCCTGATCGATGCGATTTGGGTGTCCAGGCGATAGCAACGAGGCGTAATTTATCTGCGTCATCAGATTCTCCATATCAATCTAAAAGTGATTAACTAATAAAATAATATATACTTAATTTATACAATATACTGTTATATTACTGCATGTATGTTGCTAATTTAATACTAACATTATGTATAATAAACTATTGTATATATATAAACTAAAACATATATATATCATTAACTTATATATATATAATATATCATACAGTTCCATAGATGTTTGGCAAGGCAAGGAAGATGATTGGAGGAGAGGAGGAAAGAGAGC
Source organism: Scilla litardierei (assembly GCA_030789695.1). NCBI lineage: Eukaryota > Viridiplantae > Streptophyta > Magnoliopsida > Asparagales > Asparagaceae > Scilla > Scilla litardierei. The sequence continues at coordinate 424,027,747 of CM061142.1, read as the reverse complement.
GAGAGTTGAGAGCTCTAGGGACAATTGGAGTTTGTTTCCCAGGCTACACGATCGAGTAATCGAGCTAACACGAAGAAATCACAGCGAGAACGGACACGCCCCACTCGACCGAGCAGACAGCCAGCTCGACTAATCTACATCCAAACAGAGCGACGGTTCTGAGCCATTCTCCAAGCATTGTAGCTCGACCAAGCAATCAATCGTACTCGACCGAACAGACCATTTACTCGACCCGAGTCGCCACCAAACAAAACAATGTTTTGAGGAGAGCTCAGGCCTACTGTAGCTCGACCGAGTGGAGGGGCTACTCAAATGAGTAACCTGGATAAGCCCATAGCTAAAGAAGCAGCAAAGCAGTGCCGCATGTTAGCTCGACCGAGTGGCACCGCACTCGATCGAGTAGGGCACCACGACCAGATTATTTAGTGGGCCCAAGTGCCCATATTTTTTGATTTTTGTAGGGTCCACACCCCCTGTATATAGTCAGGATTTTAACCCTTTATTGGGGGAGACAAAAAATTTCTTTAGTTTTAGTTTTGAAGAAGTGAGTTCTTAGTCGTCGCTATTTTGTAGAGAAGACAAAGTTCATCGTTTTATTAGTCGCTTTTGCTTGGAATCTTGTGACCTTAATTCTCTGCATTTGCTTGTTGATCTACGACGTTTTGGTAACGATCTTCTCTCTTTATATGCATTATTTAATGTTTTCAATTGCGATGTTGATCTATCTTGTCTTTATAGAATTTTCTATTGTCATCTTTATGATCCATGAGTAGTCTTTTCTAGGGCTAATGGATTAGCCCTAGGCACTTAGGATTTAGATGTAAAGTTAGGATTTTTATGTTGTTTTGGTGTAGAAGGGATGTGATTTGGTTGGTCTAGCCAAGTTTGTAGGAGATTCCAAATAGGGTTCGTGACCACGATAGTGGCACACACTTTGGAGGGATATCCTATGAACTTAATTAGTATGTTAGTGAGTCCAATTAGGGTTCGTGACCACGATAGTGGCACGTACTTTGACGTGATCTACTGACATCCTATATTACTAATTGGTGACTAGATAGTTGTGTCAATAAGAGCCACCAATTCACAGATTGAAGCTCTATCCACGATAATGGTGCCAGTAGAGATTGAGTATAGTTGTCGATCGTAATGCACGGATCGCGTGTGAGGCCACCCACGATGGTGGAGCTAAGCACGAGATACGTTAGATGAGTGGCACAACGATAGTTGTCCATGAGTTATACATTTAAGATGCGACAATCTCTCCCTAATAAAGCCAATTCAACGTAAGAACCCTAACCTAGCATCGACATCTGACGATCCTAGTGGTGAGACATAATGCCCTAGTCTTTTGATATTGTTGATAATCTTGATAAGCGATATTTTGTGACAACCAATTTGAACACGCCTGCTAACATTGTTCTGAGATATGGAAAATACCCAAGTTAATTAACATCACCTCCCTGTGGGTTTGACATCTTTCTATACTTCAAAGCATGACACCGTGCACTTGCGGTAATTTCTGGGGTTAATTTAGGATCACATCTAGCCCTTGGCATTGTTAGCAGGGATTTATCTCCATGTGATTCATGTCATAACTAGGTGGAGTTTGAGGTCAATGCTGGGTGCATCAGTCGTACAGCTGGTCTGCTCGATCGAACGGTCTTGGGCAATCAAAATTCTACTAATTGTTGGTAGCTGCCGAGTTGGTCTGACCGAGTAGTAGCTTTACTCGGTCGAGTGAGGCATATCTGATTAGCTGAAGTCTTCTGAGTGTCAGCTCGATCGAGTGCTGAGCAGCTCGACTGAGTAGCCTGGGAAAAACAGACATCTCTTCTTTGGAGCTTCTTTTCTCCATCTCTTCTCCTCTTCTCCTCCAACCTTCTTCTTCACCTTACTGAACACCTATCAGACCTTGCCAATGATGCTATGGATGGCTCGGATGTATCCATGTCCTATTGTCACGTCCCGCTTCCCATTATACTTAGAAATGAGAATGCAAGTGGGTCCGCATGTACTTAAAGCAAAGAAGTACTTTTTTCTTCCTTCTTTGACTTGAGCACAATAAGTGTCTGTGTATTAAGCTTGGCATGTTCTTATATGCGACTATCAGAACAACACAGAATTTCATTATTGCACTTTAGTGTCCAGATTACATGCACACAAATAAGGCCTAGCATGGCCATTACAGACAGTTACATCCAACAGAATTACACCTGAATAGGAATACACCATAAATATTATTTTATTGCGACACTGCGAAGGCACGTCGTTCCTCAGCAGTGGATCTCAGCGTCCTGGTACTCTTGGTAAACTAGCTCAGCCTCAAGGTATGCTCCTCTGTAAAATCTGTCTCAGAACCTGACGTATATTTCACAAGATAACAAACATGGAAATATACGTCAGCAAGGGTCGCTCGGCAAGATTTAAAATGTTAGGAAAATGGACCATTGGCACGATAATAGTTTTGTAAGGCTTTGTAGATGAGTAACACATTATGATCACAATAAAGTAAAGCATGGGCAGCATGAGGGAACATCTGAGCATAGCAACGTGTAGTGTACAAGGTAGTGAGTATGCAAAGTGTAGTGTGCGGAGTAGTGAGCAGGCAAGGTGTAGTGTGAAAAGTAACGCGTAGCAAGCATGTTAAGAAAAGTTAGCAAGTTACACAATTTATAATAGCAACAACATGAGTAGAATAATGCATCATTCAATCTCCTAATCTAGTGACAAGCCCAATGTCCGAGGGCAGAAGAAACTACAATTACACCCACACCAACGGAAGTTACCTGTGGCTCTGTACTTACCGACCCCATCCGAACGACGGTCAAATTTACCGGTGGGGTGAAATCCAGCATTCTGCACTCTACTACAATGGACTACCCCACCCAAAAGTGTCATTGTGTGTTTTGTATAGTCACTGTATGCCTCATGGACAATATTCCGTAAATTGCCCCAAGGGCCCAATAGTCTGTATATGCCCCAAGGGCCCAATATCACATTTCCTTAGGGGTATACATCCCACAATTAATGGTATAATAAGCTATGATGGTAATCAAAATGACAACAACATTTTGATGGTAAAAAAGAACCAACAGATTACCGTGTTCATTAAATTATTCCAAATGCTATTAAGCAACTGATGTGTCTATATTTTCTATATTTTTATAGCATCATTCCATTATATTTCATGTCATATTCGCATCCAAATCTTGTATTTTCTTACAATACTGCAATTCTAATGCCATATTCGAGTTTCGTAGAGTTTTATGGATTTTCATGGATTTTGGACCGATTAGGAACCACTTTTGGATATGGACACATCCAGCATGCCTGTAAGCCCGTTGGCGAGGCTTCGGAAGCTTATGGGAGGAGTGGAGGAGAGTCTGGCAGGAAAGAGGAGTTGTTTCGGAACTTTCCCAGGAGACTCGACTGAGCAGCATAAGCTGCTCGGTCGAGCTGATACACGAAGCCCAGCAGTTGATACACGAGTGCATCCTACTCGACCGAGTAGCGTGGTGACTTGGTCGAGCCGTTTCTATTTTGAAAGCTCCATCCCATCAACATCCTGCTCGACCGAGCAGGACCTACTCGACCGAGCCAGCAATCTACTCGACCGGGCAGGACCTACTCGACCGAGCCAGCAACCTACTCGACCGAGCAAGGCCTACTCGGGTCGAGTAGCCAGAGCAACACTTTTTGAAGGAGCCCGATCCACTGACAGACTCGACTGAGCAAGCGGGCTGCTCAACCGAGCAGCCCAGACCCTTTTGCCTAAGCCAGGAGCGGTTAATGTGCCTGCTCGATCGAGCATGCATCGACTTGACCGAGTCACTGACTCGACTGACGATATGTGGGTCTAGTCCGTAATTTTTATACGAGTCCAGACGAGGCTACAGGAGTCGATCTTGGAGACGAAAAGGGAGAGCTGATTATTATGTTTTTAAACTGAGTTTAGAGAGAGGAGAGGAGATCGAAAAATGATTGTAGATCTAGATCTAGGTTTTGAGAATTGAATTATATTTTTGGAGAAAGATCACGTTTTATTATTCTTTGCTTCTTGGAATCTGCGGAATTTCTTTGGATCCTTATTGGCTATCTTTCTTTCTTGCTCTTATTACGTAAGATATTTATTTCTTGCTCGATTCATTTGTTACAATGTTTTCTTTGATAAAAATCGTATTTTCATTCGTCGTAATCGATATGTGTGAGTAGTTTTTCCTAGGGTTGATGGGTTAGCCCTAAGACTCTAAGAAAGAGATGCAGACCTGGATCTCTTAGTTGTATTGGGAATAAAGGGGAGTATTTCGGTCGATCCATCCGAATTTCTAGGAGAACTTGTACTGAGATTATGCCCACGGTCGGTGGAATTGATGAGCTTAAGGAGTATATTTGGGATTTAACTAGGGAATTAGTGGATCCAACCAAGGCTTGTGACCATGCCCGGCTCGTGCCTTGAGGGGATCCACCGACGAACTATACTGCTTCATTGACGGCTACTACTATTGTGTAAATAAGAGACACCCAAATACCTTGAAATTCTTACCCACGAGAGTGGTATGAATTGAGAGATCAATCCCCTAAATCTAATGCAATGTAAAGATCCCATCTAACATCAACCTCTGACGGTCTTAGCGGTGATCCCTAAGGCCCTAGATTCTTTTATTATCGAACTAGCAATACCATCACAACCTGTCTTCTTAAACTGACTGCTATCTCACTCTGAGATCTAAAAATAATATGAGACCCCAATACACTGTCACTGTCCCTGTGAAATTCGACAATCTTATATACTATAATTTGACACCGTCCGCTTGCAGATAGAGCCTAGAGCTGACACCTAGGAACCATACTACGCCTAGCGACTGTGACACCGCTAGGTGGAATTTAGGTGTAAGTTCAGGGTGCGTCAAGTTTTTTTGGCGCCGTTGCCAGGGATGGTTACGGTGTATTTGAGTTTATTTTTATTTTGAAGAGTTTGTTAGCAACTCTCACCATTCCTTATCTTTCCACCCTTTTCATTCTTTTTAATTATTATCTTGCTACTCATGGTATTTTTCTGAGCTGTCTTATGCATGATCACTCGCTTTAAAGCTTTTGATAAATAATTGTTTTTCGATCCTGAAATCGAGAAAACAACAAGAGCTCTGAGGGCCTCGAATAGAAATCAGACACCCTATGATCAAATGGCAGACAATACCAGTACTCCACCTCGCACCGGGTCCATCCGGGACCATATGAAACCGAGCTTCAGAAATAATTCCTCCATCTTGAGACCGCAACTGGCGACAGCGAGCTTCGAGTTAAAGACTGGGCTCATAAATCTGATGCAGCAGGATCCCTTCCATGGGCATCCACACAAGAATCCAAAACTTCATATCAACACTTTTCTGGTGAAGTGCGATACATTTAAAGCCAAAGATGTGAGTGATGACGCCATTAAGCTAAGACTTTTTCCATTCACTTAGAGGAATACAGCTTCATATTGGCTACGATCCCACCCGTCTAACCACTTCACTACATGGGAGCAACTGGCGCTCGCCTTCGCAGACAAATTTTACCCACCCTCTAAGACGGTGCAGATTAGAGGAGCCATCTCCAATTTCAAGTAGCTTCCGCAAGATTCTCTCTACGAGGCATGGGAAAGGTTCAAAGACCTTTCGCATCAGTGTTCTCATCACGGGGATCCAGTCCTGGTATGTGGTACAAAGTTTCTACAACAGGCTGCATCCCAGCACGAAGATGATAATTGATGCCGCCACACAAGGCGCCCTACTGGATAAATCGCCTGAGGAAGCCATTGATCTACTTGAGCATATGGCAGAAAATAACCAACAGTGGAGCAAGGAGTGCACCATTGTCACCAGGACCCCTGAGGTAAAAGCTGTTAGCCACCTCGATTCTCACATTGAAACTTTGTGCAAGTAGGTGGCTAGGATCGAGCAGTGGTTGGATTCCATTCCAGCGACTACCAGCGTCCCAGCATACCATCCTGCAGTGGAATACGGAGAGCAAAGCTACGCTCCCAATGAAGGACATTATGACGGAGCTGAATCTGAGTCAGTACAGTATGTCTAAGGGGATGGGCGAAATCAGTGGAAACATCCGACCACAAGGTATCACCCAGGATTGTCTTACGGGAATCCAAGTGCAGGGATGCAACCTCCACTGTTTCAGAGGCCACCACCCCCTCCTCAACAACAACAAGGATAACCACCACATCAACAGCAGAGCAGATTTAGGCCAGCTGGGCCGTATCGACCATCGGGCTACCAGTATAATCGCCTGCCCCAGCAAGGCTATGCACCAATGTCACCGCGTTCCAATCTGGAGACCACCTTAGAGATGTTCATGAGCGGACAAGTCAGGTTCAACCAAGACACATCCACTCAATTCAAGAATATAAACACGTCGCTTGATGAGCTGAGGGGTCAGATGTCCCAGTTACTTAAGAATCAAGGGAGGTTGCCTTCGCAACCGGAGCCGAATCCAAGGGCTTAAGCTAATGCGGTGGTCACCATTACCATGCATGGAGGACAGAAAACCGACGCTGTGATGGTGCCGGTCTCAAACAAAGAACAAGTCACAATTGAGGATGCCATTGTGGGAAATGATGAGGAAGAGGCTACAGATGGGCCTATCGTGAATGGAGAGAGGGTGGATTCGCCTTCCACCATACCCACCGTCACACCGGCACCAAGGGAAGATGCAACTAGTTCCGGTGAGCCATCTCCTAAGAATGCTGTAAATGACTAGGGAAGCCGACCCCCTCTGCCGTATCCATAGATGCTAGCTTTGGCTAGAATGGAGAAGAAGATTCAAAGTTCACGGAACTTCTGAAGGGCATCCAGCTTAACATCCCTTTTATGGATGCCATTACAGAAATTCCTAGCGATGCGAAGTTTCTAAAGGACCTCCTTATCGGGAAGCGGAAGCACGAGGAAATAAAGCTTATGGAGGACTCTACCTCCATCATAAAGAACCATCTCCCGAGGATGCTACGGATCCGAGAAGCTTCACAGTCCCATGCTTTATAGGAGGTACGCCTATCAACCGTGCTCTGATCGACTTGGGAGCGAGCATCATCTTGATGTCGCTATCCATTTTTGAAAGGCTACAAACCGGAAGTGAATTGGAGCCCACAAACATGTCAACACAGCTGGCAGATCACTCGGTCACGTATCTGGTAGGCATTGCCAGAGACATCATTCTGCAAATACCTCCTGAATTGTGTGTGCCGGTGGATTTTGTCATTATGAATAAGCCAGAAGGAGGAAGTTCCCAGCTCATACTTGGCCGCTGTTTCATGGCGACGGCCGGCGTCCTTATTGATGTTCGTGAAGGGACTCTATCGATGAATGTGGGTAATATTGAAGCCCAATTCCGGTTGCAAAAGTCTATGAGGGAGCATGTCCGTGAAGAAGGAGCTAGCTATTTGGAGCTCCTAGAAGATGAAGCCGTAGGGGAGTATACCGCAGAGGGGTCATGAAGGACCCGATGAGAACGAGTGTTGTTGACGATGGCGACCCCATTTACAACAAGGCGGTTGCCGCCTATCTTCGTATGCTTGATGAGGAGCCCATAGACAACTTTGTGCACCACAAGAAGCCGGAAGCCATCAATTACGTAGCCGAGGAAAACAATGGAGAGGGAGCATGCCAAATACCGCTGCACGGTATCGTTGGCAAGTATGATGAGCGCATCTCATACGCGCCTAATAACAATTGAAGAACTTGAGGGAGTCGAGCTCATGACTCAAAACAAGTGCTTATCGGGAGGCAACCCGATCTTTTTTATCTATTCAAGAAAACCAAATAAAAACGCTATCTATTTCTCTTAAAAAAGCAAAACTATAAAAATCCGATAGGTTCTTCCTTTCTACAGGTTGAATGTTAAGGGGAGCACGAAAATCGATGTTTTGAATGGAAGGAAACTGGGAGGAGAGTAGCTGATAGAAGAGCAAGCTAAGGGAGAAGAGTCATACAGGTGACATGGGTGACTCGACCGAGTGGCCACTTTCTCGGTCGAGTAACGCAGGCACACGAAAAGTATTGGAAAAACGTCGTTATGTCTACACGGCCCGAGTAGACTCTACTCGGTCCGAGTAGACACCTAGTCGACCGAGCACTCATGTGCTCGATCGAGCTAAAGAAAGCACATGGAAATATTGGAAAAATGACGCTCTGCCTACACGGCCTGAGTAGCCTCTACTCGGTCCGAGTAGACACTTACTGGACCGAGCAGACACATGCTCGACCGAGCAAAATATAAGATGGGAAAAAACGGCGGCATGGTCTTCTGACTCGACCGAGCATATCCTATTCGACCGAGTAGACGAGGGAGTGTTCTAAAACTCGTATTAATTTTTGTCTGACTCGACCGAGCAGTTATGTTGCTCGATCGAGTCGCGTTACTCTTTATATTGTGGGGCACACTTCCGAACGAGTCGGGTTATTAAAACCCAGCTCGACTTCTTTAGCCCTAAACTTTTCCCACTTTCCCAAAACTCCCTTGCTCGAGCACCCACCCCTCTATCCTACTCGACCCGCACCGTCGTCGACGCCTTCCCCTATGCCGCTTGCACCGTCAGTCGTGCCACCAGTTCGGTCAGCCCTCTCTCTCCCCTCTTTTTCTCCTCCCCTATTCCATCTCCCCCTTTTGAATCACCGGAACAATGCCGCCAGCACCACCCAGTACCGACTGCGCTTCCCCAAAACCCCCTCCTCTTGAAACAGCCCCTCCCCCTACGCCCCTCTCCTATCGAACCACCCCACCACCACTCCAGCCCCCCCCCAAATCCCCTAGGGCAACCCCATCTACTCGATCGAGCATGACTGGTGCTCGATCGGGCAATTAGCCACACCACTCCCCATCGACACTACTCGACCGAGCACAATCAGTGCTTGGTCAAGTCATCCACCCTACTATTCCACCCTACTCGACCGAGCACTACTGCTGCTCGGTCAAGCAACTCTCATCACACCAACACTGCCCCTACGATACTTGACCTAGCAACTATTGTGCTCGGTCGAGCAGCGACACCCATCTCCTACGCATATTTTTTTTTCACGACTGACATTCTATTTTTCTTCCATTTCAGGCACGCTTCACCTATTGAGGAGGACATGTCCCAGATCATCTTGGGGGAGACCTCTGATCAGCAGCAGTCCCATAACCGCTCACAGTATTCTTGCTGCGATCACCTTGTCGGTACACTCTATACACTCTTTACTTTTATACCGACACTATAGCTTGCCCTCTACATTATGCCTCGCATTAGGGGGGTCCCATACCCCCATGTCGTTGGAAGAGGAAGGCCACTGGCACCTCTTCTTCTCAACCATCATGTCGCACTCGCCGTGCCACTACACCCACCACCGAGGAGGAGCATGCAGGTGATCCATCGTCCGAGTCCGACTCTTCTCCCCTGCATCACACACAGATCCCCACCACTTCTGCCCCCATACCCACTACTGCTCCTCCTCCACCACCCTCCCCTCCAGTCGCTTTGTCTCCACGTATGCGGACATTCGGCATCACCTTCCGTGACGACGCACACCGCGACCGCTTCGTCAGGCTGTCGCATCGGAGACTTATTCCCACACAGTTTATCGATGTCCCCACCCTCCGATCCCTTGGACTCTTACAGGGAGTCCATTGGCTATACCGCACCATCGGTTTCGACCGACTCCCGGTGGTCCACACACCCACCTACACATGCCTCACTCTGGAGGCATTGAGTTCCATCGCGTGCACCCAGGCAGGGGATGGCATTACCTTCTGGCTGTTGGACCATGACTTCATGGTCACGTAAGCCATGATCCGCTCTTACTTCCATTTCCCACTCATCCCTGATCCCTGAGTGTAACGCCCCGCTTCCCAAAAGTCACCGGAAGCGAGAACGTTACACGGCCCGCTTGAACTGGAGCGGTGAAGCTCGAGTTCAATAAGCGTCTGTGATAAAAACACAGAAAAGGGTCCTTGCATTTGCGTATCAGAACAATTAGAAACATTTAAGAAAAAAATAAAGCCACAACCAGAGTTAAATAGTTCGTACATGAAATTAATCAACAAGCCTCAGCAGGGCCAAAAAGAAGACTACAACAAAACACTAATCCTGCTACAAGGTACTAAAACTAAAACTCAGAGTAGTGGCGGAAAGGGGCTCTAGTCTTCCGCAGGAGCGGCTCGACGTCTACGGCGAACTCTGGCCCTCTAAGTCAGGCGTCTCGAGCGAATCTTCCTAGCGATCAAACTCGGCATCTGACATACATCCAAAAACATGAATGTATGTCAGCAAGGTCTGCAAGAAAAGATTAACATCCCAAGGCAAGATATACAAATGATATGAATTTAAGAAGCATTTAATAATTTAAAGAAACGTCTGCAGCAATTTAACATTAACAATATATTGAAACGGAAACAACATCCCTAACATGCAATTCTAAATAGTTGCAAGGATTAAAGTTAAGATTTTCCTGAGTTCATTAGCATGACAATTCCCAAGAGACCAAAGTTAGCGTTGCAAGTTTTCATGTCAAGAGTTAGCTTTCTAATCTAGGGTTCTCGCCTTTAGGTCGTGATGAGAAGGTCGTTCCTCTCACGGGGGCTTACCGTGATTGACACTAACCCACCGCATCGGGTGGTGCTCTTGAGGAGAGTACTGTTCATACGCCCAGTGGCCGCTCAACCCTAACCCCACCCAAAAGTTTTGCCGGAACACGAGCCGGCCTAGTCGACTCACACGACATCACGATATCACGATACCGCCTTCGAGGCGCACGATTTTCACGATGTCCATTTTGTTACACATGTCAAGACTTGTAGGAAATTAATGTTATCAAGCTTACATTGTTGTAACAACATTTCATTAAGCAGCAAGGGGTTGAGCAACAATTGTAGCAATTTCAAAATAACGTAGAACATGGGTTTTTCGTTGAACGCGTTGCAGAAAACAATTTTATCTGTTGTTGATTAAAAATTAAAGTATATTGAATTATATGTCGTTGTGTCTCAAATTTAGTCCCGAATGTCACAGCTTCATTCTCATGCATCATTTCACGTATAAATTTTCAAGTTATACCGCAATAAGTAAAAAACGACGTAAAAGTCATGAAAACTTCAAAAATTCATATCTAATTGCACACTTGCCTGTTTTTAGCATTCTTGGTGTCGTCGGAAACGTCTCAACGGCCACTACGCTACGGTGATGACGGTTCGCTGGTTTGACAAAACATAAAATCAGATTAAGCTGTTTTATTCATTTAACTTCTAATATGAATTATTTTGAAAAGCTAACTTTTTGGTTAAGGTGTAATACCTATATTCTCTTGGTCAAACACCTATATTTGCTATGAATATCTACTATACTGATACATTAATCATTTACTGTTGTATATACTGTCGCATTAACATTTATTGTATACATATATATATATACACAGATATTTTTATGAATTAACTTATATAATCTTTTGTTAAAACCTAACATATATTTAATTCAATAACTAACATTTTATATACATAAACTGAGTGTTTTTTTTTCTTTTAAAACAACAACTAGTCAGACAAAATAATAATAATAATAATATACTTGTGTGATTATTAACCCTAACAACTAGCCATACACATACTTAACATGATAATCACAGAAACATGGTTATAAAATAGATAACCTAGCTGTTAACTAACTAATAACACAGTTTTATAAAAAAAACTGATTCTAACTATTAACTACAACTAACCTGATTAAACTTTCGACCCCCTTCGCTGATTGTAGGTGCAGGGTCGGATGTCGGCAGCTTCTTCAGTGGCTGGGCTCGCCGGAGAGGCCGCGCTACAGGTGGAAGGGCTCGCGTCGGACCTGGGGCGATTTCACGGGGAGGGAGCTCATGTGCATGTGTTTTCGGTTGCCTGGGCATGGATCTTGCCGGCATTGGGGGCTTTCCGGCGGTTCCTTGGGAGCAGGGCGCGAGGAAGAGGGTGAGGGGTAGCTTGCGGGATAGGGGGGAAGAAGAAGCACTCGGCCTAGGGTGCAGGCCGTGGGTTGCTTCGGCTTGGTGTGGCCGCAGAAAGGAGGAGAAACAAGGTGAAGGGCCGTGGGTTGCTTTGGATCTCGGTCTGGGGTCACGGCCTGGAGATGGTGGTGGCCATGGGGGGTTGCTGTGCTCGGGTGGAGAAGAGGAGCAGAGGAGATGCTCACGGCCTGATGGAGGTGTTTGCCGTGAGTTGTTGGAGATGTGGAGTAGGCCTGTGTTGCTGCGGCTTTGAGGGGAAGAAGCAGGCGGCTGAGGGTTGATATAAACCCTAGGTTTAGATATGTTGCCAGGTTAGGGCCTTAGGGTTTTAAATAAGAAAAAGAGGAGGAGTTTGCACGTGACGCTTCAAAAAGGAGACCTAGGTTTAGTTGAATAAGAAGATAGGTGATGTAGGGGGGCTGCAGCTTGTACTTGACCTAGGTTAGTTTCCTTTTCCTTTTTGTACAGGCTTAGGTTGCCTAGCTTTTGGAGTTTTTTAAAAAATAGTATAGGGTTTATTGAAATATGTTGGTTGCTAGTAGGAACTCTTAGCCTAGGATCTTTATTTATTTTTTTTGAAAATATAGGCCCAGGTTATAGTGAACAGGATGTTGAGGGGGCATCACGTGAATGGGGTTTAAAAAGATGGCTGTGGGTTGATGTTAATATAGAAACTAGGATTTTAAATAAAATGAAGTGGGTGTGTGTGTGATCCATGCGTGCGTGAGTGTGTAGGGTTTATAAGAGGAGAGGGAAAGTAATTAAATATGTTAATTAGGAAATTTAATTAGCAATAGAAAGTAAATAAGATTTAATACAATGAAGATCATAGCCATTCAATTTGTTTAATGAGCTTTATAAAGGAAAATTTTCATATGACTATTAAAAGATTGAAAAGATTTCGAAAATAGATTTAAACTTTGAAAGTTTAAAAAGAAACAAACAAATTAAATGAGACACACACCGAATAATAATAATAATAATAATAATAATAATAATAATAATAATAATAATAATAATAATAATAATAATAACAATCTAACTAATTGCCACAAAAATAATAGGAATAATTAATCACGAAGAAGTTGACACATGCACCGGGACAGATACGACCAACTACGGATACGGACGAAAGTTATCAGTAGAGAAATACAGATAATATCATCCAAAGACTGGTCGTTACATCCTACCCACCTTAAAGACGATTCCGTCCTCGGAATCTTATCGGCTAAGGCACCGGGGAAAAGTAAGGGTAACGCTCGTATCTCCTCTTCTAATGCATACACACCATAAGTAAACATCACACCATACTCAAATAGTATTACCAATACTAAAACCAATCCAATAGCATTACCAGGGATAATACTAATCAACGTCCTTGCTATTAATAGTAGCAATACACATACACACATGACTAACTTCGTATAACATAACACGTTTAATATAATACCAACCTACAAATACAATCCAACCAATATTATACTCGGGTGAATAGTAACACTTTACTACGCCACCACATCAATTTACTAGCTGTAAGTGTGCCATCACCTCGCACACTCACATTATTACTAATCACAATGTATTACCCTATATCTTATACACTCATCATTTATAACGATATAGTACTACATGTCACCTAGATATACCACTAATGCAAAATACAATCATCCTTAGTCAATTAACACTTCAATCGTACAACCACTTTTACATACCGCATATCACCATATATATACACACAATAATACAAATCACTACACGTATATACATGCACGTAATACATTATACCACACACAGTTTTATACAAGCCTTACTCCTAGCACTAGGGTCATCGTAATCTACCCACCTTAAGATCGAGTCCGTCTTCTGACTTCCTTAAATAGGCCGACGTAGAGGTGGGGGACTTAGACACTAAAGTCGTTCTATCCTGGACACACATACCTTATAAAGAAACCATATACATCCATATACACACACTTAATCATATAGCACACACTTTCAAATTCCCATACATATATCTATACGTATACATACTCACACTACACCACTCTTATCTCGCATCTATATAGGTCACATATACACTCACCGGCATACACAACCATGGTAATCTACATAGGTAAGTATACTATTTCATACATTCATATAGATGTAGTCACAACATACGGCTACGCATACCTCCTGGTATACACGTGCTCACACATCATCCTGCAGGGGTAATACATTATAATCTTACTACACATACAACACACTTACTCATACAATACATATATATATACACACACACCTATAACTAACCACATACATATATACGCACAAGTACACACAGACATGCCATCATACAATAAATCTGCACGCACAACTATGCGTACACCTATTAACATTGCACCTAACACGCATATCACTATACCAGCATCCAATTACAAACATTAATAAGTACAACTATGGTACATATACTCCTAGTAACTGGCCAAAACTAAATCTAATATTCCTATAATGATATAGTCAATTACTCGCCTAAGTATAAACATAACACTTACTATTCTATACTCGCCTATATACATATATATCACAAATTACCGTACATGCACATATGACACAATAGACAATCACTCCATAATAATATCCTAAGGGTAAGCACACTCATTCATGGGTGGTATATGGAGATTAGCATACGCTGGTCCACATTCACTATCTATATACATGCACCCCAACACCACAATCAGGCTAATGGTCCCACTATACTTAAACTAAAGCTGACATAAGGAAAGATAAGCTCTAATGTGATAACTAAGCAAGGTGCAAGAATGAGGCAACGAGTTAATGTTGTGATGGACGGTTTCGAATGTGACATGGGTAAGAGGTTAGCTGGTTGGGTCACATAAAATATTTATGAATAATTGAAGTAAGAAGATAAGGATATGTGTAAAATAACATCGTAAAATTGTGAACATATGGAATAAGTTAGAATGTGAAATATGATTAGTCAAATAATTGGTGAAGAGTAATATGGTCATAGTGAGGTGGTACTTGTTTTGCATATGGAAAATAGGTCTGTAAAGAAAAAGATTTCTTTTCTTAAAATATGTGAAGACAATGATTATAAAACTAACACGCAGTATTTTAAAGTTCTATTTAACTTAGGAAAGTATTTTAAAAGTATGTAGGAGTGACTGTGTTGAAAATATGTTAGCAAGAAATGAAGATGATATTTTGAACTAGCAAAAATAGAAATAAAGTTTAAAAGGAAGTTCTTTACATGAGAAAAATAGAGTGGCTACACGAGGGTATGCGAAATAGAAGTGCGAGAGATGAATGTCAGGAAATCATCATAAGATAGTAATTAAAAATCGCGTCAGAAATGTTTCATATCAAGATTGGGTTCAAGTCAACTGAAGTGTAGAGAATCTAGTAAAAGTTTTTTTTTGGAAAGAATTTTAAACTTAGCGAAGAATTCAATAAATGAAATATCGAAAATATCTTTTTAGAAGGAGGGGTTCAAGGTTAAAAAAATGGCGGATATGAAGAGTTTATGTGAATCGAGGACAAGAATCAGGTTCGACGATTGAAGCGTAAGGACGACTAAGAAGTAACTCTGTGAATACTCTACGGTGGCTTTCTACGATCATTAACATGGAAGTGTAATGATTATAAAATAATAAAATCAGGGGGAAATAATCATTGGGTCGACTAAGGTTTAGCACTAAGGTTCGTCAAAGAACTAGACTGTGTTAGGGAAGTCGATGTGAGGGTTTATTGAGGGTCGAGGTCAAGATCTTATCTATAGGTCTGGAATATTCCACGCTTCGAAATCTACTCATTACAGACGTCTCAGGCTTGACTTGCACGGCGACGATCGCTACGTCCGGTTGGGCCCTAGATTCGATAAACCTAAGCGAATGATTAACGAAACTCGAAAGTTTAATAAGGTTAGAGCTGGATGATTAATCGACAGGTTGACTCCTAAGATGATAATACCAAGTCATGGCACGGGTGTCTAACTAACGAGCACAAGCGTCTATCTATTCCTATCATCCTGGTGTCGGTTTCCTATCGTGCTGAGACAAGATATTCGAATAATTTCACGTACGAACTATTCTGGATTTTTTTGGCTAATGAAAAGTGTTCTAATTGTTCTGAACTTGGCAGTTGCATGACCTGCATGGGCCACCACTAAAACCTATAACGCCCCGCTTCCCAAAAGTCACCGGAAGCGAGAACGTTACACGGCCCGCTTGAACTGGAGCGGTGAAGCTCGAGTTCAATAAGCGTCTGTGATTAAAACACAGAAAAGGGTCCTTGCATTTACGTATCAGAACAATCAGAAACATTTCAGAAAAAAATAAAGCCACAACCAGAGTTAAATAGTTCGTACATGAAATTAATCAACAAGCCTCAGCAGGGCCAAAAAGAAGACTACAACAAAACACTAATCCTGCTACAAGGTACTAAAACTAAAACTCAGAGTAGTGGCGGAAAGGGGCTCTAGTCTTCCGCAGGAGCGGCTCGACGTCTACGGCGAACTCTGGCCCTCTAAGTCAGGCGTCTCGAGCGAATCTTCCTAGCGCTCAAACTCGGCATCTGACATACATCCAAAAACATGAATGTATGTCAGCAAGGTCTGCAAGAAAAGATTAACATCCCAAGGCAAGATATACAAATGATATGAATTTAAGAAGCATTTAATAATTTAAAGAAACGTCTGCAGCAATTTAACATTAACAATATATTGAAACGGAAACAACATCCCTAACATGCAATTCTAAATAGTTGCAAGGATTAAAGTTAAGATTTTCCTGAGTTCATTAGCATGACAATTCCCAAGAGACCAAAGTTAGCGTTGCAAGTTTTCATGTCAAGAGTTAGCTTTCTAATCTAGGGTTCTCGCCTTTAGGTCGTGATGAGAAGGTCGTTCCTCTCACGGGGGCTTACCGTGATTGACACTAACCCACCGCATCGGGTGGTGCTCTTGAGGAGAGTACCGTTCATACGCCCAGTGGCCGATCAACCCTAACCCCACCCAAAAGTTTTGCCGGAACACGAGCCGGCCTAGTCGACTCACACAACATCACGATATCACGATACCGCCTTCGAGGCGCACGATTTTCACGATGTCCATTTTGTTACACATGTCAAGACTTGTAGGAAATTAATGTTATCAAGCTTACATTGTTGTAACAACATTTCATTAAGCAGCAAGGGGTTGAGCAACAATTGTAGCAATTTCAAAATAACGTAGAACATGGGTTTTTCGTTGAACGCGTTGCAGAAAACAATTTTATCTGTTGTTGATTAAAAATTAAAGTATATTGAATTATATGTCGTTGTGTCTCAAATTTAGTCCCGAATGTCACAGCTTCATTCTCATGCATCATTTCACGTATAAATTTTCAAGTTATACCGCAATAAGTAAAAAACGACGTAAAAGTCATGAAAACTTCAAAAATTCATATCTAATTGCACACTTGCCTGTTTTTAGCGTTCTTGGTGTCGTCGGAAACGTCTCAACGGCCACTACGCTACGGTGATGACGGTTCGCTGGTTTGACAAAACATAAAATCAGATTAAGCTGTTTTATTCATTTAACTTCTAATATGAATTATTTAGAAAAGCTAACTTTTTGGTTAAGGTGTAATACCTATATCCTCTTGGTCAAACACCTATATTTGCTATGAATATCTACTATACTGATACATTAATCATTTACTGTTGTATATACTGTCGCATTAACATTTATTGTATACATATATATATATATATATACACAGATATTTTTATGAATTAACTTATATAATCTTTTGTTAAAACCTAACATATATTTAATTCAATAACTAACATTTTATATACATAAACTGAGTGTTTTTTTTCTTTTAAAACAACAACTAGTAAGACAAAATAATAATAATAATAATATACTTGTGTGATTATTAACCCTAACAACTAGCCATACACATACTTAACATGATAATCACAGAAACATGGTTATAAAATAGATAACCTAGCTGTTAACTAACTAATAACACAGTTTTATAAAAAAAACTGATTCTAACTATTAACTACAACTAACCTGATTAAACTTTCGACCCCCTTCGCTGATTGTAGGTGCAGGGTCGGATGTCGGCAGCTTCTTCAGTGGCTGGGCTCGCCGGAGAGGCCGCGCGACAGGTGGAAGGGCTCGCGTCGGACCTGGGGCGATTTCACGGGGAGGGAGCTCATGTGCATGTGTTTCCGGTTGCCTGGGCATGGATCTTGCCGGCATTGGGGGATTTCCGGCGGTTCCTTGGGAGCAGGGCGCGAGGAAGAGGGTGAGGGGTAGCTTGCGGGATAGGGGGGAAGAAGAAGCACTCGGCCTAGGGTGCAGGCCGTGGGTTGCTTCGGCTTGGTGTGGCCGCAGAAAGGAGGAGAAACAAGGTGAAGGGCCGTGGGTTGCTTTGGATCTCGGTCTGGGGTCACGGCCTGGAGATGGTGGTGGCCATGGGGGGTTGCTGTGCTCGGGTGGAGAAGAGGAGCAGAGGAGATGCTCACGGCCTGATGGAGGTGTTTGCCGTGAGTTGTTGGAGATGGGGAGTAGGCCTGTGTTGCTGCGGCTTTGAGGGGAAGAAGCAGGCGGCTGAGGGTTGATATAAACCCTAGGTTTAGATATGTTGCCAGGTTAGGGCCTTAGGGTTTTAAATAAGAAAAAGAGGAGGAGTTTGCACGTGACGTTTCAAAAAGGAGACCTAGGTTTAGTTGAATAAGAAGATAGGTGATGTAGGGGGGCTGCAGCTTGTACTTGACCTAGGTTAGTTTCCTTTTCCTTTTTGTACAGGCTTAGGTTGCCTAGCTTTTGGAGTTTTTTTAAAAATAGTATAGGGTTTATTGAAATATGTTGGTTGCTAGTAGGAACTCTTAGCCTAGGATCTTTATTTATTTTTTTTGAAAATATAGGCCCAGGTTATAGTGAACAGGATGTTGAGGGGGCATCACGTGAATGGGGTTTAAAAAGATGGCTGTGGGTTGATGTTAATATAGAAACTAGGATTTTAAATAAAATGAAGTGGGTGTGTGTGTGATCCATGCGTGCGTGAGTGTGTAGGGTTTATAAGAGGAGAGGGAAAGTAATTAAATATGTTAATTAGGAAATTTAATTAGCAATAGAAAG
This sequence comes from Scilla litardierei, assembly GCA_030789695.1. Lineage (NCBI taxonomy): Eukaryota > Viridiplantae > Streptophyta > Magnoliopsida > Asparagales > Asparagaceae > Scilla > Scilla litardierei. The sequence goes on along the minus strand of CM061142.1, from coordinate 424,008,595 downwards.
TAAATAAGATTTAATACAATGAAGATCATAGCCATTCAATTTGTTTAATGAGCTTTATAAAGGAAAATTTTCATATGACTATTAAAAGATTGAAAAGATTTCGAAAATAGATTTAAACTTTGAAAGTTTAAAAAGAAACAAACAAATTAAATGAGACACACACCGAATAATAATAATAATAATAATAATAATAATAATAATAATAATAATAATAATAATAATAATAATAATAATAATAATAATAATAATAATAATAATAATAATAATAATAATAATAATAATAATAATAATAACAATCTAACTAATTGCCACAAAAATAATAGGAATAATTAATCACGAAGAAGTTGACACATGCACCGGGACAGATACGACCAACTACGGATACGGACGAAAGTTATCAGTAGAGAAATACAGATAATATCATCCAAAGACTGGTCGTTACCCTGAGCCACCTTCTCCCCAGACTACGACCTAGCCTCGTTCGATGCCTCCGCTTTCTGGCATCGCATTTCTGGTCTGGATCATTACCGCCCCAGCCGGGCGAAGGCATAATGCTTCGTGCATCCTTTCCATCGCTATGCATATCGCCACCTCGCCACTACCATTTTTTGCCGGCCAGAGGTTGGGACCATGTCCTTACCCGAGCTTTACCATCTTATGGGAATGACCCGACCACTGCGCTTCCACCCGGACGGATCCCTCCGCCCATTTGTCCTTTTTGACGCAGCCCACTGGCTGTGTTATCGCCTTTTACTGACCGGCCACTCTTACTATGCCACTGATATCTGCTGTGGCAGATTCTTCACCATCTTGGCACGGATGTTGGGCATCAATCTCCCTGATGGCCTAGTGACCCCCCGGCCCCACATACTTGACCTTAGGTGTGCTTGAGCACATAAACATCATTCGGCCTTATGGGGCACGTCACTGGACCTATCTAGTAGGCACCCATCACACACCAACATTTGTCCTTTCCGCCCCTTACCTCACCACCATTGTGCCTATCCAGCAGAGCTGGATGATAGGTAGGGTCCACCCACTTCCCACACTCCACACCCTCGAGCCCCCCGGAGCCCCCATTGAGGTAGTCACCGACGACTGGGTGCTTTGCTCCTCTGAGAACGAGGAGCCCAACCTGGTCGCCATTGTGGCTGCCCTTCGAGCTCCGCCTGCACCCCCTCCACCACCAGGAGGGACTACCTCTTCCACCCCTATCTCCACCACTGTCGGGACCTCGGGGACTGTCACCACCTTTTGCCCCGAGGCCCCTGCCGCTGTCTCTTCTGTACCCTTGCTCTAGGGCACTGATACCTTATCTGCTCTCGAGCCTTCTACCTTAGACTTTTCGGAGCACAAGCCAACCGTCACCCTTCCACCACTTAGGGACCTTCTATGTCACGCCCCGCTTCCCAAAAATATGGAGGCGAGACGTGAGAAGGTCCGCTCAGACTTGAAGCTGTGAAACTCCAAGTCCGATAAGCGTATAAATTATCATATGGCAGGTCCTTGCAACGCAAACGAAACAACAATAATAATAAAGGAAAGAGACAAAAGAGAAATCTCTGATTATCCATTGAATGAATTACAATATCACAGAAAAGCCACCAGGCTAAAAGGAAAAAGAGTCTAAGGCCCAAACATGGCCAACAAGATATAACATACATACAAAGGTGCCACGCACCAACAACTAATAGCAAACCTAAACAAAGAAGTGAACACGAGCGGTCTTCAAGACAGGCCCCTGGTGTCCACTCACCTCCACAGCAAACATCAGCATCAGCAACACCATATCCCCTGCAACAAAGCTCTGGCTCTGGGTCTAACATGTGACACCCAAAAGAGAGAGGGGCACATGTCAGCAAGTCTAGAAAGGCTTATGCAAGGAAACTGAAAGTAAGGAAACTAGCAACCTAGCAGTTTAGTATGCATGACATGGCAGTTATAACATGAGTGCACAATTAAAAACAGGGCAAGACAATTTATACAAGGGAACAATTTATCGGGACAAGGCAAGAGTAGCCAAGCTACTATCAATTCAATCAATTCACATTTTGTAGGTGTTTAAGCCCTTCGCTGAATGGCATAGCATTTCAGACCGATCGGCACTAAACACTACCCAATACCCACACGATATGGAGCCTGAGGTCCCTGCACATTGAGCTCAGCTAGTGAGCCTAGGGTTGCCCCGCACATTGAGCTCGCATTCTTAGTTCACAATTCAATACATTTCGAGCGTTGGGGTTTCCAACTCATTATGCTCGCTTCTGGTCACGAGCCAGGAACACAAGTATGGCGTAGGGAACACCTAGCCGGAACACGCAATTCGGGCATTGGCTATCAACCAACACATGGCCCGCTTCTGGAACACGAGCCAGGAACACAACATTGTAGCGAAGCTACGCAATCACAGCAATACCTAAAGAATGCGAGGTCATGACAGTTTATTTGCGTACCGTTAATTAAATTAAACATGACAGGCGAAATGCAATGACATGAACATATTCGCGTACCGTTAATTGAAAGTAAACATGGCATGGTAATTGTGCAACATGCTAAAAGTCGGAACTAGCTTCGTTGTCAAGCTAGTTCCCCAATTTGCGCCTAGGCGAGTATCATTTCGTCGCCTAGCCTCTTTTACGCCTATAACAAGAAAATGGCCTAAAACATGGCCTAAACCCTAAGTGGCAAGTTTCACTTGCCTAGCACCGGGGATGATGATCATGAAGGTTCGTCTCACGAATGCTAATCTACGGGGAAGGGAAACGCTGTCATGGAGAAACAATCATCGAACAACATCCATTATTATTAGGGTTTCACAAATCACAATAGGGGTTAAGAGAATATTAAAGGAAGAACACTACCCGAATGGAAGCGGAAGATCAACGCCGAGCAACCACGGTAATGGATGAACGATCCGGGAGAACTACCACTCAGATCTGGAAATGAGGGAAAACCTGGAGAAATGGGTTTGGATGAGGCTTTTGGGGATTTGATGAGGGTTTGAGGTTGAGGAGAGGTAGGATAGGTGAAATGAGGGTTTGGATGATGATGGATGAGCTTGGGATGAAGGAGGAAGGGTTTGGGGATGAAGGGGGATGATTTGGGGAAGGAGGAGGTTCAGGAGAAGAGAGGGAAGAGAAGAAAACGATTGGGGGTTTATATAGAAAATCGTGTGGCGGCTAGGGCAAACTAGGGTTTCCTGGGCTGATTAGTCGGTCAAAGAAGGATTGGTGACCGACTAGTTGAGGATCTAGTCGGTCGGTTGATCAACGCAGACCGACTAAGAGTAAACAGTAGCTCGCTCAGGAAAACTGGACTATGAGTTAGTCGGTCTGTGAAGGCTTGTCAACCGACTAGTTTGAGAACTAGTCGGTCGGTGAGTGTTCATAGACCGACTAAAGGCTGAATTCTGAGAGAGATCATGGAAATGAGAGTTAGTCGGTCTGAGAAGGATTCCTGACCGACTAGTTTAGCATCTAGTTGGTCGATGGTTGTTCTTAGACCGACTAAGAGTAAACAGTAACTCCAGAATAATTGATTGAATGAACCAGTCGGTTTCAGTTGATTTCCTGACCGACTAAATTGGAATCTAGTCGGTCGGTCGATCTTCTTGAACCAACTAACATGCACGAAAAGTGCCGATTCGAAGCGCGAAGCTTCGGGAAGATTTATATGGCTTCTAGGATCGATTTATACTCTAAGATATGATCGATATGAAGCTCGTCACGAGTGACTTACTCCGAGTTCAATGATTCTAAGGAAGAAGCTAGAAGATTGCATAAAAAGGAATGAAAACGAAAGCTAGGAAATCTCAACGAGATGAATGAAAGCGAGAACTATGGAAATGGAAACCACACAAGGAGAGAACCCACCATCACAAGCAAAACACACTGATAATCCAATCATACAAAAACCAGTCGTTACATCCTACCCACCTAAGAATAAAGTCCGTCCTCGGACTTTCTAACATATATATAGTCGCTCTGGTAACTACCCTCAACCAATATCACATCATAAATTCAACCAAGTACTTTCATTTCGAGCGCTTATATATATGCACTAGAAATCAAATATTACTACCACTACACACATATTTACACGCACATAGCACACTCATACTTATTATAGTCAATCAATTTCATACACGTATTTCAATCACATATATATAGTCAATATATTTATACAACAATAAACACTTATTACTTACTATAAGAAAATAACCAAGCCTCTCTTATTTGAAAATAATTTCACATTTATTTAGTCATTCAAATACATGCAAACATTTCACCCTATTTTCACCTCACATTTAGTCCTATAACTATATATTGGTATAACCACCCACAATCGTGTGCGTAACACAACCAAGCACAAACAACTCAAACACCATACATACATCATCCATCACTATTCATCACCACATACAATTATACCAAGGTACATAGAGTATACCCACTCAAGCTTGAGTGAGACTCAAATCATAGCAGGGCATTTTTACACGTAACACAGTATCCATACACATACCAATACCACTCCAAGGCATACACATCCACGTATCACATATTTTCACACCATATCCATCCATTTATAATTACCATATCAACACATCAACCACATACAAGTTTAAGAGATGCAATAGTCGGGTATACCTCCTGATATACACGCATACGACATCTCATAAAACAAGTAGTACCAATCAAAATTATCATTCTGCTATCATACGTATATCACATCATACTCAAGCAGAAAATTACCTACACACAACATACAAATGCCAACACCCATACCACTATATACACACCACGAAATCAACACTACGACGACATAACCGCTCAACTAATGGGCCCACCAAACTATAACAAGGTTGACACAGGCAACGACAAGCTCTATGGGCTAGACAATAGGAAAGAAATTGAAATCAAAAGCGTAACGAATAGAAGGATCGAAAAGCATGAAAACGGTCGTGCAATGATGTAATGATGCTCCATTAGGACACATGGGAAATAGTGTAATTAACATATTCTAAAATACGAAAAGTTTGAAAACCGTTATACTTCCAAAGTTGGAGTCCCTTTTCGTATAAAAATATTTAGAGGTCGATAAAACAAATTGTTTGAAAACGAGTTTGAGACGAATATACGTAATAAGAGGTAAAGTGGTTTATTGGCTTATATAAAATCATCATGAGGAAAAAGGAAATCATTTACTCGAACATTAAAACATAGGTCAGAAATGTTATGCGGCAGCAATCCAAAAATTTTGGAAAAGTTTTGAGATTTGAAGAATGAAATCAGATCAAGTATAGTGTGGAGAATTAAGCACATGCTAAAGGTTTTCGAATCTTAAAAACTGAAGAGAAATCCCAAATAAACCATATAGAAAATACTTTTAGAGAAATCCGGATTTGCCAACAAAAATTGATTTATACAAGATCTTAATGTACGAGCAAAACGAATGTGGTACCGATATATAAAAATAATTGAAGGCATATTTTAGAAACTATCTTAAAAGTGTGTATGGTGAATGGAAAGATAATATATTAGTAGTATGGAAAGAGAAAAGGATATTCAAACTCATCAAGTTAGTATTAAAACTTTTAAACTATTCTATGAAGGGTCTAAGTCAGGAATGATTTCGAAATAGTAATAATTTTTTTTAATACAAAAATCTGAAATATGGAAAATTTTGAGCATAAATTCGACTTGCTAAAAGCCGAAGTCCAAAGGGACTTGAAAAGTTTATTAAGAGTAAGCACGAGGTGTTTTCGAATAAAATTCTAATGGCACAAGTAAGAAAAGAAATTATGAATCAAGTTAGGAAAATAGAAATACGGTTCAGAATGAAATTGGTATATGAAAAGGGACAAGACATTTATATTGATACGAGAGTATATGCTGAAAATATTATAAACTTTTAATCTAAAAATCTCAACACAAGCTTCGATAATTTAAAAACATAAATAATTTAAGTCGGCGAAGGAGCATGAAACCTTTCATATATCAAAAGTGTCTCGAACAAATTTAAACTTAACGAAAGAAGAAGATCGGAGATACTTTTAGGGAAATAAGGATTCGCCAAAAGAACGTGTTGGTATAAAAACTTTTGAAGTACGAGTACGACGAACCTATAATTGATATACACAAAAATTAGTTGAAGTCTATTTAGTTTGGAAAAATTACCCTAAAGGTATGTAAGATAAGTGGTTAAAATAATTTTTTTTGTATTTAGACGGTATATCGAACCATCATGATAGTAATAAAGTTTAAAAATCGAAATGCGAAAGATACGTTGTTAGAAAAATAGTACAAGATAGTAATTTTAAGATTTTGGCCAAAAGTCTTCAAAATTCAAGAACGACTTTGAACTCCTTCGAAATTTAGGGAGACATATTCAAAGAAGTTTAGAACAAATTTAAATTGAGTGAAACTTTAAATAAGGAAAACATTCGAAAATAACTTTGGAAGAATCAAGATTCGTAACGGAAAACATTTGAAAGATCAAGGATAATTGGAATGAGGGGGTCATGTGAACATCTGTGACTTAAAAAGTATATTAAGGGAGCGCGACGAGTCATTTGAATATCATAAATAAGAAGGAAAATTCACAAATCGAATTTGAAAAATAGAATTGCGGCTCAGGATTAAATCGATTTATGAAAAGGGACAAGATATTCAAATAGGTATGAAAAGTATAGGCTGTAAAACATTATAAAACAGTAATCAATATCTCGTCAAAACTTTCGAATTTCAAAAATTAATTTAAGTCAATGAAAGAGTACGAGATACAAGTATACATATAACAATTGAAATTCCATTTAGCTTGGAAAAGATTTTAAAGTATGTATGCTATGCGATTAAAATGGATCTCATAGTTAGAAAATGGTATATCGAATTTTTCCAAAATAGTATTGGAGCCTTTAAACCGAAATGCGAAAATATAGACAAGAAAATGGTTACGAGATAGCAATTATAATTACAACCATTAGACTCCAAAATCTACAAGGAATTTGACTCAATCGAAAAGTGAGAAATTTTAAGTATATACGTAGCGGGTTTAAAACAAAATTTAAACTTAGCGAAAACTTTAATAAGGGAAATCGAAAAATAACTTTGAAAGAAATTAAGCTTTGCGAATGGGGACATTCGAAGGATCAACGATTATAGAAACGTGGTGGTCATGGGAATCGAGGCAAGGGATTTGGTCGGAAGATCAAAGCATAAATACGCCTAGGATATGACTTAGGAAAATCTACGGGAATCTCCTACGGTCAACCAGCTAAAGATTATGGAACTAAGCGCTAAGACTCCATAATGGCTAGACAGCGATGAAATGAGTTCAGCTTGGTCCAAAATCGATGAACCCAAGCGAGAGACCAAAGAATTCTAGAAGTCTATCCTAGTCAAAGCTAGACATGAACCACTAAGGTAACTCTAAAGACAATCAAACAAATCACTAACATGGAGTCTAGCTAACAATCAAGGATTCCTAACTAGCAAGCACAGACGTCTATCTAAGTCTAGCTAGGGTCCTGATCTAATGGGTTCCCTACCAAGCTAGGACAGATGCTCTAACACGCCTACCAGCTACCTAAGGCATAGGAACGCTAAAACCCCTAGACTCCGGGCTTATAACTTGGATGTTCTAATTCATTTAATGGACATTCTTTAATTATTATCGTTGTTCCGATAGTTCGCATTTGCAAATGGACCTGCATGGGCCACCAATAAAACCTGTCACGCCCCGCTTCCCAAAAATATGGAGGCGAGACGTGAGAAGGTCCGCTCAGACTTGAAGCTGTGAAACTCCAAGTCTGATAAGCGTATAAATTATCATATGGCAGGTCCTTGCAACGCAAACGAAACAACAATAATAATAAAGGAAAGAGACAAAAGAGAAATCTCTGATTATCCATTGAATGAATTACAATATCACAGAAAAGCCACCAGGCTAAAAGGAAAAAGAGTCTAAGGCCCAAACATGGCCAACAAGATATAACATACATACAAAGGTGCCATGTACCAACAACTAACAGCAAACCTAAACAAAGAAGTGAACACGAGCGGTCTTCAAGACAGGCCCCTGGTGTCCACTCACCTCCACAGCAAACATCAGCATCAGCAACACCATATCCCCTGCAACAAAGCTCTGGCTCTGGGTCTAACATGTGACACCCAAAAGAGAGAGGGGCACATGTCAGCAAGTCTAGAAAGGCTTGTGCAAGGAAACTGAAAGTAAGGCAACTAGCAACCTAGCAGTTTAGTATGCATGACATGGCAGTTATAACATGAGTGCATAATTAAAAACAGGGCAAGACAATTTGTACAAGGGAACAATTTATCGGGACAAGGCAAGAGTAGCCAAGCTACTATCAATTCAATCAATTCACATTTTATAGGTGTTTAAGCCCTTCGCTGAATGGCATAGCATTTCAGACCGATCGGCACTAAACACTACCCAATACCCACACGATATGGAACCTGAGGTCCCTGCACATTGAGCTCAGCTAGTGAGCCTAGGGTTGCCCCGCACATTGAGCTCGCATTCTTAGTTCATAATTCAATACATTTCGAGCGTTGGGGTTTCCAACTCATTATGCTCGCTTCTGGTCACGAGCCAGGAACACAAGTATGGCGTAGGGAACACCTAGCCGGAACACGCAATTCGGGCATTGGCTATCAACCAACACATGGCCCGCTTCTGGAACACGAGCCAGGAACACAACATTGTAGCGAAGCTACGCAATCACATCAATACCTAAAGAATGCGAGGTCATGACAGTTTATTTGCGTACCGTTAATTAAATTAAACATGACAGGCGAAATGCAATGACATGAACATATTCGCGTACCGTTAATTGAAAGTAAACATGGCATGGTAATTGTGCAACATGCTAAAAGTCGGAACTAGCTTCGTTGTCAAGCTAGTTCCCCAATTTGCGCCTAGGCGAGTATCATTTCATCGCCTAGCCTCTTTTACGCCTATAACAAGAAAATGGCCTAAAACATGGCCTAAACCCTAAGTGGCAAGTTTCACTTGCCTAGCACCGGAGATGATGATCATGAAGGTTCGTCTCACGAACGCTAATCTACGGGGAAGGGAAACGCTGTCATGGAGAAACAATCATCGAACAACATCCATTATTATTAGGGTTTCACAAATCACAATGGGGGTTAAGAGAATATTAAAGGAAGAACACTACCCGAATGGAAGCGGAAGATCAACGCCGAGCAACCACGGCAATGGATGAACGATCCGGGAGAACTACCACTCAGATCTGGAAATGAGGGAAAACCTGGAGAAATGGGTTTGGATGAGGCTTTTGGGGATTTGATGAGGGTTTGAGGTTGAGGAGAGGTAGGATAGGTGAAATGAGGGTTTGGATGATGATGGATGAGCTTGGGATGAAGGAGGAAGGGTTTGGGGATGAAGGGGGATGATTTGGGGAAGGAGGAGGTTCAGGAGAAGAGAGGGAAGAGAAGAAAACGATTGGGGGTTTATATAGAAAATCGTGTGGTGGCTAGGGCAAACTAGGGTTTCCTGGGCTGATTAGTCGGTCAAAGAAGGATTGGTGACCGACTAGTTGAGGATCTAGTCGGTCAGTTGATCAACGCAGACCGACTAAGAGTAAACAGTAGCTCGCTCAGGAAAACTGGACTATGAGTTAGTCGGTCTGTGAAGGCTTGTCAACCGACTAGTTTGAGAACTAGTCGGTCGGTGAGTGTTCATAGACCGACTAAAGGCTGAATTCTGAGAGAGATCATGGAAATGAGAGTTAGTCGGTCTGAGAAGGATTCCTGACCGACTAGTTTAGCATCTAGTTGGTCGATGGTTGTTCTTAGACCGACTAAGAGTAAACAGTAACTCCAGAATAATTGATTGAATGAACCAGTCGGTTCCAGTTGATTTCCTGACCGACTAAATTGGAATCTAGTCGGTCGGTCGATCTTCTTGAACCAACTAACATGCACGAAAAGTGCCGATTCGAAGCGCGAAGCTTCGGGAAGATTTCTATGGCTTCTAGGATCGATTTATACTCTAAGATATGATTGATATGAAGCTCGTCACGAGTGACTTACTCCGAGTTCAATGATTCTAAGGAAGAAGCTAGAAGATCGCATAAAAAGGAATGAAAACGAAAGCTAGGAAATCTCAACGAGATGAATGAAAGCGAGAACTATGGAAATGGAAACCACACAAGGAGAGAACCCACCATCACAAGCAAAACACACTGATAATCCAATCATACAAAACCAGTCGTTACATTCTAGCTTCCCTGCCTATCTCTATAGGTTCCCATTTACCTACCTCTGGCTCCACTTCCTCACCTGCAGCGGCCGTACTCACTGAGAGCGTCTCGATTTCTGTCCTCACATCTGTGTCGACTACTGCTCTATCTTTCACTGCCGCGGATGCTACCACAGCTTGTCCTGATCTCGGCCATACTACACCTCACACTTCCACTACCGAGATCCCATCGAGTTCACCCTCTCCGACCTTCCAGACTATGCACCATGGATTAGCCCCACGGGGCCTCTTTACGAGAGTAGTGTCTCACAGTTCTCGTCCTCCCCTCGACTCACGTACCATTGACGCTCGTCTGACAGCGTTGGAGGACTCGACTTCTTGCCTTCGGCAGGACTTCGATGCCTTCATCTGCTCGATAGCCACCCTTCATAAGAGAGTCGAGGCAGACCAAGCCTCTATCATAGACCTTCTACAGACACGGGGCCCACCTCCAGTGATCCTAGCTCACGCCCCTCCACCCAGGCTAGCCCCTGTCTCGACTGTTGCATCACTCAGTGCCCCCACACTCTCAGGCTTCTGTAGAGCCTACCACTTCTACTCCTGAGTTGGTCGCCACAGTCGTTTCCACTTCAGTCGTCGACACACCCACTTCTACACCAGTCGAGACTGCTATTGTCATATTTTCAGCTGCGCCCATCACCACCAGTTCTGATCTCCCGACCGACCCAGTCGTCGAGCCACAGCCAGCTTCCACCGTCCCTAGCCCACAGCAGGGGGACCCATCCCCACCTCCAGAGGCTGGTGCCATTGCTTGATGCTGTCCCTCCACCACTTGTTGTCCTTCCCTCACCTATTTTGTGCCCATCTGTCTTTTCAGGGCCCTAGTCTTACATAGCTTGGGGGAGCCACACCATACATCATTCCATTGATTTCAAACATCTCTTTATCATTGCATCATATCACGTATTATTTCTTTTGCACAGTTTTATTTTCTGTTCCTTTTCTATCCCCTCACCCACCCACCCTCTCTACATCATTTTCCTCATACAAGCGTTTTCTCATTAGTGAGGACACTGATGCGTTTAGTTTGGGGGATGAGCTCTATCGCTTTATTTTTCATTCTCTTTTATATTTTATTTCATTTTACTTTATTGTTCCACCTTTTTACTTTACTTTTCCACCCATTTTCCACCTTTTCATCTTTTTTCTTATTCAGCATCACGTTTTCCACTTTTTGCCATGCTTGCATGCCTGTTTACATTTTCTTGCTTTCTCCGCTTTTCTCCCTTTTAGCTAGAATTGTTCTGCATGATGATATCTCTCATAGACCTTAGTAGCTACTCACGATGCTTATATCTGTTGACATACTATTTAGAGTAGTCTCAGTTTTATAATTTATCTGCTTGCATATTCTATTGCTGATCTCTCTAATTTAATGCCTGATTGACATGCGTTTATATTTTATATATTCACGCACGTCTTCTCCATAATTTCCCGTCGTTTTTCGTTGTTTCGAATATATTCCCTTGTGTTTTTAGTTCCTTTTCACTTTCGTTGTGTTTGTGTGCTTTTGCAGGATATTGGTAGCACATGGGACATACAAGGCTAACATCATGAGTCCTCGGAGCAACGGGAGGTGTCACATGAGACCCTGGGAGGATTGTAGCTGTGGGAAAGAAACGACCCAATGATTTCAGTTCGGACTCTGGTTTCAAAGGAAAATGTATGACTCACACGAGGTAGACCAAGGCTACACCATGAGAAAGGTTTATTCAAAATGGTGCTGTTATAAATGATCCTTGTTCTATGTGGAAGAACACCCATAATTTCTAACTTATCATGGGGGCATTGAGATACCTACTTAGTTTAGAACACTTAAGTGATACCGTAGTCTAGTGATACATCACTACAATTGATTTGTTTTTGAGATGTTTCGTTATGCTTACTTTATTCGACTTATTGTAGCCATGCTCTTTACTTGATGTTTTCTGTAGTTATATTTTCCATATTATGCTCTTGATCTTTTCTGCTTGTTATTTGAGATCCTACCAAGATTTGTTCGCTGACCCCATTCATTTGTTTTATGGATGTGGGTTAGCTTTGGAAAGCTTTGAGTTTGTGGAGGAAGAACTAGTTGAGCCAATTGAAGTGCTTGAGCATGAATTGTATTAAACAGTTGATTTGTATTTATTATTGTAGGAAACTCTGGAATAATCTTTTAATTCATTTAAATAATTTCAGAGACATTCTAAGTTTTAATATTGTGTCCATTATGTGTTGAGAGATGTATGCACTCGAGGTCAATTATTTGTAATTGGAACATCTTATTCAAATATAATAGCATGCTATTTGGTGCCATTTTTCTGAGTATATAAATAAATGTTTGTCATCATTAATGCTTAGATAAAGTCCTGAGGCTTAATGCAAGGTCTTTGTCATCACTAATGCTTAGATAAAGTCCAGAGGCTTAATGTAAGGTCAAATATATATCGAGATATAGATCACGATCATGGAAAGTGTTTTGACCATCTGAAGCATAAGTCAGAAATTGTTCATAGTCATAAACGCATCAAGATATGACATCGATGGATCAGATAGACTATTATGTCTTTGTCTTCACCAAGTGTTGGTGGCGATAATCTCATGATCGTTTGATTTATCAAAATTAGATAGAAAACATAGGTGCTCTTAGAGAATGAGTTCACTGAACTATTCAATGAGAGCTGCCACATGGTGGCATATAGCGATTTGTCAATGGTAGCTCTCAATGATGATACACAAGCTGATCCTCTAACTTAAGGTCACTGTATGAGCCTATGCGTGAACAGTATCACTAATATCTCTGACCTAGCTTCGGGGAAAGGCATGTTGAAAGGTCTTTGGTTGGGTGGTACTTGAAGCGTGCAAGGGGAGTAGTGACCAATATAAGGATTCATCTCCACCGTTATGGGGGGATAGTGTTATAGAGTCATTACGGTCCTTAGCAAAATCCTTGGCTGAGGTATGTTAGTTGGGATACAATAATGACAAGTTAAGACCGAATGATATTGACTCGATCGTAGAGCTATTATGGGTTGATCGTCAATCATATTCTAGGCTTTGAAAAGGCATAGTTATGATGAAGTGATTAAACCTGTGACATTTATCACTGGCATAGCCAGGGTAGTCCTGACAACACTATGTCAAAGGGGCAGAGCACCTAAGGATGATACAGAATCAGGGATGACATCTGTTGCTTGTGGTCATTGGCATCCGGGGAAATGAGTCCTACTTGTAATATGGTCATACTGTAGGGTCTCGCACAGGCTCGGATCTTCATCCAAGTATCAAGAGATAAAATGCACATATATATTATGCATAAGAACAAAAACGTTGCAAATTGTTTGCGAAAAGGATTTCAATCACATAGGATGGGATGTGAGAATCGAGCTATCTAAAGAGCATAGAAAACCTAATTATGGAAACTAGGGTCCAGGGCATGCCCAAACCCAGCTTATTTAGCCTAAGCACGGACTCAGCCTAGCCTGAACATATGGATTGCGATAGCCCTAGCATCGGCTCGGGCTAAGCCCGAGCTTTGGGCTCGGGCTACCCAACATCAGCTCGAGCTGCCAGCCTAAGTGACTCGAGCGCTCACAGCCTGAGCAATCCCTCTGGCTACCAGTGCCCGTGCAACAACTTAGGCTGCTACAGCCCTTGCAAGGGCTCGGACTGAACTAAGCACGTGCTCATATGCAACCCGAGCACGAGCTTTGATGCACCCTAAGGGTGGGCACTGCCCCTTCGGGGCATGGACAAGGGGTCTATTTTGACGATGGATTTGAGGGGTCAAACGTTCTCAAAAATGAGTGAGTCAATTTCTATGTGGTCTTGGTACGAAGTTTTTTGAGATGATATATCATTTGGCTTCTGGAGTTTACCGAAGAGGAAGAAACAATTGCTCAAAGTTGAGCCTTATCAAGGGAAAAAACCTTGAGTCAAAAGGGGTTCTCTCAATAGTACCACATCAGATGTGACATTGAAGGAAAGATTTGGCTCACCCTATAAATAGGGTCAATCCCTTTCATCCAAAACATACAAGCCTTGATCAAGGGAGCTCTTCATATTTTAGAGAGCAAACCTCGATCTAAAGGTGACCAAACTTCAATTCTTCCACCTTATTCTTTTTACTCCCATTTTAGGTTCTAACAAGACTTAGAGTGAGATCAGATCTGATCCAAAACTTGGCAAGGATTCCAGACCAGATAAAACTTTCTGGGACAAGTGGTCACTCGATGACGAGGCGTTGAATCACTTCGGGACAATCGGCCTAAAGGAATTGTTTTTTGTGACTGGAAAAACAAAGGTATATTCTTTATGTTAATAACAATTTTATTTTGTAGATCTATCTATGTGAGGATGGTTTTCCCACCACATGGATACTATAGATCACACCTAGGTTTTGTTTTCCATATGTGTTTTCGTAAAAATTTGATTTTATGCTTTATTTTCTTTTGCTTTCTTCCTACATCTGTTAAGCCTTGACCTTGATGATGGGAAACACAGTATGTATACCTTCACAAAACCCTTTAGTGGTATCAGAGCGGGGTTTACTTTAATCTATTTTTTGCTTTATAATCATGCGTGGGACGTTGTGATGTATTTTTGTGTGTCATGTAAAGCTCCCGAGTCTTTGATTTTTCATTATTTAACTTGATACTACTTGCATGCATTTTTATTTAATGTAAAATAAAGGCTTTGCCTTCTCATTTATAATTAGTTAGTCTTTCCAAAGGCAATGCCATTTGTATTGTAGTATTTAATTTAGGAGGCAGAGCTACTTGATGTTGCTAATGATGTTTGATCTATAGAGATAAGATGGACCAAAGACTCTCTTTAGAAGGTGTTAATAGATGGTAGTCCTCTTCCTGGATTTCAGGAAGCTGCTAGAGTGATTAGGGTTGTTTACTAAAGAGCTTACATGAATCTATGATGGTTGTAATCTATTTCATGCGATGGATGGATTATGTTTTTTCTTCTTCTGATAGCTGGTTTTCACGATGCAAGTAGAATGCCATATAATTTTATATTGCAGGGGTCCTATCATCGCTCTACCATAGTTATCTAACTTAAGGTGATGACATGGTCTTGTGGCTCTGTAATAATAATATGTGCTTTTGGGCTTTCGAAAATATGGTTTTGAAAACTAGGTTTCTCTGTTGTTATATGATAATTACATGAGATGCCTAATGCTGTGAATTATTTAGCAAAGGAAATTGATTCTTGAAAAGCTAGTTTTAGATATCACCTTGTTAATAAGGATTAACTAATTCAATGAACCGATAATATAATGGAGCATAATTTTGATAATCGGCGTTCTTAATGTATCATCAATCCAGTGTCTACGATCGTTGGGTGTCAAGGCTGGGTTACCCTAATAGGGCTCACCCTCTTTAGAGATAGTGATCCTACCTGGCCAAACTTGACTAGTCGTGTTCACTTTGATCAACTTAGAATTCAAATTATCATTGATGTAGACATTGATATATTCTAGTCAATTACGTCAATAATCCTTTTCAGGATTAGCCATAGTTATCATTGCTTTTGGAGTTTGACAACTGGGGATTCCTGTTATGGTAGTCGGGTGAACCTAAGCTATAGCATGGTTATCTTTTGGGAACGAATTCCATCATACATATGATGTAGTCTAGCCCTAACGCAAACCATTGTGTCGTGAATACAACCGTGAGCTGGGTTAAGTTAGGCTAAACAAGAAAGCAAGGGTCCGACTGACTAGTCTTTATGGTTTGTTGGGCAAACCTAAGATCATAATTGACTAGGGGTAAAAACATACAAGGAATCATATATGATGTGATTGATGAAGAGTTCATCTACCGACTGCAGAGTCGAACAATTTATTGTATGAACTGAAGGTTGTGAAACTCAAGGTGGTTGGGTCCCTCTCCCACTAAATGTCACAATGTGGTCAATCTCTATGGGTTGAGATGATTGCTAAAATAGTGGGCGGATATAGTTTGATAAAAGCCACTATATATATATATATTTAAATAATGAACTTATGCTAAATAAAGGTTGTTCTATGCTTTGCAGCATGTCGTCTGGACTTAAACTTATCCTAAAAAAGAATAGGCTAACCGGTCAAATTATGAAGACTTGCTTAGGAATATCAAGCTTTCCTTATCTTTTAAAAGACTAAGCCATGTCCTCACTGACCCCACCCCTGAGGAACCTACAGAGGGTGCCAGTACTTAGGCCATTGAGTTCCATAAGCTCTGGTTCCTGATCAATGAGAAGGCACGTTGCCTCATACTCGCCTCTATGAGTAATGAGCTCCAGAGGAGGCATGAACACATGGATATACAAAGAATGTTTCTTAATGCAAAGAAGTTGTATGGAAAATAGTCTCAAGCCGAAATGTTCGAAGCTTTATGCAAACTATTTGGCACAAGGATGAGTGGAGTAGCTGTACAAGACCATATGCTCAATATGATTGGATTCATTTAGGAACTTGCACATCTAGAATTCGTTCTGGAATATGAGTTGTCTATAGACATTATCCTAAACTCTCTTACACCTTAGTTCATATCGTTCATTAATAATTTTATTATGAACAAACTAGAGGTTGAACTTCCAGAGCTCCTCAATATGCTTTGATAATTGAGGATAGCTTGAAGGGCAAGCCTCCTGTGTTGGTTGTCAGCTCTTCTTCTTCTTCTTCTTCTTCTTCTAAGACCAAGGGCAAAGGAAATAAGAAGAAGGCCCTTCAACCAACAAAGGGGGTAAAGAAGGGAAGGGAAAGGGGGAAAAGGGGGTAAAGAAGGGAAGGGAAAGGGGGAAAAGGTGGTGTTGGCTGAGTCAGAAATCTTTTTCTGCCATATGAAGGGGCACTGGAGGAGGAACTGCAAGAAGTTCCTGGAGTAGAAGAAGGTGCATGTTGATGCCTTAACTTCAGGTTTAATGGTTATACAAAGTATTATTCTTTCTGTGACTTCTAATGCATGGGTATTAGCTTGGTGTGGGTTCTCACATCTCTAATAATTTACATGGCCTGAGAAGGAATAGAATTCTGGGAAAAGAAGAGGTCGTCATACAGGTTAGAAACAGAGCAAGCGTTGCTGCTGAGGCCATAGGACACGTCCAACGCACCTTGGCGAGTGGCGCCAGATTGCTTTTAAAGCAATGTTATTATGTTCCTAATTTTCTTTGCAATATATTCTCTGTTTTAGCTTTGGCTAAAGACGGATATACTTTTACAATCAACAAGAAAGTTATGTACATTTTTTTGATGGTAATTTGCTTGCATTTGGAATTTTAAATAATGGGGTGTATACTTTGTCTAATGATGTTGTATTAAACATTAATACATGAAAACATAAAGAATCAAGTTATAATGAAACCTATCTCTGGCACTATACACTAGGTCATAAAAGACAGAAGAGACTTATCAAATTATATAAAGATATGTCTTTAGTCCGATAAAATTATAAGTCATATGACACTTGCAAGTCTTGCCACAAATGTAAGATGTCCAAAACTCCCTTTGTGGGACGAGGGGAGAGATTTGATGAACTCTTTGGTCTCGTATATACGGATGTATGCGAACCCATATTGACATTAGCAAGAGAAGGTTATTCTTACTTTGTTACGTTTACTGAAGATCACTCTAGGTATGTACACGTGTTCTTGATGAAACACAAATCTGATACCTTTGACCGATTAAAGGAGTATCATAATGAAGTAGGAAAATAGGCTGGCAAAATTATTAAAATCCATCGATCTGATCGAGGAGAAGAATGCTTGAGCCATGAGTTTCTTGTGTATCTAAAAGAGAATGAGATTCTCTCTCAAGTCACACCTCCTTACACACTGCAACCTAATGGTGTTTCAGAGGGAAGGAATCACACTTTGTTAGACATGGTGCGATCCATGGTGAGTGACACTAAGTTACCCACCACCCTCTGGGGGTATGTGCTTGCCTCAAATTAATGCAACTCCCAAGCTTAGAAGGTCAGTCAAGTAATAAAGATCCGATGAGTCTGGAGTCATATCCACAATAAGAACTGTAGCAATCACCACAACCCAAATCAGTAAGAGCGAGTAATTAGCAAGGAAACAACCATTTTTTGAGGATGGTTTAATGGTTGGAAAATGCTTCAACTAACACATTGAGCACAAAGAGAACTTGGGGAAATCGATAATAGGAGTGTGTGCATGATGTAGGTTCATTAGGGTCTATGTTTAGCATGAATTAGGTTTCAAAAGTATAACTCAAAGACCCTAATCAGCTCTCCCCGTCGCCTCCTTTTGCTCAGCTCAAACTAAACGCTTGGTTAATGGATAATCCCTCAACCTTAATGAAAGATGCCTATTTATAGCCCCTAAACCCCCAATACATCTCTACCCTTATATCTGAGATCAAAGCTCATTAAATCAAAAGCTTATGCTTCAGGTTTGGGTCGGGTTGGATTAAAACCGGACGAGACCCGCATGAAGAATCACCCAAAGCTAGATTCAGCCAGTTAGCCACCTGATAGGTTGGACTTAGTTACTTGGATGGGTCGTAGTCAATCGCCTGAAGTGGACTTGTCAGCTGACCGGTGCCTGGCCAAGTCATCAGGGACATGTGCATCAGACGCTAGTCTGAACATAAAAACCTGAGGATTAGATGTTCAGGAATTGCTTTAAACAGGGCCTTGAGATGATTGTGACTTGTGCATCAGATGGCCGAAAGACGATCATTCAGTTAGCTGAAGTTGAAGTTCCAGATACCAGATGTTGAAGAGCCTGGATTATGTGTTTCAGATGGCTGGAAGATCTTGATCTTACATATCAATGTATCAGTCACTCCTAGCCGCATGGGTGCATATCTCCAGTCAGCTGACTGTGAGTAGACAATCTATCTCCAGCTCTTTAACATGGAATTAAGGCATCATAAAATCTCATAAAAATTCCTGAAAATTCCATAAAATGTTTTGAACTCTAAAATGTATTGAATGTCCAGGAAATGTACAATCTAGAGCTCAATTAATCATGAAAACACAGGGAAATGCCATAAAATCAAGGGTAAAATATGCAATATTTCACTCTAATCATATCCCCAACTAGCGATTTGCTAGTCTCTAGCAAAATGAGCGAACAAGTTTAGAAATACAATAAACACATCATATTCCATTCAATTATCATAGTTTGGGTTAAGAACATCATTTCCTAACAAAATCCAACAATTTCATGGGTTTTCATAAAATAGCATAATGTTCATGATACTTTTTCAATTCACATATATTTAGCACAATACAAACCTATGCGGTGTAATTGTTTAAGCATCAAGCAATCAATTATTCTAGTTTACTAAACCTCTAAGACTCGGCCAACACAACACTATACTCACCACAAGCTCATGATTTTGACTTACTTACCTCATGCTCAACTCTTATTCTCATTTCTTTTTCTATTTTTGGAGGTTAAATAGATTCTTTCAGTGAGGTTTAGTTCAATACCTCCTAGACCAGACGGTCTTTGGTATTAGGCCAAAAAGGGCCACTCGGGCTTAACGGCTCGAATCATTTAAGTTCACTTATTTTTAGTGTGCACTCCTCCATACTCCTTTTTTGGCGCAAACCCCTAGTCTTTTTGAGGCATGATGACCCGGCTAATCAATGAAAGTTAGAAGAGCAATGCACTTTATTCATCATATTTTTTGATGAAAAAGAGACTTGCTTAAGCAGAATTCTCAGCCATTTACCAATGATAAGTTTTGTGCATTTGTTGGCCAACCTATTTTAGTTTAGAACCTAATCAAAATGATTACCTTTACATACTTTGACTTATGCATGCCAAAAAGTTGCATCACACTAAATAATAGCTTCATGAGGCAAGATATTATAAGTATGAGAACTAAATTCATAAAAATCATGTCAAATTGTTTTTCCATGTATATGGATAACATCCTTAACCAATCTATGATTAGTTTCTAGAATATGAGTGTTTAATAAGATCAGAGAAATGTTCACCACCTGAGGCTGTACAAATGGTTTTGGTGATAAACCATGATTGTCACATTTATTTTATCTAAATATGCATGTAATTTGAATTTTTTTGAATTTTTTATGTTTTTTTATATGTAGAAAATTAAAGATAAAATCATAACAAAACTCCACACCCTTCCTCCCAACTTAAAGTAGACATTTTCCTCAATGTAAGAAAGGGTAGTGGACATATAAGAAACAAAGAAATTAAGCAATATATATATATATATATATATATATATATATATATATATATATATATATATATATATATATATATATATATATATTATAAAACAGGGATGTTATCATGGGTTTTTGGATAAGAGTTTTTGGATAAGAGAAATTGGATAAGGGTTTGAATTGTATTTGGGGTATATAAATGAGAGATGTTATGATGAGTTTTTGGATAAGAGATATTGGATAAGAGAAATTGGATAAGTGTTTGAATTGTATTTAGGGTATATAAATGAGGGATGTTATGATGAGTTTTTGGATAAGAGATATTGGATAAGAGAAATTGGATAAAGGGTTGATTTGAAATTTTGAAATTTGAGGAGAAAAATTTGAGGGAATGTTTGAATTTTAGGGGGAAGTGAGTTGAAATTTTGAAAATTTGAAAAATCATTGAACTCATTAAAATTGAGAAACTCAAATAAAATTACTTCCGTTCTCAGCCTCCCCCTTTCCTCTTCAAGATCTCTCTCCCCTTCCACTTCCCTACGACACCAACGACGATCAGCCCCCTCTACCTCCAGCCAACCCCAGCCCGACCTCCTTCTGGCCTCCACTCCCCTAACGACCCCCTGCCTTCCTGCGACCTCCCACGGTGGAGACCCCCTGCCACATCGCACAGCTGCAAAGCATCACCACTCCATTTGCACAGGACATAGATTTGAGATGAAGTTTGCGTCCTCCCCTGCCATCGGTGTGTCCTCCCCTGCCATCGTTTCAAGAAGAAAGAGGAGATCAGCCAGCGGAATCAAACAGACAAAGATCCCCGATCCGCAAGCGAAGGAGGCAGGTTCTAATGACCCTGTCGCAACTCAGGCAAAGGAGGCAGGTACGAAATATCTGTACGGTAATGGGTTCCCTCTTGCATTTGTTGTTGATCTGAAGAGGAATCTAGCGCAAGGGAAAGATACGTTATCATCATATACTAGTTTGAAGAGACTGGATTATGGGAAGAAGAAGAATATATATCCCAAATTTGATAGAGCTGATGGGCTTCAAGGAGGCTATCGTGGGGGGAGAAAATTTCTTAGAATCATTCCTACCTCTGGGCGGGGATAGGGTGCTGATAATAGGGTAGATTTGAAGACTCCCAAGCATATTTCCAAGCAGACCACCTACAACTATTCGCATCAATTCGGATGCTGCGAAGTGATCCTGGGTTGATATATGCGTTTCTAGACGAAAGTATGTCGATCCTTTGTTGATGTGTCCTCCCCTGCCATCGTTGTGTCCTCCCCTGCCATCGTTTCAAGCAGAAAGAGGAGATCGGCCACGGTGAGATTAATTGCAAAATTTGAGTACATTGATTTTCATACATATGTCATATTAATAGAAATTAAGGTGCGATCAAGCGTGGGTCTAATAACAAAATTGGAAAAACAAATATAACTAGAGATGTGCCCATTTGGTTGTTTGACAGAGAAATGAAGCTAATTTGACAACTATGGTTTATGATAAGATCGATTCGCATAAAAGGTGATAGCTTGATTGAGGAATTTTCTACTGATTTTTTTGTGTGCTTCTCATTTTTTCTTTCTTTTGTTTCATTTGCAGGCTAACGAGAAGTTCCATGTTATTTTATTTGTTGTTTCCAGTTTAGCATCTGAATCCTACAGTTGAAATTATGTTTTTGCACCTGTAGATTTTTGATAACAACCTCATAATTGCTAATTATGGACACCGATGAAATTGAATTTAATCCTCTTCTGAGAGAAGTGAATTAAACTACATTTTAACTGCCAATAATAAACATGTCTTTTGTTCTTAATCATTGCATTTTGCAAGTTCAGACTCCATGTTCAATGTCTTCCCCAGCTGATGGGTAAGTAAGTTCATATCTTTTTTAAATATAGGTAAGCATCCTCAGTGATGGTATTTTAACAAAGATGCCTGGTTTTTATCCTCTTAAATTTGAACCCAACTTTCCAAGATCAGAAAGGTATAAATGATTTTTCCTATTCATAACATGTTATTGCTTAAGAAGGTTTTTAAAAAAATTCATGGGATGGAAGGTTGTCTAGATGCATGTTTACTTGGAAGGTTGTCTAAATGCATGCCTACTTGAAAGGACTTTTCATACATAAATTGATCTCGCTTATATCTTACTAATACCATAAATTGTATTTAACCTCTTCCATCAGGTGGTATGAAGTAATGGCCACAAAGCACTGAACTTCCAACTATGATGGAATACGATTGCTGCAATCAGCGAGGACGTGGTGAAGCTGGTTGTCGTTAAGCCAGAATTGAAGTTTGCGGTGAGGGTGGCGGTGTCCGTAAGGAGAAAGAGCAAGGAGGACCTCAAAGAAGCCATTGCCAACCAATTGGATGCCATTTCTGACCTCCATCAAAGTGAGCCCTCGAATTTCTCATCTGGTTTTTGTTTATTTTGGATTAACCCTGTGGTTTTTTAATTAAAAACTCATCCTTTTCTGTTTAAAAATGCTTCCTCTTTGTAGCTTTTTAGATTGATTTCAGGGTTTTTGTCTAGCTATTGAGAACTTCATCATATAAATGAGGGGCACCTGTGGCTATGCCTCACGCTGATTTTCTAACTCTATCATGCGTTGACGAAATCTATGCATGGAACAATATTTTAAGACCACATGATTCTTGCATTAACTGTACAGTTAATAATGCATTAAGCATGAAGCATATATAAACTGAAATCAAGGAAACAAAATCAACATATGTAGTCTCATTTGCCCAAGAAGTGTGAACTATAGATGAGAACGTGATTATTATTTGTTAAGGCCTCAAGACTAGATATATAAATACAGACATAGATGAAATATTCTTAGTTACAGGATAAGATCAAATAATAACAAACTCTAACTTCATAATGTATAATACATGAAGACTGAGTTCATTGCTTACTTATGACTTCCAGATGCAATGAAACTCCAAAAGCTTGGTCAAAAACAAGCTACATGGGACTTGGACGAAAGCAAGCAAGACACAAGTATGATCTACAGAGAAAAAGATCAGGAGCAAGAATCCAATATGTAGACGCAAAAAGAGAACTTAACGATCGAGTAGAGTAGTCATCAACTTATTTACATATACAGATGAACCTGTACAAATGGACAGATGAACCTGAAATGATAGGCACATGCACAAATTAGTTCATGGATTATGATTGCATTCATAGAAGGTTTGGGGATAATTTGTTCATATCCAGATTTAAAAGCATTCCTAATATGAATCCATGTTTTTATTCATATCCAGTAGCAGATTTTGTTCATATCCAATCCCCTACCATAAATTAAGGTCTACTTTTAAAAATTACTCTGCTGCAACCTATCTGAGTTTTGTTCATATCTGAGTTTCTTTGATTACTCTGCTGCAACATCTGCTAAGTTTGTGTGTTCACCCATCATATTTATAAGTTTGTTATGCTAATTAGTATCAGAGTGACATTAATCATAGAGTAAGGGGGTTTTCCAAGTAAGCTTAGAGAACAAGTCAGAAATTGAAGACCCTAGCTAAGATATCAGTAACTAGGACAAGGATTTAAATACATCACAAGCACTTGATAGTTCAAAATGTCAAGGAGGCATAGTTCTGGAGTCAACAAGTTTGGGTACTGTAAACTCTTGTGAATCACCCCGGACAGAAGTTGGGGTATGCACTTATTAGCTCTTAACATGCATATTGTTCATTATACATGGTTTTTATTCAGATATTGAAGCTATTTAGTTTTCCAAATTTTTTTCCACTGTCGTTTATAAAATTTTCTTCACCCCGGTCATGATCTTTTCTGATATATAATTTTTTTCATGTATTCTTTGAATTATTGTGCAATGGGTCTTGGTCTGTTGGGCTTGGATTTCAGAGGCTTGCTTCCACCATTATTTGAAGAGTAATTGAACATTTTCACTTGCATCATATACTACTAAAGTGACATTTCTTGGTTTTTCCAGTGCAGTCCTTAATTTATTCTTGAAGGATATGATGACAGCAGTTGAAAATTTTCAGGTACATGTTATTATCGGTAAATTCATTCGTAAAGTTTTGACGTACAGGTGTTTGCTTTAGAGTCATTTAACAACAAACCATGATTTTCACTAATAGGTTATATATGTCTAAAGTCAGCCTCCACGTCTCATAATGTCATCTTTGTGTTCCGATGGGGTCGTCGCAGTCACTCACTTCGAATTTTGCTAATCATGGAAGGCCAATCAATGGCGATGTCAGATTTATAGCCATTATGTCCATACCAATTCCAAGCTGGTATAGAATTCTTGACTTTGCCCATTATTTGGCATACATGCCAGTAATGTGTCTAAAACTTTTGATTGATATAATGGAAATCTCCCAATCAAGCTCAGTTTTGGAGGTTTTAAGGGAACAACCCAAGCGACGTTAAGGTCACCGACATCTATACTGGAGGAGAGAATAAGGGAAAGAAGAAGGGGCTCCCGATGAAGAATCTGATGGCTTAGAGGAGGAGGAAGAAGCTTAATGATAGGCTCTCTACATGTTGAGTTCGATTGTTCCCAATATCATCAAGGTGAGAATTCTGAATCGTTGTTATGAATTTTTTCTTTTAATTTTGCTATTTGGTTTAATTCATATGTTAAATTTGGTAGATTTTGCTAATTTAACATTTGGATTAAAATTTGTGTTATTTATGATTAATCCAAAGTTCTGTTAGAACTAATACAACAAAATGGATTATAGTCATGGGATGTAATCTAAAAAAATCATATCATGAAGTTCTTGCATGCAAACTGCACAGTGTCTTTTCGTATCCGTGCATATGGATAAGTTTTACCGAAGTAATGTGTGCTGATGTCTCTTTATTTCAACAACATTGTCGAAGAATTTGAAGTGACGTGCTCTGCAATGATATCGTAATGCACTTCGTCTTAGGCATAAAATTATACATGTGTATGTAATCTCTGTTAAATCCTTGCATCTACTTTGGTTCACTTTTCATACAAGTGACAATCTTCTGCATTTGAATTATCATGTGCATATAATCGGTTGCCTATCAGTAAAAGTAGAAGGAGAAATATTAAGATGTTCTGTTTGTATATGATGTGAAAATGTTTTCGTTCAAGCAGTGATGCGTTGCAGTTTTTCATGGAATAGCTCAGATGTGGGGACTGTCATACTACAAGCAAGTTCATTTCTATAATAACCAAGCGGGAGATAATCTTGAGGGATTCTAAGAGATTTCATCATGTTAAAGATGGCGTGTGTTCATGTGGGGATTATTGTTGTTGCAACTCCATGTTTTTTATTTAATATTTTTCTCAATATACAGATCTATCTATTCTTTTTGTTAATATCTATCCATTTCCACTTTTTTAATATTTAGAGCAAAGAAAAGCTTGCATCAAGGAATCAAGATAATACGATTTTTCCATATCAGTTCATTAGTTATATTTCATTGTTGATTGACTCCATGTTACTTTCAATATTTTTCAGTTGTGTCAGCATTCTTTTATCTCAAAGCTTGAGAGAAGGGGCATATTGAAATTGAACCGCAATACACTGGGAGCTTCAAACCCCTGGTTAACTTTTGTTATCGTTAGCTTTATTCTATGTTTTGATACACTTGCAACTGATTTGGGCTATTGCTTATATGTAGTGTTTGATCAATCCAAACCATGGCAACTTGATTTCTGATATGATTTTTTATTAATGAAGGGTTGGATGACTGCTACTGGTTTTCTTCTTCTCATATTCGAAGTTTACTAAGATCAAACATGAGAAAAGAGGAAATAATATCATTTTCTTCTTAATTATGATGGCATTTTCTCTTAAAATTCTGCACACTACTACATTAATATGATGAATTAATTTTTATCAATCTGATGCAATGTTTCAACTTTCTATTTTGCAAAGGAGAAAAAACAATCTTTTTCATGTTCCTCTATGATTTCAGGGGTGTATAAAGTGAGCATAGATGCTGAGCACTAGAGGATCACAGTGTCGGGACATGTCGACTCTGCTGCATTAATTACGAAGCTAGCTAGATTAGGCAAGCATGCAGAGCTCTGACCTCAAAAGTCCAACAACAACAACAACAACAACAACCAATAATCCACCAAAGATGCCTACAAGAACAACAACATCAACAACAACCAATGGTTTTTAGGAAGGACTGGTTAGTTGTTTATTGGAGTTGAAAATGCATTTAACTAGAGGCAGGAGTTGGATTTCACGAATGTTTTAATCTGGTTGCTTTTATTTGCTTCAGGTTTAATGTTTTTCGATCGGTAACAGTAGCATGAGTTCTAACTCTAGCATCTCAGAAGCAGATCGGTAATTTGGGTTAGGGTTTCCTCGATCTCATTTGAGTTTTCATTAGGCCTCCCTTATCTGCTTCACGGTGATCGAACGCATGCCATGGCGGCCATGTCGTGCTTTTGCTCACCGTGAAGCAGTCAGGGAAGCCTAATGACAAGTCCAACTTCACCCATCCTCTTCACCCCTCAACTTCAGAGTTGGAGAAATTCGT
This sequence comes from Scilla litardierei, assembly GCA_030789695.1. Classification (NCBI taxonomy): domain Eukaryota; kingdom Viridiplantae; phylum Streptophyta; class Magnoliopsida; order Asparagales; family Asparagaceae; genus Scilla; species Scilla litardierei. The sequence goes on along the minus strand of CM061142.1, from coordinate 423,981,622 downwards.
CTTCAACAATCCAAGCCACACACTCTTCTGTTACGTTTGCAACAACCAGGTTATAATTCTCAGTTTGTTTTCAGTTTATTTTCTGTTATGCTCAGTTTATTTTCTCATGCTCTTCACCTCTCTTCTTGCATTCAATTAGGTTCTTCACCTATCTACTTGCATTCAATCAGGTTCTTCACTGATACTTGCATTATCTAAAGAAAAAATCCTGATTTTTCATGTTCTTTTGTTCTATTTGTGCTAAAGATGGATAATTTCAGGTTAAGGGTTGTTGGAGTTACTTTGTTTGTGTTGTTGTTGTGAGTTGGTTGATGGCCAGACATTTGCTTGCATGTTGAGAACATTTGATCATAGTCTTATGTTGTATAATGCCCATGATGGAAATTTCTTGATTTGGTTCAAATTTGTTTCGTAGAAATGGGTATTGCTTGGTTTCAAGTATTGATTGCTGCTTACTATCTTTTTGAGTACTATCTTTTTGAGGGGAATATTTATTGCTATTTTGTTGTGATTCACATTCATTTATTTAAAAAGTTATATTTAGCCAAAAGTTATATTTATTGCTGAGTGGTTGCTGTATAATATGGTGACATAAAACTAATATTCACCAAGGGTCACTTGAGTTGTGATGAAAATTGATGATGCTTTCCTAGAGTTTGGTTTGTGTAAGAAGGGTATGCTCATCCGCAATAACTATGCCCATAACCTAAGATGGATGTGGCTGAGTGGTTGTTTCAATAGGATTAACCTTAATTCAAGTATCAGATTCAAAGGGAGAACACCGAACATCGAGTAGGTAGACTGAAATTGTGTAAATCATATGGCTAAAATTGATTTGGTTGTAGATCAGTGAATTGAAAGACAATGTTGGTATTTAGGACCTATAATGCACTGATATATTTACAGGCAACATACTGCATGAGAACCCGATACAATTCTTTGGGATAAACTTAGTATGCTCATTGGACAAACCTTATTGGATAAAACATACAAATCTTATGCCAAAAGATATGTGGATGTTGCTTGATTTATATTGAACATGTTTCAGTTAATCTTAGTAATTTACCTTATTATGCAAACTTTGTATAAAGTGGGCCAGATATGCACACTTTTTATGCACTAATATTTTTTGTATAAAGTGGGCCAGATATGCAAACTTTGTATAAAGTGGGCAGAACATATGTGCATATGTGGAGGACAATGGTGGAGGTGGGAGGAAAACAACTTAGCCAAGGATAGTAGGGCATATAGGAACAACTAAGGTGATTTGAATTTCATTTCAAGATTGTTATTATTGGTGTTTATTTTAACAAAATATTGGTCTTATTTTTCATTGTCAGTGTGGTATCATTTTAGAGTGTTTTAAAGGATTTAATGCTTTCTTTGTATGCTTCTTTAATAATTTTAATGGACAAGTGAGGAAGGAAAATCTTGGAGAGAGGATTGATCATGCACTTAGGAGGCCTGGGTGCTTTGACACTGAAATTGAAGTCACGGTCCCCACTGTATTGGAATGACTGCAAATTCTTGAGGTATACATAATTTCTCTCCCTCTAAAAACTGATTTTTTCCTCTTTGAAAACTGTTGTTGATGCTGGCAGTATTTGTATTAGAAAACATAACTTGCTTTCATGGGGTATTGTAGAACATTGTTCAGTATGTGTCTATGATTTATTGAATGACATGCTACATATAACATTTTTTGGAATGCCTCTTAACTGTTGTTATTGTTCACACTACGTCTCATGTCAGATATCAAGCTTACATATTATTCTTAGTTTTTTATTTTTCTTTATTTATTTTTTAAACAACTCTCTATAAATGCTGACATTCATCAAACTTCATCATTTCTGTCAATACAATGAGATGATGACTAATTTGATTTTGTATGGACACTGATCAAATTTTAGTTGATATAAATTAGATTTTAATTTTGTTGAATTAAATATCATGGCATTATACTAATAAAAACCGTGTATTGATCAAAACAGATCAAAACTGTGTACCGATGGGGTTTTCTCTCTATTTAGCCTATTCATTTGTAATAGTCTTTTCTGATTTGTTTGGTTAAGAATTGTAATGGGTTCTCTTTGTTTTGCCTATTTGTAGCTGTTTTTGATTGTGTTTATTCATGCTGATGGGGTGTTTGATGATTTGCTTAAATGAATTTTGTTTTAAACAAATTTCTACAGAGATGTGTTGTGTTAGCAATGGTTCTCCTAAGCATGTATCTCTCTCTTCATATATACATCTTTTTGTTTTCCCCCAAGATTTGTTAATATTTGAAGTGATTAATATAAGTCTGCATCATATATGTTTCTTCTGTGTGTAGATTGTGGCCATTTGTTGAGAAGTTTACTGAACATGGTCTTCAATCAGTGGCAGTGGCAAGATAGGGTTGTCAGTATATCCCTGCAAATGTTTTGCTTAACAATTTTATTTGTTTCTAACATCAAAGATTCTTCTGATATGCAAGAAGTTCATAAGAAGAACAATGATAGCCCAAGTGCATCATGGGAATTTGTTGGTCTGTTGCCATTGTTTGATCCCCCAAGGCATGACAATGTAGACACCATTCACAAAGCTCTGAATCTTTGTTTATTGAGGAATTGTGTTCAATGTCCAAATTTGACTAAATTTCAGGTTACTTTATGGAAATTTTTGCTATAAAACTGACTTCCATATTGACTTAAACTCTTGACTGTATCGATCCCATCAAATATTTGATACAATTTTTTCCATGGAGAAGATAATGTAGCCCACCTGTTTCTTTTTTTTTTTGAATAAACCATAGGTGAGGTGCTGGGAGATCATGCCAGGTAGCAGTCAGCCGAAGGCATTCATACAACATGACCAACCGGTATGCATATATGCTTTGAGTACATTTGCTATTTAAAAACCTCTCATACAACGTCTGGAGAAATTTATTGTTGGTAGTAATTGACATGGATGCCTTAGGTTTTGTGCTCAACTTGGAAGGATGACGGCACCACTGTGTTTACAGGAGGGTGTGCTAAGATTGTTAAGATGTGGCCTTTAGCATCTAACAGGCGGCCAACCCAGGTTGCTGCTCATGATGCACCCATCAAAGAAATTGCTTGGATTGAGTAGTTTCTTTTCAGACACTGAGAAGGCTTGCTCAGGATAGGGAAGCTGCCAGGAAAAGCATGCTCAGAAAAAAGGTCAGTGAAATCAATTACCCTGCCTTATCCTATCACTGGAATGACTACTGGCCCAAAATAAAATTAGCAATATTTCATTAAAACAGGTATGCTGAAAGTATCATTACCACACACTAACATCTTGCTGATATGGAATATGCTGCTTCTAGCATTAATGTCGCCTCATAGTTGTTTCATGTCAGTAGCGAGAGTCCTGAACAGTATGTTAGCAAGGTTTTAGTTCTAAGTTGTGGTATCAGCATTAGAAGATGGTTTGTGAACATCATTTGTATAGAAAGTGGTAGACAATATGTACTAGAGTATTAGATTTTAGGTGCCATCACCTTACAGTTTCCACACACTAGAAAATCATTAGAAATATCTTAGCGAGATAGTTGAAAATATTTTCACTGGACTTTGGACCAATTGATGGAGTTCTGACCATATTGAATAAAATAGTACACTTAGAGAAGGCAATTGTAAGAACTATAATCCAAATTACTTGAATTAGTCGAGTAAACATATATGAACACATTACCATCTGATTCCCTTGGTGAGAATGGTATGAATGAATAGGGTATCGATACCATGAATTCATTAGATGTGGAGGGTTCATGTACACATCATTACCGCCAGACTGGTATAGGTCACTAAATCATAATCATATTTAACCACTACTATCAGATGGGACATGCCGTGATGAATAAGTAAAAAATTTAATTTTTTGTATTTCTAACTTCCACTCTATTCTCGAATAAGTAGTTATTAGTTACTGTCATGGTAACGGTAATAGTTGGTATTCTTGAAAATGGATATGAACCATGCGTCTCGGTGTCAGCTAAGTAAATAAGGATTTCCAAGAGTATTAGTTCAGTATCTGTTCAATTCTGGGTCCAAGAGAAACCAATTGAACAGATTTTAAGTAAATAAGGATTTCCAAACACTAACACATTGTTCATTCGAGAATTTTGACATAAGTTATTTTTTTCCATGCATTATCTGTGACCATCAAATTTCAAATATTGCCAAGTTAGTTATCAGCTTCAGGTTAAAATGGTCGATGCTCATATGGGTATATCACATGTACCATGTTAAATGATCTTTGACAGATATTGAGGTTTAATGGGAAAACTTCTAATAGACTAGACTTAAGATAAATTGTTAAGTGTACTTTCTAACTGATAAATGAAAATTAACTTCATATGTAGGAGACTAGGAAAATTAACTTCATATGTTAGGAAAATTAACTTCGTATATTAAATGATCTTTGACAGATATTCAGGTTTAATTGGAAAACTTCTAATAGACTGGGCTTAAGATAAATTGTCAAGGGTACTTTCTAGCTGATAAAGGAAAATTAACTTCATATGTAAGAGCAGGAATTAGTCTCCTAGATGAAAATTCTTTCCCTGGTGGCACTCTAATTTTTGTTCTAACTTGATTCATGCAAGCCTCTTTTGGTGAGATGTTAACATTTTATCGCATGAATGGTTGAAGCTGAACATGAATATCTTTGCTTATATATATATTTCTTATATAAACTATGATGGATTGAGGATGGTGGGTTTTTGTGTCCATAAATGGGAGTGCCGCATGATGTTTACTTAATCTTCCATCAAACTCGCAATATTCTCTGCATTTATTCTACTTTGTCTCACTGTGAAGTCGGATTCGTTCATCTCTGACAAAGAAGCAAAACATACTAAGGGTTTTGCCCTTGCAGATGCGAAAGCATTATACCGCCGGGTTTTAACTGCACTGTTCGTATCGAAAAGAATGCAAAGAGGGCTAGATGCCGCAAGAAGTCGTACATTCCCTTTCAGAACAATGTTGTCTACAAGTGTCGTTTCTTTAGATAGGACTCCACTGACTCCGCTGGAGAGACTTGCGAATTCGGCTAAGAGGAAAAGAAAGCGAAAAGTATTCGCAGCCAACAAGGACTCCAGCAGTGCGGATAGCCCTGCAACGGTGCTTTCTGCTGAAGGCGCCTTAGGTTCCAGCAAGCGGAAGAGGAAAGGATGGTTGAGAGAATGCTAAAAGCAACGAGACTCGCCAGACACTGAAATATTTTGCCATTCCATTTCTTTTGCAAGCAGCCAAGCAAGGGATACTATTGGTATTAAGTTATGTATACATCGAAAACAAATAACAATTTTAATGTATATGTAGTTTGTAATCGTTTTTAAAATATTATTGCAATGCAACTATAGCTTCAGACCATAATTATTTGTCAACACATTTTGAAGGTGGATTTCAGATAGTTTTGTGCTGAGCTTAGAGGATAGCCAAAACAACCATGTTTTATGCCATGATTTCATTGCCCAATGCCAAATGCATATACAGATTTGAAGTCCAAGGCGATGTTAATATTTTCTTATTTTAATGAAGAAATATATCGGACTTTTAAATGTGAATAATGGGTTTTACAGGATATATGAGAGTTAGCTTCATATTTTTTTTCTCAAAAAGAGCATAAGAGATTAAAAAAAGTACATATCATGCGATTTATTCGACATGCAAAGAGAAACGTGTCATGTTATCTTATACAAGAGAGGTTTGTTATATAATATCATCTTTATTTGATCTGGTTGTAAATTTGGTAAAATAAAACATCATGAAGAAAAAAGCAAATACAAATAGGACGATTTTTTTATTGTTGAAAAAAGTCAAAAATTATTTTTAAAATGGGCAAAATAGACCAGCTTCAAACCTATTTAGGGAAATAGACTAAGTTTTCTCTACGTCAGCGCCCAATGCACGTGTGGGCGTTGACTAGAATAAGTCAGCTTTTGGCCGCGGTTGGCAACCGCGGCCAAAATGTAAGTCACGTGTTTTTTCCGCGGTTGCCAACCACAGCCAAAATGTTTAGACCTAAATATCGGATTGGCCTCATTCTACATTTGCTGCTCCACTACCAATTTCGATTCCAAGATCCCCAAGCCGCAAGAGAAGCCAAATCGAAGAGACCCATTTCGATCTCAACTTGGTAAGGATCTATCCTCTTCGTGATTTTGTTGGTTTGGAGTTTGAATATGAATATGATTATGAATAAATTTTGAGTTAGGGTTAAATATTAGAGTTCTTGATTGCATATAGGAAGTTATTGTTTTTGTGATCCTATATGATGTTGGATGGTTAGAATCAATGTTAGAGTCAATGTGAGTCCAAATGTTTTGATTTTCACACTCTAAATACTGTTTTGATTTGCTTGGATAATCTTGAAAAGTATACATTTGCAACTAATTTTGAATTCTAGGGCTGACTAGGACAAAATAAAGAGTGGCTGAGATTTGATCTTGGTAAATCAATGGTTTAGATTAGATTTTTTGAGAATTTTAGTGGGAAAACTTAAATTTTGTTGGGAAAAGTGTATTGGGAACCAAAACTTTGAAATTAGAAGTGTCTTGAGAAAGATTGTTGAGATTAAATTTGGGGGTGAAATGCATTGGGAACCTAAACTTTGAAATTAGAAGTGCATTGGAAAAGATTGTGAATAAACATGATCCATTAAATTAGCGTAAAAAATTCAGCAGAACAACAAACTAGCGTAAAAAATTTAAGTTACTATCGTCACCGAAAAATACCTTGAGATTTGTTGTTCCACGCCAAAGGGGTAAAAAATTTAAGTTAATACATTCACTGAAAAATACCCTGAGGTTTGTTGTTTTGCACCGAAGGCACCCGCGAAATTTTTTTACACTAATTTGTTGTTCCGCGCCAAAGACGCAAGCGTCGAATTTGTTTTTCTGCGCCGAAGGCACCCGGGTAATTTTTTACGCTAATTTTTGTTCCGAATCGAATGCGTCCGCGTCTAATTTGTTGTTCCGCACCAAAGGCGCTCGCGCGTTGTTCTGCGCCGAAGGCACCTGCGCCGACTTTGCCCGTGCCGCTAAATATATTTACGCTAATATGTTATTCTTTTAAATTTTGGCGAGAAAAATAATTTTTTGGGAAACAAAGATTTCGCGGGGAAAATCTTAAATGAACCGTGCCCGCTGGCACGGGTTATGACTAGTATATATATATATTACTACTACTACTAAGGGTAAAGCAGGGAAAGAACAGACTGTGGCCTTATCCTTCAAACGGAGCATCAAGAATCTCATTTGATTGAGAGATTTTCTCCATAAGCTCTTTTATATCTTTCACCAATGATGTTCCTTTACCCACGTCGGTCAAGCTAAACATCACCGCACTAATCTCCACTTCTTTGAGCTTCACTCTCAATTCCTTCAACAAGTGAGCTCTATTGGCATCATGTGAGTGCAATTCTTTCTTAATGAATCTATCATGCCAATAAGATTCAAAAAGGATCAATGAGTCGTGGGAATGAAGTTAAGAATACCAAGAAAAATTTGAACTTTCAAATTCAGAGTTAATTGGGTAGCTGTCATGAGAATCTCCCTGTAATGGCTCATGAATGTCATCTTGATGCTCAAATCTAGGGGGGTTACTTTTTTCCTTGGTGTTTGGAATGGAAACTTAATAAGCAATGACTTAACATGCTCAACATCTCCTACAAGAGTGTCCACTATACACACTGCCTCAACCTCCCCTACTTTTGGTAATTGATGCACATGAAAAACGTTTAAGTCCAATGTTATGTTACCAAATGTTATCTTTAAATTGCCACTTCTATAACCAATCAATGCATTACTTGTGGCCAAGAAAGGTCTTCATAAGATAATGTAGGCAGGATTGCCAGATTGGGGCCCATGAACATCTATCACTATGAAGTCCACATGCTCATAGATCTTGTCCACTTGGACAAGTATGTCCTGTACACGGACCCTAGGAACATTCACAGACATATCACTAAGTTAAAGAATAACATGTGTCTTTTTTAATTGTCAAATCCCTAATTTCATAAAGATAAGGTAAAGTAATAAGTTCACACTAGACACTAACTCAAGAAGAGCTTGCCCTATCTTTGCAGTGTCTATGGTAATAAGGATGGCAGGGGCTCCAGGATCCTTACATTTGGTCGATGTGTTACGTAGGACTATTGAACAACCTGCTCAATAAGAAAAGCTTTTTCCTTAATATTCAATTTTCTTTTATTTGTGCAAAGGTCTTTAAGGAATTTAGCATAAGTAAGTATTTGTTTAATAGCATCAAGTAGAGGTTTATTAATAGGACAACGTTGGAAGATTTCACTTATCTCATCTTGACACTTATCTTTCTTGAATGGAAGGAGCCAGTGGGGATAAGGTGCTGGAGGACAGTCCGGCTCGGACTATTCTCTTTCAATGGCTTTGTTGCTTCTGCCCTTTCTTGTATTCTCTTCATGCATCCCTTCTTTTGGTGCTTGCTCCTCCTCTTCCTCTTGCTCAGTCTCTTGCTTTGGTGGAATAGGCTTTTGAATTTCCTTTCCACTCCTAAGAGTAGAAACAACATCGCCAGGCTTGATGCTGTTGCTCACTGAAGAGGATGAATTCATGTTGGGATTTGGAAGCGGCTGTGATGGGAGCTTGCCTTTCTCCAAACTAGCTGCAAGCTTACTCAAACTCTCACTAATCTGCAGGAATTGTTGGAGCTGTTGGTTCTGTGCCCCCCCCAGTTTGCTGAATCTACTGGATCTATTTAAAGTGAGCTTGTTGTTGATGCAATTGAGCCTATTGTAAATGAATAAGTTGTTGAAGTGCATCTTCAAATGGTTTCATCTGTGTCTCATGCACTGGCTCTTGATCCTTCTCTTAGTTCTCCCTTTGTAATTATTATTGAACGGTGATGGTTTAAAGGGAGGAGGTGCTTGTTGCTGTGGTTATTGAGGCCCCCAACTTAGGTTAGGATGATTGCGCCAACCCTTGTAGTAAGTGTTGGAATTGAAGCCCTGGTAGTTAGTAGACACCTGATTCACATCCATGGGGTTGCACAACATATTCTTCAATGCTGGAAGTGTGGGGAAATTAGAAGTATAATGGCCAAAGGCCTCACAAACTGGCCAACTTTGCTTCACCTCAACTTCATTAACCCCCTTCAATTGTATGTCTTGGAGCTTCTTATTGAAAAAGGCTACCCACTCAGCCTTCATATCATCTTCAGGCTTAAGAGTGTAAGGGCCACTACCTCTAGTTGCTTAGGATGATAAAGAATTATCCGTTCTATCATACTCTGAGGAGGTGTCTGAAGTCTGGGCATTATCTGCTATGCTCTCCAAATATTCACATGCTTTATCTGGCTCCTTATCAAAAACCCCCCATTGCACATCATCTCAATGAACTGTTTCATTTGGGGTTGCAAACCATCATAAAAGAAACCAATGATTCTGCTCTTATCAAAGCCATTGTAAGGGCACACCAGTAGAAATTCATTAGACCTTTCCCATGCTCAATAAAATGTCACATTGCTCTTCTGGACCAAGTTCATGATTTGTCTCTTCAAGCCATGTGTCTTGTGCAAATGAAAAATTTTCTTTAAGAATTCTGCTTGTAATTGATGCGCTCCTGATTTTAACCAAACTAACGCAAGTGCACGGTGTCAAAGCTTTGTAATATAGTAAAATGTCGAACCCACTGGGAGGCAGATGCTTATATAGTCTTTGGTTTTGTTCCGAATCTTAAAAAAGTGTCAGTTGGTGTACTCCGAAAGGTTGTCACGTTTACCTTATCAAATAGGATTATCGGAAATCTAAAAGATTAGGACAATAGGAGTCACCACTAGGATCGTAAAATGTCAATGCTAGGTTAGAATTTCTATGTTGAATTGGCTTTATTAGGGAGAGATTATCACATGTAAGATGTAAAACTCATGGCCAACTGTCGTTGTGCTACTCGTCTAACGTATCCCGTGTTTAGCCCCACCGTCGTGGATAGCCTCATACGCGATCCGTGCATTACTATCGACAACTATTCTTACTCTCTACTCATGCCACTGTCCTGGATAGAGCTTTGATCTGTTATTTGGTGGCTCTCCTTGACGCTACCGTCGTAGTCATCAATCAATAATATAGGACGCCGGTGGAAACCATCAAAGAGCATGCCACTTTCAAGGTCATAAACTGCAATTAAATTCACTAACGTGCCTAATTAAGCCCATAGGATATCCGTCCAAGATGTGCGCCACTGTCGTGGTCACAAATTCTATTTGGAATCTCCTGCAAGCTTGCCTTGATCAATCAAAACACATCCCTTTTATACCAAAAAATCATAAAAATCCCAACTTTACATCTAAATACTAAGATCATAGGGCGAATCCATTAGTCCCTAGATAAGACTACTCACAATTCATGGAAAGATCAACAAAAGATTCAATAAGAGTAATAGAATTCATGATCGTAATAGAAAACATCAAAACAAGCATATAAAGATGAGAGACGTTACCAAAACGTCGAAGATCGATAAGCAAGCACATAGAATTAAGATCACAAGATTCTAAGCAAAAACAATTAATAAAAATCCCAACTTTGTCTTCAACAATAACGACAGCTCTCAAATCTCTCTAAGAAAACTCAAAACTAAAACTAAAACTAAGGAAAATAAGCCTCTCTCATTCTAGGGTAAAAATTGTGCTTATATACAAAGGGGTGGACCCCACAAAAAATCTGGAAAATAGGGTTTCTTGGGCCCACGTTAAGTCAGGTTGCGGCACCCTACTCGGTCGAGTAGCAGCGCCGCTCGGTCGAGCTAGATACATGGCTCTGATTTGTGGCTTCTTTAGCTTAGGGCTGATATACGCTACTCGGTCGAGCAGTCACACCACTCAATCGAGCAGTCGCTCCACTCGGTCGAGCTACAGTGGTTTGAAAAGTCTTCAAAATCATTGTACTGTTTGGTTCGTGCTCGGTCGAGTAGATGCCCTGCTCGATCGAGTTTCCTTGCCTACTCAGTCGAGCTATTGTGCTTGGAGAAACCCTCAAAATCTTTCCTCTGTTTGGGTTCTACTCGGACGAGCAGCTGGTCTGCTCGATCGAGCAGTCTTAGGCACTCAAAATTCTGCTAAGTGTTGGTAGCTACCGAGTTGGTCTGACCGAGTTGCAGCTTTACTCGGTCGAGTGAGGCATATCCAATCAGTTGAAGCCTTCTGAGTGTTAGCTTGGTCAAGTACTGAGCAGCTTGACTGAGTAGCCTGGGAAAAATAGACTTCTCTTCTTTGGAGCTTCTTTTCTCCATCTCTTCTCCACTTGTCTTCCAATCTTCTTCTTCACCTTACCGAACACCTATCGGACCTTGCCAATGATGCTTCAGATGGCTCGGATGTGTCCACATCCTATTGTCACGTCCCGCTTTCCATTATACTTGGAAGCGAGAACGCGAGCGGGTCCACATGTGCTTAAAGCAAAGAAGAAGTACTTTTTTCTTCCATCTTTGACTTAAGCACAATAAGCGTCTGTGTATTAAGCTTGGCAGGTTCATGCATGCGAATATCAGAACAACATATAATTTCATTATTACACTTTAGTATCCAGATTACATGTACACAAATAAGGCCTAGCATGGTCATTATAGATAGTTACATGCAACAGAATTACATCTGAATAGGAATACAACAAAAATATTATTTTATTACGGCACCACAAAGGCACGTCGTTCCTTAGCAGTGGATCTCAACATCCTTGTACTCTTGGTAAACTAGCTCAGCCTCACGGTGTGATCCTCTGAAAAAACTGTCTTAAAAACTGACGTATATTTCACAAGATAACAAACAGGAAAATATACGTCAGTGAGGGTCGCTCTGCAAGATTTAAAATGTTAGAAAAATGGACCCTTGGGAAGATAATAGTTTTGTAAAGCCTTGAAGATAAGTAACACAATAAGATCATAATAAAGTAAAGCATGGGCAGTGTGAGGGAACATGTGAGCATATCACCGTGTAGTGTACAAGGTAGTGAGCATGAAAAGTGTAGTGTGCAGAGTAGTGAGCAGTCAAGGTCTAGTGTGCAAGGTAACACATAGTAAACATGGTAAGAAAAGTTAGCAGGCTACACAATTTATAATAGCTATAGTAGGAGTAGAATAGTGCATCATTTAATCTCCTAATGTAGTGACAAGCCCAATGTCCGAGGGCGAAAGAAACTACAATTACACCCAAACCAATGGGAGCTACCCGTGGCTCTGTACTTACCGACCCCATTCGGGTGATGGTCAAATTTACCGGTGGGGTGAAATCCAGCATTCCGCACTCTACTACAATTGACTACCCCACCCAAAGTGTCATTGTGTTCTATATAGTCACTGTATAGTTCATCGCCAATATTCCGTAAATTGCCCCATGGGCCCAATAGTCCGTATATGCCTCAAGGGCCCAATATCATATTTCCTTAGGGGTGTACATTCCACAATTAATGGTATAACAAGCAATGATGGCAATTAAAATGACAACAACATTTTGATGGTAAAAGCAAACCAACACATCACCAGGTTCATTAAATTATTTCAAATGCTATTAAGCAACATACTTACAAAAAATTGTTAATATTGACAACATTAGATGGTTTCAGCCATTAAAATCAGATCATTATACATTAAAGTTTATAAGTGATAAATACTTGCCTGATCGATGCGATTTGGGTGTCCAGGCGATAGCAACGAGGCGTAATTTATCTGCGTCATCAGATTCTCCATATCAATCTAAAAGTGATTAACTAATAAAATAATATATACTTAATTTATACAATATACTGTTATATTACTGCATGTATGTTGCTAATTTAATACTAACATTATGTATAATAAACTATTGTATATATATAAACTAAAACATATATATATCATTAACTTATATATATATAATATATCATACAGTTCCATAGATGTTTGGCAAGGCAAGGAAGATGATTGGAGGAGAGGAGGAAAGAGAGCGAGAGTTGAGAGCTCTAGGGACAATTGGAGTTTGTTTCCCAGGCTACACGATCGAGTAATCGAGCTAACACGAAGAAATCACAGCGAGAACGGACACGCCCCACTCGACCGAGCAGACAGCCAGCTCGACTAATCTACATCCAAACAGAGCGACGGTTCTGAGCCATTCTCCAAGCATTGTAGCTCGACCAAGCAATCAATCGTACTCGACCGAACAGACCATTTACTCGACCCGAGTCGCCACCAAACAAAACAATGTTTTGAGGAGAGCTCAGGCCTACTGTAGCTCGACCGAGTGGAGGGGCTACTCAAATGAGTAACCTGGATAAGCCCATAGCTAAAGAAGCAGCAAAGCAGTGCCGCATGTTAGCTCGACCGAGTGGCACCGCACTCGATCGAGTAGGGCACCACGACCAGATTATTTAGTGGGCCCAAGTGCCCATATTTTTTGATTTTTGTAGGGTCCACACCCCCTGTATATAGTCAGGATTTTAACCCTTTATTGGGGGAGACAAAAATTTTCTTTAGTTTTAGTTTTGAAGAAGTGAGTTCTTAGTCGTCGCTATTTTGTAGAGAAGACAAAGTTCATCGTTTTATTAGTCGCTTTTGCTTGGAATCTTGTGACCTTAATTCTCTGCATTTGCTTGTTGATCTACGACGTTTTGGTAACGATCTTCTCTCTTTATATGCATTATTTAATGTTTTCAATTGCGATGTTGATCTATCTTGTCTTTATAGAATTTTCTATTGTCATCTTTATGATCCATGAGTAGTCTTTTCTAGGGCTAATGGATTAGCCCTAGGCACTTAGGATTTAGATGTAAAGTTAGGATTTTTATGTTGTTTTGGTGTAGAAGGGATGTGATTTGGTTGGTCTAGCCAAGTTTGTAGGAGATTCCAAATAGGGTTCGTGACCACGATAGTGGCACACACTTTGGAGGGATATCCTATGAACTTAATTAGTATGTTAGTGAGTCCAATTAGGGTTCGTGACCACGATAGTGGCACGTACTTTGACGTGATCTACTGACATCCTATATTACTAATTGGTGACTAGATAGTTGTGTCAATAAGAGCCACCAATTCACAGATTGAAGCTCTATCCACGATAATGGTGCCAGTAGAGATTGAGTATAGTTGTCGATCGTAATGCACGGATCGCGTGTGAGGCCACCCACGATGGTGGAGCTAAGCACGAGATACGTTAGATGAGTGGCACAACGATAGTTGTCCATGAGTTATACATTTAAGATGCGACAATCTCTCCCTAATAAAGCCAATTCAACGTAAGAACCCTAACCTAGCATCGACATCTGACGATCCTAGTGGTGAGACATAATGCCCTAGTCTTTTGATATTGTTGATAATCTTGATAAGCGATATTTTGTGACAACCAATTTGAACACGCCTGCTAACATTGTTCTGAGATATGGAAAATACCCAAGTTAATTAACATCACCTCCCTGTGGGTTTGACATCTTTCTATACTTCAAAGCATGACACCGTGCACTTGCGGTAATTTCTGGGGTTAATTTAGGATCACATCTAGCCCTTGGCATTGTTAGCAGGGATTTATCTCCATGTGATTCATGTCATAACTAGGTGGAGTTTGAGGTCAATGCTGGGTGCATCAGTCGTACAGCTGGTCTGCTCGATCGAACGGTCTTGGGCAATCAAAATTCTACTAATTGTTGGTAGCTGCCGAGTTGGTCTGACCGAGTAGTAGCTTTACTCGGTCGAGTGAGGCATATCTGATTAGCTGAAGTCTTCTGAGTGTCAGCTCGATCGAGTGCTGAGCAGCTCGACTGAGTAGCCTGGGAAAAACAGACATCTCTTCTTTGGAGCTTCTTTTCTCCATCTCTTCTCCTCTTCTCCTCCAACCTTCTTCTTCACCTTACTGAACACCTATCAGACCTTGCCAATGATGCTATGGATGGCTCGGATGTATCCATGTCCTATTGTCACGTCCCGCTTCCCATTATACTTAGAAATGAGAATGCAAGTGGGTCCGCATGTACTTAAAGCAAAGAAGTACTTTTTTCTTCCTTCTTTGACTTGAGCACAATAAGTGTCTGTGTATTAAGCTTGGCATGTTCTTATATGCGACTATCAGAACAACACAGAATTTCATTATTGCACTTTAGTGTCCAGATTACATGCACACAAATAAGGCCTAGCATGGCCATTACAGACAGTTACATCCAACAGAATTACACCTGAATAGGAATACACCATAAATATTATTTTATTGCGACACTGCGAAGGCACGTCGTTCCTCAGCAGTGGATCTCAGCGTCCTGGTACTCTTGGTAAACTAGCTCAGCCTCAAGGTATGCTCCTCTGTAAAATCTGTCTCAGAACCTGACGTATATTTCACAAGATAACAAACATGGAAATATACGTCAGCAAGGGTCGCTCGGCAAGATTTAAAATGTTAGGAAAATGGACCATTGGCACGATAATAGTTTTGTAAGGCTTTGTAGATGAGTAACACATTATGATCACAATAAAGTAAAGCATGGGCAGCATGAGGGAACATCTGAGCATAGCAACGTGTAGTGTACAAGGTAGTGAGTATGCAAAGTGTAGTGTGCGGAGTAGTGAGCAGGCAAGGTGTAGTGTGAAAAGTAACGCGTAGCAAGCATGTTAAGAAAAGTTAGCAAGTTACACAATTTATAATAGCAACAACATGAGTAGAATAATGCATCATTCAATCTCCTAATCTAGTGACAAGCCCAATGTCCGAGGGCAGAAGAAACTACAATTACACCCACACCAACGGAAGTTACCTGTGGCTCTGTACTTACCGACCCCATCCGAACGACGGTCAAATTTACCGGTGGGGTGAAATCCAGCATTCTGCACTCTACTACAATGGACTACCCCACCCAAAAGTGTCATTGTGTGTTTTGTATAGTCACTGTATGCCTCATGGACAATATTCCGTAAATTGCCCCAAGGGCCCAATAGTCTGTATATGCCCCAAGGGCCCAATATCACATTTCCTTAGGGGTATACATCCCACAATTAATGGTATAATAAGCTATGATGGTAATCAAAATGACAACAACATTTTGATGGTAAAAAAGAACCAACAGATTACCGTGTTCATTAAATTATTCCAAATGCTATTAAGCAACTGATGTGTCTATATTTTCTATATTTTTATAGCATCATTCCATTATATTTCATGTCATATTCGCATCCAAATCTTGTATTTTCTTACAATACTGCAATTCTAATGCCATATTCGAGTTTCGTAGAGTTTTATGGATTTTCATGGATTTTGGACCGATTAGGAACCACTTTTGGATATGGACACATCCAGCATGCCTGTAAGCCCGTTGGCGAGGCTTCGGAAGCTTATGGGAGGAGTGGAGGAGAGTCTGGCAGGAAAGAGGAGTTGTTTCGGAACTTTCCCAGGAGACTCGACTGAGCAGCATAAGCTGCTCGGTCGAGCTGATACACGAAGCCCAACAGTTGATACACGAGCGCATCCTACTCGACCGAGTAGCATGGTGACTCGGTCGAGCCGTTTCTATTTTCAAAGCTCCATCCCATCAACATCCTGCTCGACCGAGCAGGACCTTCTCGACCGAGCCAGCAATCTACTCGACCGGGCAGGACCTACTCGACCGAGCCAGCAACCTACTCGACCGAGCAAGGCCTACTCGGGCCGAGTAGGCAGAGCGACACTTTTTGAAGTAGCCCGATCCACTGAAAGACTCGACCGAGCAAGCGGACTGCTCGGCCGAGCAACCCAGACCATTTTGCATTAGCCAGGAGCGGTTAATGCGCCTGCTCGATCGAGACCGAGTCACTGACTCGACTAACGACATGCGGGTCTAGTCCGTAATTTTTGTACGAGTCCAGACGAGGCTACAGGAGTCGATCTTGGAGACGAAAAGGGAGAGCTGATTATTATGTTTTTAAACTGAGTTTAGAGAGAGGAGAGGAGATCGAAAAATGATTGTAGATCTAGATCTAGGTTTTGAGAATTGAATTATTTTTTTGGAGAAAGATCACGTTTTATTATTCTTTGCTTCTTGGAATCTGCGGAATTTCTTTGGATCCCTATTGGCTATCTTTCTTTCTCGCTCTTAGTACGTAAGATATTTATTTCTTGCTCGATTCATTTGCTACAATGTTTTCTTTGATAAATCGTATTTTCATTCGTCGTAATCGATATGTGTGAGTAGTTTTTCCTAGGGTTGATGGGTTAGCCCTAAGACTCTAGAAAAGAGATGCAGACCTGGATCTCTTAGTTGTATTAGGAATAAAGGGGAGTATTTCGGTCGATCCATCCGAATTCCTAAGAGAACTTGTACTGAGATAATGCCTACGGTCGGTGGAATTGATGAGCTTAAGGAGTATATTTGGGATTTAAATAGGGAATTAGTGGATCCAACCAAGGCTTGTGACCATGCCCGGCTCATGCCTTGAGGGGATCCACCGACGAACTATACTGCTTCATTGACGGATACCACCATTGCGTCCATGAGAGACACCTAAATACCTCGAAATTATAACCCACGAGAGTGGTATGAATTGAGAGATCAATCCCCTAAATCTAATGCAATTTAAAGTTTCCATTCTAACATCAACCTCCGACGATCTTAGCGATGATCCTTAAGGCCCTAGATTCTTTTATTATCGAACCAGCAATACCATCACAACTTGTCTTCTTAAACCGACTGCTATCTCACTCTGAGATCTAAAAATAATCTGAGACCCCAATACAATGTTACTGTCCGTGTGAAATTCGACAATCTTATATACTATAATTTGACACCGTCCGCTTGCGGATAGAGCCCAGAGCTGACACCTAGGAACCATACTACGCCTAGCGACTGTGACACCGCTAGGTGGAATTTAGGTGTAAGTTCAGGGTGCGTCAAGTTTTTTTGGCGCCATTGCTAGGGACGGTTCTGGTGTATTTGAGTTTATTTTTATTTTGAAGAGTTTGCTAGCAACTCTCACCATTCCTTATCTTTCCACCCTTTTCATTCTTTTAATTATTATCTTGCTACTCATGGTATTTTTCTGAGCTGTCTTGTGCATGATCACTCGCTTTGGAGCTTTTGATAAAGAATTGTTATTCGATCCTGAAATCGAGAAAACAGCAAGAGCTCTGAGGGCCTCGAAAAGAAATCAGACACCCTCTGATCAAATGGCAGATAATACCACTACTCCACCTCGCACCGGGTCCATCCGGGACCATATGCAACCGAGCTTTGGAAACAATTCCTCCATCTTGAGACCGCAACTGGCGGCAGCGAGCTTCAAGTTAATGACCGGGCTCATAAATCTGATGCAGCAGGATCCCTTCCATGGGCATCCGCACGAGAATCCAAACCTTCATATCGACACTTTTCTGGCGAAGTGCGATACATTTAAAGCCAAAGATGTGAGTGATGACGCCATTAAGCTAAGACTTTTTCCATTCACTTTGAGGGACACAGCTTCATATTGGCTACGATCCCACCAGTATAACCACTTCACTACATGGGAGCAACTGGCGCTCGCCTTCATAGACAAATTTTACCCACCCTCCAAGACGGTGCGGATTAGAGGAGCCATCTCCAATTTCAAGCAGCTTCCGCAAGAATCTCTTTATGAGGCATGGGAAAGGTTCAAAGACCTTTTAGCATCAGTTTTCTCATCATGGGGATCCAGTCATGGGATCTGGTACAAAGCTTCTACAACAGGCTGCATCCCAGCACGAAGATGATAATTGATGCCGCCACACAAGGCGCCATATTGGATAAATCGCCTGAGGAAGCCATTGATCTACTTGAGCATATGGCAGCAAATAACCAACAGTGGAGCAAGGAGTGCACCATTGTCACCAGGACCCCTGAGGTAAAAGCTGTTAGCCACATCGTTTCTCACATTGAAACTTTGTGCAAGCAGGTGGCTAGGATCGAGCCATGGTTGGATTCCATTCCAGCGACTACCAGCGTCCCAACATACCATCCTGCAGTGGAATACGGAGAGCAAAGCTACGCTCCCAATGAAGGACATTATGACGGGGCCGAATTTGAGTCGGTATAGTATGTCTAAGGGGATGGGCGAAATCAGTGGAAACATCCGACCGCAAGGAATCACCCCGGATTGTCTTACGGGAATCCAAGTGCAGGGCTGCAACCTCCACTGTTTCAGAGGTCACACCCCCTCCTCAATAACAAAAAGGATAACCACCAATTCAACAGCAGAGCAGATTTAGGCCAGCTGGGCCGTATCGACCATCGGGCTACCAGTATAATCGCCTGCCCCAGCAAGGCTATGAACCAATGTCACCACGTTCCAATCTGGAGACCACCTTAGAGACGTTCATGAGCGGACAAGTCAGGTTCAACCAAGACACGTCCACTCAATTTAAGAATATAAACACGTCGCTTGATGAGCTGAGGGGTCAGATGTCCCAGTTACTTAAGAATCAAGGGAGGTTGCCTTTGCAACCGAAGCCGAATCCAAGGGCTCAAGGTAATGCGGTGGTCTCCATTACCATGCGTGGAGGACAGACAACCGACACTGTGATGGTGTCGGTCTCAAACAAAGAACAAGTCACAATTGAGGATGCCACTGTGGGAAATGATGAGGAAGAGGCTACAGATGGGCTTATCGTGAACGGAGAGATGCCTTCCACCATACCCATCATCACACCGGCACCAAGGGAAGATGCAACTAGTTCCGGTGAGCCATCTCCTAAGAATGCTGTAAATGACAAGGGAAGCCGACCCCCTCTGCCGTATCCATAGAGGCTAGCTTTGGCTAGAATGGAGAAGAAGATTCAAAGTTCACAGAACTTCTGAAGGGCATCCAGCTTAACATCCCTTTTATGGATGCCATTACAGAAATTCCTATCTATGCGAAGTTTCTGAAGGACCTCATTATCGGGAAGCGGAAGCACGAGGAAATAAAGCTTATGGAGGACTCTACCTCCATCATAAAGAACCATCTCCTGAGGAAGCTACAGATTCGAGAAGCTTCACAGTCCCATGTTTTATAGGAGGTACGCCAATCAACCGTGCTCTGATCGACTTGGGAGCGAGCATCATCTTGATGCCGCTATCCATTTTTGAAAGGCTAAAATCGGAAGTGAATTGGAGCCCACAAACATGTCAATACAGCTGGCAGATCACTCGGTCACGTATCCGGTAGGCATTGCCAGAGACATCATTCTGTAATTACCTCCTAAATTGTGTGTGCCGGTGGATTTTGTCATCATGAATATGCTAGAAGGAGGAAGTTCCCAGCTCATACTTTACCGTCGTTTCATGGCGATGGCTAGCATCCTTATTGATGTTCGTGAAGGGACTCTATCGATGAATGTAGGTAATATTGAAGCCCAATTCCGGTTGCAAAAGGCTATGAGGGAGCATGTCCGTGAAGAAGGAGCTAGCTATTTGGAGCTCCTAGAAGATGAAGCCGTAGGGGAGTATACCGCTGAGGGGGTCATGAAGGACCCGATGAGAACGAGTGTTGTTGACGATGGAGACCCCATTTACAACAAGGCAGTTGCCGCCTATCTTTGTGTGCTTGATGAGGAGCCCATAGACAACACTGTGCACCACAAGAAGCCAGAAGCCATCAATTACGTAGCCGAGGAAAACAATGGAGAGGGAGCATGCCAAATACCTCCGCACGGTATCATTGGCAAGTATGATGCGCACATCTCATACGTGCCTAATAACAATTGAAGAACTTGAGGGAGTCGAGCTCATGACTCAAAACAAGCGCTTATTGGGAGGCAACCTGATCTTTTATATCTTAGATTATCTTTCTCAATTTTTGTTTTTACTTTATCTATTCAAGAAAACCAAATAAAAACGCTATCTATTTCTCTTAAAAAAGCAAAACTATGAAAATATATAGGTTCTTCCTTTCTACAGGTTGAATGTTAAGGGGAGCGTGAAAATCGATGTTTTGAATGGAAGGAAACTGGGAGGAGTGCAGCTGATAGAAGAGCAAGCTAAGGGAGAAGAGTCATACAGGTGACATGGGTGACTCGACCGAGCAGCCACTTTCTTGATCGAGTAACGCAGGCACATGAAAAGTATTGGGAAAACGTCGTTCTGTCTACACGGCCCGAGTAGACTCTACTCGGTCCGAGTAGACACCTAGTCGACCGAGCAGTCATGTGCTCGACCGAGCTAAAGAAATCACATGGAAATATTGGAAAAACGACGCTCTGCCTACACGGCCTGAGTAGACTCTACTCGGTCCGAGTAGACACTTACTCGACTGAGCAGACACATGCTCGACCGAGCAAAATATAAGATGTGAAACAATGCCAGCATGGTCTTCTGACTCGACCGAGCAGATCCTTCTCGACCGAGTAGACGACGGAGTGTTCTAAAACTCGTATTAATTTTTGTCTGACTTGACCGAGCAGTTATGCTGCTCGATCGAGTAACATTACTCTTTATATTATGGGGCACACTTCCGTACGAGTCGGGTTATTAAAACCCAACTCGACTTATTTAGCCCTAAACTTTTCATACTTTCCCAAACCCCCTTGCCCGAGCACCCACCCCTCTATCCTACTCGACCCGCACTGCCGTCGACGCCTTCCCCTCTGCTGCCTGCACCATCAGCCACGCCACCAGTCCAGTCAGCCCTCTCTCTCTCCCCTCTTTTTCTCCTCCCCATATTCCATCTCTCCCTTTCGAATCACCGGAACAGTGCCGCCAGCACCACCCAGTACCGACTGCGCTTCCCCGAACCCCCTCCTCTTGAAACAGCCCCTCCCCCTACGCCCCTCTCCTATCGAACCACCCCACCGACGCTCCAGCCCCCCCCCCCAAATCCCCTAGGGCAACCCCATCTACTCGATCGAGCATGACTGGTGCTCGATCAGGTAATTAGCCACACCACTCCCCATCGACACTACTCGACCGCGCATAATCAGTGCTTGTTCAAGCCATCCACCCTCTTATTCCGCCCTACTCGACCGAGCACTACTGCTGCTCGGTCAAGCAGCCCTCATCACACTAACACTGCCCCTACGCTACCTGACCTAGCAATTATTGTGCTCGGTCGAGCAGTGACACCCATCTCCTACGCATATTTTTTCTTTCATGACTGACATTCTATTTTTCTTTCATTTCAGGTACGCTTCGCCTATTGAGGAGGACACGTCCCGGATCAGCTTGGGGAGACCTCTGATCAGCAGCAGTCCCATACCCGCTTACAGTATTCTCGCTGCGATCACCTTGTCGGTACACTCTATACACTCTTTACTTTTATACTGACACTACAGCTTTCCCTCTACATTATGTCTCGCACTAGGGGGGTCCCACACCCCCATGTCGCGGGAAGAGGAAGGCCAATGGTGCCTCCTCTTCTCAACCATCACGCCGCACTCCCCGTGCCACTACACCCACCACCAAGGAGGAGCACGCGGGTGATCCATCGTCCGCGTCCGACTCTTCTCCCCTGCATCACACACAGATCCCCACCACTTCCGCCCACATACCCACTACTGCTCCTCCTCCTCCACCATCCCATCTCGTAGCTTTGCCGCCACGTATGCGGACATTCGGCATCACCTTCAGTGACGACACACACCGCGACCGCTTCGTCAGGCAGTCGTATCAGAGACTTATTCCCACAAAGTTTATCGATGTCCCCACCCTCCGATCCCTTGGACTCCTACAGGGTGTCCATTGGCTATACCGCACCATCGGTTTCGACCGACTCCCGGTGGTCCACCCACCCACCTACATATGCCTCACTCTAGAGGCATTGAGTTCCATTGCTTGCACCCATGCAGGGGATGGCATTACCTTCCGGCTACTGGACCACGACTTCGTGGTCACGTAAGCCATGATCCGCTCCCACTTCCGTTTCCCTGCCATCCCTGACCCCCGAGCCACCTTCTCCCCAAACTACGACCTAGCCTCGTTCGATGCCTCTGCTTTCTGGCATCGCATTTCTGGTCTACATCATTACCACCCCAGCCGGGCGAAGGCATCATGCATCGTGCATCCTTGCCTTCGCTACGCATAGCGCCACCTCGACACTACCATTTTTTGTAGGCCAGAGGTCGGGACCATGTCCATACCCGAGCTTTACCATCTCATGTGAATGACCCGACCACTGCGCTTCCACCCTGATGGCTCCCTTCGCCCATTTGTCCTTTCTGACACAGCCCACTGGCTGTGTTATCACCTTTTACAGACCGCCCACTCTTACTATGCCACTGATATCTGCTGTGGCAGATTCTTCACCATCTTGGCATGGATGTTGGGCATCAATCTCCCTGATGACCTAGTGACCCCACTGGCCCCACATGCTTGACCTTAGGTGTGCTTAAGCACATGTACATCATTCGGCCTTATGGGGCACGTCACTGGACGTATCAAGTAGGCACCCATCACACACCACAATTTGTCCTTTCTGCCCCTTACCTCACCACCATTGTGCCTGTCCAGCAGAGCTGGATGATAGGTAGGGTCCACCCACCTCCCACACTCCACACCCTCGATCCCTCCAGAGCCCCCGTTGAGGTAGTCACCGACGACCGGGTGCTCCGCTCCTCCGATAACGAGGAGCCCGACCTAGTCGACATTGTGGCTGCCCTTCCAGCTCCGCCTGTACCCCCTCTGCCACCAGGAGGCACTACCTCTTCCACCCATATCTCCACCACTGTCGGGACCTCGGGGACTGTCACCACCTTTTGCCCGGAGGCCCCTGCCTCTGTCTCTTCTATACCCTTGCTCAAGGGCACTGATACATTATCTGCTCTCGAGCCTTCTACCTTAGACTTTTCGGAGCACGAGCCAACCGTCACCCTTCCACCACTTAGGGACCTTCTAGCTTCCCTGCCTATCTCTATAGGTTCCCATTTACCTACCTCTGGCTCCACTTCCTCACCTGCAGCGGCCGTACTCACTGAGAGCGTCTCGATTTCTGTCCTCACATCTGTGTCGACTACTGCTCTATCTTTCACTGCCGCGGCTGCTACCATAGCTTGTCCTGATCTCGGCCATACTACACCTCACACTTCCACTACCGAGATCCCATCGAGTTCACCCTCTCCGACCTTCCAGCCTAGGCACCGTGGATTAGCCCCACGGGGCCTCTTTACGAGAGTAGTGTCTCACAATTCTCGTCCTCCCCTCGACTCACATACCATTGACGCTCGTCTGACAGCGTAGGAGGACTCGACTTCTTGCCTTCGATAGGACTTTGATGCCTTCATCCGCTCAATAGCCACCCTTCATGAGAGAGTCGAGGAAGACCTAACCTCTATCATAGACCTTCTACAGACACGGGGCCCACCTCCCGTGATCCTAGCTCAGGCCCCTCCACCCAGGCTAGCCCCTGTCTCGACCGTTGCAGCACTCAGTGCCCCCACACTTTCAGGCTTCTATAGAGCCTGCCACTTCTACACCTGAGTTGGTCGCCACAGTCGTTTCCACTTCAGTCGTCGACACACCCACTTCTGCACCAGTCGAGACTGCTATTGTCATATTTTCAGCTGCGCCCATCGCCACCAGTTCTGATCTCCCGGCCGACCCAGTCATCGAGCCATAGCCAGCTTCCACCGTCCCTAGCCCACAGCAGGGGGACCCATCCCCACCTCCGAGGGTGGTGCCATTGCTTGATGTTGTCCCTCCACCACTTGTTGTCCTTCCCTCACCTATTTTGTGCCCATCTGTCTTTTCGGGGGCCCTAGTCTTACATATCTTGGGGGAGGCCACATGACGTCCCCGAGTTGTGCGTGTTTGATGTGTGCAATAGGAAATTGGGGGCATGAGAGTTAAATATAGCGCACGGTGTTGTAGTGTGGCTTGGGGGTCGAACTCAGGGAGGCGTGGTTGTGCTTGTGTCAGAAAGGACCGGATTCACCCCATGGGTGAGCTAACCCGAATCGGTAGATGGGTTGTCACAGAAATAGAATGCGAGGGATAAACAATATAAAGGGAAACCCGGGACTTCGGTTTCCATCCTATCGTACGATTCTCCCAATACAGCCGATGGATGGGATAACGATCGTAATTAGGGTCTAGTGGTGAGACGTTGCCTCTAAGAGTCATACTGGCGTCCCATGGGCCCGATATTCCGGTCGGTGCCCAGTATGATACGCTGGACTTCCCGGGTTCGATCAGTGTGCATTCCCATGTCCATTAACACTGACCGACTCCGGGAGCACTAAGCTCGCAACGATAACTCCCAACATCTCATCCTGTCGCTCCTGTGTGCTAGGATTCGACGTCTACGCTAAGGGCGTAAGGTATGGCGAGGGAGTCAACCGCCAAGTTTATTCCCCCTTGGCCCAACGGTCAAAGGCGGTCTTTTTCCCGTCGATGACAATGAAACACCCCGCGTAACCGATAGATTCCTAATCGCTATCGATTTCCTAATCCTATGGACGCATTAGGGAGAACCCACGAAGGGGTTTCCACCAAAATTCCAGATTTGGGAACTACTCACACATATTTGCTAAAAGGCAATCTAAATGTAAATCGACCGTAAAAAATATAATCAGACGATTGGAATGAAGTAATAGCAATGCAGTTAAGATAATATCAAAGTTTGGTTAAGATCAGAACACTTACAAATAACAAAGAAATTACAGCCGTCACAAGAGAGAGAAAACAGCAAAAAATAACCACTCTCGTTTCTGGAAACCTAGGGCTTCTATATATAGAAAACGACATCACCCGATCGGGTGAAGAATCACCCGATCGGGTGACCTGCTACGAACTTCGGCAGCAATCTTCAGAATTTCACCCGGTCAGGCGACACGGTCGGTTGGCGGAAGCTGCTCGTCGTTTGGATCTTGAGCTCATCGGGTGAACCGATCGGTTGATAAATCAACCGATCGGTTGGAATTTTTTTCCAAAAAGATAGAGACTTCAGACGTTTTGGCACGGTCTGCTGGCGGCCGGGTGAGCTCTCCGGGTCATCACTTCGAGGAAACGGCTACAGATGAACCGATCGGGTAAAGATCACCCGATCGGTTGATTTCAGCTCCAATTTTCCAGAGAGAACAGTCGGGTCGAACCGGTCTCCGACCCGGTCAGTTGACACTCTCGTTGCTTCAGCGGCTGTCCGGGTCATGCACGCGTGCATCATCCGATCGGTTGGCGTATCCAACCGATCGGGTGGGGGGCTAAAAGATGGAGATCTTTGTCGTTTGACCCCGTGAATCACGCGTGACTTCTCTCGTTGCTCCGGGGACTTATGATATCGTCGTTAAACGTCCCCTACGCTGGCAAACTCTTGCAACACGTAGAAACACGGAGAAGTGAAAGAAAACAAGAAAGTACAAGAAAACGGATGAATAACAGAAAAACACAAAAGAAGACGTGCTTGAATATATGAAATATAAACGCACGTCAAAATCCCCCAAGCTGAACCCTTCCTCGTCCTCGAGGAAGACGAGTGAGAGTAGAAGCTCGGAGGGAGAAAATAGAGAGAAGGAGAGAAAAATTGAACTCTAAATCCTAAATCACCTGTCAGGGCCAACAAAATCAAAAACTACACACCAAGCAAACAAACGCCAAATTACATCACTAAACCAAGGAATACGAGTCAAGACAAGTGTCGTGGGCCCACGCAGTGAAGCGCGAGTGAGCACGGTCGTGTGCTAGCAGACGGTGTCGCTATCTACATTATGTCATAAGCTCCATATACACAAATCCAAGAAATGACCCAAATATCGATTCGATTTAGAAATAGCGGTGAATATATAGCTTAAGCATGCTTGAGAAGAGTATGAGAATAGAAACACATCATGTGTCAGGGACTCCACAGCTAGGGACTCAGACATCACCATACTATCGCCAAGATAATAGCTAGAAATTCCCTATTCCAAGTGTTTTCGAAAGCGATGGGGGTTGAGATGATGTGGAGTAGGACACTCGGTGCAAATTCTCGCCTTCCCTTTATTCTTGGTAGGTAGGAAAATATTCGCACTGTAAATTTTTTTTTTGGGTTTTGGATATATGTATTTTTTTTATTTTTGGCTAAACATATATATATATATATATATATATATATATATATATATATATATCTTTCTTTCTTTTCTCTTTTCTTTTCTTTTTGGGTTTTTCTTTTCTCTCTTTTTTGGATTTTTGGATTTTGGGATATATACATGTGTACTCTCCCAAGTGGGAGAACGATACACGATGAGGGAATTTGCACCAAGTAAAATAAAAAAGAAATCGGATTCTAAACACTTGGGCAAGGGAAATGTCTCGCTAACCAGAGCATAGGCTAAAATGGGCTATCCTAGTCCTAACTGTGGAATCCCGACACATGCGAAATGAAGCATACAATATATTTATTCATGCATACAGAAGCAGATAAGAGAGGCAAATACCGCATATTCAAATCGAAGCATGATAATCTAGGGGTCATTCCTGGACAGGTATATAAAAAAATCACAAAGTAGAAACACACCAAACAGCTAGGCACGACACACGACACACAAAAAAGCTAAGTGGACCCACGATGCATGAAATGCAAGAAGACTCGACTTCCCAGTGTTAGTGAAAGTGATTATCGAAGCCATGCTATGTGTGTGTGTGATTTTTGTGGCAATTCATCATCGGGTTCATCTCTAGGAAAAAGAGATCAAAAAAAGAAAAAGGAAAAGAAAAACACGATGAAAACGACTCAAAACGAAGAAAAAGACAAAAAATGACGCACGAAGTGCGACTTCCCCAAGCTGAAACTTGCATTGCCCTCAATGCAATAAGAGTAAATACGGGAGGGCAATGAAAATGGGGGGAATACGCACCAACACAAAAGACATGAAAAACAAGAAAAACACACATACGAAACTGAAAATAAAAATAAAAATAAAGATAAAGATCACAGCACACGACATACAAACAGAAAATAAAAATAGAAAATCACACGACATAACATATATAAACAAACACACAAAGAAAACTTCAGTGATGGCACACAGAAAAATTGACTTCCCCCAAGCTAGACGTGATAATGCTAGCGATATGATGTGATCATGAAAAATGCAGAGATATGCAAGGGGAAAAATCAGTCAGAGCTGCTGGCGGTAGAGTGGTAAGGTGATGGGGAGGAAGGTGTGGAATAGCGGATAAAAGAATCCTCAGAGGATGAAGAGGGTGTGCCGATAGGAGTAGGTGGGGGCAATGGGCTGGACCTCCGGTTGATCATGGTGGAAGTACACTGGTGGATCATGGTGGATAATGACCGCACCGGGTGAACCGACAGACGGATGCCAATCGGGGGGATCCAAGGGTGGAAATTGTATGAGTGAGGCATACCAAGGATCTGGGTAGAACTCCCATGGTAGATGTGAAGTACGAATGGGGAGGCGCACATGGGATGAGGGTGGGAGGATGGAAAAAGCTGTGTAGGCAAGACTATAGAGGTAGACCGCGCAATCCTCACCAAAAGGAGTAAGCACACCGATAGCGATCAAATAGTCGTGATCGATACGGCTACGTCCAGGTACAATAGGGAGGTCGGGCGGCATCCTCAAGACACAAATGACAATAAGAGTAATCATCCCCCCACAACATATAGAGCCAGTAGTTGCGCGGCTAACGGAGAATATCTCATGGATGATCCAATGAGCGGTGTCAATAGGTAATGGGATATTGCCATGAATCCTGTCATGGGACATGGCGTAAAGAAAGAGGAGCTCATCCCTGGACGCCGTGGATACATCAACGCGAGCGAAAATGGTGTTGGCAAGGAAGCAATTGGTGAACGGGTAGCATGGATGTATGATGTAGGAGGCGAGGGCTACCGCTGGAAAATTGGTATATCGGGTTAATTGTTACCAAACACCATCAGCCCGAAAGTGAGAAAAGATGTCAGATCGATCATGAGTTGAGCATTCAACATGGCGATCGGGGTGAGGGAAGTTTAAAATATTGTTAAGCGTGTTGAAGCTCATGGAAAAATCACAACTGAAGGCCCGGAAGGTGAAACCATGACCGGACACCTCGAGAGAACTGAGGAACTCAAGCGTGAGATTCCTATATGTATTGGCATAGGTCCGCAGAAGAAAATCGCAACCTATAAAGCGGAAAAGTGCACTGACGCCCCGAAGGAGTCCAAGAGATTTGAGAGTGGGGGAGTCGGTGAAAAGAGTAGGTCGCATCGGGCGATGAAGAAGGGCTTGTAAACGATCGGATTGCTCTTCAGAAGAAGGGTTTATGCCAAGAAAAGACGGGGAAAAGGGGCCATATAGGGGATGTTTGTGTGATGATGAGGCTATCTCCTTTCCCGTCCCAGACATGGTGACGGCGCGGGGAAGAATGATGGAGTGGGATATGGTGTCTATGAAGATGATGAAGCAGATAAAGTGTGCAAACACAAATTCAAGACATCACATAAAATGAGAGAAATGTGAAGAGTGGAAAGAGGTTACCCATCAACATTGTAAGATCAAGCACCCGAAAGACCCCACACAGTATAAGGAAGCGATTTGGGAAGCCGCTGCTCGCTGATCCGACAAGAATTGAAATTTTCGAAAATTTGGGGGCTAGGGTTAGGGTTTGGATGTTTGGTGAGTGAATGTTGTTGATGGGAAGGGTGGTGATGGTGGGGGAGTATGGGAATGAGTGAGGATGAGGGTTTAGGGGTATTGGGGTAGATGGAGGAGATCAATTTGGCAGTTGGAGGGAGAGAGACCGCGCAAATGGAAATTTGGGGTCGGGTGGACGAAGTCGTGCGACAGGGTTATATATAGGGACGAAAACGAACCGATCGGGTGAGAGTTCACCCGATCGGGTGGATAAGTTTCGAAAATCTACTGTCGGACAACAGTCACAGGTTAACCGATTGGATGATTTTTCACCCGATCGGTTGATCGCTTCCCAAATCTTCCTGAGAGTCTGCAACTTTTCCCCCGGTCAATCACCCGATCGCAGCTTCACTCAACCGATCGGTTGATATAACCCCCAAGTTTCCCGAGAATTCAGCCCTTCTCACACGGTCAGCCACTCAGTCTTAGCTTGCTTCACCTGACCGGTTTGCTGGAGAACAGATACTGGCCATTGTCTGATACGTCTCACCTGATCGGTTGAATGGTCACCCGATCGGGTGATAGCTTGTCTCCTGCATAAATTCACAAATGGCCTAAGTCCCTCGATGAAAGTCCCCGTGGCTGGAGTTATTTATAAAAATAGGAAAGATTAAGCTAAAAATAAGCCTAAAAATAAAGGTGAGAGTTTAGAATATGGGTTGCCTCCCATGAAGTGCTTTTGTTTAACGTCGTTTGCTCGATGCCCGCTTGGCGGTCAATTAGGATCCGGAGGGTCAGAGAAAGAGTTGTCGGTCATTGAGAATCCGACCGGAGAGAATGCTGGCTCTCCTACCGCATAGTGTTTGAGGCGCTGCCCGTTGACCTTGAATGGCTCATCTCTTCCCATTATCTCGATAGCCCCATGCGGGAAGACCTTGGTGACGCGGAAAGGTCACGACCACCTTGACTTGAGCTTTCCAGGAAAAAGCTTCAGCCTTGAGTTGAATAGGAGAACTAAGTCTCCTTCCTTGAATTCCCTCTTTAGGATGCGCTTATCGTGCCACCGCTTCAGTTTCTCCTTGTAGATCCGGGCGTTTTCATAAGCATTGAGCCGGATCTCGTCGAGCTCGTTAAGTTGAAGCTGTCAGTGGCCTCCAACCTCCTTGGCGTCAAAGTTTAGGTTCTTGATTGCCCAAAATGCCTTGTGTTCCAATTCCACGGGTAGATGGCATGCCTGCCTGTAGACAAGCCGGTAGGGGGTCGTGCCGATCGGAGTTTTAAATGCCGTTCTGTAAGCCCAGAGCGCGTCAGAAAGTTTTGATGACCAATCCTTCCTAGAATTAGCCACCGTCTTATCTAGAATTCTCTTGATTTCCCGGTTAGAAACTTCCACTTGGCTGCTAGTCTGTGGATGGTAGGCACGCCCTATTCGGTGCTGCACCCCGTACTGCTTCAAGAGAGCTTCGAATTTCTTCTCTATAAAGTGTCTCCCTCCGTCACTGATCAAAACTCGAGGCACACCGAACCGCGAGAAGATGTTATTTTTAAAGAACTTGGCGACCACTCGGGAATCATTTGTAGGACTGGCTATCGCTTCACCCCACTTCGATACGTAGTCCACGGCTACTAAGATATACTGGTTCCCAGAGGAGGAGGGGAACGGTCCCATGAAGTCGACCCCCCACACATCAAAGATCTCTACCTCTAAGATGTAGTGCTCAGGCATCTCGTTCCTCTTGGAGATGTTCCCCGTCCTTTGGCATTTGTCGCAGGCATGGACATAAGCGTGGGTGTCTTTAAAGAGGGTTGGCCAGTAGAATCCGCTCTGGAGGATTTTTGCAGACATCTTGTAGGCGCTCGCATGCCATCCATATTACTGATCATAGCAATGGGAAATTATGGAGGTCGCCTCAGTTTCAGGAATGCACCTTCGTATCACCCCGTCATTGCAAGCCTTGTACAAATGGGGGTTATCCCAATAAAATTTACGGACCTCATGGAAGAATTTCTTCTTCTGCTGATAGCTCACAGTGTGGGGGACGATGCCACAAGTCAGATAATTTGCAATGTCGGCGTACCAAGGAGCCCAAGCAGAAGAGACGGAGAAGAGATGCTCGTCAGGGAGCGAATCATCAACCGGAGTAGCATTGAAATCGAGGGTAGGCATTCTGGACAGGTGATCGGTAACGACATTCTCTGCCCTCTTCTTGTCTTTGATTTCCAGGTCGAATTCCTGGAGGAGGAGAATCCATCTAATGAGCCGCGGCTTAGCCTCCTTCTTGCTCAATAGGTATTTGAGAGCCACGTGATCTGTGTGCACGATCACCTTTGCACCAATGAGATATTGCCAGAACTTGTCCATGTCATAGATGACCGCTGGCAATTCTTTTTTCGTGGTTGTATAATTTCTTTGGGCAGCATCAAGGGTCTTACTCGTATAATATATAACATGCAGATTTTTATCCTTCCTCTGTCCCAAGAAGGCTCCAATAGCATAATCACTAGCGTCGCACATTAGCTCGAAGGGTAGATTCCAGTCCGGCGGCTGTATTACGGGCACGGAAATCAAAGCTTGCTTCTGAAGGCGGAAGGCTTCCATACACTCCTCGTCGAAGACGAAAGGCGCATCCTTCACTAGGAGTTGGGTCAGCGGCCTAGAAATCTTGGAGAAGTCTTTTATGAAGCGGCGGTAAAATCCCACATGCCCTAAAAAACCACGAACTCCTCGAAGATTAAGCGGTGGCGGAAGCTTTTCAATCACCTCAACTTTTGCCTTATCAACCTTAATTCCCCTCGAAGAAATGATGTGTCCCAGCACAACTCCTTCTTGGACCATGAAATGGCATTTCTCCCAGTTCAGGACTAGACCCTTTTCTTGACACCTCTGCAGGACTTTAGTTAGATTGCTGAGGCATGAGTCAAACTTAGTTCCATAGACGGAAAAATCGTCCATGAAAACCTCCATGATATCCTGAGAGTAGTCAGAGAAGATTGCGGACATTAGTCTTTGGAATGTAGCCGGGGTGTTACAAAGCCCAAACGGCATTCTTCTATAGGCATATGTCCCAAATGGACAAGTGAAAGTCGTCTTCTCCTGGTCATCGTTATGGATAGGGATTTGAAGGAATCCGGAGTACCCGTCCATGAAACAGAAGTAGTTGTGCTTTGCCAGCCTCTCGAGCATCTGATCAATGAAAGGGAGAGGGTAGTGATCCTTCCTCGTGGCCTTATTCAGCTTTCTATAGTCAATGCACATACGGTACCCTGTGACGGTCCTCGTAGGTATGAGCTCGTTTTCCTCGTTGCGAACCACCGTCATTCCTCCTTTCTTGGGTACGACGTGCACCGGGCTAACCCAGCGACTATCGGAGATAGGGTATATGATACCGGCATGTAGAAGCCTAACAATCTCATTTTTGACCACCTCCATCATTATGGGATTTAGTCTCCGCTGCGGCTCGATTAAGGAGGCTTACTCGTCCTCAAGCAGTATCTTATGTGAGCATAGGCCCAAGCTAACTCCTTTCAAGTCTTCAATTGCATTACCGAAAACACTCTTAAACCTTTTTAAAACACCGAGAAGTTTGGTCATCTGGTCTTCAGGCAGCGAGGAGTTCACTATGACCGGCAGGGTCGAGTCCTTCCCCAAATATTCATACTTTAGTCCCGGGGGCAACTCTTTCATCTCAACTTCATGAGGTCCCGACGCATATTTCTCAAGCTGAGCATCCTCTAGCGAAAGGACTTCTGCGTGGATCTCTTGGAAACTAGCATCCAGAACCTCACTCCCAGTCGTGGTTTTGCATGGCAAAGCCTCGCAAGGTAACGAGGGGTCAATGGAGGATGGCTCTGAGTTTTTCTCAAGCTCATAATAATTATCTGGGAAGAAGGCTTCAACGTGGAAACATGTTTCAATAGTCGATGGCTCCCATCCTCTGCTTCCGGCTTCCTCATTTTCCCAAGATCTGGGATGCTCTACAGAAGTCTGCAAGGAATAGATCGATTCCTGGTCAAAGTGCTCGATAGACTCTGCCTGGTAGTTCTCCTGACAAAACTCTGCATAGGTGAACAATCCTCCCCCACTGAACTCGGAACTAGGCACGTCAAAATACGCCACTTCATTTGGAGGGAAGAGAGTTGTTGTGATTGGGTGCAGCTGCATATCATGATACCTCCTCTGATTTTCCACAGCAGCAAACCAAAGGAATAGAATGTTCGAGGCATTTAGGGATTCTGTCAAACTCTGTGCCAAGCAGCGGACGTGGTGCGAATGATCCCAGATATCACTCGAAACGGCACATAACATCCTTGTCGGGGAGCAGAAAACCTGTGAGAAAAGGAAGGAGAGAGAACTGAACGGATAGAAAACACATCAAAAGCACCGGTTGCATGAATGTGAGGCGAGGAGTAGCAACGGTAGTATGGTGACTCAGTCGGCTAATTCTATACAAATAATATGTACACTATGTCCAAGTAAAATCAAAAAGTGTAGAATGCGAAAATTATCGCGAGATAGAGATGTGAGCTAGACTCAAGGGTTCATGAGATCCTAAAATAACAAGCATGTTGCCTCCCCAGCAACGGCGCCATAAAGCTTGACGTCCCCGAGTTGTGCGTGTTTGATGTGTGCAATAGGAAATTGGGGGCGTGAGATTTAAATATTTATAATCGCAAGCGCACGGTGTTGTAGTGTGGCTTGGGGGTCGAACTCAGGGAGGCGTGGTTGTGCTTGTGTTAGAAAGGACCGGATTCACCCCATGGGTGAGCTAACCCGAATCGGTAGATGGGTAGTCACGGAAATAGAATGCGAGAGATAAACAATAGAAAGGGAAACCCTAGACTTTGGTTTCCACCCTATCGTGCGATTCTTTCCAATACGACCGAAGGATGCGATAACGATCAGAATTAGGGTCTAGTGGTGAGACGTTGCCTCTAAGAGTGATACCGGCGTCCCATGGGCCCGATATTCCGGTCGGTGCCCAGGATAATACGCCGGACTTCCCGGGTTCGGTCAGTGGGCATTCCCATGTCCATTAACACTGACCGACTCTAGGAGCACTAAGCTCGCAACGATAACTCCAAACATCTCATTCTGCAGCTCCCGCGTGCTAGGATTCGACGTCTACGCTAAGGGCGTGAGCTATGGCTAGGGAGTCAACCGCCAAGTTTATTCCCCCTTGGCCCAACGGTCAAAGGCGGTCTTTTTCCTGCCGGTGACAATGAAACACCCCGCGTAATCGATAGATTCCTAATCCCTATCGATTTCTTAATCCAATGGACGCATTAGGGAGAACCCACGAAGGGGTTTCCACTAAAATCCCAGATTTGGGAACTACTCACACATATTTGCTAAAAGGCGATCTAAATGTAAATCGACCGTAAAAACATAATCAGACGATTGGAATGAAGTAATAATAATGCAATTAAAATAATATCATAGTTTGGTTAAGATCATAACACTTACAAATAACAAAGAAATTACAGCCGTTACAAGAGAGAAAAAACAGCAAAAAATAACTACTCTTGTTTCTGGAAACCTATGGCTTCTATATATAGAAAACGACATCACCCGATCGGGTGAAGAATCACCCGATCGGGTGACCTGCTGCGAACTTTGGCAGCAATCTTCAGAATTTCACCCGGTCAGGCGACACGGTCGGTTGACGGAAGTTGCTCGTCGTTTGGATCTTGAGCTCATCGGGTGAACCGATCGGTTGATAAATCAACCGATCGGTTGGAATTATTGCCCAAAAAGATAGAGACTTTTGACGTTTTGGCACGGTCTGCTGGCGGCCGGGTGACCTCTCCGGGTCATCAATTCGAGGAAACGGCTACAGATGAACCGATCGGGGGAAGATCACCCGATCGGTTGGATTTCAGCTCCAATTTTCCAGAGAGAATAGTCGGGTTGAACCGGTCTCCGACCTGATCGGTTGACACTCTCGTTACTTCAGCGGCTGTCCAGGTCGTGCACGCGTGCATCACTCGATCAGTTGGCGTATCCAACCGATCGGGTGGGGGGCTGAAAGATGGAGATCTTTGTCGTTTGACCCCCTGAATCACGCGTGACTCCTCACGTTGCTCTGGGGACTAATGATATCGTCGTTAAACGTCCACTATGCTGGCAAACTCCTGCAACACGTAAAAACACGGAGAAGTGAAAGAAAACAAGAAAGTACGAGAAAACGGATACGAGACGGTGGAAAATAACAAAAAAACAAAAAAGACGACGTGCGTGAATATATGAAATATAAACGCACCTCACCGCACCATACATCATTCCATGGATTTGCAACATCTCTTTATCATTGCATCATATCACGTATTCTTTCTTTTGCACAGTTTTATTTTCTATTCCTTTTCTATCCCCTCACCCACCCACCCTCTCTAGCATCATTTTCCTCATACCAGCGTTTTCTCATCAGTGAGGACACTGATGCGTTTAGCTTGGGGGATGAGCGCTATCGCTTTATTTTTCATTCTCTTTTATATTTTCTTTCATTTTTTCACCTTTTTACTTTACTTTTCCACCCATTTTCCAACTTTTCATCTTTTTTCTTATTCAGCATCACGTTTTCCACTTTTTGCCATGCTTGCATGCCTGTTTTCATTTTCTTGCTTTCTCCGCTTTTCTCCCTTTTAGCTAGAATTGTTCTGCATGATGATATCTCCCATAGCCCTTAGTATCTACTCACGATGCGTATATCTGTTGACATGCTATTTAGAGTAGTCTCAGTTTTACAATTTATATGCTTGCATATTCTATTGCTGATCTCTCTAATTTAATGCCTGATTGATGTGCGTTTATATTTTATATATTCACGCACGTCTTCTCCATAATTTCCCGTCGTTTTACGTTGTTTCGAATCTATTCCCTTGTGTTTTTTAGTTCCTTTTCACTTTCGTTGGTTTGTGTGCTTTTGCAGGATATTGCTAGCACATGGGACATACAAGGCTAACATCATGAGTCCCCGGAGCAACGGGATGTATCCCACGAGACCCTGGGAGCCAATCGTCAAGATAAATCATGTATCAGCTCTCAACCGATCATGTGGACAGATCCACCCGATCAGTTCGTGCGGCTGTATCAGTCCAGAGGAAGAGACGACTCCACCCTATCGGTTCAGTGATCGGGTGGATGTAACATAGGTTGCTGTTTTGAGTGCCAAAGTTCACCCGATCGGTTGATTTGTCAACCGATCGGATCACCTGTAGCAGCTATTTCCCAAGCTCGAGAACCCGAAGACTCACCCGATCGGTTCAGCGATCGGGTGAAAATTATCAGAAGCTGAAGACCAAAATTCCCTCTGCCTCACCCGATCGGGTGAAGTTTCAACCGATCGGGGTGAACGTCTATTTTTGTCTTTTAGTGGGAATATTCACTGGCATCTTGCCAAAATGTATAAATATAGCTAGGTTTCCCAGAAAACAAAATCCCCATTTTCTTAAGCTGTTTTTAGGGGTTTTGGCTGCTTTGAATTTATGTCCATTTGTAAGTTTCTTGATCGTTCTCATACTTTACTATTGCATTTATATTACCATTTGCTACAGTAATCTATTGCTTGATTCTCATTTTGATGGCTATATTCTGTTTTATCTCTTTTCATGCAATGATTAGTGCGTAGTTCTTAAATCTGAGACATTGGTGGAAGCCCCTTCGCGGGTTCTCCCTAGAACGACCATATGATTAGGGATTCGATAGGAGATAGGGATTTAGATGGTTACGCGGGGGCGTTTTATTGTCATCGGCAGGAAGAAAGACCACCTTTGACCGTCGGACCAAGGGGAAATAAAACGTGAGTTTGATTCCATAGCCACAGCTCACCCGCCTAGCGTAGACATTGATTCCTCGCGCGTGGGAATGACCTGGATGAGATGTTGGGAGCAATCGTTGCGAGCTTAGTGCTCTCAGATTTGGACGGTGATGCACATGGGAATGCCCACCGTCCGAACCCAAGTAGACCTAGCTTATCATCCTGGGCATCGACCGGAATATCGGGCCCATGGGACGCTAGGTACCACTATTAGAGGCAACGTCTCACCGCTAAACCCTAGAATTCGATTGCATTCCTATCCGTCGATCGTAATAGTGAGAACTCGTGAGAGGGCAGAAGCCAAGGTCCTAGGTTGTCCTTTTTATCTCTTACACCTTTTGCATTAGTTTACCATCGTGACATCCAACAAGCAATTAAGGTAGCTCACCCACCGGATGATCAGGATCTCGATTGTTCACAAGCACAACACATGCCTCCCAGTGTTCGACCCCAAGCCACACTTCGACACCGTGTGCTTGCAGTTAAAAATTTTCATCTTAGTATCCTCGTCCCGATTTGAGTGCCAAACGGACGAGCGGTCAAGATTTATGGCACAATTGCCGGGAAGGCAACGTGCTAGTTACATATAGGAACCTGTTATCCCTGAGACTTGCCCACATCCTTATCGGGGAATTTTCACCCTCTCCACCATTACTATCATTTCTGTATTCTTTTGTGCCACTGATATTTTTCTCCAGGTATGTATCTTTGTTGATCAGGTATTATGAATTGTACTATATGGACCACAGATTTTGGTCAGAGTGCTCAGATGTGAGAATACTATTTTGATCAGAGTGCTCAGATAGGACAATACTATTTTGATCAGAGTGCTCAGATGGGACAATACTATTTTGATCAGAACGCTCAGACGGGAGATCACCTTCTTGATGAGATGCTTGCACATCAGGTTGAAATGCAAGCCAAGATTGAAAGGGGTGATTTTCAATTGGAATCAGTGAAAAAAGACATTGAATTCAATGCGCTCATGCTTAAGGCTGCATTGATTTCCAAAGATATCAGTTCTGCTTCTTCATCTTATGTGCAAGAATCATCGTCCGTTATATTACCAGAGCCAGAATGTGCCATCGTCGATCCGACATCCTACTATACAGCTATTGCGTATGAAGAGTGGATGGATGAAGAGGTAGTGGAGGAAGCAGAAATTGAGTCATATGCGCCGCCAGAGGACACATTTCAGAACTTATTGGAGGGCCTCTTGGAGTCAGTGAGGTTCACAAGTTCAGTTAGTGTTACAACAGGCGATGGATTTGGGCTACGATTTGCAGATTTTGTTATGAACCATGTTTCGGCTGCAGGAACAAATGAGGAAGACATCCATGTCACTCTTGAGGGGGATAGACTACATTTTTGGATTGCTTGCGAGCATTCTCCTCCACATGAAACATCCCCACAAGTTGACACACATGAGCAGCTAGCATCACCATTCCAGTGAGAGCCTACATTGATAGTTGATGAGGAGGCAAAAGTGTAACGGCCACTTTCTGACTGTACGTATGTTTGCGCGTAATTGTGTTTTGTGAGCGTTTGGTGTATTTGATTTTTATTACTATCATCCGTAGTTCAGACGCGTGATCGAAACTCGTTTCCACGACCCTCTCGGAGGCGCGAGTGCCCTGCTATTTTCTTCGTAATTTTCGAATGTCGAGGGACCAACCTACATTAACATCGTAGTAATTATTAAAACTTTTTTTTATAAATTTGAATGCCAAGAATAAATCTGTAAGATTCTTAATTAAACCAAACTTAAAAAAAAGAGAGAAGGAAGAATCTTTTACTGATTTGGTTTAAACATAATAGCCTAATAATAACACACTTTTACTATTTCCCCTTAATATTATCTTTTGTTAAGAATACTTTTAATTTTTCGAAATCTGCAAGCAACCCAAATCAATCTTAAGAGGTTTGTGACCAGAACCCATTTGATTTCATATCAAAACAACCCCCCTTTTGATCTCTACTCACGTGAACCCCCATACCTCTCGCCCCACGTTTTCTCTCTCCTATCCAATCTATATAACTAAACAATTGAAAACCTAGGACTAATGAACTGACAGCCGCCCCAACCCTATACAAACACAGGCGTCTCTTTCTCTTTTGCATGTGTCAGTCTACAAAATTCTCTCACCCTAAATTTTTTAAAACTCTAATTCTTTTACTCTCCCCCTCACCTACCCAGGCCGCACACCCCCAACACTCCAGGCGCCGGCCATCTCATCCCCCTCTGGCCTTCATCCTCCGCGCGTAACCCCTTGCTGCCGTTTCGCCCCATGTCATCCACCTCCACGTAAATAAACGCCCAGGCCCTCTCGTGCGCAACCCCCTCTGACCTGTCACCCTTCCCGTCGTCGACGAGCCACGCGCCCAGGCCAGGTCGCCACCTCCTCACTCCGAGCAGCGGCGCCAGTCCGAACACCACCTCACCGCCGCTGCAGACCGCAGCGCCCCCTCCGAAGCCGTCGCTAGTCGCGTCGCCTCGCCACCAGCCTTTCGTCGTCATCCGTTTTCCCCTGCAAGCAAACCCAAGGAACGGTGAGTAGTTTAATACTTGTGAATTGCATTTATAAGTCAACATATGCATTTAGTAAATCAGTAGGTTAACCTATTAATAAAATATTAGCAATCATTAATACAAGTTACTTTAATAAATATGTATGGGGGATAAATATGTCTGAGGGTTAGCTTTAATATATATATATATATATATATATATATATATATATATATATATATATATGACACTACCTGGTATAATTAACATGTATATAAACAATACCACAATTAGTTTTAGTTTATAAAACACGAAATAGGTTTCCTTAATATAATTTGTTAGTAAACCGTGTACATGATGTGTGAACAGTAACATTACTTTAAAGTTAGTTAGTGGGGTATGTTAGTATATAGTTGCTAGTATTAAAACAACAGTTAGGTTTAATAATGTTTCATTGAATTTAATCACGTTTAGCTTAATATCATATTTCTGATTTCTCAGATTAATCTTGCATCTCGCTGTCACCTCCCGGATACCCAGAATCGCATCTATCAGACATTCCGGGTTCAAAGGCGACGCGTTTCGTTGCAGCTCCCAGATCTGACATCGATTCACGTGTGACCACCAAACTAGGTTGGTGTTCCTTTACTCGTAGCAACCCAAACTGTACGTCATCAAAACCCTAATTAAAACCTGACAACCTAATCACTAAATTTATTTTATGCACCATTAAACCGTTGTAACAGCTAGAATCGACGATCGGACTGATTTAACTATGCACATAGGATAGAGTCGTCGAATAGGTTGGACTTCCGGACTTGACGTGAAAACTGATAGGTTAGCCATGATCAACTTAGAAACTTACCATAATAGGATTGATGAAAAACGCGTTCTGACACTGTCGTTGGCCTGTTTCAGATGGACCCTCGCTGACACATCGCTTCGACGCGATGCTCCAGCCAGACGATGCACTCGCCACCGCAGGCAAGGGTAATCACTTGTACCTTCGGCCGTGTTTAGGCCTTAGACTTGTAGAAGTGTTAAAATGTGAACAAAGAGAACCGGACGTGAAATGATAGCGTCCGGGATGCCCTTGACAGCTTAGACTTGACGACGAAGTCTAAGCGCAACAACAACAATTGACACCTTAGGGTATTTCTGTGTGTGCGTGCGTGTGGACCCCTTAGAATAACAATTCCTTGCGTGCCATGTCGTGTCCTGTTACACAAAAAGCCTACGGGTGTTTCGGATGCTCTCCACACGAGAGTGATCCCTGTTACACAAAAAGCCTACGGGCGTTTCGGATGCTCTCCACGCGAGAGTGATCCCTGTTACACAAAAAGCCTACTGGCATTTCGGATGCTCTCCACGCGAGAGTGATCCATGTTATACAAAAAGCCTGCAGGCGTTTCGGATGCTTCCCTAGCGGGAGTGATCCCTGTACCTTCTTGTCCTAAGTTCCTGGGTTGTGGTAGGGTTGAGCGTCCGCACGGGGAGAACCCTTCATGTCACACGTGTCTAGTCATGTCTTGTCTTGTCCCGTCTTGTCCCGTCCCTCTTAGGTTAGCCCCGTAGTCGGTAGCACACGCTACGACTATTGCTTGACGCATTTTACTTTTCCTGCTGCGTTTACTTTTTTTTTGTTACTCTGCTATAATCCCAGCATGCTAATCAACCAGTAAATCATTTTTTTAAAATTAAGATACACTTGCAGTAGAGTCTAACATTTCTGTGTAGACTTTACCTGACGTACAGTTCCTTTTATCTTGGGTGCTGTACGTCAGGTGTCGAGCCAGAGTACGTGGAGCTCGAGGACGACGACCCGGAGTACGTTTCGGACGAGGACCAGACCTAGAGGTCTTTTTCGTTGCTGCCTTTCAGAGGTTACTACTTTTAGCTTCCCTCCTTCGGTAGTTTGTTGCCATGCTTAGGATTCTCTTTTTAGACTTTTGTTGCAACTTTATTTCTGTACTTTCTGTTGTTCCGATTTTATAAATGCAAGAACCTGAAAATTTTAAAATGGTACCCCTACAGACGCTTATTGGGTCCGAGCTTCACAGCTCTGGCCCAAGCGGGCCTTAGTCACGCTTCACCTCCGTAGTTTTGGGAAGCGGGGCGTGACAAAAAGAGCACCATGTGGAGCCAGAGCATGCTTTTGAGGAGGCCTTACACACGGAGCCAGAGCTTGTCGACGAGGAGGTCGTGCATCGAGACGAGGACACAACCATTCATGAGGATCCCGAGTACTATCCTCCTCCATTAGAGGTTCTGCAGCCACCTCATCCTTCCACTGACGCCGAGGGCTATCCCACAGAGCTTACTGCTCCCACCCATGGAGATATTTCTACCCATTCCATTTCTAAATCATATATTCCATCTGATATTTATTTTGATTCAGATATTTTTGACACGTCGTACCTTTTGCAGCACACGTACGATTATGTATCGGAGGTATGCTTGGACGTGTCATATCTAAACGAACCTGTCGAGGAAGTCCACATCTATGATCCAGATTTACCTGAGCAGCTGAGAGAGGACACCACGGAGATAGCTTTCACAGCGTAAGATGATATTGAATTATTTCCAGGGAAGTTTCGTCTACCACTATTTATTTCATATATTTCTATAGACGATCCTCTTTGGAATACTTTTATTACGAGGGCGAAATTTTTGCAGCAAACTGATGCATCCTATTCTCTGCAGTGTACAGGTGGAGTCCTTGTGGGAATGCTGGAGGATGCATTTCTCGAGTTCATTGGTGTTCGTGGACACACTCGCCTGGCGTAGCCACGGAAGGAGCAGTTGGAGCAGTTGCCTGTACCGACAAAGATACTGGATCCGCCTTTTGCTATAGGTGACATCAATCCAGTAGTGTAGCAATAGCGTAAATTTTATGCTTTCAATAAACACGAATCCTCTCGACAACGAGAGATCCATCGTTTTGTTTGTTTTTCATGATTTTTCCTTTTCTTTGTATATGCCACTCTCTTCCGAGGAGGATGAAGAGCCTTCTGCTCCTGCACCTTGATTTCCCTTTTTTCTGATTTTTCCCTAGCCATTTTTCTGATTCACCATGATCACATCTTTTTTCTGGCATTATTGAGATCAGCTTGGGAGAAATCAATATTTTGTGATTGTCGTCGTGTCACTTATTTGCTATGTGTTTGTTTTGTGTATTTTTGTGTAGTTCTTTTGTTTAGTTGGTTTCAGTATTTATTTTCTTTATTTTTCTACGTCTCCTTTTGTGTGCTTTTCATATTTTTTTCATGTTTCTTTGTCGGTGCGTACTTTCCTCCCATCTTTCGTTGCCCTCCCGCATTTACTCCTATTGCATTGAGGGCAATGCAACGTTCAGCTTGGGGGAGTCGCACTATGTGCATCAAGTCATGCCTTTTTCACCGTT
Source organism: Scilla litardierei (assembly GCA_030789695.1). Taxonomy (NCBI): domain Eukaryota; kingdom Viridiplantae; phylum Streptophyta; class Magnoliopsida; order Asparagales; family Asparagaceae; genus Scilla; species Scilla litardierei. The sequence continues at coordinate 423,938,452 of CM061142.1, read as the reverse complement.
TTGAGTTGTTTTGATCGTGTTTTTCTTTTTCTTTCAATCCTTTTATTCTTCCTCTCATAGAGATGACCCCGCATGATGAAACTGCCATTGAACTGTACACACACACTTAGCTGAGCAATGATAATCATTCTCACTAACCCTAGGAAGCTGAGTTCTATTGCGTTTTATGCTTCGCGGGTTCACTTTGCCTTTTGTGTGAGTTGTGTGTTGTGACTAGCTAGTTGGTGTGCTTCTACACTGTGATTGTGTTTTATATGCCTGTCCTTGGATGACCCCCAGACTATCATACTTCAATTTCGAATATGCAGTATATTGCCTCCACTTTCTACTTCTTTATGCATGAATCATATATATATTTACGCTTCAAATAGCATGTGTCAGGACTCTACCAATAGGACTAGGATAACCCATTTTGCTTACGCTCTGATCCGCGAAAATTTTTCCTTTTGCCCAGTGCTTAGAATTCGAATGCTTATTTGTTATACTTGGTACAATTCCCCTCATCGTGTACTGTACTTCAACTTGGGAGAGGACACAATTATACTCAAAAAAGAGAGAGAAACGAGAAAAGAAAGAATATGTATAGCCAAAATCCAAAAAAATAAAAAAATTTCTAAAACCCAAAAAAATTCATGTTGTGAATATTACTCCTATCCGCAATGAATAAAGGGAAAGTGAGAATTTGCACCAAGTGCTCTCCTCCACATCTACTCAACCCCTTTCGCTTTCGAACACACTTGGCATAGGAGCTTTCTAGCTATCATCTAGGCAATCGTGCGACGATTTCCTAGTTTCTAGCTGTAGAGTCCCAGACATATGATATGTTTATATTCTTACTCTATTCTCATGCATGCTTGAACTATTATTCACCGCTAACTCGAATTGATTCGATATTGGGTCATTCCATGGATATGTGTATATGGAGCTTGACTGCACGATTTAGATAGCAACACCGTTGGCTAGCTCAAAACCACACTCAATTGCGCTTCACCGCGTGGACCCACGACCCTAGTATGGACTCGTATTCCTGGTCTTAGTGCTATGATTCTTGCGTTCTTGCTTAGTGTGTCGTGTTAGTTTTTGTTGGCTCTGACGGGTAATCTAGGATTTCCTTTTCTTTTTCTGTTTCTTTCTTTCTATTTTCCCCTCCGAGCTCCTATTCTCACTCGTCTTCCTCGAGGATGAGGAAGGGTTCAGTTTGGGAGATTTTGATGTGCGTTTATATTTTATATATTCACGTACGTCTTCTCCGTAATTTGCCGTCGTTTTTCATCTCCGTAATTTCCCGTCATTTTTCGTTGTTTCGAATCTATTCCCTTGTGTTTTTTGGTTCCTTTTCACTTTCATTGTGTTTGTGTGCTTTTGCAGGATATTGCTGGCACAGGGGACATACAAGGCTAACATCATGAGTCCCCGGAGCAATGGGAGGTGTCTCACGAGACCCTGAGAGCCAATCGTTAAGATAAATCATGTATCAGCTCTCAACCGATCGGGTGGACAAATCCACCTGATCGGTTCGTGCAACTGTATCAGTCCAGAGGAAGAGATGACTCCACCCGATCGGTTCAGTGATCGGGTGGATGTGACACATGTTGCTGTTTTGAGTGCCGAAGTTCACCCGATCGGTTGACTTGTCAACCGATCGGATCACCTGTAGCAGCTGTTTCCCAAGCTCTAGAACCCGAAGACTCACCCGATCAGTTCAGCGATCGGGTGAAAATTATCAGAAGCGGAAGACCAAAATTCCCGCTGCCTCACCCGATCGGGTGAAGTTTCAACCGATCGGGTGAACGTCTATTTTTGTCTTTTAGTGGGAATATTCCCTGGAATCTTGCCAGAGTGTATAAATAGAGCTAGGTTTCCCAGAAAACGAAATCCCCATTTTCTTAAGCTGTTTTTAGGGGTTTTGGCTGCTTTGAATTTATTTCCATTTGTAAGTTTCTTGATCGTTTTCATACTTTAATATTGAGTTTATATTACCATTTGCTACAGTAATCTATTGCTTGATTCTCATTTTGATGGCTATAATCTGTTTTATAGCTTTTCATGCAATGATTAGTGAGTAGTTCTTAAATCTGGGACATTGGTGGAAGCCCCTTCTTGGGTTCTCCCTAGAATGACCATAGGATTAGGGATTCGATAGGAGATATGGATTTAGATGGTTACGTGGGGGCATTTTATTGTCATCAACGGGAGAAAGACCACCTTTGACCGCCGGGCCAAAGGAAAATAAAACGGGAGTTTGATTCCCTAGCCACAGCTCACCCCCAGTGTAGACATTGATTCCTTGTGCGTGGAAATGGCTTGGATGAGATGTCGGAAGCAATCATTGCGAGCTTAGTGCTCTTGGAGTCGGGCGGTGCTGGACATGGGAATGCCCACCGTTCGAACTCGGGTAGACCTAGCGTATCATCCTGGGCTTCGACTGGAATATCGGGCCCATGGGATGCTAGGTACCACTATTAGAGGCAACGTCTCACCGCTAAACCCTCGAATCCGATCGCATTCCTATCCGTCGGTCGTAATAGTGAGAACTCGTGATAGGGCAGAAGCCAATGTCCTAGGTTGCCCTTTTTATCTCTTACACCTTTTGCATTAGTTTACCAGCGTGACATCCAACAAACGATTAAGCTAGCTCATCCACCGGGTGATCAGGATCCCGATTGTTCACAAGCACAACACACGCCTTATGTGTCCATATTTTCTATCTTTTTCATATCATCATGACATTGCATCCCATGCCATTTTTGCATCCAAATCCCATATTTTCCTACGATATCGCATTTCTGATGTTATATTCGAGTTTCGTAGTATTTTATGAGTTTTCAGGGATTTTGGAGCGATTTGGGACCCGACATGGGTATGGACACATCCGACACGCCCGTGAGCTCGTTGGTAAAGCTCTACAGGAGTTCGCCATGTTTTGGGAGCCTTAGGAGGAGTGGAGGATATAGCAAGAGGAGAGGAAAGCTTCAGCAGCTTCAAGAGGCAAATTCCCAGGCTGCTCGGTCGAGCAGAGCAGTTGCTTGGACCGAGCAGACGCGAATGCAGAAGAGGAGCTGATACGGGGATTGCTCGGACCGAGCACTTATAGTGCTCCGTTGAGCAGCATCTCATCCCAAATCCCGATCAATCCAGCGCATGGCCCGAGCAACTTTTCAGCGGCCGAGTCAGCTCTCTGCTCGGACCGAGCTGAGCTGACTCGGCCCATGCAGGCAGAGCGAGGATTTTGGAGAATTTCGATTCCCTGTCAGGCTCGGTCGAGCAGTTCATCTACTCGGACCGAGCGACCGACTGAGCAACGAAGTGCTCGACCGAGTCGCCTACTCGGTCGACGATGCCAATGCCATTTTCGAAAATATTTGTGATGCGGCTGTTGCGTGATTTTGAGAGTGAAGTCGGGGGAGTTGGCGACGTCGAAGGGGAGCGATTCATTTCCGAGTTTTTGAATACTTTTTGGGAGCGAAAATTAGTGAGCGAATTTTTGTTAGGTTTTAGATTAAACTTCTAAATATTATTTGGAATGAAATTATTGGATTGTTCTTTTGGTGCTCTATTGCGATTGCGTATTGGAATCTTTGGCTTTTCTTCGGATCTATTAAGTGCTATTTTTCTTCGTCTCTTGCTGTAAGTTTTTTATCTTCATTCTATTAATCTGCCAAGATGTTTTCTCCTATAAAAATCGTGTTTTTATCCGTTAACAGTGCCATGAGTGAGTAGTCCTTTCTAGGGGTGATGGGTTAGCCCTAAGATTCTAGGGGGAAGACGTAGATCTGGATCCATATGTTGAATTATGGATTTAGAGTAGTATTTCGGTCGATCCCACCGAATCCCTAGATAACCCGTACTGAGATCATGCCCACGGTCTATGAAATTGATGCGCTTAAGAGGTACCTTTAGGGTTCGAATAGGGAAATCGGTGGATCCAACCAAGGCTCGTGACCATGCCCAGCTCGTGCCTTGAGGGGATCCATCGACGAACTATACCGCTATGTTGACAGCTATCACCATCGCGTTAACGAGAGCTACCGAAATACCTCACAATTCTAACCCACGAAAGTGGTACAAATTGGGAGATTAATTCCCTAACCCTAATGCAACGTAAGGATTCTATTCCAACGTAGATCCCCGACGATCTTAGCGGTGATCCCTAACGCCCTAGTCCTTTTTATTAGTAAAACAACAATAACACCCCAATCAACTCTCTCAACTCGATAGCTATCTCACTTCGAGATTTATAAGTAAACTGAGGACCCATATACACTATCACCGTCCCTGTGGGATTCGAATCATTTATACTACAACTTGACACCGTTCGCTTGTGAATCGAGCCCGGAATTGAAACCTAGGGGCAATACCACGCCTGGCGATCATGACACCGCCGGGTGGAATCTAGGTGTAGGTTTCGGGTGCATCAACGCCTTCCTGTGTTCGACCCCTAAGCCACCTTTCGATACCATGTGCTTGCGGTTACAAATTTTAATCATAGTATCCCCGTCCCGATTTGAGTGCCAAGCGGACGGGCGGTCACTGATATGAATTGAAATTGAATGCATGAAATAGTTTCTAGTACGTCTTTTATTGGGTAATGCACCTAGGTTCACGCATCATTAGTGCATTTAGAGGCACCAATTTGTTATCTTATCCACTTCTGTTTGCATGCATGATATTATTGTGCTTTATACTGCATGCTTTCAATATTCACTGAGATGAATGAAAATATCCATGCTAGCTATGAGTTTAGTTAGAGTATTATCCCATTGAATCGTTGTGCACACTGATGAGTGAACCGAGTGATATATTATTTTCCTTCTCCACATATCTTTATGATTCTCTACATATCATTTGGTTTCACCCCCTACAACTACTTCTACTGTATCTTCTTCCCAAAAATCCCAAAAGAATAAGATAGCTTCCAAATAAAAAAAGAAAAAAAAAGGAAAAACTTGTGAAAAGAGAAAAAGAAAAGAAAAGAGAAAAGAAGGAAAGAAAATAATTTCCTATCCTTTTCTTAGAAGCTACTACAAATACTTGGGAAAAGACAAAAAATTCCATATCCTATTCCTAGATGCAATGCCTCAAGCTATGCTTGCGGGGTGAACCAATTGATCATATGAGTGAGTATAACATTAGAGTGGAGATGGTGCACAACGGGGAGATTCGATAATGCTTGAACTTTACAAAATATTTTAGTTTTGGAGATTTTTCATGATTTGAAGTGAATATTTGAATGACATAATCTTTTTCCATTCTTTATTGCATGTTGGTGTGATCTCTCTGTGCTCCACTTGTATCTAATGATTGAAAAAGTGCATTGCTAACTCTTTTTATACTAGAATCTATAGATTGCATGAAATTGATATGAGTTGATGGCATGATTTTAGAAGATCCATACTTTTTTCCTTTATTGCATGCTAGCCAAATGATTAGTAAGACTAGAGAATACTATTAGCATGTATTTTACTATTCGAAGCATCGTGGTATACTGCTGAGGCTTGAGAACTGATTGAACATTTTAGCACCCCCTTCCATCTCTTACCTCTTTTATTTTCTTTTGTTTATCGCCCGACATACCTAGTATTCGTCTTCCTCGAGGACGAGTAAGAGGTAAGCTTGGGGGATTTTGATGTGTCCATATTTTCTATCCTTTCATAGCATCATTCCATTGCATTTCAGGTCATATCCGCATCCAAATCCAGAATTTTCTTATGATACTGCAATTCTAATGCCATATTCGAGGTTCGTAGAGTTTTGTGGATTTTCAGGGATTTTGGAGCGATTTGGAACCACTTTTGGATATGGACACATCCAGCATGCACGTGAGCCCGTTGGCGAGGCTCTACAGGAGTTCGCCGAGGTTCGGAAGCTTATGGGAGGAGTGGAGGAGAGTCTGTCAGGAAAGAGGAGTTGTTTGGGAACTTTCCCAAGCGTCTCGACCAAGCAGCATATGCTGCTCGGTCGAGCTGATAAACGAAGCCCATCAGTTGATACACGAGCGCATCCTACTCGACCGAGAAGCTGGTGACTCGGTCGAGCCATTTCTATTTTCAAAGCTCCATCCCATCAACATCCTGCTCAACCAAGCAGGACCTACTCGACCGAGCCAACAACCTACTCGACTGAGCAAGGCCTACTCAGGCCGAATAGGCAGAGCGACACTTTTTGAAGGAGCCCGATCCACTGACAGACTCGACCGAGCAAGCGGGCTGCTCGACTGAGCAGCCCAGACCCTTTCACCCAAGCCAGGAGCGATTAATGCACCTGCTCGACCGAGCAGGCGTCTACTTGACCGAGTCACTGACTCGACCGACGACATGCGGGTCTAGTCCGTAATTTTCGTGCGGGTCCAGACGAGGCTACATGAGTCGATCTTGGAGATGAAAAGGGAGAGCTGATTATTATGTTTTTGAACTGAGTTTAGAGAGAGGAGAGGAGATCGAAAAACGATTGTAGATCTAGATCTAGGTTTTGAGAATTGAATTTTTTTTGGAGAAAGATCACGTTTTATTATTCTTTGCATCTTAGAATCTGCGGAATTTCTTTGCATCCCTATTGGCTATCGTTCTTTCTCCTCTCAGTACGTAAGATATTTATTTCTCGCTCGATTCATTTGCTATAATGTTTTCTTTGATTAAAATCGTATTTTTATTCGTCGTAATCGATATGTGTGAGTAGTTTTTCCTAGGGTTAATGGGTTAGCCCTAAGACTCTAGGAAAGAGATGTAGACCTGGATCTACAGGTTGTATTGGGAATAAAGGGGAGTATTTCGCTCGATCCATCTGAATCCCTAGGAGAACTCATACTAAGAATATGCCCAATGTCGGTGGAATTGATGAGCTTAAGGAGTATCTTTTGGATTTAAATATGGAATTAGTGGATCCAACCAAGGCTTGTGACCTTGCCTGGCTCATGCCTTGAGGGGATCCACCGATGAACTATACTGCTTCATTGACGGCTACCGCCATTGCGTCAATGAGAGGCACCGAAATACCTCAAAATTCTAACCCATGAGAGTGGTTGAATTCAGAGATCAATCCCCTAAATCTAATGCAACGTAAAGATCACATTCTAACATCAACCTCTGACGGTCTTAGCGTGATCCATAAGGCCCTAGCTTCTTTTATTATCGAACCAACAATACCATCACAACCAATCTTCTTAAACAGACTGCTATCTCACTCTGAGATATAAAAATAATCTGAGACCCCAATACACTGTCACTGTCACTGTCCCTGTGGGATTCGACAATCTTATATACTATAATTTGACACCGTTCGCTTGCAGATAGAGCCCAGAGCTGACACCTAGGAACTATACTATGCTTAGCGACTGTGACACTCAGCAACATACTTACAAAAAGTTATTAATGTTGACAACATTAGATGGTTTCAGCCACTAATATCAGATCATTATATCTTAAAAGTTTATATGTGATAAATACTTGCCTAATCGATGCGATTTTGGGTGTCCAGGCAATAGCAACGAGGCATAATTTATTTGCGTCATCAGATACGCCATATCAAGCTAAAAGTGATTAACTAATAAAATAATATATACTTAATTTATACAATATACTGTTATAGAACTGCCTGTATGTTGCTAATTTAATACTAATATTATGTATAATAAACTATTGTATATATATAAACAAAAACTTATATATATTATATATGCAACAGGTATGATATTGTATGATTATATATATATATATATATATATATATATATAATATCATACAATATCATACCTGTTGCATATATAATATATATCATAAACTAACATTTGTGATGTCACATACTGTTTAATATTTAATACTTACGTAAGAGAGCTTACGTGTTTTTGTCTCATCACATGGGGTTGGAGACGAAGACGACGACATGGACGTCGCTGTCGAACGATGGTGCGTGGTCCGTGCTCGATCACAGGCTAAAGGGGCAGTGGGACCTCGGCGGTCGCCTGGTGGCGGCGATGACAAGCGGGGGGGTCAAGAGGAGTTGGGGGTCGGGAGGTTTAGTTTGAGGGGGAGATGAAGGTTAGAGGGTCGGAGGTGAGTTATTTGAGGGACTGAAGGGGTTGTGATGGCTCGAGAGGCAGAGAAAGGAGGAGCTGTCGGTGGTGTTGCTTGGGTGACGAATCGAGGCTAGGTTGCCAGATGTGGTCGGTGGGGTCTGGGGTGAGTGGAGACGAAGGTGGAGGCCGTAGCAGAGTTTCAAACGGAGGGGTTGTGAGGCGGTGGGGGATGCCAGAGATTTGGTCGGAGGGTTGAGGAGGAAGGCAACGAAGCATAGAAGAGGGCAGGGAAGTCGGAGGTGGCTGTCGGAGTTTTTGGGTGAGGGGGTGGCGTTGTTGGTGTAGGAATATGATGCCCTCAAGGCCATTTATTCCTGTGTGAATAGCACAAACATCTTGTTCGAAATAACAGTAAGCTGTTTGGTAATAATTTATCTAAGTTATATTGTAATGAAGTTAACATTATATATCGACTTAGGTAAAGTCCTGAGACTTTATGCAAGGTCAAACGGGTATCGAGATGAGTATCTCGATCATGGAGAAACGTTTGACCGTCTGTAGCATAAGTCTAAAATGGTTCGTGGTCGTAGATGTTCCGAGACAAGGATATCGAAACATCGGATAGACCATTGTGTCTTAGTCTTCACCGTTTAGCGGTGGCGATGATCTCATGATCGCTTGACTTGGCGAAGTCGAAGACGAGACGCATGTGCTCATTAGAATGAGTTCACTGAACGATCCACTAGAGTTATCATATGGTTATATTGACCAATCTGTCAGTGATAACTCTGAGTGATGATAGGATAGTTGGTCTTTTGACTTGAGGTCATTTTGACGGACCTGTGCGTGAACGGTGCCACTTAGATCAACTGACCTAGCTTCGAGGCAAGGCCTGTCGAAAGGTCTTTTGATTGGGTGTCACTTGAAACGTACGAGGCGAGTAATGACCAAGAGAGGATTCGTCTCTCCCTGTCAATGGGAGTTACTGTCGTAGTGTTAGTTCGGTCTTTAGTAAAAACTCTGCGCAGAGTATGTTGGAAGAAGTCCAACATTAGTTGACTAAAGATCGATAGAAACTAACCGGAGTCAAGTTATTGGGGTTGACAGTTTGACCGTACCCTAGACTTGATCTACACGACATATTTAAGACGAAGAGACTATAACTACGGAATTCATCACGGAAACAGTCAGGTGGTCCCGACAATACTCATGTCAATGAGTTAACCACATAATGATGATTCCTGAAGCAGGGACGGCAACCACTGCTCGTGGTCACTGCCGTATAGGGCTTCGAGCCCAACCTGTTGTAAGGGTCAGGCTGTAGGGTCTCACACAGAGTGCAACGCTTCGTCTAGTAATAGGTAGAAAATAGTTAGGGAGAATATTTGCATTTGATGCAAAAGAAGGGATAATTGCATTTGATGCAATATGGTAATTTAAGCCTAGATAGGGACTATTTTGCATTTGATGCAAAAGCGATTAAATGTGTATTAAATTGTTTAATACAATATTTAATAAAATAAACGCAAGGAAAAGTTCATGGGTAAGACAGGAATGTCCCGGTCTAGACCCAGGTTCGAACGGCGTCCAAATCGGACGCCAGATAATCAAGTTATGCCCAAAACAGTCCAAAGGGTCAGATCAGGCCAGACCAGGCAGACCAGCTTAGTCTGGATCTGGTCTGGCCTGCTGGCCAGACCCAGTCAAGCCCAAGCTGGCCTGGGCCTGGGCGCCCAGACCCGCCAGGGCCTGGGCACCCGGCCCAGGCCATGGCCCCGGGCGCCTGGGCGCAGGCCCAGGCGCTGTGCGCCTGGGCCTGGGCCCAGGCGGCCCAGGATGCCTGGGCGCTGGGCGCCCAGGCATTCTGGGCCGGGCGCCTGGCCCGGCCCAGGCGCCCGCCTGGGTGCCTGGCGCCAGGCGCCAGGCGCCTGGGCGCCCGCGCCCAGACTTGGGCGCCCGTGCCCAGGTCTTGGTTTGGGCGCCCAGTCAGGTTTTGTGGGTCCCACCTTTGGGTGTGGAACCCTAGGTTTAATGGGCAGTTTTTGACGGCTCAGTTTTTGCGAAAAACTAGCCTATGGCTGATCTTTGGACACTCAATTGGAGGGTCAAACGAACTCCGATTGACGAACGGTTTTTTCCTATGCGTTCACCGTTGAACGCTTGTCGTATTGATAGGTTGTATCAATCTTGAAGCTCAACGGTGAGTGAGTTAAAATTCACGGAAGTTTGCACTTTGTGAAGTGCAAACTAACTTGATTTTAATTAACTCATTGTTTAGTCCCACATCGGATTTTGAGAAAAGGGGAGAGTCCGCCGCCTATATAAATAGGGGTCTCCCCCCTTTCTCAAAACTCGTCCCAAGCTCTAGATCTGAGCGGCTCTCGTAAATGTTGGAGCACGCTCGGATCTAAGCTTAAATTAATATTTTTCTTCTCCCTAAATTTCTGCCTTACTCCTGCGGGCTCTAGCAAAGCCACAAAGGAGTTCGGATTCTGGATCTGAAATCTTGGCGGAGGTTTCACTCGCGTGAAACTTTCGGCGGCACGGGGATTGATCGCCTCGGGGTGCGGAGCGGTTCGAGGAGCGGTTCGGGGAGCGGTTCAAAGGAGCGGCTCGGCGTGGGACTGGAGCATCTCGGAAGACGGCACGGAACATCTCGCCTGCTCCAGGGCTGAGATTCCGGGTATGTGGTTAAAGTATTTTTAGCATTAGGTTAGTTTAATCGCAGTAGGCTAGATCCTTCTTGGGATGGTCAGATCCATCCCAAGTCGGCATAGATCTTGGCATAGGGTCTTGGACCTTAGGGCTAAGTTAAAAATATTTTTAACTGCATGTTAATTAGTTAACATAGTTTTTCTTCCGCTGCTATTATTTTTCATGTCTATGTTCCGTCCGACTTAGGACGGGACTAGAGAATTTGTGCCCTAAGGGACCTCCAATTCCCCAACAGTTGGCACGTTGGCACGTGGGAGGAAGCGGGGTCAGAGACGGTGGAAGAAGCTGAGCATGAGGGGTTACGGAGGGGGAGTGGAGGCGAGGCACTGCGGACTGTGGCGGTGGTGGAAGACGGAGTTGGTGGTCGTTGAAGTCGGATGAAGGTGGGTGCTGTGCTGAGTGGGTGTGGATGGCTGGTGGAGTTTGTCGGTGTTGGTAGGCGATGGGTTGCTGTTAGGAGAAGTTCCAATGGTGTGGGTTGGAGGAGGAGGGTCGGAGGTCGTGGTGAAGGCTGTGGCGTTGTCTGAGAGAGGAGCAGCGAAGGGGAAGGAGCTGTGAGGGGAGACAGCGTAGGGGTTTTGCACTGTTAGGGGGTTTGGAGTTGTTTGGCGGGTTGATGGTGCAGAGGCTGTTAGGCTTGGGTTGTCGGAGGCCGAGGCTTGGAGTTTGGTGATGAAGGACGGTGTTGGTCTGAAGTTCGCTGGGAGGAGATGTGGGGGTCGTTAGAGCTTGTGTGTTAGAGAGGAGGAGGCCTACTGCAGTTGACAGTGAAGGGAGGGGGTACGGGGTTGCAAGGGTTGAAGAATGAGGGGTCGGGAGCTTCGGGAGAATGAAGGAGCTGTCAGTGGTTTTTGAAGGAGAAATGGAAGAAAACAGTTTGCATGGAGGGATCTAACACGTGGGTGAGGGAGAGGTGGAGAGTGGAATCACGTGGGTGAGGGAGAGGTGGAGAGTGGAATCACGTGGGTGAGGGAGAAACAAAAGGAGAAAGTGTGGGGTTGTTAAGATTTGAGATTTGTGTGGGGTTAATTAGTTAGGATTTGGATTAGGATAATCAATTAAGATATGATAATCTATATTGTTAAGATATTTATAGGTTGTTAAGATTATAAGTTGATTATGGGAATTAATTAAGATATTAGATGTTATTAAGATATAGTGGGTGGAGTTTCGATTTGGATACTTCATTAATTAAGACATTAGGTTTTAGATCTGATTTAGAAAATCAACTTAGTTAAGATTAGATTGGGAGAATCATTTAGATAAGATATTCAGAGTTAAAATTTGGAGATAGGATAGAATCGATTCAGTTAAAAGATTAGATTTATAGGATTTTAAATTAGATTCATTGAGATTCATTTAAGATAAGATCTGAAAAATCAATACGGTTAAGATTATCGAATTATTACGATTTCTACGATTTCGCCCCTGTAATCAATGTCGACCAAAAGTCATAAAGAAAATATCAATGCGATCACAAAGTCGCAAGAGTCACGAACAAGGAATCCGATCACGAGTTCGAGTTCGGGGAAAAATAACAATAAAACCCTATGACAATTATTCAAATAACTCTACTAATTATAATACGTACGAAATATGTTCATACAGAAATATACCGTTACATCCTACCCACCTTATGAGATTCCGTCCTCGGAATTTCTTAAGTTAGGTAATGATCGAGGAATTGCCTAACAGATGAAGCATTAAAGTGATGTCACAACATCAAGAAAGCAAGAGACATATAGGGGAACAAAAACTTCAGAATTGAAGGATCTACAATTGAAAAAACTACAATCAAAACAACACCTAGGATGTGACAAAGCAAAGATAGACACATTTAAGGTATGAGCCATTAAATGTGATGACATGACAGGGTTTAGACGTCCTCATTCGCCACTTTCTCATCGTACCTAACTTCCTCGACGACCATATAGTAAGTTTGGCACCGACTGTGTTTGGGGTCAGTCTACTGGAGAACTTGACGCTTAGGAACCAGAGGTGGTACCTGTTGGGTTGATCCTGACACTACCATAGTCTGGGTCACTGGATTATTAGTGCGACGAGGGCAGTTCCTTACGATATGGTCAGGTGTCCCGCACACTAAACACTGGTTCAACAGCACACGCCAATCCTTCTTGACATGTCCCGATCGATTACAGTGGTGACACACCATTGTAGATCGGGAGTTGACCGGGGTTGCAGTCCTCTTGAAGTTGGTGGTCTAAGTCGGTCGGAACTCATTCTGGGTTGGTTCCATAGGGCACTTACTACCTCCAGCTTGAAGCGCCTTGTGACGCTTCATGATGAGCTCATTCTTCCTAGCAGCATCTAATACTTCCTGACTAGTGGTCGGATTCGTCAAAGAAATCGAAGCTTGGATGTTGAGATCCAGACCTTGGAGAAACTGGAACTCACGATCTTTGGGATCTTCCACCAAGTGAGGAGCGAAGCGGCTAAGCATCGAAAATTCCACTTCGTAATCGTCAACAGTCTGATCGCCTTGCTCTAGGTTGATGAATTGTTGCTAGAGCTTGCTCTTTCCCGATCTGGTGAAATACTGAACATCGAATCTCTCTCGAAAGATGGTCCAGTTAATGGTCTTAACCAGACGTGCTTCCTCAGTATCCCATCAGTTTCGAGCATTACCAATCATCTGTTTTTTGGCAACTTCCACCCAGCCTGCCTGGTCGATGCGGGAAACACTCAGGTCGTATTTAGTGCTTCGGTCCCATTTCTCAGCTTCCAGTGGGCTTTCCTTTCCAGAGAAACTCTTCGGGTTTAGCTCTCAAAATTGCTTGGCTTCAGGCGCAGCTCGAGGAGGAGGAGGTGCAGGTTGCATGGGTTGTCATCCTTGCTGAATCAGTTGGTGTTGAATGTCCAACATCCCTCTCATGACACCCATGAGTTCGTTGATGTTGGGGACACCATTTCCATTCGTCCCATTTTCGTTGCGAGTGTTTGGTCTTCCTGCCATGCTGAAAAAGAAAACTAAGTAAACATTTGCGCACAAGATTTATCTAGACAGTCTAGCTGATAATGACATCCATATCGTTCTGAGTATTTCACAGAATACAGACCTACATGGGCCACCACTAAAACATGTCATACCCTGCTTCCCATTATACTTGGGAGCAAGAACGCGAGCGGGTCCGCATGTGCTTAAAGCAAAGAAGAAGTACTTTTTCTCTGTTCTTTGACTTAAGCACACTAGGCGTCTGTGTATTAAGCTTGGCATGTTCTTGCATGCGAATATCAGAACAACACAGAATTTCATTATTACACTTTATTGTCCAAATTACATGTACACAAAAAAGGCCTAGCATGGCCATTACAGATAGTTACATACAACAGAATTACGCCTGAATAGGAATACAACACAAATATTATTTTATTACGGCGCTGCGAAGGCACGTCGTTCCTCAGCAGTGATCTCAGCATCCTAGTACTCCTGGTAACAAGCTCAGCCTCAGGGTATGCTCAAAATCTGTCTCGGAACCTGACGTATATTTCACAAGAAAACAAACAGGGAAATATACGTCAGCGAGGGTCGCTCGGCAATATTTAAAATGTTGGGAAAATGGACACTTGGCAAGATAATAGTTTTGTAAAGCCTTGAAGGCGAGTAACACAATATGATCATAATAAAGTAAAGCATGGGCAGCGTGAGGGAACATGTGAGAATAGCAACGTGTAGTGTAAAAGGCAGTGAGCATGCAAATTGTAGTGTGCAGAGTAGTAAGTAGGCAAGGTGTAGTGTGCAACGTAATGCATTGTAAGCATGGTAAGAAAAGTTAGCATGTTACACAATTTATAGTAGTAACAACAAGAGTAGAACAATACATCATTCACTCTCCTAATCTAGTGACAAGCCCAATGTCCGAGGGTGAAAGAAACTACAATTACACCCAAACCAACGGGAGCTACCTGTGGCTCTGTACTTACCGACCCCATCCGGGCGACGGTCAAATTTACTGGTGGAGTGAAATCCAGCATTCTACACTCTACTACAATGGACTACCCCACCTTAAAGGGTCATTCTGTGTTCAGTATAGTCACTGTATGCCTCATGGCCAATATTCCGTAAATTGCCCCAAGGGACCAATAGTCCGTATATGCCCCGAGGGCCCAATATCACATTTCCTTAGAGGTGTACATTCCACAATTAATGGTATTACAAGCAATGATGGCAATTAAAATGACAATAACATTTTGATGGTAAAAGCGAACCAACACATCACCAGGTTCATTAAATTATTGCAAATGCTATTAAGCATCATACTTACAAAAAGTTGTTAATGTTGACACTATTAGATGGTTTCAGTCATTAAAATCTGATCATTATATCTTAATGTTTATAGGTGATAAATACTTGCCTGATCAATGCGATTTTGGGTGTCTAGGCGATAGCAACGAGGCGTAATTTATCTGCGTCATCAAATTCTCCATATCAAGCTAAAAGTGATTAACTAATATAATACTATATACTTAATTTATACAATATACTGTTATATTATTGCTAATTTAATACTAACCTTATATATAATAAACTATTGTATATATATAAACTAAATCATATATATTTATCATTAACTTATATATATAAATCATATAATATCATAACTGTTGTATATATAATATATATTATAAACTAACATTTATGATATCATATACTGTTTAATATTTAAGGCTCACGTAATAGAGCTTACGTGTTTGCGTCTCCTTGCGTGGGGTTGTAGACGAAGACGGTGATGTGGACGGCGATGTCGAATGGTGGTGCATGGTCCGTGCTCGATCGCGGGCTAAAGGGGCAGCGGGACCTCGGCAGTCGCCCGGTGGCAGCGATGACGAGTGTGGGGGTCGAGAGGAGCTGGGGGTCGAGAGGTTTAGTTTGAGGAGGAGATGAAGGTTGGAGGGTCAGAGGTGAGTTCTTTGAGGGACTGAAGGGGTTGTGGTGGCTCGAGGGGCGGAGGAAGGAGGAACTATTGGTGGTGTTGCATGGGTGGTGACTCGAGGCTAGGTCACTGGAGTTGGTCGGTGGAATCTGGGGTGAGTGGAGACGAAGGCAGAGGCCATGGCAGAGTTTTGAATGGAGGGGTTGCGAGGCGATGGGGGATGCCGGAGATTGGGACGGAGGGTTGAGGAGGAAGGCAGCGAATCTTAGAAGAGGGAAGGGAAGTCGGAGATGGCTGTTGGAGTTTTTGGGTGAGGTGGTGGCGGTGTTGGCACGGTGGCTCGTGGGTGGAAGCGGGTCGGAGACGGTGGAAGAAGCTGAGCGTGAGGGGTTGTGGAGAGGGAGTGGAGGCAAGGTACTATGGTTTGTGGCGGTGGTGGAAGACAGAGTTGGTGTTCGTTGGAGTCAGAGGAAGGTGAATTCTATGCTGAGTGGGTGTGTGTGGCTGGTGGAGTTCGTCGGTGGTGGTGGGTAGTGGGTTACTGTGAGGAGAAGTTGCCGTGGGGTGGGTAGGAGGAGGGGGCCGGAGGTCGTGGCGATGGTCGTGGCGTCGTCGGAGAGAGGAGCGGTGAAGGCGAAGGAGCTGTGAGAGGAGACTGAGTCGGGGTTTGGTGCTAGGGTTTTGGAGTTGTTTGGTGGGGTGATGGAGCAGAAGCTGCTGGGCTTGGGTTGTCGGAGGCCGAGGGTCGAAGTTTGGGGATGAACGACGGTGTTGGTCGGAAGTTCCCAGGGAGGACATGTGTGGGTCGTCGGAGCTTGTGTTTTAGAGGGGAGGTCGTCTGCTGCAGCGACGATGAAGGGAGCGGGTACGGGGTTACGAGGGTTGAAGGATGAAGGGTCGGGATCTTGGGGATAAAGAAGGAGCTGTTGATGGTTTTTGAAGGAGAAATAGAGGAGAACGGTTTGCATGGAGGGATCCAACACGTAGGGGGTTTGTTTAGATCCTACAGGATCCTTGGGTGCGCGCGTTACGTGATTATGAAAGGGGGAGGTAGAGAGTGGAACCACGTGGGTGAGGGAGAAATAGAAAGAGAAAGTGTGGGGTTGTTAAGATTTGAGATTTGTGTGGGGTTAATTAGTTAGGATTTGGATTAGGATAATCAATTAAGATATGATAATCTATATTGTTAAGATATTTATAGGTTGTTAAGATTATAAGTTGATTAGGGAAAATTAATTAAGATATTAGATTTTATTTAGATATAGTGGGTGGAGATTCGATTTGGATACTTCATTAATTAGGGCATTAGGTTTAAAATCTGATTTAGAAAATCAACTTAGTTAAGATTAGATTGGGAAACTCATTTAGATAAGATATTCAAAGTTAAAATTTGGAGATAGGATAGAATCGATTCAGTTAAAATATTAGATTTATTGGATTTTAAATTAGATTCATTGAGATTCATTTAAGATGAGATCTGAAAAATCAACACGGTTAAGATTATCGAATTATTACGATTTCGCCCCTGTAATCAAAGTCAACCAAAAGTTATAAAGAAAATATCAATGTGATCGTGAAGTTACGAGAGCCGCGAAGAAGGAATCCGATCATGAGTTCGAGTTCGGGTAATAATAATAATAAAACCATAAGACAATTATTCAAATAAATCTACTATTGAAAACACGTACGAAATACGTTCATATAGAAACTGGCTGTTACATTTATAATTGATTCAAATCGCTCCAAAGTTCCTGAAAATCCACATTTCTATACGAAACTCGAATATAACGTGAGAAGCGTGATAATATATATATATGTGAACTTTGGATAGAGAAAATGATATGGAATGATGCGGTAAATGCCTGGAAAATATGGACACATCAAAATCCCCCAAGCTTATCTCTTACTCGTCCTTGAGGAAGACGATTACGAAGCTCACCAGAATGTGAAAATAAGAAATAGGAAAATAATGAAAAATGGAGGGGGGGTCGATAGATTATTCGCTCAGATCTCAAGCTATTAGCTACATATCACGATACTCTGAAAAATGAATCACATGCTATAAATATTTCATATCTTACTTAACCATAGTACTTGCAAGCTTTTTAGAACAATAAAAGGGACTCTCTAAATTCATGCAATCAACTCATATCCACTTAATGCAATTCATAGAATTTAATATACAAAATATTGTCGATGTACTTTTCAATCATAAGCTGTAACTAAAGCGTAGAAGATACACACCAAACATGCAATAGAGAATGTAATACGAGTCATGACATTCACATATTCGTATCGAATCATAAGAAATCTGCTTAGTTTAATTATTTCGCTAAGTATCAGCATTATCAAACTTTTCCAATTGTGCAACTCTCCACTCTAATGTCATACTCACTTATTTTGATCAAAAGAGTTCAACCCCCCAAGCGTAGCTTGAGGTGTCGCATCCAAGGAAAATGATATGGAAAATGGGATTCTTGTCTTGGTTTTCCCAAGTATATATGTTGCTCCAAGCAGTGAAATATATGTATATATATGTGTATATATACATATATATACACATATATATACATATATATATATACATATATATCTATATTATAAAAGAGGGATGTTATCAAGAGAAATTGGATAAGAGATATTGGACATGAGAAATTGGATAAGAGATATCTATACTATAAAATAGGGATGTTATCATGGGTTATTGGATAAGAGTTGTTGGATAAGAGATTTTGGTTAGGAGAATTTGGATAAGAGAATTTGGATAAGGGATAAGAGAATTTGGGTATTGGGTATGTTGGTTAATACATTTTGTATGAGAGAATTTGAATATGAGAAATTGGGAGATGAGAAATTGGTTAAGTGAAGAGGGCCCACCTTAGATTTTTGAGGGATGGTTGAGATGTAATCTTGAGAAATCAAGGGTTGAGATGAAAGTTGATGAAAATTTTTGGGGGGAAGCTTTTCATTTTGGGAGTGAAATACCTGGTTCAGAAATTGAAAAATTCAAATTTTGGTTTGGAAACCAAAATTTTGGGGGGAACTAGCTCGATGTCATTCTTTCTTGCTCCAGCTTCTCTTGATCAACCCATACAACTCTCTCCCTCTCTCCTCTCCTTCTCACTCACCCAAACCCCCTCCCTCTTCCCTGCGCCCCTCAGCCCCGCTACGCAGCACCTCAGCCAGTGGCCTCCCCTCACTCAAATCCTTTGATAAATTGAACGAGGTAAGATTCATATGAATTGATGATTATTTCATGAAATTTCAAGATTTTTTGCTGCTTATTTTTGTTTTTGTTAATCTCAAATCAGCGGCCATGGATATTCCTTTGGGGAAGCTCACCACCATCCACGGAGCATGTTCATCTTCTCTGTTCCACACCCCCTGCCGCCACCCTTCCAGGTATCAATCATCACCTGGCAATAGTAAAGCATGCCACTAAATTTTATAGGCAGCTCTTGCTTCTGATTATCAATATAAATATATGATCTCATGAGTTCTAAGAATGAATTTCTCCCTTCCAATTTTTTTATTACTTTCCATGATGTCTTTCCGAATCCCAGAGGTAATAGACACTTGTGTGAGGAGCAAATAGTGCAGGAAACCCTTGAAGAACTGCCAAATTTGATTGCTTCATCATGTATTTGTGTATATAGCTCTTGCGTTGGTGCCAAGACCAACACAGTAGGACCAAACTGGCGTTTATTTTGATAAATACTGTATGACATTAAGTCTACAATTTGGTTATTTAGCTGAGAGTATAGCTTGATGCCAAATATTTGTCTTGCTATTACTTCTCATTTGTAATTGAGTAAAACCCAGGTATATCTCTTTGTTTGATACATACAGGAATACTTAGCTGTTTGTTTTAAATGGAAGAAGAAGAATGTATTTCGTGTCATGTTTCTTTGTTTCTATCAAGTGTCTATCAAGTGTTAATTAAACTGTGGAGATTTAGGCTGTCATTGAAATGGCTCATTTACACACAACAGTAGAAAATGATTTGTTTCCATATTTCAATAACAGCCTCCTCTCACACAAAACTGTTGATATAATATTGAACTCATTTTCGATAGAAGGATACATACAGGAATATTTAGGCTGTCATTGAAATAAGGAAACAAATGAAAGACTTTGCATAGAACCTGTATCCTTAATGCTATGACCTGTATGTTGAAGTCCAATGACATTATTTGCCCCAGTTTAATTGAGTAGTTATGCATGTTCTGTGCAAAGTACTTCCTTGCCAAATATTAATGTATGAATGATATGCACACAACTACTCTTTGGACTTCAACATTATATCAGTTTCTACAATCATACATTACTATTCATGAAGTTTATCTGTTTCCCTATTTCAATGACAGCCATAGTATGAAGGAATGGCTAGCTTTCAATGCTGGCTATATAAATACAAGGCGTTCATCTTTTTAGTTCTTGAAGTGACATCCTGGAGCTTATTTGGTTTTGTTTTATTTGAAATCATTAGGTCTGTCTGGGTGTTTTATTTAGAACAACACATGTCTTGGTGTTTTATGTAAAATCACCGAAAAACACATCATGTGAGCTTAATTCAAACATTATTTGTTTCTATGGATTTTCCATTTGGCAGAAACAATTATTACAAAAAAAGATATTGTATTTTTGTTAATCGGCACACTTCGAGCTTATCTACTTCTATCTGAAACATACAATAAAAATAAAGGAGAAGAAAATGTCATGGAAGGAGTGGATGCTTCCAAAATAAAATTTTAGCTTTTTAAAAGGGTAGTCAATTAGGCGTTCTTGATTCTATGCGACTGTTTTCTTGCCAAGTGAATTGGTAATGTTTGACAACCAACTTGATAATATGTGTTAATGTGCAATCTGGTATTAAAACATTAACTGGACAGTGCTGAAAGGATAGTTGAGACTAAAAAGGATATGTTATTTCTGTTACTGGAATCACTGGTGATATTCTAAGTGTGTGCATGATAGTTGCTTTTCCAAATTACAGAAATGAAAGAATTCCTCACATTGTACTACAATGATGTTTAGGTATTATGAAGGTAGATAACATTAATGTTTCATTTGCAATTTTTTGTTCTTTTACAGAGAATGTAGGGAGTAGGAGATGGTTATGGGGCGTTGAAATTGTTGTGGCTTCTCATACAGCTCCAAGTCAGACTATTTGACACATCTCTTTGTTCTGCAGTAATTTTGTTTATAATTATATCTCTTATTATTAATGAGACCACTAATTGTTTTTGTTTGCATGAGTTTGGGAGAAGATGTGCAACTGGGTATGGGTGATTGGGAGGAAAAAGAACGGCCATCCAGCCTCACCCTCTAACCACCAGCATCGCCGACAATCGTAAGCTCCTCCTCCTCCAGAAAAGTCATATTCAGATAGAGATGGCATGTCATATTTTGTTGCACATGACTGTTTGTGGAGGGAAGTAGTCATTTTCTGATAAAGAATGGTGCAAGTGCTCTATTTTATGTCAAATGGCGAGCTTTCAGTTGATGCAATGTTATGTATTTATTTTGGTTTCTGAATTTAGTTTTTGCAGTTGCATGAATCCGACATTGCAAACGGAGAAATGGAGAAGGCAGAGAAAGTGAAATGCCATTTGTACTTGATTAGCACTTGATTAGCTCATGTACACGTTAAATTAAAATGGAATTTTTTTACAATTCAAATTCCATCCCGTGCGTATATGCCATTTGTATTCAATGAGCTAATCAAGTGAAATGCCATTTTTCATTTTTGCTTTCACAAAGAATTTGTGTATATGGCAGGATTTATCAAAGAATAATGACATGATTTTTATTTGTCTTTGTATATGGCAGTAATTGATTAGAATCAAATGCCATTATATCCTACCATATACACAGAACCATATTCTTATTCTTCCTTTAACAGAGAAATTGCCATTATTCATTTTTATAATCAAATGCCATTATTCATTTTTATTCTGTGTAATCCTTAAATTGCTGTTCGTATGATTATTCATTTTTAAATTGAAGAATAATGACATGTTTCGTACTGTGGTACAAGTCCCAAACTGATCAGCATCAAAGAGAAATAGTACTCTTTTTGTACAAATAAGCGATGCATTCATGGCATGTCGAGCACAAAAATGATCATGCAAATGCATTTCGTTTCTGTTTCATCGAACCATTGAAATCTTTCATATTGTATGCTCACTCAAATCATTTAAGTTGGTTTAAAACTTTGTCTCATTGTTCTCATTCATTCAGTCCAAAGTAAAAGAAAACATAGAGTTGTACATTTTCTTTTCTTATTCTGTTGGCTAAACTCTAATACAAATGAATGATATTTTAGAAGCCCTAAAATAATTGAAGGAAAGCTATCATCAAATGTGCAGCTCCACATGTTATCCTCAACAAAACAAGGGAATATAGCACAAAGTCAAAAGGCTGAGCACCAACTCCATCAACTCCTTCAATTTGGTATGAGAGAGTGGCCAACCGCCCACCAACTCAATGCAATTCTATTTGTGTTAGGTGGTGCACTACATGTCTTAGACCATTACATGGTCAATATTTCTTATCTACGCCATGCCCATTTTCAGAAAAAAACCTTTTAAAACGATTATTGCATGTTGCTGGTTCTGCCTTTGGGCACATATGAGAATAAAGACATAAACCCCTCTTATTTATTCATGTAACAAATCACATCACGTATGAATCCAATATGAAATTCATGTAACAGATCGCATCACAATACTTATTTATTCTGTAAGGATTCTATATGAAATTTTCTGTATGGATTTCATATGGTATGAAATTTCATTTAGAAGCACAACAATGCAGTATGAAGTAAGCTCCTAGCTAAATAAAGTACATATCGTATGAAATTTTCATGTCCGTCAGTATCATATCCGTTAGTATGAAGTAGCCTCTTCTTTCAGAAAATTTCATGAAGCTTCATATCATATGAAATTTCATTTAGAAGCACAAAAATGCAGTAACTACTCCAATATCATGGTAGAGTACTGGCAGAGACATTTTAGGCATCTTGAAATCTTTAGGCCCATGTTTCATATTGGATTCATGAAGACATTGCTCCCTATTATTTGTTGTGTTTGCTTCAACTACTCCAATATCATCGCTGATGGGGTATCTTATGATATTTCAATATTAAACTAATGATGTAGATAGAAAAATTGATTTTTGTTGTTCATCTTGAATATTTGTAATGTTGGAACTTATCCAACTAAGTTGGATCTTAATCCAACATTGGGCTTATATGCGATAAATAATTATATGGTGCTAACTGTCATATTAAAGCCCAATATATAAGTGATCTCATTTATTAAGTTAAGTGGGCTTAAATGAGTCATATAGGTTGTGGGCCTTTATGTGTGGTGACTATTGGGCTTCAACTCGTTGATGGGCCGAGTTGGAAACCCTAGGGCTATGGAGGCTAGCCTATAAATATTAGCGGTCATGATCCCCGGAATACACGAACAAATTTGAGCCGTCTTTTCTACGTCCCGTCGCTAGGAGAGAAACCAGGACAAAACTAAAGGGGTTCTCCAACGGTTGATTCGTGCTATTCTGGAAGATCGTCCGCTACGGTATCGTCAGGATCTTTCAGACTATTAGCGATGGATTCAGGTACGCTTCCGCTAAATCCGAGTAGGTCAATGATTTAAGATTCCGCATGTGTTATATATCTAGATCTGTGTTATTAGGTTTGTACACATCTAGATCTTTAGTTTTAACAAGTGGTATCAGAGCCCTCATGTTGTGGATCTTAAATTTTTTGTCTGCTCATAGTAGATCTGATAAAAATCAGATTTTTAATCTGTTTTAAAGTTTCGGATCTGATAAAAATTAGATTTTTATCAGTTTCAAGTTTCAAATCTATAAAAATTTGGTTTTTTGATTAATTTTTCCAACAAAAAAAATGTTTTTTTGATAAACCCTAGATCGGGGGCGGCCCGCCGGCCGCCGCTCGACACAGCAAAAGAGGGGCGGCCCTGCCGCCCCCGTCGGAAGATCGGCGCCGGCGATGCCGGCGTCGACGCAGGTCAGAAAGGGGCGGCAAAGCCGCCCCTGTAGGTTGAACGGAGGGGGGGGGCAGCTTCCAGCCGCCCCCTCCGGCGAGATCTGTGGACAGAAGGGGGCGGCTCCCGCCGCCCCCGTTAGGGTTCAGAGGGGGCGGATCGCCGCCCCCGTTCGGAATGTCAGAGGGGGCGGATCGCCGCCCCCCATCCCGTCGGATCACAGCACAGGGGGGGGGGCGGTTCGCCGCCCCCCGCCGGACTTCAGGACAAAGGGGCGGCCCCCCGCCGCCCCCGTCGGATCAGAGGGGGCGGCCCCCCGCCGCCCCCGTCAGGCTTCAAAAAAAAAAGGGGGGGGGGGGCGGCTCGCCGCCCCCGTCGGGTCTCAGAGGGGGCGGCGAGCCGCCCCCGTCGGGCTTCATAAAGGGGGCGGGTCGCCGCCCCCGTCGCGTTTCCGAGGGGGCGGGTCGCCGCCCCCGTCGGGGTTCAGAGGGGGGCGGCGGTTGCCCCCCCCCGTCGGCGTCAAAAGGGGGCGGCTCCTGCTGCCCCCATCGACATCATAGGGGGCGGCGGCAGCCGCCCCCGGTAAAGAATCCGGCGCCGGCCGCTGGCCGGCGCCCGACGCCCGACAGCAGAGATGGGGGCGGCGGCCGCCGCCGCCGCCCCCAATTAGGAAACCCTAACCCTAAAAAAAAAAAAAAAAAAATTTTTTTTTTGGGGGAGGCTTAGGCTGGGCTGCCCAAGTGGGCCTGTTTGGGTAATTTGGTACTTTTGGGCCTCTTGTAAGAATTATTGCAAATCAGTTTTGGGCCTTTTTAAAGACTTATTGCAAACAAGTTTTGGGCACCCTCATGGCTAATTTTGGACCCAATTTTTGGGTCATTTGGACACAAATTTGGGCCTATCTTGGGATGTTTTTTAACACAAAGTTAGGGAGGAAATAAAAGGGCAATTTGTATATTTCCATTAAGTGTACTTTTTGTGTTAAAAATTCACATTTTAATTCAATTTTAGGCGTAATTAATTATACATATATCTCGAAATAATTTTATTTAAAAGGACAACCCACCAAAGTGGGCTCCATCGTGGCAATTAATTTTATTTCGATATATATAAAATGCAACATACATGCTTGGCATGAAAATTTATCGCCTAAAGTTTTGAATTTAAATTCGTGAAATGGGAAATAAATGGTTTTGTATATATATTTCCTTTAGGCCAAATTTTGTGTGTTAAATTAAGTTCATTCCGATTTTTAATTCTTTAGGCAAAATTTCGGTTAAATATACATTTTGAAATAATTCTAATTTTTTGTGAAATTCCACCAAAGTGGATTCCACTATTAAAATTGTTATTATTTCGGAATGTAATCGGATTAAAAGTACATACTTAGTATGGTCGGTTGCCCGGATGAATTTTAAACGGAACGAAGGAGTAAATAAAAGGCTTTCAAATATATTTACATTTAAGTTCAGTTTAATTTAAATTCAATTTTTGGGCAAATTAAATTATATGTTTCAAAATAATTTTAATTATTACGGGATCCCACCAAAGTGGGCTTTACTGTTAAATTATTATTATTTCGTAACATAAACGGTTAAATACATACTTTTGTATGATTGGTTGACCAATATTGAATTTAATTTGGGTTGAAGGAGGAAATAAGAAGCTTAAATGTATATTTCTCCTCAAAGATAAAATTTTGTGTTAAATGTGCAAAATAAATTTAAATTCTAAGTTTAAGGCTTAAAACCATATATATATACTTCGGTATATAACAAGTTGACTTCATACATCGGTATGAAAATTCAGATTGCCTAAATTTAGATTTAAATTAAAACACAAAATTCAAGTGTATTCTTCGGGAGCAAATAAAAGGTTTTAACATATATTTCTCCTTAAGAATAAGTTTAAAAGGCCTTAAAGGATTTTCGTGCACTAACCATCAAGCAAATGGCCTTAAGGAAATTTGACACATTTTAAAGTTATATATGAAATGGGGTAGGGTGTGTATTTATATATATAACTTTATATGTATGTTCATATACACATTAGTATACATATATACCCCATTTTGAAGAAGAAAATTTGTGTTGAAGTTATAAATTTTATTTAACTCAATATAAATGATTATAAGGGTGGAATAAAAGGTTCTTATATATATTTCCACTTGTTGTAATCATTTTTTTGTTAAATTCGGTTTAGTTTCAATTTCAATTTTTTTGGCACAATTATTATATATTTCGAATATAGAATGATTGGATCATCAACTCACCAAAGTGGGTTTTCTTGTGAAGATCAGTTCTAATCTCGAAATATAACAAGTCGAATACATACTTTTGTATGAAAATTTTGATTGCCTTAATTTTGATTTTGAAGAAAAGTGGACTTGAATATCTCCACTTAAAGTATATTCATGTATTAAATTGCGACTTAAATTCAAATTTTGCAAAGTTATATATTTTTTTTGAAATGATTTCGTGCAATCATCACCTCGCCAAAGTGGGCTCTGTTGATTTGCATTATTTCATTTCATGAATATAAAAAGAATCAAATGTGCCCGTGATTTGCGTAAGAATGCTAAATCGGCCCAAAGGAAGATTACCGTTCTCTACCATTTCATGCGCACCTGTGGCAATAGACAAGGTGATGATTAGTGAGTTCAATGCATGCAAATTTAATTCGGCCCAAAGGAAGTTTTATTTTTGGCATGTTATTATTGTCATTGTCTGATTGCTACAACAAGATATCAGTGACTAGTCAATAGATTATCCAAAGATAAATATTGGACTAGTGGGGGATGTCTTGAGATGGGAAAATAGCATTAATTTGAATTTGTTGTTGTATTTAATACCCATATGAACATGTTATAAATTGTTTTCTTGTTCTCTGTTCGGCTATTATTCCTGAAAATTTCTTCTGCCATTCCAGAATATCTCAGGGGCACTATTTCAGATAAAATTACCACAACTAAAGAATTCCATTCTGACATTGAAACCAGATTTGTCAAGAGTGAAAGGGGTGAAATTGGTACACTCTTGACAATTCTAAATTCAATAAGGTATAAGGGTACGAGAAACATTAGGGAGCACATATTGAAGGTGTCTAATATTGCTTCAAGGTTGAAGGCACTTGAGCTAGACCTCTCTGAGGCTCAGCTAGTGCATTTTGATTTGATATCTCTTCCATCACAGTTCAACCAGTTTAAGATGAGCTACAATCTGAAGGATGAGACTTGGTCTCTGGATGAGCTCATCTCGCACTGTGTTCAGGAAGAGAACAGGCTTGAGCAAGGAAGACAGAAAGTGCTCATATGATCTCTACCACTAAAAGATTAGAAAGGTATGCTGCAAATTTTGGTTTAATTCTAAGTTAATTTCATGCAACCTTTGGTACTTATAGGCACATGATGGAAAGATTTGGTATAACCATTCACATCATTGTGTCTATGCAGGATTGCCTAAGATACCAAACGCCAAATGATGGTGAAAGATACATCGATATGGGCAATGGCAAGATGGTTCAAGTAGAGGCACATTAAATTTAGATTATTTCTTTTAAATGCTAGATTGTATTTGAATTTTATGAGACTATTATGTACCGTTTTAACGGAATTTGGATTTCCATTTTTATTTTGAACAAATTCGGTAATAAGTGTTCAATTTTGAATGGAAAATTTGGTTGTCTCTTAATTCAAAATTAGTTTATTCTAGTTCTTTAAAAGATCATTATAATCTTCATTTATTTGGAAATGTTGCTTCATCAATAGAATTCCTGCATTTAAGTACATGTGTTGTAATGAAAGAATTAACAGTTTAGAATTCAGTTATATTTTGATTGCAGCTTATATCCTTATTAAAGTTTCAACAAATGAATCAATTGCATGTTTGGAGATGTCCAACTAAGGTAAGGCTTTATAAGCCTAATAAAGTAATAGGACATAATGCTAATGATTTTCTAATTTTGTTGAATAGTTTAAAGTTGATATTATTTTGTATAATTTTACATAATCTCACTGTTAAGTTAGTTTACGAATTAGGAAATGCACACCTATTTGAGGATGCTGAGTTTGAAGGGGGAAATTTAGTTAGTAACGTTATTCTTGAAGAGGATTATATCCCTACAGGTGTGGTTGGCATTGCTCAGGATGGTATTCCTGACATTGTTCAAGACACAATAAATTCAAGATAATGTTGCAATTCCTCCCATTCGGGAAATTGTTCATAAGGACAAACTCTAGCACCTCAAGTAACTAATTGCCATTCAGGAAAAATCCATTAAAGAGATGACAAGTTTACTGTTGACATTAGGATGATGGAAGTTTGACTTACATCAAGTCATAAAAGGTTTTACATCTCTAAATGGATTAATGCATTAATTAAGAAAGTCATTGAATGATACTTAAAATCTTTTCTCATCGCCATAAGGTTTGAAACCTATTGATTGTAAATAGTTTTTTTTATGATCAAAAGGAATTCAAAAGGGTATTAAGAAAAGATTTAAAGTGTATCACTCAAAGACTTTATACGGAAAATAATGCATTAATTGTAAAGAGACTTTCTATTCAGTTTTCATGAAAGACTCTATAAGGTTTATAATGGCATTAGTAGAGCATTTCAATATCGTTACTGATACATTAAATTTCATTAAGTGATCACCTCGTTCGGTTTTGAGATGATATTTAATGATGTTATCTAAGTTCTGTGGGAGCATGTAATTTATATAATATCTATGTGGTAATGAATGCTAAGTTCTGTGGGAGACAAGTTTAGTCTCAATAATTGCCCTGAGAATAATCTTCAGAAGATTTCCTATATCTCACCAATAGGGAGTCTAAAGTATGCTCAGTTTTATATGCATTTGGTTATTGCATATATTACAGGTGTTTTGGGCAGATTGTTAAGTTCAGGAGTTGACCATTTGACAGCAGCCAAATGTGTCATACGGTATTTATGGAGAACAAAAGGGTTACATGTTCAAGGATCAGTAGTCAAAAGAGTTTGAGATCATTTTGGTATACTGACTCTGATCATTTATTGGATGCAAAGAATGTATGAAAATCTATGTTAGGTGCCATCTACTAGAAGAGATCTAAATGGTCCCTTTATATAGTCTCTTCTGACATGGCTTTAGATTTCATATCGCATTATGTGACATCCAAATCATGAAATATATCTGCATATTTTGTCACTATGCTGCAAATTAGGGATGGTGTTGAAACACCACACAGTTTATTTAGTGACAATGAAGTCTGCAGTTTTATATTCCAGCAACAACAGGAACTCGACAAAGTTTAGATATTCAGAGATCAAGTTCCTAGATTGTTGATTAATAGGAGTGTATAATTGTCTAATGAGCACATCGGAACAAACCATGTAATTACGGATCCGTTATAGTAAGGAAATGTCTTCCAAAAGGTTTTATGAGCTAGCTACTCATATGGATGTCATTTCATTAAGAACATTCAGTTTTGTGGGAGTTTGTTCTTTTGGGTGCTCATATGATAGACAAAATTAAGTCTCCAGCTTAAGCTTGAGGTTGTTTTCTGATCAGAAATAAAGTTTTTGGTTTCAGTTCGGCTTCACTCCGATTTTGTTTTGTTTATGATCTCACTAAAGTTAAGGAGGATCAGTTGGAAATAGACATGTTAGATCACATTACATGTAATTTCCATGCTACACATCCACTTCATAATCCATGTCATTCTTTTGTATTAGCACGGTGACCACTGATGGGTCGAGCTGCAATTGCTGCGGCGAAGATCTCCTTGATCCCTTGCTAATATAATTGATGGACCGGATTGGTTTTTTGACTCATTAAATAAATGACAGTAAGTTAAGATCTTATTCGGTTGTATGCACAACGAAATATAATTATAAATTTTAGCATATAGCCCAAGTGGGAGATTGTTGGAACTTATCCAACTAAGTTGGATCTTAATCCAACATTGGGCTTATATGCGATAAATAATTATATGGTGCTAACTGTCATATTAAAGCCCAATATATAAGTGATCTCATTTATTAAGTTAAGTGGGCTTAAATGAGTCATATAGGTTGTGGGCCTTTATGTGTGGTGACTATTGGGCTTCAACTCGTTGATGGGCCGAGTTGGAAACCCTAGGGCTATGGAGGCTAGCCTATAAATATTAGCGGTCATGATCCCCGGAATACACGAACAAATTTGAGCCGTCTTTTCTACGTCCCGTCGCTAGGAGAGAAACCAGGAGAAAACTAAAGGGGTTCTCCAACGGTTGATTCGTGCTATTCTGGAAGATCGTCCGCTACGGTATCGTCAGGATCTTTCAGACTATTAGCGATGGATTCAGGTACGCTTCCGCTAAATCCGAGTAGGTCAATGATTTAAGATTCCGCATGTGTTATATATCTAGATCTGTGTTATTAGGTTTGTACACATCTAGATCTTTAGTTTTAACATGTAAAACATAGCTTTGGAACTGGTAATTTGTATTTGAAAGTATGGTGTTGGGATAATTTGATACTATTTGTGGCATTCTACATGATTTTGGATTATGCCTTGAATTATTTTCTGATTAAAGAGGTGTGTGTGTGTGTGTGTGTGTGTGTGTGTGTGTGTGTGTGTGTGTGTGTGTAACGATGTCTACGATTTTAGAAGGGACAGTTTAAAATTGCACTTTTAAAGTCTAGGATTTTCATGAAGCATGATCACATTGCTTCATTCTTACAAATAGATGTTTGTCACTTCACCAGAGATAATGTACTTAATTCATATGGTTTTAATGACAATGGCTAAAAAGGTAAGAATCTTAGATGTTTTGATTATATATGAAGAGGATATTTATACTATTGCAAGGTTAAAAATTTGTCATGTGTTCTCTTAATATTATATTCGCTACATAAAATCTGATTTTTGGATACTACAATGTTATAGGGCCACATATAGATGCACATGTAGATCTTAGAGGGAGATCATGCAGGTAGATGTTGATATCTTTTATGTTTTTCCATATATGTGCTTTATGTATTTCATGTTCTTCAATCGCAATCATGGCCAGTCTTCAAATTTCTTCTATGCTTCCTTCTATGCACATGTTTCATGGTGTAAATGTTTTCATAACATTGCTAAAAAATATAGAATGACATTGAAAATTATTTATTTATATTGCAGTCAACATTTTCTTTTTTTCCATCTCTTTTAGAACAAATTTTAAGGATAAGCTTGATGCTTAGCAATGTTCTTGGAGTATGTAGAGTAGAAAACCTTCAGATCCACCATCTGTCATGTAATTCAAAAGAATATTTTTTAATTTTATTTTTTGAAAGTTTTTCTGGACTGCAATTTAGCTCGAACTTACAATCTGTTTTTTTCCAAAAAATTTCTGCAAATAGACAATGATTAGGTTGGTAGTTGTTAAAGGAAAGATGGTCTGTCGGATGTTACCTTTAAGCTCTTCCTACCCAAGTTCTAGACCGTTTCTGTTCTCCTGGCATAATACCCAGTATACCTTGAATATTGTATGGTTTTTGTTTATTGTTCTAGGTGGAATTAGGCATTACATAGAATTGACGTGTCAGATTTGTACTTATAATGCTAAGCTCATTTTTGAGGTACAGGTGTATGATTCCACAATCAGGCATAAACATATTGACGAAGTTCCCTGATCATGAGTATCAAACAGCATGTAGGAGTTTTGAAGGCATAATCAGGTTCGACCAGCCACAGATTCCAGGGTAAACTGTGACTGTATCATATAAAAACATAATTAATTATTTCTATATATAAAGTTGTTCTGATATGGATTGCACATGTATAAACAAAATATTCCAGGGTCGAAATCGAGGAGGCTCCATCGACTGATGCGGTTTCATGGGAGAAAGAGTAAGCCGTTGTTGTGGTCGATGGAGAGCAGATCATGCTGAGTTTTTGAACAAGATGGATATTAAGGTTATGGAATCTATTAAATGGGATTTGATTTCTTTTGCAAATTTTTTTTGGAGTGTTCACAACATCATAAACATTAGGATTTGATTTTTGTGATCCCTAATTTATAGAATATTTGTTTTTTAATTTATTTTTGGTTGAGCTCCATGTTTGATTCTGAATAACTTAACATATGACACTGCAGATGTCCAGCCCAGGTTACATGTTCCTGAAAAATCTGCATCAACGATCCTGGTGTTGCCGGGTTCTCAAGACTGTCTTATCTTCTCTCTATTTTATATTTCATTGACTCAATTAAACAACTTTTTTTCATTATTTATTTCTTCATATATAGAATGAGGAGAAGTTTGTTTTTATTCTTAATGATCCTAGATTGTCATCCTCGAGGCTTACTGTGGCGTTTAAGAACATCAAAGGTTAGTCAAAAGAGTTCTTGAGTATGAAACTACATCAAATTATACCAAACAACCTATATTAACAGTACATGAAATTTAACTAAATTTGAAAGAAACTTTGAGAAGTAATCCATACAGAGTTAAAGACGCATTTTCATTTTTCATTTTTTATTCACGCAAATTTGGGATTTTTTAAATAAATTTCAGGTCACAAGTTGAGCAAAGATGGGTCCAAACAAACTTTGCTAAATCTCAAACATGATTCGTAGAAGGTATATTAACAGTACATGAAATTTTACACATTCTTTAGAATTTCATTTAATTTTACATGCCATTGGTGCATAATTTTACAGTTCCTATAAAATTGGCATGCATCTGGCGTGTAAGCTACGAGTCCGACAAGTTTATACAAGTATTGTGTGACAGGAGTCAAACAGGGCACATAACTTGCCTTTAATTGTATGCATTAACTGACACTCTAAAGTTTTCTCATGTGTTCCTTTGGTTTCTTTATGATTCTGTTTGTATGCTCATCTTCCCCAAAGACTATTAATCTTTCACCCATTAGACCATTTATCATATCGAAGGTAACATGTAATATTATAATTTTAGAAACATACACAGCAATGTGTGCGTTCATGTCTTCTTTTAATTAACATACCCAACCATTTATTACAGTTTCTTCTTGATTTGTACTTGCAGGATGGTGGAGCATATTTGGAACACACAGGAGCAGGAGTTCATAAAGTTGAAATCCAGGGACTTAACATTGGAACAATTTTGTTGATGCTTGCCAAGTGGGGAAATGTGGTAAAATACATGCCTTAGCCGATCAAAATGGTTCCAGTTTTAACCTGATGATGAAATCTGTCATGCCTTTTGATTAACTTAACATGCTCAATTAGCTAGAGAGCATCTAAAAATCTACAATGAATCTGTATTATCCAAAGTAGAATGGCAACCGGTAAAGAAGGACTTGACGATTACATGGTACAAGGTAATCGATGCCAACGACATTCAGCAAGTATTCCCCGTGCATGAAACTGGCTCTTAGACCTACAACTGATATCGACTTAATTTATGAAATATATTCAGATGTACTTTGATTCTCCATGCAAAACTGACCCGGTGGCTCTCAACATGACCTCCATGGGCAAGGGAATGGTATGGATCAATGTTGAAAGCATCGGTCGCTACTGGATCTCTTTCAAGAATCCTCTTGGCAAACCATCACAACATATGTGAGCATCAATCATTGTGAGGAGTCAATTTTCCCTTGAGATTCGCTCACCATCTTAAACTTTGCTCTTTGGTACCAAATCTCATGTGCGTGGCTGAAGCCCAAGGACAATCTGATGGGGGTGTTCGAGGAGCTGGGAGGGGATCCAAAGGCCATCCCGATGGAGATGATGAAGAGGGACAATATCAGCATATCAAATCGTGCCTGTTTTTTTCCTAAACGTTTTTAGTTCATGAAAATTAGTATTGAAATGTATCTTTCTAAACATTTTTAGTTCATAAAAATCGCGCCTATTTTTTTAGTTCTAAACATCCTTTATTTAACAAAATTTAACAGGATGTTTAAACTACATATGAACTAATGCATATGAACTAATGCAGGATGTTTAACAGTTCTAAATGCAGTATGTTAACAACCTCATATGTTTCTTATGCATATGCATTAGTTTGTATTTTTAGTTTTGCATATGAGGTTGTTAACAAACTAATGCATATGAACTAAAATGCATGATGACAGGATGTTTCTTATATGTTAACAACCTCAAATGCAATAATATGTTAACAACCAAATGCATATGATTCTTACATGTTAACGTATCATATTGAAATGTTTTTTATCTGAGGTTTCTTATATGTTAACAATGTGGTTATAAACTCAAATGTTAACATCCTGTCATTCTTATATGTTAATTCCAGTGTTAACAACCCAAATGTTTTTTCAGTTCTATGCTTATGCATAATGCATATTTGCAGTTCACTGTTTATGCATAATGCATATGCATTATGCATAATGAACTAATATGTTACCAACCTCATATGCTGGATGACATGATGTTTCATATGCATATGCATTAGTTTGTATTTCAGTTCTAAACGCAAATTTTTTTCAGTTCTAAACATCCTATATTTTTAGTTCAGATGCAGTAGTTCTCATATATTTAACCAACTTTAACAGTAGGCTTCTTTGTTGTTTTCTGTCCCTGTTCTGGGGGAATGAGAAAGAAACAGGAAAAAAAATATGCCCATGTAATTTCTAAAATCACGATGCGTTGCCGTTGTTTTATGTGCCTATGAATAAAAAATTTTATGGTTCTTTGTTGTTTACAAAGCATATAATTTTTTATGGTTCAATTTGTCAAATATGTCAGAAATTGCCATTTTGAAATATCTAATACATCAAAAATTTTCTAATCTCCTGTCAGAAATGTGAAGCCTAAAAGGATTTGCTAATATCTTGTCAAAAATTTGCTAATGCTAATATCCTGTCAGAAATGTGAATGCAAAACATCCTGTCAAAAATGCAAATGCAAAGCCTAAGCATTAACAAAATATCCTGTCAGAAATGCAAATGCAAAGCCTAAGCAAATGTATTAGCAAAATATCCTGTCAAAAATTTTCACCATCTAGGTTACTTGGATAACTAAATTTTATTTATATTTATCAATGAATACGTAAAACGATATCTTTAAGGTCAGTTACGTATGGTAACACCCGTATCAATTTCAATGTATATGTACTTTTGGTCATTTCTTTAACGTGGGCATTGTTATGTTTCTTTCTCAAGTTCTATGATACAAAGGCAACCCATTTAATCTTCTACAACTGGACGTATATAGCATTGTTATGCACTTTTTTTATTCTTAATTTCACATATTAGGTTGTTATGCTTTATGTTGATTGTTATGTGTTTGCATTGTGCAGCTATTGACTATTTCCATTCATGAATTTTCACTTTCCTAATGATGCATTTCTTAAATATTCAGGAGCAACATCAAGCTGAAAGCGGTGCTCCTGATGAAGCATTAGAGCCTTTCATGGGATCTGGACGTTTTGGTATTGACTCTGCACCAGCACCTGCACATGCGTCTACATTCGATTCAAACTTGGAATGCGTGTTTGAGCAATGAAGTTGGCAACCATATCAGCCGTCATTACATATAGTTTTGGATTTGATACTATTGTAGTTGATTGTCAACTGATGTCAAATTGATTATATACATGTATGAATACAAGAAATACGACAAAATGGATTATATTATTTGCATACATTGTTACATATCTTGAAAAAAGTAAATAGTTCAGTTTGATTGACTTGGATTAACTTAATTTATATCTTGAGTTTGGATGCATGTCAATTCTGAAACCTTGCAGCTGGGTTGATTTCATACTTTACTTATAAATTAAGTTTGGGTGCTTATCAATGCTGAAACCTTGCTGCTTAATTTATGGCAATGTGTTGAGATCGTAGAATTGGTCTCATTGTCTACCTCCTGAACAGCAAACTCATGTGCATTGTACACAGAACCGATTGTAATGAAGAGTGCAAGCCCAAGAATTAGATATATTCATTTCAGGCATTGTGTAGGCAATGTATCAAACTCACGTGCATTGTACACAGAATCGATTGTATGATGAGGCCTCAAGGTTTCACAACCTTTCTGTTCTGAGAACACTGGATGGAAGATGGTGTAAATGTCATTAATGTGTGAACTAGGATTTCCCAAATGAACTGTGCCGAAGGCGCACGCTAATTTTTTTATGCTAATTTGTTATTCAGCGCAAAAGGCGCGGGCGCCAAATTTGTTGTTCGAAGCCGAATTTGTTGTTCCGCGTCGAAGGCGCCTGCGCCGAATTTGTTATTTCGCGCCGAAGGTGCCCGTGCCGTTAATTTATTGTTCTGTTAAATTTTGGATGTGAAAATAATTTTTCAGGGAACAACGATTTCGCGGGGGAAATCCTAAATGAACCGTGCCCGAGGGCACGGGTTATGTCTAGTCTATATTATAAAAGAGGGATGTCATCAAGAGAAATTGGATAAGAGATATCTATATTATAAAAGAGGGATGTTATCAAGAGAAATTGGATAAGAGATATTTATATTATAAAAGAGGGATGTTATCAAGAGAAATTGGATAAGAGATATTTATATTATAAAAGAGGGATGTTATCAAGAGAAATTGGATAAGAGATATTGGACAAGAGAAATTGGATAAGAGATATATCTATATTATAAGAGAGGCATGTTATCAAGAGAAATTGGATAAGAGATATTGGAAAAGAGAAATTGGATAAGAGATATCTATATTATAAACGAGGGATGTTATCAAGAGAAATTGGATAAGAGATATTGGAAAAGAGAAATTGGATAAGAAATATCTATATTATAAAAGAGGGTTGTTATCAAGAGAAATTGGATAAGAGATATTGGACAAGAGAAATTGGATAAGAGATATCTATATTATAAGAGAGGGATGTTATCAAGAGAAATTGGATAAGAGATATCTATATTATAAAAGAGGGATGTTATCACGAGAAATTGGATAAGCGATATTGAAAAAGAGAAATTGGATAAGAGATATCTATATTATCAAAGAGGGATGTTCTCAAGAGAAATTGGATAAGAGATATTGGAAAAGAGAAATTGGATAAGAGATATCTATACTATAAAACAGGGATGTTATCATGGGTTATTGGATAAGAGTTGTTGGATAAGAGATTTTGGTTAAGAGAATTTGGATAAGAGAATTTGGATAAGGGATAAGAGAATTTGGGTATTGGGTATGTTGGTTAATACATTTTGTATGAGAGAATTTGAATATGAGAAATTGGGAGATGAGAAATTGGTTAAGTGATGAGGGCCCACCTTAGATTTTTGAGGGATGGTTGAGATGTAATCTTGAGAAATCAAGGGTTGAGATGAAAGTTGATGAAAATTTTGGGGGGAAGCTTTTCATTTTGGGAGTGAAATACCTGGTTCAAAAATTGAAAAATTCAAATTTTGGTTTGGAAACCAAAATTTTTGGGGGAACCAGCTCGATGTCATTCTTTCTTGCTCCCGCTTCTCTTGATCAACCCATACAACTCTCTCCCTCTCTCCTCTCCTTCTCACTCACCCAAACCCCCTCCCTCTTCCCTGCGCCCCTCAGCCCCGCTATGCAGCACCTCAGCCCGTGGCCTCCCTTCACTCAAATCCTTTGATAAATTGAACGAGGTCAGATTCATATGAATTGATAATTATTTCAAGAAATTTCCAGATTTTTTGCTGCTTATTTTTGTTTTTTTTAATCTCAAATCAGCGGCCATGGCTATTCCTTTGGGGAAGCTTACCACCATCCACGGAGCATGTTCATCTTCTCTGTTCCACACCCCCTGCCGCCACCCTTCCAGGTATCAATCATCACCTGGCAATAGTAAAGCATGCCACTAAATTTTATAGGCAGCTCTTGCTTCTGATTATCAATATAAATATACGATCTCATGAGTTCTAAGAATGAATTTCTCCCTTCCAATTTTTTTATTACTTTCCATGCCGTCTTTCCGAATCCCAGAGGTAATAGACACTTGTGTGAGGAGCAAATAGTGTAGGAAACCCTTGAAGAACTGCCAAAGTTGATTGCTTCATCATGTATTTGTGTATATAGCTCTTGCGTTGGTGCCAAGACCAACACAGTAGGACCAAACTGGGGTTTATTTTGATAAATACTGTATGACATTAAGTCTACAATTTGGTTATTTAGCTGAGAGTATAGCTTGATGCCAAATATTTGTCTTGCTATTACTTCTCATTTGTAATTGAGTAAAACCCAGGTATATCTCTTTGTTTGATACATACAGGAATACTTAGCTGTTTGTTTTAAATGGAAGAAGAAGAATGTATTTCGTGTCATGTTTCTTTGTTTCTATCAAGTGTCTATCAAGTGTTAATTAAACTGTGGAGATTTAGGCTGTCATTGAAATGGCTCATTTACACACAACAGTAGAAAATGATTTGTTTCCATATTTCAACAACAGCCTCCCCTCACCCAAAACTGTTGATATAATATTGAACTCATTTTCGATAGAAGGATACATACATGAATATTTAGGCTGTCATTGAAATAAGGAAACAAATGAAAGACTTTGCATAGAACCTGTATCCTTAATGCTATGACCTGTATGTTGAAGTCCAACGACATTATTTGCCCCAGTTTAATTGAGTAGTTATGCATGTTCTGTGCAAAGTACTTCCTTGCCAAATATTAATGTACGAATGATATGCACACAACTACTCTTTGGACTTCAACGTTATATCAGTTTCTACAATCATACATTAATATTCATGAAGTTTATTTGTTTCCCTATTTCAATGACAGCCATAGCATGAAGGAATGGCTAGCTTTCAATGCTGGCTATATAAATACAAGGCGTTCATCTTTTTAGTTTTTGAAGTGGCATCCTAGAGCTTATTTGGTTTTGTTTTATTTGAAATCATTAGGTCTGTCTGGGTGTTTTATTTAGAACAACACATGTCTTGGTGTTTTATGTAAAATCACCGAAAAACACATCATGTGAGCTTAATTCAAACATTATTTGGTTCTTGTTGTGAAGGGAATTTAGGGAGAAATAGGTGTAAGGGGTTAAGAGCCCCCTACCCGTGTATTTATATCTTTCAATAGTGGGTTGGATACCCAATTGGCCCAATGGGCCTATTCATAACACTTCCCCTTATCCAATCAACATTGAAATAAGAGGTGGATTCTTCAGGATCCGAGTTAAGGTAACTGTCTTGTTAAAGAAAGAACAGTTAACCCATAACTTCCCCTGTTTTGGGGATGTGTCTAGGGGTGGATACTTCAGGATCCAGAGTCAACGAGGTTGCCTCGTCAAAACCTTGACTACGGAAAACCCAGTGGGAAAAAACCTGTAGCCAAGGGAAAAGAGTACAACTCTGCAGTTGACTCCCCCTTATCTGACCAAGCTTCAGGCTTGCAGATTTCCTATGAATCTATACATCAGTCTCCTATGTATCTATGAGTTCATAGTTCTCTCATCCTGACCCAGTTTACATTTACTCACTCTCCTCATCCCAATCCCATGTACAAGTTTTTCAAAGATACTAGTAGGCAGGGATTTGGTAAGCAAATCCGCCAAGTTATTACATGATTGGATCTTCTGTACCTCAATCTGCTTTTGCTTCTGAAGGTCGTGCGTCCAGAAGAACTTGGGGGAGATATGCTTCGTCTTGTCACCTTTGATGTAGCCGTCCTGTAGCTGGGCTATACATGCTGCATTGTCTTCATAGAGTGTAGTGGGTGCAAGAACGCCGGTTGTCAGGCCGGTGGAGGTGAGTATGTGCTGGATCACCGAGCGTAGCCAAAAACATTCCTTGCTTGCTTCGAAGATCGCAAGTAGCTCGGAGTGGGTGGATGAGACGGTCGTCATGGTCTGCTTCACAGATCTCCAGGATATGGCAGTGCCGCCATATGTGAACATGTATCCGGTCTGAGACTTCTCTGTATGAGGATCGGACCTGTAACCTGCGTCAGCATAACCAACTAAACCAGTTGATGCCCCTTTCCTGTAGAATAGACCTAAGTCTATGGACCCTTGGAGGTAGCGCAGAAGATGCTTAACTACGGCCCAGTGCCGCTGTGTAGGTGCAGCACTATATCTGGCTAGTAAGTTTACTGCGAACGCTATGTCAGGGCGAGTGCAGTTAGCCAGGTAAAGGAGTGCACCGATAGCATTTAAATAAGGCACTTCGGGGCCTAGTACTTCCTCCCCCTCTTCCAGCGGCCGGAAGGGGTCTTTGTGTACATCCAATGATCTGACGACCATCGGAGTGCTGAGGGGGTGGCACTTATCCATCTGAAACTTTTTCAATAAGTTCGATGTGTAAGTTGACTGGTGTAACAGGATCCCATCTTTAAGATGCTCTATCTGAAGGCCTAAACAGAATTTTGATTTTCCGAGGTCTTTCATCTCGAAAGTTTCTGTCAGGCTTCTAGAAATCTTTGCGATCTCTTCTGGAGATCCGATGAGGTTTAAGTCGTCTACGTAGACGGCTATAATTACAAATCATGTTGCCTTTGCTCTTATAAAGATGCAAGGACAGACTGGGTCGTTTTTAAATCCTTGCTGTGCAAGGAAGTCGCTCAGTCTGTTATACCACATCCTTCCAGATTGTTTTAGACCATATAATGATCTTTGCAGTTTCACTGAGTAGATGTCACGTTCTCTCTCTTTTAGTGCTGCAGGCAAAGAATAACCGTCAGGAAATCTCATATAGATGTCTCGGTCTAGGTTGCCATATAGGTATGCAGTAACCACGTCCATGAGTTGCATATCTAAACCCTCTTGTGCTGTTATGCCAATGAGGAATCGGAAGGTGATCGCGTCCATGACCGGGGAGTATGTGGCTTCAAAATCCACCCCAGGACGTTGGGTAAAACCCTGCGCTACAAGCCTTGCTTTGTAGCGTACGATCTCATTCTGTTCATTTCGTTTTCTAACAAATACCCATTTATAACCCACAGGTTTTACACCTTTTGGTGTCTGGACTATTGGTCCGAAGACCTTGCGTTTGGTGAGTGAATCCAACTCCACTCCTATTGCCGCTTTCCACTTTGGCCAATCATCTCTGCTTTGACATTCTGTCAGAGAGCGTGGTTCAATATCATCGTCGCAGTACGCGACGTTGATGGCAATATTACACGCAAATGTGTCATCTATTGTTGTGCTTTTTCTGTCCCAATACTCCCCAGTTCGTACATAGTGTATCGATACTTCATTTTCTCCCGGTTTTTCCTCTTCATGAGAGTTTGGGAGAGATGGGGTAGCAGGGCTTAAATTAGCATCCTGTGGTGGTATTTGTTTACCATTGCCAAGGGTCCTACTCTTTCGAGGGACTTGGTCCTTGGATCCCGGTGGTCGTCCTCTCTTTTTGAGAGGTCCAACCATTTCTGCTGCAGGCGGATTGCATCCATTTTGCGGTATGTCAATCCTAGCTGGAGTGTTAGCAGCAGGGACGTGTGATTTGACAATCTTCTGGTTGTCAGTAAATTTGTCCGGCAAGAGATGGACAGTGTTTTGGATGTGGAGAATCTTCAGGACCTCCTCCTCACACTGGCTTGTTGGCAGATCAAAGTGACATAAAGTTTTTGTATCCCAAGTGATACTTTCTGAAGCTTCGGCTTCTTTGTCTGTGAGCCTAGTCTTGGGTACGATGTTTCATCGAATTCACAGTCTTCTAGACGTGCCTTAAAGACGTCCCCCGTAAGGGGTTCTAGGAATTTAATTATGGAGGGGGTGTCAAACCCAACATAAATGCCTAGGCGACGTTGTGGACCCATCTTTGTCCTTTGTGGTGGTGCTATGGGGACGTATACTGCACAACCAAATATTCTCAAATGTGAGATAATTGGTGGGGCTCCAAGTGCTAGTTGCATTGGAGAAGATGACTGACCTCCAGAGGGTCTTAATTTTATTAAAGATGCAGCATGCAAAATTGCATGACCCCACGCATTCACTGGCATCTGGGATTGAAGTAATAATGGACGAGCGATCCATTGCAGTCTCTTAATTAGAGATTCTGCTAACCCATTTTGGGTGTGAACATGCGCTACAGGATGTTCGACTTCAATTCCCTGAGCTTGGCAATAGTCTAGAAAGACTTGTGACGAAAACTCCCCCGCATTGTCCAGACGAAGTTTCTTTATCTGGTGATCGGGGAAGTGGGCCCGTAACTTTATTATCTGAGCTAAAAGCTTAGATAGTGCTAGGTTACGTGTGGACAGTAGGCACACATGTGACCACTTAGTTGATGCGTCTATCAGGACCATAAAGTACCTGAACGGACCACTTGATGGGTGAATCGGCCCACAAATGTCTCCGTGGATTCTTTCCAGAAAGCTGGGAGACTCCACATCCACTTTCAGTGGAGAGGGTCTCGTGATCAGTTTACCCTTGTAACAGGGTGGACATGGGAATTTGCCTTTTTGAAGAATCTTCAGGTTCTTCAGGTCAATGCCCCTGGAGTTCTTTATGATGCGGTACATCATAACCGAACCAGGGTGTCCCAGTCGACTGTGCCAGAGTTGGAATTCTGGTGTTTGGGGGCACTGCAGGTGCTCCACCATGGATGTTTCTGGAGTTTGTATACTTGTTTGGTAGAGTCCCGAGGGGAGTCCCTTGAAACGTTCCACAATGGTTTTTGAACCATTTGTAAGAGCCGTTACAAGCAAGTATTCCCTTTTATCTTCCTCGACCGTCTCTAAGTGATATCCGTTTAAACGGATGTCTTTAAAACTTAGGAGGTTTCGGATGGATTTTGGGGAGTATAACGCATTTTTAAGTGTTATTTGTGTGTTGCCGGGGAGCAATATAATTGCTTCCCCTGATCCTTCGATTATATTTGCTGGTCCTGAGATTGTTCTCAGTGGGCCAGAATAACTACTTACGCTCGTGAAATAGTCTATGTTTTGAAGGATCGAGTGCGTCGATGCACTGTCCACTAGGCAGATAAGTTCCATATCTAAAAAATGGGGAAAGACATTCAAGCAATACATATAGATAAAAGATTCACTTTCATAAATAAATGCTAAAAAGATATTGTTTGACATGGAAAATAGAACTAGATACGATGCATAAAAATTTAAGATACATTGCTAATTGCATAAAAGTGGTCCAGATCTAGAGAGTATCATCTCCCATGAAATCTTCGGGAGTCCATGAGGTCTCTGCCAACGCTGCGCTCTCCATCAGGTTTGTCTCAGCTCGAGGCTTGAGGCTTGCCTGGTAGAGGTCCTGGAGGTGTTTTGCTGTGCGGCAGATTCTGGACCAGTGGCCCGTCATCCCGCATTTTGAGCATTTGTCCTCCCAGTCTTTCTTGGGAGTGCCTCCTTTGTTGGGAATCCTCTTCTGCTTCTTGTCCACGAACTTCTGGTTCTGGGGAGGAGCTGGGTGAGTGGCCTTCTTCCGCTGCTTCTGTTCTTTCCATTTCTGGAATTTTGCCTTTTTGTCCGTCTTCTTCTTCTGGGAAGACTGGAAGTGGGCCTCTGCAGGAGGTGGCAATGGAGCGGAGCCAGGAGGGCGCAGGTTGTGGGTGGCAACCAACAGGTCTCTGTTCTGTTCAGCCATGAGCAGGCATGAAAGAAGGTCAGAGTACTTTGTGAACTTCCTCTCTCGATATTGTTGCATAAGGATCATGTCCTTTTCGTGGAAGGACGTAAACGTCTTTTCCAGCAACATCTTCTCCGTCACTGGTTCACCACACAACTTCAGGCGTGAGGTGATGCGGAAGAGAGCTGAGTTGTACTCCGCTACGGATTTGAAATCCTGTATGCGGAGGTGAGTCCACTCGTACTGTGCACAGGGGAGTATGACATCCCTCTGATGTCGGTACCTCTCCTCGAGTGCATCCCACAGCTCGTAAGGGTCCTCTACAGTGAGGTACTCGTCCTTTAAGGTCGAGTCTAAGTGTTTCCTGATATATATAATGGCTTTCACCTTTAATATATCGGAAACTTCCTCTGTATGAGGTGCTTCCACTGAAGCCTCCTTGTTAGCTGGGGCAGTACTAGTTGTTGCCTTTTCAGTCTGTGTGAGACTGAAACCATGAGAGCGCAGATGGAACTTCAGGTCCAACTGCCAACTCAGGTAGTTTGACCCATCAGCCTTCAGGACTGAGAAGTCTACATTTGCGAGTCTGGCCATTTTATGATCTAGCATGTACGGAAAAAAATAGCATGTATCATTAAGACTGAAAATAAGATAGACATCCACGCATGTAATGTAGTCATTTTCATGAATTTAAATTACTGTGGTTTTAACATACATGCTTTTTTTTCAGGTAATGTGAATAATTAATTACTAAAAATTAACAATCACGCATGCTGTTTGATGGTTTTCATTGTGACATTAAAACATGGTATTAAAGCTAATTAATCAACCACGCAGTTTAATGCAAAAACAATGAAAAACAGAAATAATGACCTTAGGCTATGGGGATCAGCCAGCCGACACCGAAAAATAAATAAAAAGTCCAGTCCGAGGTTACATCAAAAATAAAAAGCATGAAAATAAATTACAACTCGGGAACTTCAGAGAGAAGCCCCTATCTTCATTGAGCGAAACGCCTTCAGCTTCTTTTTTGGTGTCCTTCGGTCTTCTTTTTACATTTTCATCCTCACATACAAAGTTTCTCTAAAAAGAAAAGAAAAATTGCGGGAATTTAAAACGGTGTCGGAAACCTGGCTGATCCCTAAAAACATAGCCTAATATTTGCACATCCACGCAGATAATATTTTTGCAACATACAACCACGCAGATAATCGAAACACAGGCATTTAAACTAATTTAAAATTGTGTGCGACGTGCAAGAACATTTTTTTTTTGAAAAATTTTGCCTTTTGATCCATATTTTATTGTTTTATTTTACCGCTTTCAACCCTTTTTAAAAATTTCTTTTACCTATTTTGGGCTTTTAGGGCCTAACAATAAATAAAATAATTTCTGTGGATGGGCTAATTTTCTGGCCTTTTGGGCCATGAAAACAACCCATTAGGGTTAAAAATTGGGCCTCCCCCGAAAAATAGCCCGTTAGGGTTAGGGTTTCTGGAAACCCTAGGGGGGCCCGCGGCGTGTCGCCGCGACGGCTGGCCGCGTAGGGCGCGGCCGTCGTGGCGGCGACAGGCCGCGGCCTGCAGGCC
The DNA here is from genome assembly GCA_030789695.1 of Scilla litardierei. NCBI lineage: Eukaryota > Viridiplantae > Streptophyta > Magnoliopsida > Asparagales > Asparagaceae > Scilla > Scilla litardierei. Next base: position 423,893,794 of record CM061142.1, on the reverse strand, counting down.
GCGGCCGCCGCGGCTTCAGGCCGCGGCAACTGGCCGCGGCCTGAGGCCGCGGCACAGGGCCGCGGCTTCAGGCCGCGGCGCAGGGCCGCGGCCTGAGGCCGTGGCGCTTGGCCGCGGCCTGAGGCCGCGGCTGCTGGCCGCGGCTTCAGGCCGCGGCCGCCGCGGCCTGAGGCCGCAGCGTTTGTTTCCTCTGGCGGCGCGAAGGGCGCGCCGCCGTTTCGCCCTACGGGCGTACGGAAATTTGGATCGAAGGCGGGGGGGGTAAAAATCGGGTTTTTCAACAGTTTTGATCGCTAAAAAACAAGTTTTTATTGTTTTAAACATGCAGATCTTATTAAAAATGTTGAATTTAACCGAGTTTGTGAACTTTTTGATCCTAAAACATGCAGATCTAATGAGAAAAGCAAGTTTAGATCTAAAAGTTTGGATTTTTACCTACTAGATTCGACGAGGAATCTAGGCGACGGTTGGTGAAGGATGCCCTTTTCGCTCCCCGTTGAGAAGATTACGATCTTCTTTTTCTGAGTGATTTGTGGATCTCCTTTCCCGCGAGCCGCCGTCTCCTCCAACGAGCGTGATCGTGCTGATAACGTGTTGTGAAGGGAATTTAGGGAGAAATAGGTGTAAGGGGTTAAGAGCACCCTACCCGTGTATTTATATCTTTCAATAGTGGGTTGGATACCCAATTGGCCCAATGGGCCTATTCATAACAGTTCTATGGATTTTCCATTTGGCAGAAACAATTATTACAAAAAAATTATTGTATTTTTGTTAATCGGCACACTTCGAGCTTATCTACTTCTATCTGAAACATACAATAAAAATAAAGGAGAAGAAAATGTCATGGAAGGAGTGGATGCTTCCAAAATAAAATTTTAGCTTTTTAAAAGGGTAGTCAATTAGGCGTTCTTGATTCTATGCGACTGTTTTCTTGCCAAGTGAATTGGTAATGTTTGACAACCAACTTGATAATATGTGTTAATGTGCAATCTGGTATTAAAACATTAACTGGACAGTGCTGAAAGGATAGTTGAGACTAAAAAGGATATGTTATTTCTGTTACTGGAATCACTGGTGATATTCTAAGTGTGTGCATGATAGTTGCTTTTCCAAATTACAGAAATGAAAGAATTCCTCACATTGTACTACAATGATGTTTAGGTATTATGAAGGTAGATAACATTAATGTTTCATTTGAAATTTTTTGTTCTTTTACAGAGAATGTAGGGAGTAGGAGATGGTTATGGGGCGTTGAAATTGTTGTGGCTTCTCATACAGCTCCAAGTCAGACTATTTGACACATCTCTTTGTTCTGCAGTAATTTTGTTTATAATTATATCTCTTATTATTAATGAGACCACTAATTGTTTTTGTTTGCATGAGTTTGGGAGAAGATGTGCAACTGGGTATGGGTGATTGGGAGGAAAAAGAACGGCCATCCAGCCTCACCCTCTAACCACCAGCATCGCCGACAATCGTAAGCTCCTCCTCTTCCAGAAAAGTCATATTCAGATAAAGATGGCATGTCATATTTTGTTGCACATGACTGTTTGTGGAGGGAAGTAGTCATTTTCTGATAAAGAATGGTGCAAGTGCTCTATTTTATGTCAAATGCCGAGCTTTCAGTTGATGCAATGTTATGTATTTATTTTGGTTTCTGAATTTAGTTTTTGCAGTTGCATGAATCCGACATTGCAAACGGAGAAATGGAGAAGGCAGAGAAAGTGAAATGCCATTTGTACTTGATTAGCACTTGATTCGCTCATGTACACGTTAAATTAAAATGGAATTTTTTTACAATTCAAATTCCATCCCGTGCGTATATGCCATTTGTATTCAATGAGCTAATCAAGTGAAATGCCATTTTTCATTTTTGCTTTCACAAAGAATTTGTGTATATGGCAGGATTTATCAAAGAATAATGACATGATTTTTATTTGTCTTTGTATATGGCAGTAATTGATTAGAATCAAATGCCATTATATCCTACCATATACACAGAACCATATTCTTATTCTTCCTTTAACAGAGAAATTGCCATTATTCATTTTTATAATCAAATGCCATTATTCATTTTTATTCTGTGTAATCCTTAAATTGCTGTTCGTATGATTATTCATTTTTAAATTGAAGAATAATGACATGTTTCGTACTGTGGTACAAGTCCCAAACTGATCAGCATCAAAGAGAAATAGTACTCTTTTTGTACAAATAAGCGATGCATTCATGGCATGTCGAGCACAAAAATGATCATGCAAATGCATTTCGTTTCTGTTTCATCGAACCATTGAAATCTTTCATATTGTATGCTCACTCAAATCATTTAAGTTGGTTTAAAACTTTGTCTCATTGTTCTCATTCATTCAGTCCAAAGTAAAAGAAAACATAGAGTTGTACATTTTCTTTTCTTATTCTGTTGGCTAAACTCTAATACAAATGAATGATATTTTAGAAGCCCTAAAATAATTGAAGGAAAGCTATCATCAAATGTGCAGCTCCACATGTTATCCTCAACAAAACAAGGGAATATAGCACAAAGTCAAAAGGCTGAGCACCAACTCCATCAACTCCTTCAATTTGGTATGAGAGAGTGGCCAACCGCCCACCAACTCAATGCAATTCTATTTGTGTTAGGTGGTGCACTACATGTCTTAGACCATTACATGGTCAATATTTCTTATCTACGCCATGCCCATTTTCAGAAAAAAACCTTTTAAAACGATTATTGCATGTTGCTGGTTCTGCCTTTGGGCACATATGAGAATAAAGACATAAACCCCTCTTATTTATTCATGTAACAGATCACATCACGTATGAATCCAATATGAAATTCATGTAACAGATCGCATCACAATACTTATTTATTCTGTAAGGATTCTATATGAAATTTTCTGTATGGATTTCATATGGTATGAAATTTCATTTAGAAGCACAACAATGCAGTATGAAGTAAGCTCCTAGCTAAATAAAGTACATATCGTATGAAATTTTCATGTCCGTCAGTATCATATCCGTTAGTATGAAGTAGCCTCTTCTTTCAGAAAATTTCATGAAGCTTCATATCATATGAAATTTCATTTAGAAGCACAAAAATGCAGTAACTACTCCAATATCATGGGAAAGTGCTGGCAGAGACATTTTAGGCATCTTGAAATCTTTAGGCCCATGTTTCATATTGGATTCATGAAGACATTGATCCCTATTATTTGTTGTGTTTGCTTCAACTACTCCAATATCATCGCTGATGGGGTATCTTATGATATTTCAATATTAAACTAATGATGTAGATAGAAAATTGATTTTTGTTGTTCATCTTGAATATTTGTAAAACATAGCTTTGGAACTGGTAATTTGTATTTGAAAGTATGGTGTTGGGATAATTTGATACTATTTGTGGCATTCTACATGATTTTGGATTGTGCCTTGAATTATTTTCTGATTAAAGAGGGGGGGGGGGGTGTGTGTGTGTAACGATGTCTACGATTTTAGAAGGGACAGTTTAAAATTGCACTTTTAAACTCTAGGATTTTCATGAAGCATGATCACATTGCTTCATTCTTACAAATAGATGTTTGTCACTTCGCCAGAGATAATGTACTTAATTCATATGGTTTTAATGACAATGGCTAAAAAGGTAAGAATCTTAGATGTTTTGATAATATATGAAGAGGATATTTATACTATTTCAAGGTTAAAAATTTGTCATGTGTTCTCTTAATATTATATTCGCTACATAAAATCTGATTTTTGGATACGACAATGTTATAGGGCCACATATAGATGCACATGTAGATCTTAGAGGGAGATCATGCAGGTAGATGTTGATCTCTTTTACGTTTTTCCATATATGTGCTTTATGTATTTCATGTTCTTCAATCGCAATCATGGCCAGTCTTCAAATTTCTTCTATGCTTCCTTCTATGCACATGTTTCATGGTGTAAATGTTTTCATAACATTGCTAAAAAATATAGAATGACATTGAAAATTATTTATTTATATTGCAGTCAACATTTTCTTTTTTTCCATCTCTTTTAGAACAAATTTTAAGGATAAGCTTGATGCTTAGAAATGTTCTTGGAGTATGTAGAGTAGAAAACCTTCAGATCCACCATCTAGCATGTAATTCAAAAGAATATTTTTTAATTTTATTTTTTGAAAGTTTTTCTGGACTGCAATTTAGCTCGAACTTACAATCTGTTTTTTTCCAAAAAATTTCTGCAAATAGACAATGATTAGGTTGGTAGTTGTTAAAGGAAAGATGGTCTGTAGGATGTTACCTTTAAGATCTTCCTTCCCAAGTTCTAGACCGTTTCTGTTCTCCTGGCATAATACCCAGTATACCTTGAATATTGTATGGTTTTTGTTTATTGTTCTAGGTGGAATTAGGCATTACATAGAATTGACGTGTCAGATTTGTACTTATAATGCTAAGCTCATTTTTGAGGTACAGGTGTATGATTCCACAATCAGGCATAAACATATTGACGAAGTTCCCTGATCATGAGTATCAAACAGCATGTAGGAGTTTTGAAGGCATAATCAGGTTCGACCAGCCACAGATTCCAGGGTAAACTGTGACTGTATCATATAAAAACATAATTAATTATTTCTATATATAAAGTTGTTCTGATATGGATTGCACATGTATAAACAAAATATTCCAGGGTCGAAATCGAGGAGGCTCCATCGACTGATGCGGTTTCATGGGAGAAAGAGTAAGCCGTTGTTGTGGTCGATGGAGAGCAGATCATGCTGAGTTTTTGAACAAGATGGATATTAAGGTTATGGAATCTATTAAATGGGATTTGATTTCTTTTGCAAATTTTTTTTGGAGTGTTCACAACATCATAAACATTAGGATTTGATTTTTGTGATCCCTAATTTATAGAATATTTGTTTTTTAATTTATTTTTGGTTGAGCTCCATGTTTGATTCTGAATAACTTAACATATGACACTGCAGATGTCCAGACCAGGTTACATGTTCCTGAAAAATCTGCATCAACGATCCTGGTGTTGCCGGGTTCTCAAGACTGTCTTATCTTCTCTCTATTTTATATTTCATTGACTCAATTAAACAACTTTTTTTCATTATTTATTTCTTCATATATAGAATGAGGAGAAGTTTGTTTTTATTCTTAATGATCCTAGATTGTCATCCTCGAGGCTTACTGTGGCGTTTAAGAACATCAAAGGTTAGTCAAAAGAGTTCTTGAGTATGAAACTACATCAAATTATACCAAACAACCTATATTAACAGTACATGAAATTTAACTAAATTTGAAAGAAACTTTGAGAAGTAATCCATACAGAGTTAAAGACGCATTTTCATTTTTCATTTTTTATTCACGCAAATTTGGGATTTTTTAAATAAATTTCAGGTCACAAGTTGAGCAAAGATGGGTCCAAACAAACTTTGCTAAATCTCAAACATGATTCGTAGAAGGTATATTAACAGTACATGAAATTTTACACATTCTTTAGAATTTCATTTAATTTTACATGCCATTGGTGCATAATTTTACAGTTCCTATAAAATTAGCATGCATCTGGCGTGTAAGCTACGAGTTCGACAAGTTTATGCAAGTATTGTGTGACAGGAGTCAAACAGGGCACATAACTTGCCTTTAATTGTATGCATTAACTGACACTCTAAAGTTTTCTCATGTGTTCCTTTGGTTTCTTTATGATTCTGTTTGTATGCTCATCTTCCCCAAAGACTATTAATCTTTCACCCATTAGACCATTTATCATATCGAAGGTAACATGTAATATTATAATTTTAGAAACATACACAGCAATGTGTGCTTTCATGTCTTCTTTTAATTAACACCCCAACCATTTATTACAGTTTCTTCTTGATTTGTACTTGCAGGATGGTGGAGCATATTTGGAACACACAGGAGCAGGAGTTCATAAAGTTGAAATCCAGGGACTTAACATTGGAACAATTTTGTTGATGCTTGCCAAGTGGGGAAATGTGGTAAAATACATGCCTTAGCCGATCAAAATGGTTCCAGTTTTAACCTGATGATGAAATCTGTCATGCCTTTTGATTAACTTAACAGGCTCGATTAGCTAGAGAGCATCTAAAAATCTACAATGAATCTGTATTATCCAAAGTAGAATGGCAACCGGTAAAGAAGGACTTGACGATTACATGGTACAAGGTAATCGATGCCAACGACATTCAGCTAGCATTCCCTGTGCATGAAACTGGCTCTTAGACCTACAACTGATATCGACTTAATTTATGAAATATATTCAGATGTACTTTGATTCTCCATGCAAAACTGACCCGGTGGCTCTCAACATGACCTCCATGGGCAAGGGAATGGTATGGATCAATGTTGAAAGCATCGGTTGCCACTGGATCTCTTTCAAGAATCCTCTTGGCAAACCATCACAACATATGTGAGCATCAATCATTGTGAGGAGTCAATTTTCCCTTGAGATTCGCTCACCATCTTAAACTTTGCTCTTAGGTACCACATCTCATGTGCGTGGCTGAAGCCCAAGGACAATCTGATGGGGGTGTTCGAGGAGCTGGGAGGGGATCCGAAGGCCATCCCGATGGAGATGATGAAGAGGGACAATATCAGCATATCAAATCGTGCCTGTTTTTTTCCTAAACGTTTTTAGTTCATGAAAATTAGTATTGAAATGTATATTTCTAAACATTTTTAGTTCATAAAAATCGCGCCTATTTTTTTAGTTCTAAACATCCTTTATTTAACAAAATTTAACAGGATGTTTAAACTGCATATGAACTAATGCATATGAACTAATGCAGGATGTTTAACAGTTCTAAATGCAGTATATTAACAACCTCATATGTTTCTTATGCATATGCATTAGTTTGTATTTTTAGTTTTGCATATGAGGTTGTTAACAAACTAATGCATATGAACTAAAATGCATGATGACAGGATGTTTCTTATATGTTAACAACCTCAAATGCAATAATATGTTAACAACCAAATGCATATGATTCTTACATGTTAACGTATCATATTGAAATGTTTTTTATCTGAGGTTTCTTATATGTTAACAATGTGGTTATAAACTCAAATGTTAGCATCCTGTCATTCTTATATGTTAATTCCAGTGTTAACAACCCAAATGTTTTTTTCAGTTCTATGCTTATGCATAATGCATATTTGCAGTTCACTGTTTATGCATAATGCATATGCATTATGCATAATGAACTAATATGTTACCAACCTCATATGCTGGATGACATGATGTTTCATATGCATATGCATTAGTTTGTATTTCAGTTCTAAACGCAAATTTTTTTCAGTTCTAAACATCCTATATTTTTAGTTCAGATGCAGTAGTTCTCATATATTTAACCAACTTTAATAGTAGGCTTCTTTGTTGTTTTTTGTCCCTGTTCTGGGGGAATGAGAAAGAAACAGGAAAAAAAATATGCCCATGTAATTTCTAAAAACACGATGCGTTGCAGTTGGTTTATGTGCCTATGAATAAAAAATTTTATGGTTCTTTGTTGTTTACAAAGCATATAATTTTTATGGTTCGATTTGTCAAATATGTCAGAAATTGACATTTTGAAATATCTAATACATCAAAAAATTTCTAATCTCCTGTCAGAAATGTGAAGCCTAAAAGGATTTTCTAATATCCTGTCAAAAATTTGCTAATGCTAATATCCTGTCAGAAATGTGAATGCAAAACATCCTGTCAAAAATGCAAATGCAAAGCCTAAGCATTAACAAAATATCCTGTCAGAAATGCAAATGCAAAGCCTAAGCAAATGTATTAGCAAAATATCCTGTCAAAAATTTTCACCATCTAGGTAACTTGGATAACTAAATTTTATTTATATTTATCAATGAATACGTAAAACGATATCTTTAAGGTCAGTTACGTATGGTAACACCCGTATCAATTTCAATGTATATGTACTTTTGGTCATTTCTTTAACGTGCTCATTGTTATGTTTCTTTCTCAAGTTCTATGATACGAAGGCAACCCATTTAATCTTCTACAAGTGGACGTATGTAGCATTGTTATGCACTTTTTTTATTCTTAATTTCACATATTAGATTGTTATGCTTTATGTTGATTGTTATGTGTTTGCATTGTAAAGCTATTGACTATTTCCATTCATGAATTTTCACTTTCCTAATGATGCATTTCTTAAATATTCAGGAGCAACATCAAGCTGAAAGCGGTGCTCCTGATGAAGCATTAGAGCCTTTCATGGGATCTGGACGTTTTGGTATTGACTCTGCACCAGCACCTGCACATGCGTCTACATCCGATTCAAACTTGGAATGCGTGTTTGAGCAATGAAGTTGGCAACCATATCAGCCGTCATTACATATAGTTTTGGATTTGATACTATTGTAGTTGATTGTCAACTGATGTCAAATTGATTATATACATGTATGAATACAAGAAATACGACAAAATGGATTATATTATTTGCATACATTGTTACATATCTTGAAAAAAGTAAATAGTTCAGTTTGATTGACTTGGATTAACTTAATTTATATCTTGAGTTTGGATGCGTGTCAATTCTGAAACCTTGCAGCTGGGTTGATTTCATACTTTACTTATAAATTAAGTTTGGGTGCTTATCAATGCTGAAACCTTGCTGCTTAATTTATGGCAATGTGTTGAGATCGTAGAATTGGTCTCATCGTCTACCTCCTGAACAGCAAACTCATGTGCATTATACACAGAACCGATTGCAATGAAGAGTGCAAGCCCAAGAATTAGATATATTCATTTCAGGCATCGTGTAGGCAATGTATCAAACTCACGTGCATTGTACACAGAATCGATTGTATGATGAGGCCTCAAGGTTTCACAACCTTTCTGTTCTGATAACACTGGATGGAAAATGGTGTAAATGTCATTAATGTGTGAACTAGGATTTCCCAAATGAACTGTGCCGAAGGCGCACGCTAATTTTTTTACGCTAATTTGTTATTCAACGCAAAAGGCGCGGGCGCCAAATTTGTTGTTCGAAGCCGAATTTGTTGTTCCGCGTCGAAGGCGCCTGCGCCGAATTTGTTATTTCGCGCCGAAGGTGCCCGTGCCGTTAATTTATTGTTCTGTTAAATTTTGGATGTGAAAATAATTTTTCAGGGAACAACGATTTCGCGGGGGAAATCCTAAATGAACCGTGCCCGAGGGCACGGGTTATGTCTAGTCTATATTATAAAAGAGGGATGTCATCAAGAGAAATTGGACAAGAGATATTGGACACGAGATATTAGATAAGAGATATCTATATTATAAAAGAGGGATGTTATCAAGAGAAACTGGATAAGAGATATTGGACAAGACAAATTGGATAAGAGATATCTATATTATAAGAGAGGGATGTTATCCAGAGAGATTGGATAAGAGATATCTATATTATAAAAGAGGGATGTTATCAAGAGAAATTGGATAAGAGATATTGGACATGAGAAATTGGATAGGAGATATCTATATTATAAAAGAGGGATGTTATCAAGAGAAATTGGATAAGAGATATTGGACATGAGAAATTGGATAAGAGATATCTATATTATAAGAGAGGGATGTTATCAAGAGAGATTGGATAAGAGATATCTATATTATAAAAGAGGGATGTTATCAAGAGAAATTGGATAAGAGATATTGGACATGAGAAATTGGATAAGAGATATCTATATTATAAAAGAGGGATGTTATCAAGAGAAATTGGATTAGAGATATTGGACAAGATAAATTGGATAAGAGATATCTATATTATAAAAGAGGGATGTTATCAAGAGAAATTGAATAAGAGATATTGGACAATAGAAATTGGATAAGAGTGATGTTATCAAGAGAAATTGGATAAGAGATATCTATATTACAAACGAGGGATGTTATCAAGAGAAATTGGATAAGAGATATTGGACAAGAGAAATTGGATAAGTGATATCTATTATATAAAAGACGGATGTTATCAAGAGAAATTGATAAGAGAATTTGGACTTGAGAAATTGGATAAGAGAATTTGGATATCTATTATATAAAACATGGAAATTGAATAAGAGAAAATATAAGAGATGAGATTTTGAGGGATAAAAGAGGAGGTGGGGAATTTTGCCCGTACAACCCCGGTTTTTGTATTTTTGCCTATGGACCCTCCACACACACACACCCACACTTTTTATTCTCACCCCTTCCGGCCATTTTTTTTCCAGTTCTATGAAGATTTTGAATCTTATCCTACTAGGACAAAGCTTTGTCCTACGTGGCAAGTTTGTCCTTGGTGGTAATGAAAATTTTGGGGGGACTTAAATTTTGGGGGAAAACTTAAATTTGGGGGAAACTTGAAATTTTGTGGGAAAACTTGAAATTTGGGGGAACTTGAAATTTATGGGGGAGAAAAACTTAGCCATTAAATAAACCGTGCCCTATGGGCACGGGTAATGACTAGTACATATATATATATATGTATATATTCATATATATATATTTATATATTCATCTATATTATAAAACAGGGATGTTATCATGAGTTATTGGATAAGAGTTGTTGGATAAGAGATTTTGGTTAAGAGAATTTGGATAAGAGAAATTGGATAAGGGATAAGAGAATTTGGGTATTGGGTAATACATTTTGCTGGTTAATACATTTTATATAAGAGAATTTGAATATGAGAAATTGAGAGATGAGAAATTGGGTTTTGAATTTTGTATAAGGGTTGGTTGGGATTTAATATTGATGATGAATGAATGGTTGAGATAAGAAAACTTGAATTTTGGGGGGAAATGTGTTTAGAGGGGGAAAACCAAAAATTTGAAAAAAAGCTAACTTTATTTCTCCCAAAAGCTGCTCTGGGGGAGATCATTAAGGCTGTACAATAATCGAAAAATTGGGCCATCTCAAAACTCTATCCCCCTCCTCTGTCGTCATCCATCTCAAAAATTAGGGCTTGCTCGCTCGCTCGGACTTAGGAAGTGGAGGCGATGGCGGCTAAGCCCTCAGCCTCATCTCTGTTCATCTCCCCATTGACTCCTCACCCGGAGTCGGAAAGTGCCTCATCGTTGTTCATCTCCCCGGTGAGTCACTGTATGTAATTATCACAGCCTTTTGATTTGATTAGATTTCTGGGGGGGTTATTAATTTCTTTCAGAGATCAACGAGTGGATGCCGATAGACGATGGATTGTTTGATGACATCATCAGCGGGCAGAAGACGAAGCAAGTGCAGCTGACGGAGCCCTAGATTAGGCAGCTCTTCATCGCATCCAAGGAGATCCTTATAAGCTTGCTAAATCTCATTGAGCTCGAAGCCCCCGTGAAGATTTGCGGTAATTTTTGTATGACTCCCATTTTTATTTGATTCTACCCACTGATATACAAATGGTTACCTTGAGGCTGGTTAATACATGGGTGTGTCCTGGAGTTTTGCTTTCTATGAGGTGTTTTTTGGGTCTAGAATTGGACAGCCTTGATTTTGATTGAATTTTAGTTTGGCAATTTGTTCATTCTCTTATGACAAAGTTGGACATCATCGTGTTAACTTTTAGATTATTGATTGATACTCTCTTTTTTCTGCAAGATGGTAGTTTTTATTAATCTTTTGGGGTCATTCATCTGGAGGGAAGATTGTCATATTGATTATTAAAAATTAGCTGCAATATTTGTTGGGGCATGTTGCAAGCTTGGCATTATGAATTACTGCTGGATTGGTTTCAGCTAGAATTTTATGATTGACCATTGATTTGTTATTATGTGTGATTTGGTGATAATGTAGGTGTGATTCAGTGAATTAAAATGAAGTAGGCCATAATGTTGTGAAATTTTTATTGAGTTACTACATGGTGAGATGATATATATATTGAGTGAAATCTGATCTTGATGCTACTTTTTAAATACCCATTTGGAAAATTCTTGAAGTTCAGTTCTTGGCCTGTTCGCTATTTGACTGTTAATCATCTGATTATTTATAATGTGTAATGTTTATGAGAGACTGATATATTTATATATGTCTCAGCTCCAGGTGGCAGCGAGGCATGTGTCGGTTTACTCTCTGTACATCCCCAATGCGAAGACTATCATGGAGATCAAAAGTAAATGATGGGGTCCGATCTCAAATGGAACAAAAAGCTTTGACCTGAAGTTTATACTCTTAACTGACACCTAAAACCTAATACATATGAGTATCTAAATGCTTAAATTTAAACCAAATTGGATCCATTCTCTGGTGGTTTGCTCTTTGGGCGCATTAGTTTGATTATAATGAGTGTTTTCGTTGTTTGGTTTCACTGTCATAAAGTTTACATGACAAATCTGTTGCTTTTAATATGAGGCTACAAACTTGCAACATGTACATGTCTTATACATGTGCCACTAATATTATTTTCAGGAAGTAGAAATAAGAATAAAGCACATGTTCTTTGTGATGTTCGACGATTTTGTAAAACCATTTCAAATTAACATGAATTGTCCTCTACAGTATCCTCTTTGATTAACATTCTTCGCTTACCAACCTATGGATTTTTTTATTTATTCTGATCATATTTTATTCTGTTATTGGTCCAAAGAGTTAGCATTCTTAATTTATTATAGTTACCATTGATCATTATATCACATGCTTTTAGTTATTCAGTTCTAATTGTTAGAATTACTAGAAAATTATCAAATAGAATCTATCTTTGGTGCATAGTGCCGATGCGTCGGTGGACTGCATGGGGGTTGAACGAAGAGAGAGGCCACTTAGAGAGGTAAAAATTTGTCCTTTAATAAATTTTTTTTAGTTTGTTGAAAAAAATACATCTTTTTCATGTTGTACAATTTTGTTTATAGCTTACAACATCAATTCTACACACATTTATTGGAAATTATTTATTCTGGCAAAAAATATTAGAGCTCTAAAATGTTTCTGATCACTTAGTCTCCTAGATTTGCTCTGCTCTTTGCTTGCTTTGTTTGTGAGATGAAGGGAAAAGTTGGCTTTTTGCTAAGTTTTTGGTGCGTAAAGGCACAACCTTTGGTGAAAAATGTGATTTTTCTTCTTTGCACATTTTTCTGCTGACTTTTTTTTCCTTTTTTGGGTTTAAATTGGATAGGGGAAGAAAGCACAGTTTGTTGGATAAAAATAAACTCAAGAGAGAGAGAGAGAGATCATTTCATTGCTAAGAATGAGTAACCATAGCTAAGAGCCATGGTGCTCTATTTATTTATCTCATAGTGGGGAGGCCAAAAGCCTCTAGTAGACCAAGGGTCCCCATTACTCTAAGTAATGAGGGACCTAATGAATGGGTAATGAAGGAGGGGAGGCCAAAGGCCTCCCTCATTCATAACACTCCCCCTTACACATTCATCACTTCGGTCTCAGCTACTGAGGCAAGGGGTGGATACTTCTGGATACAGAGTAAGTGTGTTTGCCTCGTTAAAACCTTAGCTGTGGAAAACCCAGTGGGAAAACCCAACAGCTTAAGGAAAAAGAGTGCAACCCACAGGTTACTCCCCCTGATCCATACAAGCTTCAGGCTTGCAGGTCTTTCAACTGTCGCATACCAATGTTCTTTACAAGCTTTACAAAAGTACATTTAGGCAATGCCTTAGTAAAAAGATCAGCTAAGTTGTTGCATGACTGGATCTATCGAACTTCAATCTACTTGTCGTTCTTCTGCTCATGCGTCCAGAAAAACTTGGGAGAAATGTGCTTTGTCATGTCGCCTTTGATGTAGCCCTTCTGAAGCTGAGCAATGCACGCGGCGTTGTCTTCGAATAGGGCAGTAGGCTCCAGATCACCGGTCTTCAGGCCAGTGGATTGGAGGATGTGTTGGACGACGGAGCGTAGCCAAAAACATTCTCTGCTCGCTTCATGGATCGCGATGAGCTCTGCATGGTTGGAAGATGTAGCAGTAGTGGTTTGTTTTACCGATCTCCAGGAGATAGCAGTTCCTTCGTAGGTAAAGACAAAACCATTCTGTGATTTTGCCGTATGCGGATCTGAAAGATAGCCTGCATCGGCATAACCAAGTAACTGGGAGGAGGCACCTTTCTGGTAGTAAAGTCCAAGGTCTACAGAACCCTGGAGGTATCGCAGAAGATGCTTTACTCCATTCCAGTGGCGCTTTGTAGGCGCTGCACTGTGTCTGGCTAGGAGATTGACTGCAAACGCTATATCGGGACGCGTGCAGTTAGCCAGATAGAGAAGTGCACCAATGGCACTTAGGTAGGGTACTTCTGGACCCAGTATCTCCTCCCCCTCTTCCAGAGGCCGGAAGGGGTCCTTTTGTACGTCTAATGATCTCACGACCATATGGGTACATAAAGGATGACATTTATCCATTTGGAACTTATTTAAAAGCTTCCTGGTATAATTGGATTGATGTAGAAGGATTCCACCTTGTAGGTGTTCAATCTGCAAGCTAAGGCAATACTTCATTTTGCCTAGGTCTTTCATTTCAAAAGTGTGCTTTAGCCTTGCAGATATCTCATTAATCTCTGCTGGAGAGCCTATGAGATTTAATTCATCAACGTAAACTGCTATGATGACGAATCCTTTTCCCGTTCTTTTGATAAAGATGCACGGGCAGACTTCGTTATTAGTGAATCCTTGCTGTGCAAGGAAATCACTTATTCTGTTATACCACATTTTGCCCGACTGTTTTAGTCCATACAAGGATCTATGTAGTCTAACAGAGAATACGTCCCGAGGTATCTCTTTCATCTCTGTGGGTAAGTTAAACCCATCTGGTAGTTTCATATAGATCTTTTTATCTAAATCGCCATAAAGATATGCAGTCACAACGTCCATGAGCTGCATTTCTAGGCTTGCCAGAGATGATAGGCTTATTAAGAATCTGAATGTATTAGCGTCCATTACCGGGGAGTATGTATCTTCATAATCGATACCCGGTCTTTGGGAAAAACCCTTTGCTACAAGACGCGCCTTGTAGCGGACGATCAGATTTTCTTCATTTCTTTTTCTAATGAAAACCCGCTTATATCCCACAGGTCTAACACCTACTGGTGTTTGGACTACAGGTCCAAAGACTTTGCGTTTCGAGAGTGAGTCCAGCTCTACTCTTATCGCCTCGTCCCACTTTGGCCAATCATCTCTGCGTTTACAATCCGCTAGAGAAAGTGGTTCGACGTCATCGTTGTATTCAGCGACATGAACAGCAATAGTGAACGCAAAATCGTCGACGACGACTGTGCTATGTCGGTCCAGTACCTCCCCAGTACGTACAAAGTTTAATGATGTTTCTCCTAATGTTTCCTCTGCGGGGGAAATTAGGAGGGGAGAGGTAGCTGTCCTGAGCTCAGTATCCTGTGGAGGGATAATCTTATTTTCATCAGGAATCTTCCTCTTTCGAGGAACTTTATCTTTTGAACCTGGTGGCTGTCCTCTTTTCAATTGAGGTACAGCCATTTCTGCTGCGGGTGGATTGCATCCATTTATAGGGATGTCAATCCTAGCTGGAGTGTTAGCAGCAGGGACGTGTGAACGGACAATCTTCTGGCTGTCCGTGAATTTATCCGGCAATTGGTGTACTGTATTCTGGATGTGAAGGATCTTCAGGATCTCATCTTCACACAGATTTGTACGCGGATCATAAAAGGACAAAGACTTATTTTCCCAATTAATGGTCTCCGAAGCTTCAGGCTTCTTGGAATGTTTGCCCAACTTTGGAAAAGTTTTCTCAGCGAATTCACAATCCGCAAGACGTGCCTTAAATGCATCCCCCGTTAGGGGTTCTAGGTATCTAATAATCGAGGGTGAATCAAAACCAATATAGATTCCTAGACGACGTTGAGGACCCATTTTGGTCCTCTGAGGTGGTGCTATTGGAACATAGACCGCACAACCAAATATTCTCAAATGAGATATATCTGGAGTTGAGCCGTATGCTAGTTGCATTGGGGATAATGTATTGCTTCCAGAGGGGCGTATCCTGATAAGAGATGCGGCATGCAGAATAGCATGCCCCCAAGCATCCACCGGCAATTGGAATTGCATAAGCAATGGACGTGCAATCCATTGGAGTCTCTTTATAAGAGACTCTGCTAATCCATTCTGGGTGTGAACATGAGCTACTGGATGTTCAACTTCTATACCCGTTGCCTGGCAATAGTCTTCGAAGACTTGAGATGTGAATTCGCCCGCATTATCAAGACGTAGTTTCTTGATATGGTTATCGGGGAAATGAGCACGTAACCTAATTATCTGTGCCAACATCTTTGGAAAAGCTAGGTTACGGGTGGACAAGAGGCACACATAAGACCATTTTGTGGATGCATCTATTAGTACCATGAAGTACCGAAATGGGCCACTTGCGGGTTGAATAGGCCCGCAAATGTCACCATGTATCCTCTCAAGGAAGCCAGGAGACTCTAAACCCACTTTTAGGGGCGATGGTCTCGTTATTAGTTTCGCAAATGTCACCATGTATCCTTATCCATGTCAGAGACAGTGGTAGAGGTATTGCCAGCTGAAGGGGCCGCTTCTGGGGCTTTGCTAGCAGATGCATCGGATGCTGCAGGAGCCGATGATTGGGCCACTGCGGGGGCCAGGATGGAGTGCAGGAGCGCCATGGAGCGCAAGTGGAACTTCAGGTCCACTCGCCAGCTCAAGTAATTCTTGCCAGCTGCATCGAGTACCTCGAAATCGACGCTTGCCAATTTAGCCATTTTATCTATGCAATTTAAAGATAAGCATGAATTAAAATAAATTCAACAATCCATGCATAAAGAAATTAATAAGTAAAAATGCGGGGATCGGCCAGATACCCAAAATAATACACAGTCCAAAGTCCGATTACAGTCCAAAGAAAAGAGAATGAAAAATACAACTTTGGAAACCCCGGGTGGGTCCCTATTTCTACATCCGTCTTCTTATGCTGCTGCACCGAGCCTTGGCTATTTATACAATTTCCTCACTTACAAATTCTCTCAAAAAAAAGAAAAAGTGCTGGAAATGTAAATAGGTATGCAATGGCCGATCCCGAAAGACACATTTTTACTTATTTTAAACATCCACGCAGTTTATATGCTACAGGCATAAATTAAACAACCACGCATATATCTCAAACACAAAAAATATGGAAAAAGTAAACTAGAAAATATAATTATCTCGTAGACCACGTGGAAACGTCATACACCGTTAGTTTAGTTAACTAACGGCAGAGCGGTCTCAGGATCTCTGAGATGATTATATTTTTTATTTTTTATTTTTTAAATTGTAGTAAACCATACATAATAATTTGCAAGAGAGATATTTAAATAAAAGAGGAACATATAAACGTAATTATTGATTTACAAAGTTTTTCTCATAAATTTCAATTTGTAAATTTCATTCTTCTTTAAAATTATGAAGAAGCCGAATTTGTGTAGAATTTTGTGGCTTCGGGCCAAAAATAATTTTTAGTATAAGCGCTTGTGGCCCGTTCCGCAGTTCTGCAAAGTTGTTTGCCGCAATTATTATGGCTCCGGGCCAAAAATAAGCTATTAGCCTCGGCCTTGGGCTTGGCCTCGGCCTCGGGCTCGGCCTCGGCCACGGGCCTCGGGCTCGGCCTCGGCATTTGCCAGCTCGGCCTCGGCCTCGGCCTCGGCCTCGGGCCTCGGGCTCGGCCTCGGGCCTCGGGCTCGGCCTCGGCATTTGCCAGCTCGGCCTCGGGCTCGGGCTCGGGCTCGGGCCTCGGGCCCCTGCAGCGGGGGGCGGCGGCGCGGAAGGTCCCCCCTGTAAGGGGGGATCGGCCTAGGGCCGCCCCCTGCAGCGGGGGGCCGCGGCACGGAAGGCCCCCCCGCTGCAGGGGGGATCAGCCTCGGGCCGCCCCCTGCAGCGGGGGGCGGCGGCGCGGAAGGCCCCCCCGCTGCAGGGGGGATCGGCCTCGGGCCGCCCCCCTGCAGCGAGGGGCTGCGGCGCGGAAGGTCCCCCCTGCAGGGGGGATCGGCCTCGGGCCGCCCCCCTGCAGCGGGGGGCGGCGGCGCGGAAGGCCCCCCGCTGCAGGGGGGATCAGCCTCGGGCCGCCCCCCTGCAGCGGGGGCGGTGGCGCTGTGGGAAGGCCCCCTCCTCCATCAGGGGGGAGGGGAGGATTTCATTCCGGTTCTTCTTCCCACCGAAGAATTTTAATGGCAAAAGGAAAAAAAAATTTCAGAGAAAAAACTTTGTAAGAGGGATAATTTTTTTTTCTTTTATTAGACTAATTTTTTTTTACTTGTATATTAAAACAATGTAAAACTTATTTAGTCTAATTTTATCTACAGGATTATAGGGGTTTACCTCTAGATCAATGATCTAGGGAAGAACGCGACGATGATCCGTAGAAATAATAATCCAAGCCCCCGAACGCTTTGAGGATGCCGCAATGCTCCAACGAACCGCCGCAGCAACGTTAGATTCCTTGCGCGTAGGGATGAATTTAGATGAAGATTTTTTCTCAAGAATGGAGAACACGTGCTGATAACGTGTTGGATAAAAATAAACTCAAGAGAGAGAGAGAGAGAGATCATTTCATTGCTAAGAATGAGTAACCATAGCTAAGAGCCATGGTGCTCTATTTATTTATCTCATAGTGGGGAGGCCAAAAGCCTCTAGTAGACCAAGGGTCCCCATTACTCTAAGTAATGAGGGACCTAATGAATGGGTAATGAAGGAGGGGAGGCCAAAGGCCTCCCTCATTCATAACACAGTTTAGGTTTTAGTGAAAGTATTGATTTTTATTTGTTTTGGTATAGGGACTTGAGCTATGGAGCCCAGTAAAAAAGTCTAAACTATTTTTTATTGAAGTTCTTGCTATTGAAATTTTTTAGTTCTCTAGAAATCAACATGAGGAAAAAAGAAGAGTTTAACGCAAAAGATATGGCATTGATTCCCTCTCTCATATATTCCTTCCCAAATTTTTTGTTGTGTAGCTCAACTATGAAATGAATTATGAATGAAAAATTCAAGGAAACCCTGAAATGAATAATTTATTACATATGCCAAAATGAAAATCAATATGGGAAGAGGCATTGATGAAGAGATCATATTCATTTTGGACTATCCTTTTACCATGGATATGAGGTATTTTGGGTCAGGTTCGTTGCACCGTGGCCATCTTCTCTACTCGCGAGGGTGATATATCAAGTCTCATATTGAATTTGATGATGAAGTATTGAATTCAGTGCCCCATTTTCATTTTTACTAATTTATTTGCTTTATGTGATTTTGTTAACATACTTATGGTTCAGGTAAATTATCTTAATCATCATCACGATTTAATTGATTAGAAACTTCTGTTATTTATCTTCTGATATTTTGTTCTAATTATAGAGATTTGCTTAATATCTCCAAATTCTGGATATTTCCAAATGATTTGTTTTGAATTATTGAGAGATTCAAGTTATTGTTTTTTTTCACTTGATCAATATTTAAAATCATGTTGAGTTTTGCTTATAATTTCTTTGGAAGATATATTATTCAGTGTATTTTGTGTTATATAAATTTTTTGATGCATAAGTATTTATGTCAGATGATGGCTTCTCATTCTAGATTTTTATTTCACCGACATGATAGGATTTCATGTATAAAAGGGATACAATGCAATTAATTGTAATCTTTCCTTTAACTTTAGAAATAGGAGTATGCAAGTCATGGTGGAGATGACATCAGTGTCACAATTTTCATGTACTTTAATTGTTAAAATTTATTCTTAAGTATCTTTAAAACTGGAACTTCTGTAGTTTTGGTATTATTATGAACAAGAGACAGGTGCCTCAGAGCATTTTATTTTTTATTTATTTCTGGTATTATTATTCTATTCTATTCTATTTTATTTTGTAGACAATTGTCTCGCCAATGTGTGCCTGTAATACTCTATCCTGTCCACCATCGTTTAGGAGTAGTTTCATTTGGCTACCATCTGAAAATATCATGATATTGTGTATTTTCTTCCTTCTTTTATTTTAGTTACTTAACTAGAAGTTTACTAAAGCGTTAAGACTTTCATTTTGATTTTCTTTCAGCTTATAATAGATACATTTTAATCACTATGGGTTTAGATGTGTACCAGATATCAACTTACAGGTACGAGCATGCACAAATGTGTACTATAGGTCACTACGATTTGTCTGCTGCTTCCTCAAATGAGTATAAAACTGCTCTCCAGACTGCAATTAGGTGCATTATTTCCCCCCAAAACTATTATGCCAAGGTGAATCAGATCTCTTTCAATCATCTGTTGGTATCAACCTCTGTTTTGATTTGTTAATTGCTAATTCAGTTGAAATCATGGAATCGCAGGTCCTACGTCGTTCAGTTGACAAGGCAGGAACAGATGAAGATGTGCTAACTCGCATGATAGTCACACATGCTGAGAAGGATCTAAAAGAGATCAAGGAGCTGTATCTGCAGAGAGCCAATGTTACACTTGAAAATGCAGTTAGTCGGGAGACTTCAGGTATTGTGTATTTTTTGAACGAGCTATTATGTATTTTTGAAATGATAATGTGTATGTGGATGTCATGTCTTCTATGCAGTGCCTTACATGTAAACATGGAACCATTGAAATCCGTTCATGGAAATGTTTTGCAATTTTTTTGTGACACCTATACTACATGTATGAATGAAAATTGATTTTATTTTCAGTTCATGGAAACTTAAATTCAGTTTTCTGTCTGCATTGTGCAGTGTTCAGGAAATTTTTTTGAAATTTTTTTGAATTTGAATGTGAATGTCATGATGACAGTAACCTGAAATTTTTGTGAAAATTTTGTGGAAATTGGAAATTTTGTGGAAATTCAATTTTGTGGAAATATAGAATGGATGCTTCATCTCTTCCTCTGATAAAAATTTTTCCTCTGTAGTGGAGGCTACAATGGATTCTCTTTTTTCTGGTGTCATTTGTAATTCTCTTTTTGGACATTAGAATTTATGATCTTTGTGATCTTTGTGATCTTTATGATCTGGTTAATTCTCTTTTTTTGTGATCTTTGTGTTATCTTTGGAAGCATAATACATCAGTTAAAGCCCTTTATAAATATGGAGAAGGGAAGTGATCGTTGTGCCCAGTACATGTTTGTTGAAATGTCTTAACGAGTTCCACATATGCTTTTACTTATGTTCCTTAACTATGCTGCAAATTTACCTACTTACTAAACTGCAAAAACTAATACATATTCATGATTTATGTATTCATCATCACAATTGGCTATGTTCCAGGTAACTTGCCTGTAAGGTAGTATGTGATATCTTCTTGGTGACTGTGAATGTCAGGGGTTTGATATATGTTGCAATCAACAGCTGTTAATTGTTGTTATTTTCCATGTGCTTAACTGCTGGTTCTTTGTGTGTTACTTATATGTTATTTGCTGTTATTTACCTGTTATTAGTTCATATCCATCATGCATCAATATTAGTTCATTCATATCCATCATGTATTCTGCAGTGTGAATGTTACACAACTTTGTTTTTGCAAGTTCATTGAATTGAATGATGGTCCTTACCATAGCTGAAATTTTAGTTGTTGAATCATGATGCCTAGATCAGTTCTCTAGCATTATCTACATTAATCCTGGCTGAAATTTTAGTTTGAGTTGCCCACTGGACCTACAGTAACTGAGCTATTTGCTATTTGCAATTTGCATGAACATTCTTTTAACACTTGATTCCTTTTGGTTGTAAATTTCAAATTAATTTGAACACCCCCTCTTATTTTAAATTTATTATTTACTTCTAAACTTCTCGAATTTCTATATTGTTGTTTATTTGGTAAACATGTCTAATTGCGCATATGTGCTGATACACTAAAGCTGAATTTTTTTCTCTTATTTACCAAATCCCTAATGAAATGGTGACATATCTCAATGTGTTTTGTTCTACGTACATTAAAAGATGAAATTCTTCATCATAGCAATAACCCACACAGTATCATAACAGATAATTATTGGAGATTTCTACTTTTCTTACAAATTTAACTGTATTTGCTTAAACCATATTGTTACATATGTAGTATATGAAGACAAGATGTAATGCACTTCCACTGAAGATAAAGAAATAGTGTGTTGCTCCATAAGATCTTTATTTATTTGTTTGTTTTAAATTGAAATTACCATTCTGTAACATAAATGCAAATGTGAAACATGTATGTTGCGGGTGAATTATCTAAATCAAGAATTTCAAGAGATTTTTATCTGGAAGGTTTTTCTTATAGGTATGTTGAGTGAACTCGAGCTGATGGTTTGTTCAGTCAGTCATTCATTTATTTTTGTGTATTTTGTTGCTTTTTCAGTCTCAATAATGCGATAGTATGTTTTGTGGTGAATTCCGCGTTATTACTAAAAGTCTTTAAATCTGAGCTTTTTGTTATAAAAGGTCTGTTTTGAACTAAGAGGACATAGATACAGGGATTATAGTAAGTTTTCATTTACGGTGAGTTTTTTAAAGTTTGTTTGCTTATTTTTGGTAAAAGTTGAGTTTCTTTTATGCATTTTGAGATCAGGAGAAGCTAAACTTCAATATTGTAGATTATTTCCATGTGTGTTTTTGATTAGTTGAAGGAAAGAAATGGCCTTTTGAAGTTGGATTTGGATTTGAAGGTGTTTTTATTAGATTAGTGAAGAGAACTGAAAGGATTTGGAGGTGTTTTGCCGGGTTTCTAGCTTGATTACCATTAATCCCTTCGCAACAATTCTTAGTTTTAGACATATAAAAGATTACAAGTGATATGCATGCATTAATGAAGAACTCAACCAAAGCATTTAGCAATCCTGGGTTCTTGAGTTTGTATATTTGGTATATTTCCTTGATTCTTTGAATATGCATCATTCCAACAATGAGAAAGTAAGTAATAACAACATAACCTTTTTGATGATTTTAAGTAAGTCTCTTCAGCACCTAAATTTAGATTTCAAAGAGTTTGATTCCACTGTCATAAATGTGTATCAGCTTGAAGGGCTGGAGTGTTGAGAGTAGCATGCACGACATGCTTATGAAGTCTTCAACAAGGCTGGGAACATGCTAATCTTGATCGACGAACTTGCATTGGTATAGGTCATTTTTTGAATAACAATCCCGCTTTCATTATATTGAGTTAATAAACAGCTAAACTTGCTCAATTTCAGTTTATTAATCTCTGTGGTTAAACTTTTGACGCACTTCTCCTTTGATAAGGAACTGTACATATAAACCAAAAGTGTGCTGCATATGAGATGTTACTCCTTACATATTATTTGTAGATTTCTCACAAGTTATCTTCAGTTCCTGACAATTTGTTTTCGTTATGCTCTTTGGTAATTTTGGTTGTTTCAGGAACTTAGACTTGGTCCAACAGACCCCATTCGCACTGTTATACAAGACTGGATAATGAAACCTGAGCTTTCTGGGCTTCATCAAGCGACTTCATGGGGTTAATTCTATCTCGATAACAAAGGTCTAGCGTAAAATCTAACAACATGATCTTGATTCAAGTCAATGTAGACGGGGAAGCATCGGACAGATATTGAAGCTATTGTAATACTCTGCAGTATAGCCAGCTCCGAGCCAATTTTATCCAAATTCTATCTTCCAAAATTTTTTCCCTCCCTCATTTTGCCTATGGCATTGGCCTCCTGATATGATCAATTAATGTAGTTAGAGTATGAAATCATTGTTCCGTCAGCTTTACGAAGCATGCAACCATTTTTTTTGCAAGAATTATCATACACTATCAATATACATGTATCATGATGATCATATAAAGAATGGTGCATGGCTGTATGTATCAAAAAATACTATGGGTAATTTTGTGGTATTTATGAAACTGTGGCCTCTTTCTTAATAGCTCTCTTTTTTAATGCACAAACAATCAACTGAGCATGGGGTTATACACATGTAAACAGATCAATCACATAACCAGTAGTGTAAATTGTTGTCTGAAGTTCAGCATGCAAGGAAAAAACACGTCAGAAATTGATGAAATAAATTTATTAGGGGGTTAGTGTCTTTGCATTACTGATTTGTCATTGTATTTGTAATTTCTAGGGATGGTTAGCTTCGGAGTATGACTTTATGTTTGACTTTATGTAGCTTACTTCATGATATAAAATCAGTTGACTTGCTCCAAACTTTCATGATATAACTAGGTATATTGTCCTTTGAAATGAACTGAAGTATACCCAGATTAACACCTGCCAAATCACAGGACACTGGGAAGCAAAATAGGTGATAGGATGGTTGCCAGAAAAGACAATAAGTTTTCCATTGTAAGGCAGAAAATTCTATTAGAACTATTTTAAATTTTGGGTTAACCATGTTGTTCTATATGGATGAAGGAACTGGGAATTTCACGGGAATGCCTGGAGTATGCAAAGAGAGAATACAAGTTACAATCTTTTTCGACACTTTGATACATTAACACTATATTCGATATTAGGTTCATCTTGAAGCCTGGAAAGAGAGCATCAATGTTCATGCCTCTTTCAGGAGTTTACTTCTTGCTTGAAGTATTGCATTATGTACTAAAATCAAGCCATGCCACTGAAATTCTCAGCTATTTTCGCCAGGTGGCCGGCAATGACACAAAACATAGATTCTACCACAAAAGGTTAAATTTATAAATGTGAATTCTATTTATCATGAATTTTTTGTTGTTATGGTGCTAAAGCTGGATCTACAGTTGGATCTGTTCTTTCGGTCTCAAGCACTATGGCCCAGATTGCCTCAAGACACTATACTGGCCAAAGGAATTGGGAATTTCAAGGATTGCCTGGAGTTTGCAAAGAGAGAATACAATTTATGGGTAAGATTAGCAATCTTTTTCGACACTTTGATACATTTCCACTATACTGGATATTAGGTTCATATTAAAGCCTGAAAGGAGAGCATCAATGTTCATACTCTTTCAGGAGTTTACTTCTTGCTTGAAGTATTACATATGTACTAAAATCAGGCCATGCCACTGATATTCTCAACTATTTGCACCAGGTGGACGACAATGACACAAAACATAGATTCTACAACAAAAGGTTAAATTTATAAATGAGAATGTCAATTTATCATGAATTTTTTGTCGTTATGGTGCTAAAGTTGGATCTGTTCTTTCAGTCTCAAGCACTACGACCTAGATTGCCTCAAGACGCTATACTGGATGAAGGAACTAGGAATTTCAAGGGATTGATTGGAGTTTGCAAAGAGAGAATACAAGTTATGGGTAAGATTAGCAATCTTTTTCGACACTTTGATATATTAACACTATACTAGATATTAGGTTCAACTTGAAGCCTGGAGGGAGAGCATCAAATGTTCATGCCTCTTTCAGGAGTTTACTTCTTGCTTGAAGTGTTGCATTATGTCCTAAAATCAGGCCATGTAAGAAGAAATAATTTGCATTACGTACTCGCACAATGTGTTACTAAATTAAGTAGAACTACATATGGTCTTTAATACACAGCTATTTCTATCTAGATTGAGGAAGCTCATATATATGAAGCTCATAGTTATACTTGCATGTTGACTGTTGTTCATTATTACAATAGAGAATTTGGATTTAGCCAACAGAAATGCATGATTATCTCCACCCAAGGACGCTCATATATAGGAAGCATTGGCTATTGGATAAACTTGGGGGGCTTTTGTAAGTTGTCATTTTTATAAGCTCAGTCTATATGTTTTTGCCTACAATCTATCCCAAAACATTCTAACCATACATCTTTAAAATTCTATAGGCTCCCAAGCCATCATTTGGCCCTAACAAAGCATGTGAATGCGATCTATCATCCTTATTTAAGGAATAAGCTGAAATATGATCTTATTTAACATGAAGTCATTGCTATTTTGATGAGATGCCATGTCATGGTTGATAACAAAGTTAGAATTGATAAAACTTATCCCGTTGGAATCATGTGTATGTTATTTCCTCTATTTCATCATTTATTTCAGTTAACCTCTTGACATTTTCTTTTCATGCATATCCCTTTTCTCCTCACCTTTTGAATATTCATGCAGTTTTTTTTATTTGTGTTCATGAGTTATATTAAATGTCTAATTTTATTAATGTGTTATTTTGTAGATGTTGTTTCTATCCCACAGACAAATGAGAACTTCCATCTATTGGATGATGCCAATGGACTGTTCTACATTCATTCTATCAAGGATGATGAAGCTTAGGTATGATGCCATTTTCATTTTGTTGATGTGAATTTATCAAATCAACTGCTTTTTAAATGAATATAGTGTGGAAGCTAATAGATTGCACCCTGATACATTTTGCTGAAGATTAGGGCAACACAGAGCATATCGGTAGATTTGAGATAGAATGGGATTTGTTTTTTCTCAAATAAGTAATGAGTTGGGGGGACAGACATGGGACATAGGATAAGGGGACATATATTGCACAAGTAATGAAATTTCACTGTTTTGTTTTTTCTATTTACTGCTTTGTGACGACCCAATATATCTGATGTTCTAATTTGCAATACCATGTTGTTCTCGACTGGTGGTGCTTTTCTCAATTCTTAAAAATATATTTGAAAAGGAAGTTTCTCAAAAGGTACTGCTTTTCTCAATTCTTAAAAATTTATTTGAAAAGGAAGTTTATCAGAAGGTACTGCTAATCTTTTTTGTGTTCCATGCTTAGTTGATATTCAAAAATTTGTGATCACAGTAATGCCAACTTTTAGCCGTTTTGAGATGAAAGTACTGCAAATTCTTTGCACCAAATTGTTGCAAAATCCATATCCTTTTCTGTACAAATTTGTGTTGATATAGAAATATTTCTGAAGCTTATTTTTTATGTTCATCTTTTAGTGTCTTTTTGTAATGGTATGCATGAGATTTTTGTGTCGATGCAGGCTTCTCATTATTACATCAATAACAATGGTTTCAAAGGAATTGTTGCAAGATAGATGGAATATCAAGCTTCATTCTTCGTGGTTTTGATGATGGAGATGACGAAGAATATTTCATGGTAACCTTTATGGGTTTGATGATGGATCATTTCATGGTAACCTTTATGTTTTTTGCATTTTGTTCATTTCTTTTTCTTGGTGTATTTAGGTGCTTACTGTTAAACTTAATTACTTGATCATTGTTGTTAAGGAATGCATAAACATAAATTTATGTTCGAGGGATTTCCGTTGGCATTCATTTGGACCTACCATGAGTCGCTAGATGGAAGAAATTGAGTAAGTGATCTATATCTATTTTAATTGAATTGGAATCTATTAATTTTGGATGGATTGAGATGTTGATTACGATCCTAAGTATTTAGACATTGTTTTTTTGCAGGGGTTCTGGATTTAGGTAGTAGTTGGCAGGGGTTCTGGATCTTAAACATTTGAGTAAGCTCAAAATTCTTGCAGCATGTTGCTTGGCTATTAGTTTATTAGAACTGGATGGTAAACGATCGCAATTGCTCCAGCAACCCTTCATGGTTTTCATGCTAGAGACTTAGCACTTAGCCACACAAAAATTGAAGCAGTCTTTGGGAAAAAGTTAGAAAAGTTAGGCTCTCAAAAAGCAATAGGCGAAGAAAAGGTAATAAGCTTGATAACATACTTTGAAAAGGATGAGGATGGTCTCCTTGAAGGAATGAAATAATTTCCTAATTTACATACATATTGGACAGATATTCAAGGATTGCTGAGTTAGGTGATGATGAATTAGAGGGGGAAATCATAAATGTAGCTTCGTTCTCCTGACACATCACACAACCTTCTGACGCATCCCACAACCTTCTTCGGAGATGGATCGTGTGGTCCTCTATCTCGCTGGTCTGATGTGCATTATTAGCTCCTTTTCTGTAGAGGGCTTCAGATCATCGACAAAGGGGTGATTTAACTATTTTCGATTCCTTTTTGTCATTTTTTGACGATTTCGAGTTGGGCTTTGGATTGAAGTTTGCTTCTTTTTGGTGTTTAGGGTTGGAATTCCAGTGGAAAGAAAGGGCTGTTCCAACATGGCCGTTTCGACATCTCTTCTATTACAGGGGTATTTACACTGACGTAAAAATTTCAATAAAGTTTGCTTTACATCTTTGTGTGTGGCTATACTCATCTTATTGTTAATGTTTAGGTGGTTGGGTCAAGGCAGTGGTCGTTGATTTCATGGTACAAAGCTTCTGTAAGAACACAATCACCAAAACTGGAAATGATTGATTTCTGCATAAGCCCAACAGAGATGGTGATGATGGTATTATCAGGTAATGTGTTGACTTTTTTGTATGATGATTTTTTGCTGCTATTTTCTCCATTTATGAGTAGATTTTCTTAATACAAACTTCCAGCTAACAAGGAACTGTGTTTGTACTTTGATTGGTGGTTTAAATATAATTTTCTGAAAATGCGATTAATTGATGTGAAGTTCACAAATTTAACATATTTTTTAAATATTCATTGTTGTGACATGTCAGGGAGCTCTTGATATATTTCTACGAACAAGTAGAGGAATGAAGCCAACATAAATAATCAGTTCAGGTTTCATATGCATCAGAAAATATTGTTATACAGCATTGAGACATACTTTCAGTTGTGCACACAAAAATATTTATTCTTAAATTCTGGTAGGTAATGTCAATGTTGCAATCTTTTGCCAATTACATCATGATGGTATCGTATTATTTGTTATCTTTTCGCCTTAGGCCTCTTTTGGGAATAAGGTTAATATACGCCAAGCCCAATTCACACTATTACAAGCCTAACTATGGGAAACCCAAAATAAATCTATTTGGATGTCATTTCCAAGTTGAAGTGGAAGTGGAACTGTACTTTATGAATGGAGAAAGTAGCAGCAGAAAAAAATCCAGTTGATTTAATTAGTATAAGATTTTTATGAGTTAATATTTTCTCCATTGGAAAGATGACTTAATATTTTCTTATGAGTTGGTTTTTACAGAGAAAATAGCAGCAAAAATTCCAGTTGCATAAGAAAATACATTCACAAATTTATTCAGTGGAAAGATGAGTTGATTTTTTTCTGTTGCTATTTTTTCCCATAAGAATCTTATGAATGCTAAATTCTGCTACTATTTTTTGCTGGTATTATCAGAATAATCTTATGAATGATAAATTCTGTGGCTGTTTTCTTTATTTATTTGTTGATTTTCTTATAACTTTACGCAAAAAATCCAGTGGAAAGTGAGTTGATTTTTCTTATGAATTGAGAAAATAGCAGCAGAAATAAATCTATTTTCATCATTTATGAGTTAATCAGTACAAGATTATTCAAGTTTCCAAGACAATGTTCTCCTAAATTTAGCATTCTCGAGGATTTGCAATGACTGTTCTGCTATGGACATGAACGAATTGATCTATGATTCAACCATGAAAGGGGCGACAATAGATGGCCATGCGATTTTACAACAATATATCTATAGTGGGTCCTCAATTATGAGGAGGCTTTGTTTTGTTCAGTCTAAGTTTACATGACTAATGGTCCATCTGGAAGCACAACTTGGCTGGCCGTCATTAGAAACAATTAGCTTATTATAGTAAATGCGGGTGATTATTGCTATGTAAGTTCAAGGGTCAGGTATGCTACTCTGGTGTAGCTACATATCATTAACACAGACCTGAAATTTTATGTACAAATTTTGATATTTTCGTGCAGGCATACATTTTATCAAGGGATCATAAGCCTAAAATTGAACTTGAGGCTGAGAGAGAGAGAGAGAGAGAGAGAGAGAGAGAGAGAGAGAGAGAGAGAGAGAGAGAGACGATTCTGAAAGAAAGAAGTTTTATCCATGTTGGATGAGTAAATGGAAGCTTGAATCTTGCAAGGGCAATAGGCAATCATATGCCACTTTACAGAAACAAAGTTAATTGCATGCAGAGTGTATTGCAATTATATCATATTTGTGTTGTAGGAGACAAGGACTTCAAGCAGAACAAATTTTTGCCAGCTCAAAAGCAAATTGTTACGGCCAATCTCTATAAACACAGTAACAATATCATAAGCTCTTTCTTCATATTTAATCTATTAAGCTTCAAATTAGTATTGAACTGCTTTGTTCACCAAGATGGTCTGTAAAGAGATTATCGTTGGCTCATATGATTTTCTATATTAGGTGGAACTCTGTGAGGATGATGACTTTATTGTTTTAGCAGGCAATGGCTTATGATGAGGCTTTCTTTGCCATTTCTGTTATAATAATTTTGATATTAGATGTCATCCTAAGTTACTGCTGCTGGTTCATATTTCTATTCTGGTTTTTTGGGATGGCATCCTAAACTTCTCTTTTTCTATGGGAATTTTTTTAAAAAATATTGTTCGATTTGGTCTGATTTCTGTTTATGTTATTGGCTAATGAATTATTTCTTTCTTGCTTTGGAGTTTGCAATAGGCGGAGTTCGAATGAGGAAATTCGTTGCGCTACCAGCATCCGATAAGTCTTCGATGGATCTTGGCGGGAGGGACTCGCATGTGCTCTTCGCTCTGCCATCGCATGTGGTAGCAGTCGACGTTTATTAGAGTTGACGATGTTTTGTGTGTTGCTGTGTTGTTTTTAGGGTTAAAAAATTGTGTGCGTAAATAATATTGCATTATTGTTCCTTTTTTTGTGGGGATTTGTATGACGTAAATAATTCACCTTCATACTTGGTGGGGGTTTATATGATGATTGTTTTTATGATGTAAATAGTTGTGTTCATTTTTTTGGGGGTTTGTATGAAGTAAATAATTGACTTGCGTTTTTGATGGGGTGTGTATGATGTAAATAATCCACTTGCATTTTTGGTGGGGTTTGTATGATGTAAATAATCGACTTGCATTTTTGGTGGGGTTTGTTTAATTAAAATGGGTGTGTTTATTTTTCCGTGGGGGTTGTATGATGTTGTATGATGTAAATAATACACTTGCATTTTTGGTGGAGATTTGTATGATGTAAATAGTTAAGTTCATTTATTTGTATGATGTTTGTGTTCATTTTTTTTTGGCGTAAATAATTCACATGCAAAATTCATTGTAAGATGTAAAAATAATAAAGAACGATTTTGGAGTTTTTAATATCTTTAAAGTGTCACGTTTTCATCATATTTATTTTGTTCAGTCCATTTTTAGCCTTTTGCCATAGGGTTGTTTGTAAAATCGTGGGATCGAACATCAATTTGAGCCTTTGAGTTGATTCGCTTAGTGGAGCTTTTCCTTAATAAATTATTATTTCAATGAAATGAAATGAAGTAGTCTGTCTCCAGTATTTTAAGGCTAAGTATATTAATCGGTATGAATATTTATAACTGATAAAAGATTTCTCCATGATCGAGATACTCATCTCGATACCTGTTTGACCTTGCATAAAGTCTCAGGACTTTACCTAATTTAATCTCTAATGTTAACTACATTATAAAATAACTTAGATAAATTATTACCAAACAGATTGCTGTTATTTCGAACAAGAAGTTTGTGCTATTCACATAGAGATAAATAGTCTCGAGGGCATCATCTCTCTACAGAATTTTATACATACAACCCCGGTTTTTGCATTTTTGCCCATGGACCCTCCCCACACTCACACCGCCCGCATCTGAGGTTCTCTCTAATTTTTTTTTGCAAATTTGTTGTTTTGCGACAAATTTGTTGTTCCGTGCTGAAGGCGCCCCTACCGAATTTTTTGTTCCATCCCGATGGCACCAGCACCGAATTTGTTGTTCTGTGTCGAATGCGCCTGCGCCGAATTTTTTGTTCTGTGCCGAAGGCACCTTTACCGCTAAATATTTTTGCTCTAATTTGTTGTTCCACGCAATTTTGGTTGTGGAAATAATTTTTTGGGGAACAAAGATTTCGCGTGGAAAATCTTAAATGAACCGTGCCCGTGGGCACGGGTTATGACTAGTATATATATATATATATATATATATATATATATATATATATATATATATATATATATATGAGGAGGGATCAAATAACGCCCAAAAATAACCCCCAAAAAACCCCAAGCAAAAAGTCTGTGCCCCTATTTTTTCGGATGATCCGAACCGTTCATTTTGATCTTCACCCTCTAAAACCCTAACCCACCAATTTTCAGCCTGATCCCATCTGTTTTGCCCGTTCATCAACCGTTCGCAAAAGTTTTGTTCATGCGAAACCGTTAAATTTGGGTTGGATGGATGAATGGGCAAAACACATGTGATTGGGCTGAAAATTGGTGGGTCAGTATTTTAAAGGGTGGAGATCAAGATGAACGGTTTGGATCATCCGAAAAAAATAGGGGGCATAGAATTTTTGCTAGGGATTTTTTGGGGGTTATTTGATCCCTCATATATATATATACTAGTCATACCACGTGCCCGCGGGCACTGTTCATTTAAGATTTCCCATGCGAAATCTTTGTTCCCTGAAAAATTATTTCCACTGCCAAAATTTAACATAACAATAAATTAGCGTAAAAATATTTAGCGGCACGGGCATCTTCGGCGTGGGCATCTTCGGCGCAGAACAATAATTTCGGCACGGATGCCTTCGACACGAAACAACAAATTCAACACGGGTGACTTCGATGCGGAACAACATATTTGGCGTCAAACAACAAATTTGGTGCCCGCGCCTTAGGAGTGGAACTACAAATTAGCGTAAAAAAATTAAGCGGGTGCCTTCGGCGTGGAACGATAAATTTGGCGCGGGCGCCTTAGGCGCGGAACAACAATTATCGTAAAAAAATTTAGCGGGGCGCCTCCGGCGCGGAACTACAAACCTCAGGGTATTTTTACGCTAATTTGTTGTTCCGCTGAATTGTTTTATGCTAAGTTTTTTATTTTGTTTAATTTAATGGATCATGCTTCTCCTTAATCTTTCCCAAGGCACTTTTAATTTCAAAGTTTAGGTTCCCAATGCACTTTTCCCCCCAAATTTAATCTCCACAATCTTTTCCAATGCACTTCTAATTTCAAAGTTTAGGTTCCCAAGACGCTTTCTCTCCAAAATTAATCTTCTCAATCTTTCCCAAGACACTTCTAATTTCAAAGTTTTGATTACCGAGACAATTTTCCCACCAAAGTTTAAGTTTTCACACTAAAATTTTCACAAAATCCAATCTCAACCATTGATGACTAAGATCAAATATCAGCCACTCTTTATCTTGTCCTAGTCAGCCCTAGAATTCAAAAAACGCTGTCAAATGTATAATAGTTATTATAAAATAGAGCATAAGTTGAATTTTGTCCCAGTGGGACTAGATGACTGGGATAAGGGGGTCATGACTAGGACAAGGGCTTGATGACTAGGATTTTGGTTGTGTTTTTTTTTGTGTTTTGAGGGAAATTTGAATTTTGTTTGTGTTTTTGTATTTTTTGTAAGTGAAATTTGATTGTTGTGTACATCCTTACAGGTGAGAGCACATTGTTGGAGGGAAAATTTTGGATCACATTAACATTTTGATCACATCATGTAGGTTCTAGCACGTTGATGGAGGG
Source organism: Scilla litardierei (assembly GCA_030789695.1). Lineage (NCBI taxonomy): Eukaryota > Viridiplantae > Streptophyta > Magnoliopsida > Asparagales > Asparagaceae > Scilla > Scilla litardierei. The sequence continues at coordinate 423,860,476 of CM061142.1, read as the reverse complement.
AAAATTGGAGGGAAAATGTTGGAGGGAAATATATGCTCACTTCACTTGGTTTCTCATCTTCAACCTTGAATCCCTCTCATCTTCAACCTCACTCGCAGCTGATCATCGCAACCTGAGCTCACTTCACTTGGTTTATCATCTTCAACCTCACCCTCAGCTGATTTTCGCAACCCTCACCCTCAGCTGATTGTCGCAACCCTCAGCACATCAGCTGATTGTCGCAACCTGAGCTCACTTCACTTGGATTCTCATCTTCAACCTCACCCTCGGCTGATTGTCGCCATAGCCAAGAAATAGGTGAGAGCTTGAATTTTGTTCATCCACTGAATCTTTGCATTTTTTAATTTATTTCATTGAATTTTTGTTAACATCATCATGTGTGAGCTTCAACTTGGAAATTGTAACCTGATATAGCCATAACTTAGAAATTTTGTCCATTTACCGAGTAACTCTTAGTTAGAGCTTCAATCTTTCTCAGCGTGAGAAACCTCAAAACTCTGTGATTGGTTTATTTTATTTTTTCAGCTCTTTGTTGTGTTCTTCGGTTGTTTTGTATTTCTCCATTTTTTTGTCACCCCACATTTTCACTAATATCTAATCAACCTGATCAGCTTTTTTGTATTTCTTCAAAATTTTGGACTAATATTTAATCAACCTGATCAGCTTTTTTGTATTTCTTCAAAATTTTGTCCCTATTTTTTGTGTTCTTCATTTTTTTTGTAATCATTGAATTGTTGAATTGTAGTTAGTCATTAAATGTTTTGAATTGTAGTTCTTAATTGGATTGTAGTTCTACATTTGAACTTTTAGTTCAAAGCTAAAAGCAAAGTGTTTGGTTCAATTTTTTTCATACCAAGTTTAGTTGAATAAAGTGTATGCCTGTTGAATTCAGTTGAATATGCCAGTTGAACCAAGTTTAGATGAGTTCATTTTTTTGAACAAATACAGGGGAGGTTTATTAGAGATTTGAATTGATAATTTATTCTGGAAATTTTGCTGAGGGTGAGCTTTTTTTGATACTTTTTTAGAGGTTTAGAGATGAGAAACCTCACTTCACGGTAATTCTTAGAGGTTTGGAGATGAGGGTGATGTTGAAGATGAGCTCACTTCACTTGGTTTGGAGAAGAGAAACCTCACCTCACCCTCCCCTTAGCTCACTTCACTTGGTTTGGAGATGAGAAACCCTTTTTAGAGGTTTGGAGATGAGAAACCTTGAAATTCTTGAAATATGCCAGTTGAATATGCCTCAATAACCCTCAGCTAAGATGGATTCAGCTCATATTAGCGGATTGAATTCAGTTGAATATGCCAGTTTTGCAGCTTGCCAATTCTTGATTCCCAATGAAATAAGTTTGAATATGCGAGTTCAACCTCTAATGAACTTGAATGTTTCTTTAATGTAAGTTCAACCCAATTTGAATATGCAAGTTCAACTGGTTATGTTTCTTTATTGGCATACCCTGAATATGCAAAACTGAACTGATTAAAGAAACATACCCAATTCAGTTTTACATATGCAAGTTCGACCCAATTTGAATCTGGCTTATTCAGTGTATGAAATCTGGCAAGTTCAACCTCTAATCAGTTTTGTAGTATGCCAGTTTTGCAGCTTGCCAATTCTAGATACCCAATGAAATCAGTTTTGCAGCTTGCCAATTCTAGCAAGCCAGTTTTGCAGCCTAATATTTTTTGCATATTCAAACTGAATATGCCAGATTTTTTCAATTTTTTCAATTGTATCAACTTGAAGAGCTTGAACTGTGCAAAATCACTGAATTTGGTTTGAAACTCCAAATATAAAGTGTTTTGGTTTCTATTTTATCACAGTTTATAAAATCCAAATGCCAGTGAGCAAATTCCATATGTAAAGTGTTTTGGAACTGTCATTTCCAGGTTATAAAATTCCAGTTACAAGTTGAGTAATATGAGAACTCCAAATTGCAATCAGTTTTGGTTTCTATTCTACAAATAAAATTCTCATCTCCAAATGTAAAGTGTTTTGGAACTTTATTTGCATATGGAATTTGCATATGTAAAGTGAGCAAATTCCAGTTACAAGTTCATCCAGTGATACAATTTTTATAGTGAAGTGTAAATTTAGCATCAATATCCGGCTCATATTTGCTTACGAATGATGGTTAGGAAATATTGATGTTGATAGATATTAGTTAAATGGAATATGCTAAATTTGCATCCATAAAGTGCTTAGGTAGAATTTTTTTGACATGATCAGGATCAATAAAGTGCTTAGGTAGAATTTTTTTGGTTTAGTTAGAAATATTGTTGTTTGAATAGAAATTTTCCGTATCCAATTCCAATGGCCATTGGCTCATATTGAAATTGTCCTGAATCCAGTTCCAATGGGTCATATTGAAATTTTTTATTGATATTGAGATTTGAGATTTGATATTTAGATATCCAATCCAGTTAATACAATTGAAAAAATCAAGTTGAATATGCACACCCAATTGGTGCATATCAGTTTGAATATTGGAACTGATATTCAAACTTGATATACACAATTGGATTGGGTAACAGTTTGTTATTCAAATTTTCTATACACAGTTGAAAAAATCAGTTTGAAAATTTTTATTGATATTGAGATTTGAGATTTGAGATTTAGATACCCAATTCAGTTAATACAATTGAAACAATCAGTTTGAATATGCACACCCAATTGGTGCATATCTATTTGAATATTTGAAATGATATTCAAACTTGCTTTACACAATTGGATTGGGTATCAGTTTGATATTCAAACTTGCTATACACAATTGAAAAAAATCTGGATTGGGTATCTCAATTGAATATTCAAACTAATATTCAATTGGATTGGGTATTAGTTTTGCAGACCCAATCTTGCTATACACGATAAAAAAATCCAGTTCCAAAGGCTCAATCAAATCTCAATCCAGTTCCAGTCAACAAAAAATCAGTTTCAATGGGTCATATTCAATTATTTAAATTCTTAAATTCCTACTAAACTCAACTGCAAAAAATTAATTCAATAATGAGCAATGCGATGCAAAAAATTGCTTGAGTATGAATCTGTGTATGAAATTATTTAAATTTCAGTTCCAAATGTGTTCAAATAATGATGTAGATATTAGTTCCAACTGTGTTCAAATTTATACTCAATTTGTTGAGTATACTCAATAATGTTGCAGTGGGCTTTAGATGTGTTAAATTAGTTTTGCATTTGTTTTGAGTTTACTGGATATTCTAATGTTAAAACACAGTAAATGCAATTTGTTTTAAGTATAAGGCTTTATAAACTACTCACGGGTTAAATCAGTTCCAAATGTGTTCAAATAATGATGCAGATATTAGTTCCAACTGTGTTCATATTTATACTCAATTTGTTGAGTATACTCAATAATGATGCAGTATAATTCCAACTATGGAAGTTTAATTTTTTGGTTGTATGAATGTACAAAAAATTTCAGTATGGATGCATATGCAGGGTAACTCTATGGTATGGTTAACGCTATGGAAGTTTAACTTTTTAAGTTCTATGGTTAACCTTATGGAAGTTTAATTTTTTTGCTGTATGAATGTACAAAAAGTTTCATATAACAAGATCTTAACATGCCAAAAATTTCAGTGTATGTTTCTTTAATGGCAAAACCAATTTGGGTTTATCAAATTGGGTTATGTTGTATGAATGTACAAAAAATAATTTACTTCTTCTATTTGATAAGTTATTGGGTTCACAATTTCATGCATTATTTAAATTTGACAGTATATTTGATAAGTAATTGTGTTCATATATGTTCAGGATCATAGTTGAGAAGTAATTGATGAGTATTTGATAAGTTATTTGGGGCCAGGACATCATATTCATCGAATACTCATCAATTGCAGAGCATGACATCATATTCAAATTGATGAATATAAAAGTATATTCAAATTAATTATCAAATATACTTATCAATTACTTATCAAATACTCATCAAATACGTAATTGGGTTCTGGAAATACTTATCAAATTGGGTTAGAGTTTTTTTTGCTCTACATACAGTAGAATTTTTGACAGGATGCTATATGGAAAAAATTCCTGATGCTATTTGAGTAAAATTTTTTAAGTCACTTGGAACTAGATGAAAGCAAATATGCTATTTGGAACTGGATGAACTTCCAAATTTGAGTCAATTTTTGAGTTCAATTTGGAACTGTATGAACTTCCAAAGTTGAGTTCAATTTTTGATGGGAAGAACTTCCATAGGTGAGTCAATTTTTTCCTGATGCTATTTGGAACTGGAATATGCTATTTTCTTAGTTAGAAATTGAATCAAAAATATTAATATGCTAATTGTATCAACACATCCCGTCATATGCATATTTTGCTATTTGGATTAGGATCCTGATGCCTAGAGCAAATCTTGTCATATTCATATTTGGAACATGAATTTTTTTGCTCTACCTACATTAGACATTTGCTTGACATTGCTCTTTTGCATGATCATAGGGTCAACAGTTATTGGGTTAACAGTAATGAACTTGGCCATTACTTGGAATAACTTTCATACAACATAACCCAATAGCAAATTTATAAACTGTTAACCCAATAACATTCATACTACATCACTACATGTAGAAATTTGCTTCTCTAATAATATGAGTGACCTAGTGTTAACCCATTAACATTATTGGGTTATGTTTCCAAATAACATTTCTAATAACATTTCTGATCAAATTTGCTTCTCTACATCCAGATACATTAGGTTATGTTAACATTTCGGATAACATTATTGGGTTATGTTATTGGGTTATGATAACATTTCTGAAATGTTATCCCATTATCCAGATATATATGGTTATGTTAACATTTCTGAAATGTTATCCCATTAACACTACTTCACTCATATTATTAGAGAAGCAATTGGAATAATGATGTATTATGAATGTTATTGGGTTAATGTAGTGATGTCGTATGAATGTAGAGATAATGTTATTGGGTTAAAACTACTTCACTCAAATTTAACTCATAGTCCAGACAACATTTCTGATGTAGAGAAGCAACTTTGCATGTGATACTGCATATTTCCTTTATAATTCACATGTAATTACTACTCTTTTTCCTTTCTCTGGAACAATTTATGTTACAACTAACATAAGATTGGTTGGTGGAAAGTGACTGTGAGTGGATTTTAGATCCAAAATAGTTTCATTTACTTTATTTGATTGAAATATCCATAATAAATATGGTTTTAATTCATGGATAACACATTATTTAAATTGCCTTTTTTGTCATTACTATTTAGAGGCATTTTATTTTACTTTTGATCAAACCTTTGTCTGTTGATCAAAATTTATTTTTGGAGATGGGTACACTTCTTTCGTCTCAAAATTTGATCAATACACAAAAATAAAATACTCCACATGCATGATCAAATTTCATGTCTTCAGACAAATTTTTTTTGATCGATGTCTTCTTGAGTATTCAATCATATATTCTTGAGTATGCTGTCTTCTTGAGTATTGAAATGAAATGATGTCTTCTTGAGTATTCAAAATGTTGATCAAATAAGATGATGTCTTCTTGAGTATTCAATCCATTCATGTCGTGTCATCAAAATGAGTCCAAATTGTTTAAGTAGCCAACAAATTGAACACAAACCTTTCATTAGTTGAAAGACTCACAAATGTCCTTTGCTTTAATGTTTGGCTCTTATATGATCAGATTTAGTTAATGTCATATATGACTGGTTATTGTTGCTTTTGCTTTTGCTTTTGTTTCGGTTGTTTTGGGTACACAGTATATTTCAAAGTGTCTGATCAACACAAAACTTACTTCATGGTATGGGTGGAAATGTTTTGGAGTATGTGTGTGCATGGTGTACTTTATTATTTCTTGCCGCCCTTAATTTCCTAGATCGTTCTTCTAATATACTCAAGAAGACATGGTTCAGTATGAGTTTACTTGGTCATTTAACAAATTAGTTTATGCAGAAGTTTGTTGAGTATTTTATTTTTGCAATTATTTGGTCATGCATGTTGATCAAATAAAATGATGTCCGATTAACTATGCTATTTTCTTGAGTATTCAATCTTGTCTTCTTGAGTATGTTGTCTTCTTGAGTATCGAAATGAAATGCTTTCTTCTTGAGTATTCAAAATGTTGATCAAACAAAATGTGGTCTTCTTGAGTATTCCATCCATGCATGTCCTGTAGATATCAAAAGTTCAAATGTTCACAAAATATGAAATGATATTTTCATTTCATGTTCACAAAGTTCATGTGGATATAGTCTTCATGCTCAAAAAAGTTCATTTCCACAAAGTTCATGTTCAGAGTTGAATTCAGACTTAATGTTCACAAACTTTTTTTTTTCTTACAGACTTCAAAGTTGATTGGACACAATTACTTCATATACAATATATTTTCCTGTGGATCAAGAAATATTACATCAAACTCTTGGGAGTTTCTGTTGTATTGCATGAGTTTTTATGGAACCTGATAGGTTTTGCTAGAGCTTTACAGATTACATATGTTACTTTTCACCCGTAAATCAAACGCAATTGGGATGCATATCTTGGTTGAGCTAATTTATATGCATTTCTTACTTTTTTTCTCAGTCACATGATGAATGATTGAATAAATCTTACAAACTCCAAAAAAGTCAATTCTTCCACCTATCTGTGCAAGTAGCTAGAAAGCTTTCTGAATGTATAATAGTTCATTAATCATAATGATAATCACATACTACTTCTGCCTATTATGCTTGAATTTTGGGGGAACTAAGATTTTAAGGGGGGATATCATAAATGAACATTAAGTTGATTGCTAATAGTATTTACTATGCCATTTATATCTGGCTAAAAAGCCAGGTGTGGTTACTATGGCAGTCCTCAACTTTTTTAGTTCTGATATATATGGCAGTCCTCATATAGAATTATCCTGATATATATAGTAATCCTAATATATATGTCAGCCCTAATAAAATTTTGAGTTATTTTAGCCTGATAGAAAATTATCACCAAAAATTAACACCAAAAAAGAAATGGCAGTCCACATATAAAGTCTTTAAAGATAATTATATATGGTAATCCTCAACGATAACTATATATGACAGTCCTTAAATACATATGGCATTCTATAAATTTATATTTAAGGATTGAATAAAATTATATATGGCATTCCTGATATAAAGTCTTTAAAATTATATATGGCAGTCCTGTCATTCAATTTATAAACATGTTTACTAACATAAAAACGTGTTTCTGCCATTCAACTTATAAACTGTCATATTGGTAAACATGTTAAAAATTGTTTCTGCCATTCAATTTTTATGGTAGTAAGATTCAAGTATTATTTTGTTTTTTGGATAAAAACTAAGCCTTTAATTTCTAGATTTATGAAAGTTTAAAATTTCATAGCCATTGCTCATGCATGCAATGCTCCCAGAATTTTGCGATAAAGGTTTCATTCGAGCTATGTTGTCAGTTTTGCTAGCATATTAATTGCCATTTTGTTTCTGGTCTCGATTCAGTAATGGTTATATTGATTTGATCTCGCTTTTTGTAGTAGACGAATCTCCGTGAAGGAGAAGAGACCTGCAGATATGAGTCCGTTTAGCTCGTGCACTCTATTGAGGTAAGCCCTCGCCCTTTGAATCAGTCGGCTGTTTATTTCATCAAAATCACAATCCTAAGCAATATTGCCATAGGGATTTGCTCTCCTTATATGCGCTTAACTTGTTATTCTTGCTTGTGAATAGAATAATTCCTTTGTTTTCTTTACTGCTACTTCCTGACTACATATGGTGCATTAAAATACTGCCCATAAAATTTGTGCATTCTAATTTCCCCCCTTATTAATCTATGCATTCTAATTTCCTCAATTAATTTCCCCCATTAATCTATGCATTCTAATTATTTTAATCCATTATTTTCTATCCTTATTCAATAATACACAAAAAAGACATTCTACACATCTTCAGTTAAGTTAAAGATCACTTCACCTATAGTCTGAAACCCGTTTGATGGTTCAAAGATTCACTGACCAGAAGTTCATTGAGTGTGCATTAAAAGCCAGGTGTTCTTCTTCTTTCCAACTAGCATGTTTGCTACCGGATTAATTGTGATGGTTTGAATCTTAGGTCATTAATTGTGAAAATATTCCAATTAGTACGTTTTGAATCTTAGGTCATTAATTGTGAAGGTTTTGGTTATTTCATTCGTTCTCCAAGGATATGCATTATTAATCAATAAAATAAACTAGCATTCTCACTGCATGAGAACCTTCAGATCTTTTAGATTATTCTGGGGTTTGACAAGGTAAACCATCCTGTAATTTGCTGTCGTCTTTCGATTCATGGTTCATAAAGAATGAAAGGTTGCATGAATTACCGGATGTCGAATTTTCCCATCTAGACGAGTCCAACCAGTTCTAAATATCAGACCCACATACTTGCTAGAGGATATTCAAATGACAGAGATTTAAACAAGGAATCTGGAAATATTTTGTCATATGTTACGAATGCATTGCTGAAAGAAACATAAAGAAGATGATGTTGTCAGAAAAACTAATAATATCATCTCCAGAGTAGAACCATGCATTTGTAGTTATCAACTATCCACATACATTTGTCAGAAAACATAGTTTCCAATCGATATAAAAACAAGCAAATCATGAACAGAAGACATGTTCGTATATGAAAATGTCATCTATCGTCTCTATATTGTTTTATAGTTCAATATCGAGCCTTTTTTCTTAGGCTTTTTAAGTTGAATTATGTGGAAATTGTGTGGCATTTAGGTACATAATGTGTGCGATTCAAATGTTGCAAAATGCCTTATTGGTAGGCCGAAGACAGTTGCACATGCGACATTTCTTCTTTGGGTGGAACTTGGATCAACTGGTGTTTTCTTGGTAAGATGCTGCTGAGAATTTCTTTACTGGTTTCAAATTTGATATATTTCATTGTGGAGTTATTTTTTAGGGAAATCATTTTCAATGTAAGTTGTAAAGTTTTGATCTTATTTCTGTTCCGAGGAAGCTTACTGAATTCTTTTGATTTTTTTCAAATTATTATCCCTAAATTAATTTATAAACTATTTGTTTATTCCTTCATTAGCAAACATGTATTGTACTTAAACTATCATAAATTGATCTTCCAAAGTTTTTTGGCTTTGCATTTGGGTTTTGGCTTTCAGAGTTTTTTGGATGAAATTTGGCCACAAAGACCGTTGCATTTCCTGGTTGCAAACATGCATGACTTCACCATAGAGGAGCTTGCAGCAGGAGCTTTCCAGACTGAGTTTGCATGAGGAGCTGAAGCTTGCATTTTGCGGAAGAACTTAGGATTCCAGACTGAGGTTGCATGAGGAGCTAAAGCTTACAACATGTTCTTGACAATGTTCCTGTTTGTTCTGGATGCACTTGAAACCCTAATGTTTCTTGAATGTTGTTTGTATGGGACTGTCGAAAAAACTTCTTTTCTTTGAATTTGTGTTTATTACTGTACTTTTTGTCCGTGAAGACTCCTTTGATGTTGGTTACAATGCTTGGAAAGATTACTCCCTTGGACAGTGTTGTGTCTTTTTGATTATGCATGTAATGGTGTTGAAAGTATCTTATTTTTTTGATACCACACTAGCAAATTTTGGTTCCTTGCGAATTGAATTTTGTCATACTTAATAACACAATATTGCCACTTAACGCGCATATATATGAGATGATGCATCAATTTTGGCATTTAAGCAATCATCTTTTGGAATTTTGTTATGTTAGCCTCTTGGGGTATTTTTGGAGCTGGCTATGGGATAAGGATAAATTAACAAAAAATTAATCATAGAGGATTAAATGAATATTATTTTGTGAGAATATTTGATATGCATTTTGTTACTTCAGCACATACATAGTTTTTGCACATCATCTTTTTGTGTTGAACAAATTATTAAGGTTATTTATATATGTGATGCTACTTGCTGAGTCGTGTAGCTCACCTTAAAGATGTTGGGGAACTGAAATTTTGTGAGGAAACAATTTGGTTGTACATTCTCTCCCAAAATTTTGGGTTAAACTAAATCTTGATGGATTTATGGGTAGAACTAAAATTTTTAGGGGAATCAAATTCTATGGGAAGAAATTATTTTTGGGGAAACTAAAAATTTTGAGAACTAATTAACTTTTGGGGAAACTACAATTTTTAGGTGAAACCAAATTCTCAGGGAAGAAATTTTTTGGGTGAAACTAAAATTTTTGAGAACTAAATAACATTGGTGGGGACTACATTTTATAGGCTAACTAAATTTTGGGGAGACCATCGGCCCTTAAGCCAGATGGTATCCCTCTCCTCTTAGGTAGTAGCGACCTGGGATCTAATCCCGATCGCCTCTTTGTTACCAAAAAACCTAAATTTTAGGGAGAACTAAATAACTTTTCGGGTGAACTTTAATTATTTCCGTCCGTTTAAATTTTGGAGGGGAAATAAATTTTGGCGCCAAAGGCGCCCGTGCCGATTTTTTTACGCTAATTTGGTGTTCCACGCTGAAGGCATCCGCACCGAATTTGTTTTTCTCAACCGAATTTGTTGTTCCTCACCAAAGGCGCCCGTGCTGAATTTGTTGTTCTGTGTCAAATGCGCATGCACCGAATTTGTTGTTTGCGCTGAAGGCACCCAGGCCGTGAAATATTTTTTTGCTAATTTGTTGTTCTTTTAAATTTTGGCTGTAGAAATAATTTTTTGGTAACAAAGATTTCGCTGGAAAAGTCTTAACTGTACCGTGCCTGCGGGCACGGGTAATGACTAGTGTGTGTGTGTGTGTGTGTGTGTGTGTGTGTGTGTGTGTGTGTGTGTGTGTGTGTATTGAAAACCCAGAAAAATCCCCAACCCCCTCCCCCCGCCTTTGGCTTAGGAGGGTAAGGCGAGAGCCCGGCCGAGACTATGCAAACTGGGGGGTGACCTCCGTGCCCCCAACAGCCCCCAGGTTAGTCCGAGAGGGGAGATATAGCTCCAGGGTAAATAATTCCACAATAAATTCCACAATAATTACCAAGTCACGGCAGCCATAGGCCTCGAACCCCGCACCCCTTAACTTTGGAGCGAAATGACTTACCACTAGGACACCCTCTCGTGGGCTATATATATATATATATATATATATATATATATATATATATATATATATATATATATATATATATATATATATATATATATATATATATGAGTTTAATGGGTATCATACGCCGTATGAGCTATCATCTCATATTCACCCGCGTGGCCCCATCGCGCGCGTCCGATTTCTGCAGCTGATATTAATGGTTTTGCGTGTATCTTTTGAAAATTAGCCCCTCTCTCGAGAAAACAACCCAACTTTATTGCTGCAGGGTTAATTCTTCCTCCTCAGAACAAACAATCCAACTCCTTAACCCCGTCTCCTGAGGGTTTCGTGCGCCCCCGCCCTCTCCAGTTTCCCCCTTCGCCCCCCCCTCCGTCGTTCTCTCCCCTTCGCCTTCCCTCGGCATCGGGCGTCCCCGTCTCCTGAGGGTTTCGTGCGCCCCCCGCCCTCTCAAGTTTCCCCCTTCGGCCCCCTCCCCCCTCCGTCGTTCTCTCCCCTTCGCCTTCCCTCAGCATCGGGCGTCCTGAGGGTTTCGTGCGCCCCCGCCCTCTCAAGTTTCCCCCTTCGCCCACCCCCTCCTCATTCTCCCCCCCCGTCTTCTCTATTTTCCGCCCCGCCTTCCCTCGGCATCGGGCGTCCCCGTCCTTCCCTCCGGCGGCCACGATTGGCGTTCATCCCTCTCACCTCGGCATCGTACGCCCCCGTCCTCCCCTCCGGCGGCCACCACCATCGGAAATTGGCTTTCATCCCTCTCGGCTCGGCATCGGGCTTCCCCGTCCTCCCCTCCGGCTGCCACCACCATCGGCGATTGGCGTTCAATGGAACGGAGGAAACCCTCAGCGGATGGAAACCCTCAGCAGAATTTGTTGCGATGGAAACCCTCAGCGGACGGCAATGGAACGGAGGCGGGTGTCATTGGAACAGACTTTCCAATTGACTCTTCGCCAAAGTCTGGGATACCATTTGAAGCTCCTCAGGTTTGCATAAACTTTAAAATTTCATATATAGAGACATGATATTAATCTGTAGAAATCATCTATCATCTTCATTTTGAAATTTTGCATGCTGGAAGCAACATGAGGATCATGTAGTGTATTTGAATTTTAGGATCATGTAGTGCCGTGCGAAGTAACTGAGATGGAATCTGTACATGATGGGAGCGACGCCCACTTGTCTACGGGTACAATTGGCCAATCACAACATGCTTTAGTAGATTTATATGGAGAAACTTTTCTAAATGGAGAAGATCCATATGAAAGCAAAGAGTTTCCTACTCAAGAAGATGCATATCATTACTACAATACTTATGCACGAAAGATGGGCTTTGGAATTCGTAAAGAAGCGGCCAATAGGTCAAGAAATAATTCGAATGTGACACTTTGTAGGACTTTTGTTTGTAACAAAGCGGGGTTCAAGAAAATGGATGACAAGAGACAACTCGCGAGAGGTGTTTCCTTTCGCCGTCCGGATACAAGGGTGGGATGTCTTGCCAAAATGAAGATCAAATTAACATCTTCAAATACATGGATGGTGTCTAAGTTTGTGTCGGAGCATCAAAATCATGAACTTTCAAGTCCAGATAAGGTGATGCATCATTACTCTCACAAGCAACTACATCGAACACATATGTGTAGAGAATGGATTGAAAATTTGAGAGAAGAAGGAATGGGTCCTACAACCATTTCTAAGACACTTAATGTTCTGTATACAAGTGCAGATGGGAGAGCAAATGAAGATAGAATCACTGCACAACAATGCAAACAACAATGCAATGATTATATCAGAACATTAAGGAAGAATAACATTGGCAATGAATGTATATCTATCATTAGACATTTTCAAGACAAAAAGACACGGATCCAGATTTTTACTTTGCCATGGAGGTGGATCATGTCGGCACTTTTAGAAGTGTCTTTTGGGCGGATGGCAGGTCAAGAGAATCTTACTTAAGTCTTGGGGATGTTGTAGTTTTTGACACAACTTATAAAACAAATTACTTAAGCTTGCCTTTTGCTCCATTTACTGGTGTGAATCATCATCGACAGTCCACTCTCTTCGGGTGTGCACTACTTGCAGATGAGCAGGAGGAGACATTTGTTTGGTTATTTACTCAGTGGCTTAAATGCATGCATGGAGTTGCACCTAAGGCTATAATCACTGATCAAGATGGACAAATGAAGAAGGCCATTGAGAAAGTATTTCCGACAACTCGACATCGTTTTTGATTCTGGCATATTAGCAAGCATATTGCAAAACAAATTCCATCTATGAAGACCCAATATGGGGATGAAATTGCAACGTATTTTCAATCTTGGTACCATTCTAGCACGATCATCAAATGTGAACAACGATGGGAAGAATTGAATATGAAGTTTGACATAGATAAAGATGCAAATAGCTGGGTCACAAGGATGTACAACTTGCGCCATCATTGGGTCGATGCATATTTAAAAGATGTCTTTTGGGCTGGAATGATAACAAGCCAAAGGAGTGAAAGCATTAATGCATTTTTTGATGGATTTGTTAATGCAAAAACAAAACTTGTTGAGTTTATAACTCAATATGAAAAGGCCATATCCGCCCGACGCTCAACTGAATGCCATGAAGATTTCATGACTTTGAATTCCACACCGACGATGTACTATTCCCACCCAATTGAAGAGCAAGTTGGAAAGCTATATACTAGAACTATTTTGAAGATATTTCAAAAAGAATTTTTTGATGGGATCTCACTTTTTCGACAAGAAGTATTGAAGGATGGACCTAAGAAGACATTTCTTGTTGGTCGGTTTTCTGAAGATAAAGAGCAATGGGAAGAAGTGATAGTTGATTATTCTGGAGAGTTAAAAGTCATATGCACATGTGCAATGCTTGAAACTCATGGCATCTTTTGTCGCCATATTTTAAGTCTTTTATGGCATGATCAAGTGGCATCGATTCCGGAAAAGTACATTTTGCATCGGTGGAAAATTATTGCAAGGCATCGAAATATCGGATTTGTCAATGTCATGAATGCGAGGACAACTGAATATAACACACATCAATGTGGGATTGTCAGATTATGGGCACTTCAGGCCAAATTCAATGGTGCTCTTGAAATGGTTTCAGAATCAGATTCTTTTCTTTCTAAGCTTGAGTCTTTACTTGAGGGATTCATTGTTGATGCAGAGAAAGAGGTTAGACCTAAGACGGTTCATCAACAAAATCCTCAAGTTCAAAGTCATGTTGGCAGTTCTACCACCGTGATATTACATGATGGTGAAGAAATCATGATCAAGGATCCTGATGGCCCTGTTAGAACAAAGGGTCGTCCAAAGAGTGCTAGCAGACTAAGGTCAGGAATTGAATTATCTCAAGAAAAAAAAGATGTAAAGCGAAGAAAATGCGGAAATTGTCAACAACTCGGCCATTATCGAACCAATTGCCCTCAAAATTGTAAGTAGAGAAATATTTATATCTATTCTTTTCTAATTTGCAGTTATATATTAGTGCACAATCTTGTCATTTTAATACATAGAGACTTGTCAATGCGATAGTGTTCTATTTGGCTCTTTATCTCTGTCCTTGCCACTCATGAAATGCATTAGCATTTTCATTTGATGAACAACATGTTCCAACATATCACATGTCATAAGATATGAATATGGAAAAAGCGATATTCTGTGCATATTTGATGAATTGAATTCCGTTCAAAACTTGCATGCTTTATTAACATAACAAGATCTTCTAGATACACTAGCTGAAAAAGACAAGTGTTTAGTTCAATTGCAGACCCAGAGAAAGCAAACCCAAGAAACCAAAGTACTAATTATCATCCAACTTTATTTATCCGATGAAGTCCTTATGGATGTAACTGATGAGAAAACTACAGCTAGCTTGTGGCTCAAATTGACATCATTATACACGCTAAAACTGTTCACTAGAACGCTATATCTAAAGTATATCGTGTTTAGCATTTGCATAAAAGAATGTACATTGGTAAAAGACTATCCTGATGAATAGAATTATAAAATTTTGATGAATCTGAGGGATATAAATGTTAAAATTTATGATGAATATTCTACACTAATATTATTATGCTATTTGCCTCATTTTTTTCTTGAATTTCTTCTTCATGCTTTATTTGAGACACACTGTCTTTGGAAGATATGAGATATACTCTTCATCCCCAAAACAAAAGGCTCCATATATGCACACCATAACTTAAAAGCTTGATTATTCCTGATTTGATTATTCCTGGTTTAAGGATTTTTTTGGCGTAAACAAAAGGATAAAAAGAAAGGCTCGTTGATATCTCCTATAAACTCCAAAAATCATCTTTGTAGGTTGCAAAAATCTCATTCTTGATTTAAACAGATTTCCAAAAGACCTTTTTTCTGTTGTTATTCTCATTGTTGAAAATTTGTGTTTTTATTGGCACTTTTCGATCCTACAATTTACACTAGTCATTTTGATCTACACATTGCGAGGCATGATCAGTCATCCATGTTGGCACTTTTCATCTTGTATTATGCATTCCTTCATTCTGTAACTATTGGCTCTTTGGGATCCAAATTCTTGAGACAATAAAGTTGTCTATGCATTCAAGTTTTACAATGTGTATTCAGAAGAACTGAATGGAAAACCAACTGGAGTGACCGATCATGCAGTTTGGTAGGGGTTCCTAGGGTATATAAAGAACTACCCTGCATATAGTGATGCCAGACATAAACAATGTATTTAAACAAGTTTAAGTGATAACCAATAAATTAACCATTGATGGAAATCTAGCTAATTCTGCATTGATGACTTCACAAGATTTAGGTGGTATTAATTGACTAGAAACGCTATATTTCATTTAAATATTGACATGTCTAAATCAAACTTGGCATGCTGTTTTATTTTCCTTCTCTTAATTGCTTCATGATGGCCTTCCTGGTACTCTTGGGGTAATTAATCACACGGGCTTCTTTTGCTTTATGCGACAACCCAACTTCATGTATATTATTCTGTTGAATTTTGTGATGCTTCTCTTTTCTTTTGTTCCTCTTGTTGCTCACTGTAAAGCGTAAAACAATTTCAGATTACCAAGATCAACGTGCTTAAATCTGGATATTGTAAACATCTCACATACATTCTAAATATCTCACATTTTTTCAAATCAATAAACTTAATGTTTGCATGTATGCTAAAATAACATACATATAAAACCATTTCCTCATGTCTGATATATGCATAACAAGATGGTATGATCTAATTATGCATCTGTTATGGTTTGTTTCTTGTAGGATACTT
Source organism: Scilla litardierei (assembly GCA_030789695.1). Classification (NCBI taxonomy): domain Eukaryota; kingdom Viridiplantae; phylum Streptophyta; class Magnoliopsida; order Asparagales; family Asparagaceae; genus Scilla; species Scilla litardierei. The sequence goes on along the minus strand of CM061142.1, from coordinate 423,844,132 downwards.
GAAGGTGTAGTAGACAACAAGCACTTGCAGAATTCTTAACTGGTTACTCAGGCAAGTAGAAAGCCAAGTAAAAAACTGACTGTATCTGGTTCTATTGATCAGTGGTGACATCGCGAGCAGCACATGTGACACAAAACTTCTATGCATCAATTTGTATTACTTCTAGCTCGGAGATTTGAGGGTTAGTCCTAATTCTTTTTATTTTCATTTTTTGTAGGTGGGAGGATATGTTGTGGGATACAAATGCGTAGTTTTTGCAACAGTGAAAGGTGCATGGCACATGGTTCCCAGATATCAAACTATAATGGCATTGCCAATTTTCCTTCATTGCATGCGATGGGCCATTCTTGAGGTGAATGCGTGGACTCCTGGGACTCGAAGTACAAGAAGAAGCTCAGCTGCCGTCTATGGAAGTGCAAGAGAATTTTGTTGAATGTGTTGTCTAAATTGTTAGCATCTACTTCATGTGATTTAATTTCTACTTGCAGTTTATTGCAAATTAAACTTGCTGCATTTCTAACATCAAAACAGTGACCATTCATGCTATTTTTCAAGAAATATTTCTTTAATGACTTTGTGAATTGGTCATGGCATCATCCTTTATTTTGATTTTGATTTTGACTTTTGCAATTTTGGTTGTTTGATTGTGTTTTAATCTCTTCACACTGGCAGTATCAAATATTAATGCAAAAAAGAAAGCAGGAAATGCACAATTTCATCTCAGAGTTTTCACATTATATTTTTTGTATTTTGACTCAGACGAATGTTTTCATGTTGCCTTTTTCGTTGGGCACTGTTTGTGATTGGAAACTTGCCTACAGGTCGCAAGTCTGTATCATGCAGTTTTAAATGAAACCTCTATGCATGGTTCGCAGGAGAGATTAGTCGGTGTCCCAACAGCATAATAGATGTTTCATCGAAATTTTCATTTGTAGGGTAGCTTTGAGACTGCATTCAAAACGAGAACGTGGCAGGGTGGCAGCCTGGTGACCTTGATGCTGCGTTCACACCTTTCAACCTTGATTGTGGCAACCAGGGCTCCATATGATCAGATTCTTAAAGGCCTGTTTTACTGGACGGAACCCCGTTCGCAACTGTGTTTCCGAGTGGGCCAGCTTGATGTGAGAGATGCAAAAATATCAACTGAAAAAGAGACAAAGGAGCCATTGTCTTCTTTCTGTGTGGACACAATAAAAATGCTAGCTAGAAGAAATTTTTCCCCCTATTCGTAAAACCTATTTAAAAACTAATTAGATTATAAGATTGATCTACAGACTCAAGATCGGATTAGCGTCATTCTTCTAGATATTTAAAATTCAGAACTTGCATGCTCTCGGATTGTTTTTTAAGGCCAGATCAGCACAATCCAGACTAGAACCTGCACATCTGATAAACACATCTATCATCAAAATTCATGCATATTACTTAAGCTAGCATCAATATATCTTAAGGCCACTGATTACACACCCTCTTTGCATTTGAAATAAAAGAAAATAGATCGATGGTGGTGGCAGCCGGAGGGGAGGACGGGGAAGCCCGATGCCGAGCCGAGAGGGATGAAAGCCAATTTCCGATGGTGGTGGCCGCCAGAGGGGAGGACGGGGGCATACGATGCCGAGGTGAGAGGGATGAACGCCAATCGTGGCCGCCGGAGGGGAGGACGGGGACGCCCGATGCCGAGGGAAGGCGGGGCGGAAAATAGAGAAGACGGGGGGGGGGGGGGAGAACGAGGAGGGGGTGGGCGAAGGGGGAAACTTGAGAGGGCGGGGGCGCACGAAACCCTCATACGGCGTATGATACCCATTAAACTCATATATATATATATATATATATATATATATATATATATATATATATATATATATATATATATATATATATATATAGTTCGTTTTTGTTTCTCTCTCATTGTTTTTAGAGTGAGAAGCTCCGGAGTGCTGTTCGTTCCCCTCTGGCCGCTCGGCGGCTGGCGCCGGCGATTCGCCGACGGGAGTGGAGTTTCTTCTTCGATTCATCTCCAATTCCTCGCGATGCTCTTGTTTTCGAATCAGCCCCTGAGAGTATTCGGTATTGCGCTACCTCAGATCTGAGGACTGCTTTCGTGCCGCTTCAAATCCGGTGAGGTGGCCTTAATTCTGAGGGGGTGGATCTGAGGATTGCTTTCGTGCTGCTTCAGATCCGGCGGTCCTGAGCCTACTGCAGCTATAGATCAAGAAGTTCACTGATAGATCGGATCAAGATCTCGCTGAGATCTTGATCCTGCGGTGCGTTCGTTCTAACTTTCTCGATCTTGATTTAGTTTGTCTTTGAATCTGAGCTCTTCTTTGATGGAGCCCTTGTGGTTGCTGGAGGTAGCAGCTGGAGATTATGAGGTGGTGGATCTTCTGAGGAGAGATCCGGTTGTCCTGATCCTGTTGCAGCTATAGATCGAGCCTTTGCTGATTGAACGGATCAAGATCTCGTCCGAGATCTTGATCCTGCGGTGCGTTCTTTCTTACTTTCTTGATCTTGATTTAGCTTGTTTTGAATCTGAGCTCTCTGTACATCCTCTTCGTTGAAGATCTTGTGGTGGCTGGAGGTAACTGCTGGAGATCTGAGGACTGCGGTCAAGGATTCCCCTGCTTGAAGCTTTGGAAGGATCAAGATCTCCGATGAGATCTTGATCCGTGGTGAGTCTAGTACATCTCTCTGATTGGTGTATTTTAGATCCGTATATTCCTGGAGCTCCTTGTATCTTGATTCCGAGGTGATTCATTCCATGGCGGATGATATAACAGAGAATCAAGTCGAGCAGGAGATGAATCAGAAGACTGCACTGGGCAATGATAGAGCTGAGGAGGAGGCTACAATTGCTACGGCCAATGATGGTTGGCGCGTGGTTAACCGCAGGAAGGCTGGGCCTAGCACTATGGATAATGTATGGTTGGATGCTAGGAGGAAGCCTCAAGGTCAGAATGGTGGCCAGGCTAACAGTAAAAAGCTTTTGACAGAAGAACTATGAGACCAAAGGTGGAGCTGAAGATCAACCCTCAAGCCCCCAAGAAATCCTGGCTTGAAGTATGCTCTGATAGAAGGACTGCTGGCTCACTAGAAATGGCGTATATTCAGCCGGAGCCTGATGAAGAGGGAATGGCCATGGCCTATATCATAGAGGATCTGCTGGAAGATGCGAGAACACCCTTGTCGGATATGTCCTAGGAGATGTGCCGTTCTACGGACAAATCAAGGCATGGGCTGAAAGATTATGGAACAAACAGGGTATGACAATCTTCTCGAGAGACAACGATTTTTACTTCTTCAGATTCAAGAGCAAGGAAGATAGCGAGGCTGTTTTGTGTGGGGGGGGCCTTGGCTATTCGATGGTAAGCTGGGTGTTTTGCAGCGATGGTCGTCGACGCTTGGCTACGATCGTGATATGCTCTCTTCAATCCCAGTATGGGTGTAATTTCCGTAGCTGCCGCTGAATATGTGGTCGATGCCTATTCTTAACAAAATTTCTAGTGTATTTAGGCAATCCCATGAGCTTGGATAAGGCCACTGCAACCATGGAGCGTTTGGCGTATGCTAGGTGCCTGGTTGAGATTTCGGCCTTGGAGGAGATTCCACACTTTGTCACTGTGAGAGTGGCGGGGGGAGAAGAGATCCAGGTTAAGGTAGCTATCGAAGGGAATCCTCCGAGATGTCACGACTGTAAGTGTTTTGGTCATGTTGCCAAGCAGTGCTCAGCGGGGGGAGGGAGAATTTCTGTGAAGAAGACCGTCAACTTGATGGGTGAAGGTAACTTCAGGGAAGGAACGGGGATAACTGAGGCTAAGTATACCCAGGATGAGGCTCTCGAGGGCGGAAATCTGGATGGGAATGACAAAGATGACAGCAATGCGGAGGAAATACCTGCTGTAGATATAGGGGGATGATAATGTAAATAAATCTGTTATAGATAATAATGTTGTAATAGGACCTGAGGGGGTATCTGAGAAAGGAGATGTAATAACAGAGTTGTATATAGGGAGCTAGCTGTGCCTAGCGGGTGAGAGGACGATTCTCGTCCATGTAAGGGAAATGTGAAACTCCCAGATGATCTTAGGAGGGATCGCATTGTTGAGACCTCTAGTGACTGTAAGAGCTTAGCTGCGACTAGGAGTAGACTGGCTGAGTCTAGCAAAGGGGCCGACATGATCAATCTGGCGCGAAGGATGGTAGTAGGCTGGCTGCTACTAGGAAGGCGAGTAATGTTGAACTTCCTGGTGAATGTAAGGGGCTAGCTGCGACTAGGAGTGGGCTTGTTGTACCATGTGTACAGGGTGATGTAGGGGGGCTAACTCTGACTTGTGATAAGGAGGAGGCCACTCGGGGGGATGTAATCTTGAACCTAATAAGATGGATTGATGAATCAAGGGAAGGGCAGTTTCCCCTTCTCCGAGTAGCAGGGGATTGGCCCCCAAAGAGCCAAGTAACTCGGGCATTCTACCCAGATCCCTGCCGCAATTGCCCATTGAAAGCCCACTCACGGGTAGTAGTAGTAGTAGTAGTATGAAGAGAAGAGTGGGGGATGAATCGTCTGATTCTGATATCGATAGAACGTCTACTCTTACTGTCCTTAATGATGAATGGGTGCTTAAGCAAGAGCAGATTAAGAGCAGTGCTGCTGGTAGAGGGAACAAAGGGAGAAGAATCAGAAGTCCTATTGCTATAAGTGCGTCGTTGGGGTCCCGACGTAGCTCCAGAATTAATGGAGCGCCCCTCATTGGTTGATACGCCTATTATTGTGTGGAATACCCGTGGTCTTAACAATGTTGTAAGGCGGCGTGAGCTTAAGGAGAGGGTGAGGAAGTATAAACCCTCTATTGTTGGGCTCTTGGAAACTAAAGTACTTGCTGATAAAGGCCATCGCATTACCAAATGCTTTCCCAAATCTTTGATTACTGTTGATAATCTCATTGCTCACAGAAACGGTCGGATCATTGTACTTTATGACCTTACTGTATGGTCGTGCACCGTCGAGGACACTTCTGGGCAGCTTATCACTCTCGGGTACAATAACGTTGCAGGATTTGTCATGTACCTCACTGTAGTTTATGCGTTTAACATTGATCGGGATTGGAAAATTTTATGGGATACTATTGTGGCGAACTCAGTCAGGTATAAGGTGAATCCCTGGCTCATTTGTGGTGACTTCAACTGTGTCCGCTATGCCAAAGATAAGATTGGGGGAAGACCTATTGATCATAATGCGGTTGATGATTTTAATAATTGTGTTAATGACAGTGCTTTGCTTGAGATTAGGACCTCGGGTATTCCTATCAGCTGGAATAATAGGGGTATTGGTACCTCGAGGATCGCAGCCATGCTTGACCATGCCCGCTGTGTCAGTGCCTAGATTCAGGATCTCCCTTTTTCCTATTATGAATATGTTGAAGCTGGTACCAGTGATCATGCCATGATGGTTATTCACTTTCATATGACTATGAGAACTGACCCCAAGCCATTTAAGTTCTTTAACGCCTGGACTTCCATGAGCAATTATCTGCATGTTTTGAATAGCGGGTGGAATATTGGGGTCACCGGGAATCCAATGTATAAACTTGTGTTTAAACTCAAATGCCTTAAACCAGTCTTTAGGGATTTGGGGGAGAGCATCGATAGGATGAGCAATGTGGATAAGATCAAAGCTGAGCTTTCACATATTCAAGCTAAACCGAATATTGCTTTTGATGTTTCGATCCAAAGCCAGGAACACAATCTTATTCGCACATTAAATTCTGCTATTGAATCTGAAGAGAGTATGTTGAGACAGAAAAGCAGACAGAATTGGTTACATTTGGGGGATCGAAACTCTAAGTTCTTTTATACTGTTATGAAAGCTCGACAAAATAATAACAATCATAATCATCTTATCAGATCGGATGGTTCTAAAGATGATACCATTGACAAACTCAAAGTCGATGCGCCGAAATTTTTCAAAGAACTCTATAACCAAGATTCCTATTGGAATGTGTTTCTTAAGCTTACTCCCATGAGGAAGTTAACTCCTGAAACTACCAAATGGATTGAACGGCCTATTACTACCGAGGAAATCAAAAAAGCAGTGTTTCTTATTGGGGAAGATAAAGCACCGGGCCCTGATGGGTTTAATGGTTGTTTTTATCAAAAATCTTGGAGTATCATTGGTGATGAGGTTATTGAGGCGGTCCTCTTCAATTTTGAAAAAACCAGAATGCTTCGCCAAGTCAATCATACTTTTTTGACCCTCATTCCCAAGGGGGCAAACCCCTCTGGGTTAGGGGATTATAGACCTATTGCTTGTTGCAATGTGTTGTACAAAATCATCAGTAAGGTGCTTTGCAGGAGGCTTACAGCGGTTGTGTTGGAGCTCATATCTCCTTGTCAGGCTGCATTTATTAAAGGCAAGCTTCTTGCTGATTGTGCTCTCTTGGCCCATGAGTATATTCGTGATTTTAGTAATCCTATGGGGGGGTGTGCTTGTCTCAAGCTTGATCTTCGCAAGGAATTTGACAGTGTGAACATGGAATTCATATATTTTATGCTGCATCGTATGTGGTTTGAAAGTAAATTCAATGGTTGGATCAGTGAATGCATATCTACACCGTCCTTCTCTGTTATGATAAATGGTTCTCCTTATGGTATGTTCCACTCTAACAGGGGGCTGGATAAGGGGATCCGTTGTCACCCAATCTTTTTGTTATTGTCAAGGAAGCATTCTCACTCTTAATGGCCAGAAGTGTTTGTAGTGGTGCAGTTCAGCCAATGAAGCAGAATATGGGGGATAGTACTCATCTCTTGTTTGTTGATGATCTGTTAGTATTTTGTCGGGCCAGCGCTAGATCCTTTGAGGGTCTGAGGGATTTACTTGGCAGTTTTAGACTCTTTACGGGCCTTGATGTCAATTGGAGTAAGAGTGTCGTTATGTTTAGCAAGGGTGCCAAAGACCCTGGACGTTTGGCTGACATTCTTGGTGTTCGTCGTATGAATGGTTTGTCGTCCAACTTGGGTCTACCTCTCTCATCTCATTATCCTAAACCATCCATGTTTGCTAGACTGATTGATAAGTGAAGTAACAGGTTACAGGGTTGGGCGTCCTCTTTGCTATTTATTTCTGGGCGTATAGAGCTTGTCAGATCTGTCATCTATGGCATGGTTTCCTTCTGGTTGCAGGCTTTTTGTATTCCAAAATCAGTATCTTGCTCAATTAATGGTCTTTGTAGAAGGTTTATTTGGGGAAAATCTTCCTTTTGGGCTTGGAAAGATATTTGTTTACCTAAAGCTGAAGGTGGTGTTGGGCTATGGTATCTTGCGGATATTAATATGGCTTATGGTGTTCGATTGACTTGATGTCTGCTTACTCACAACGGGTTGTGGGCCTCCTTTATAAGGAAAAACTATTTCACTGGTTTGGGCTTCTTTAGAGAGACTGGCACCCCCACTAATTCTGGGACTTGGAAGTTCCTTCTCTATTGTCGTAGATATTCTAGGAATATTATTGGGTGCACTGTCAGGAATGGGTGTTCTACTCTGTTTTGTACAATAGCTGGTTGCCTTGTGGGCCTCTTTGTGCCTCCTGGGATGTTCCTGTTGGGGAGGAAATAAAGAAAGTTTGTGACTATTGGAGTGGTGATAGCTAGGTTGATAATGAGTATATCAGAGCGGTTAGGCCTTTGATCATGTAGTATTTGATCACTCCTAGGGAGGACGAATGGGCTTGGAGAGAGGGATATACCAACTCTCTTAGGAGTGTGTAGGATGGAACGAGGACCAGGCAAACCAGATTCCCGTATCACAGGTTTATTTGGTATAAAGGGCACATTCCCAAGATGGCTATTACTCTACTTAGACGAATTCATCACAAACTTCTCACTAGGGACATACATACTCGTTGGGGGGTGGGGACGGCTCCTGGTTGCGAATTATGTAGTGATGGTTTGGAGGAGAGCATTGATCATATATTTTTTGAGTGTGACTACTCGAATTACATTCTCTGCAGAAGTTTCCTTAAGATGGGAATTCTAGATCTGGTTCCTTCTTCCCTTCACGGGGTTTGTGACACCATCACTGACAAGTACAGAAGTTCAGATAGCTTGGGGGTCTTGGCCAAGCCTGTTATTACAGCGATTGTTTGGCATATATGGAGAGAGCGCAACAACATGATCTTTGATGGCTCTACAAGATCTAGGACCCAGTTTTTTGATGATATTGCGGCGGATGTAAGGGTCGCGCTCTGCAACATAGACAGGGGCGATGCCTCAGATATCTCCCCCTTGATCAATTGGGGGCTGGCGGGTCGTATGGAAGGCCTTTGAGGAGTTTGTTTTGGTTGTATATTATTGGGACCTATGGCGGTGATGAGGAAAGGTAATTGAGGGTGACGGCGCTTGTGCCCTATCCCCTCTTTACCTTTTTTCTGAACCTATATAGGTTCCTTTGTATAGTTTTTGATTCAATATAGACACTCATTTACTCTTCAAATATATATAAAGGTAATTGATGGTGACATACTCAATATTATTGTCTCGGTTCTGGGCACGCCTATCTGCTTGGACCGTGCAATGGCGAAATTGGAGCGTCTATCATATGTGAGGTGTTTAGTGGAGGTTGATGCAAAGAAATCGCTGCCAAAATCTATGTATGTTGAGTTAGATGAAGGGGATGTTATTACTATTGCTACTAAGTTTGAGGGGGATCCTCCGCGCTATAGCCACTGTGTATGCTTTGGTCATACAAATGCCAAATGCCCTGATACCGTAAATCTTCCTTCAATCCAAAGAGAAGAGACTGTAACTCATATGGTATACAAGCCGCTGATTGCTGACTCTACCGCCTCTAATCAAGGTACTGGAGAATTAAATTCTACATCAACCTCTTCGGTACAAAGTCCTGCTAACATACAACATGTGGAGGACATTGTGCAAAGTCCAAATAAGGAGGACATTGATGAAGGAGGGGAAATAGGTTGTGTGGATCATGTGCAGGTTGATGCTGTAGCCACTAATTGCAAAACAGCTGAAGTCCCTACTTCAAAGGGCAAAGGCAAGGTGATGGACCTGTCGCTGGCTCGCGAGAGTGACACCCTCAACAATAGTACTGGTGACCCAATCGTCCGGTTGATGGGGATAATAAGGGAGCGGATGCTGCTTCATCCCAGGAACAACCAAATCTGCCTGTTGCCCATCCAATAAACGTAGTAAAGCCATCACTAGAAGAAGGAAATGAAGCAGAGATTGAGACAATGCCAGAAATTCAATCAATGATCAATCCTGAGTTTGAAGATGAGCAGGAGGAGCTAGGCCTTAATCTGGGAACCTTGAAACATCATGCCTCCTCAAAACCGGTACAAGCAGTTAAGGTTCGTAAAAGTTCGCGACTGAACAGTAGCCAGTTGCGAGAACACCCCAACTCCTCTTAATGACTGTGTTCATCTGGAACACGAGGGGCCTCAATAACTCAGTGAGGCGTAGGGACCTTAAAGACAGGCTTAGAGTTCTGAAACCGAAAATGGTTGCCTTGCTGGAAACTAAGCTTAAGGGAAATAATATCAGAATAATATCTTGTTTTCCTAATAACTGGGATATTATTGACAACTACTCCATGCATCATGGGGGTTCCTTGATTAGTGTTGACCCAAGTGTATGGCATACTCAAAAGCTCTTCTCCTCTACTCAACACATAACTCCGAGATGCAAAAATGCTGGCAGCCTCACTGTAATACTAATAGTGGTTTATGCTCTTAACACTAGCACTGAAAGACGGATTCTGTGGCAACACCTACGTGGGGAAGCTATGGCCTTAAACGGAGAAGCATGGTTAATAGGAGGGGATTTTAATTGCATCCTCTACACGAAAGACAAGATAGGTGGGCGTAAGCTGGAAGATAACATGGTGGAGGATTTTTATAATTGTGTCAATGCTTGCTCACTTCAAGACCTGAAGAGTGCAGGTTCCAGGCTGACCTGGTGCAACAAAAGAATTGGAAGAGGGAGAATTGCTACTCAATTGGACATGGTGCTTTGCAACAATGAATGGATCACCAAGCTTACGGAATCTTTTATTGAATACCTTGATCCACATACTAGTGATCACTCCCCCATGGTGATCAATTTGCACACCCAGGTACCCTCAAACCCCAAGCCATTTAAATTCTTTAATCACTGGACAAAATGGGCAGGTTTCAATGAACTTTTGGAATAAAATTGGAATCAGCAAATTATTGGCACTCCAATGTATTGCATGGTTCAAAAGCTCAGGCTCCTTAAACCTATATTGCGCTCTTGGGCTAAACATCAGGAGGCCGATCACGATATTCCCGTATGTCGCAAGGCATTGGTGGAGGTAAGATCTGACCCAGCTATCCACCTGAATGGTGACCTTCAACATAAGGAGCAGCAGTTATCATACAAACTGGCTAGTTTATTGGAGATGGAGGAGGAAATGTACCGGCAGAGAAGTCGTCAAGATTGGCTAAGCCTTGGGGACAGAAATACAAAGTTTTTTTACACAGCGATGTGTAGGATCCCATCACGTGATGATGGAGGATCGAAAGAGAGAAGAGACTTACATTAGCGTATGCTTCACTGTAATCTCTGAACTTTGCCCTTGGAGTTGCCACAACGGTCGGTACTTCGTCACAGAGGATCGAAGCAGCGTTTCACCGTCTAAATCTCTACTTGGATGGAGAACTTTAATGGAAGGGAGAAGAGGAAAGAAGATTGCCTTATGCAAACTTATGGCATGAAGGATTAGCCTTAAATGCCTTACCCTTGGGTCCTATTTATATGCTTTAGGGGTAGTTATTGTAGGAAATAACTACATATAAGCTTATTAGCTTATATTAACACCCTTGCTTATCCTCTTCTTCATGCACTTATCAAGTGCCTTTATGCACTTATAAAGTGACTTTTTCCACTTATCGAGTGGTCCTTTTCACACAAGAAAAGGTTCCCTTCGCACATGCTTTCATGTACGCGACATCCGAGGTCCATAGACCCTCATACATCCCCTAATGGGTGTATACATGTCATCCATATCCAACATCTCCCTCTCACACTTGAGGGGATTGTAAGGAAACATCTTTTCCTTTATGTTCTTCTATTTATCATACTGAGAAATAGACCGTGTGACCGTCATGCGCATAGAGTCCGTTGTTGTGCACTTGTTAGAGATACACAACACTCCTTGGGGTGCAAAGTTGAGTAGATCAACGCATGTTTTACCCTAGATTATTTCTTGACATTTCTTTTACTTTATATTCAACAATTGAATCCTATCTGGATTACAATAGGCTGGCCAGCTTTGAATCTCTAAAGTCCAAATGTAAATATGAAATTAATCTTCCTCTTCTTGCGATCCTTTCGATCTTGACTTGACTCGCTTTTCTAACATGCCCTGCCGGACCGAATTGACCATAGTCCATAAGCAACATTTTAAGATAGCGATCACACAGTCAAATCTAAAGGAACCAATTAGAGTCCATAAGGGTAAGAAGTTAAGACCCATGTGGTCTTTGGGTCTCACATAATAGTAAACACAATTACTATTCTAACCCAATGGTCAAATGCATACGTAGTAGGAATATGTATTACAACATCACTCTTTTCCCAGGGAGCGTATGTCTTAATGATGTTGTAAGGATGATGATCAGACACCACAATGTCTGACTTTGAGTCCCTTTTACTACTCAGTAATTTCCTGGACCCACATCCCGCATAAGACAGATAAGATTTCAAAAAATCTTCTTAGATCTTTGTAAGCATCCATATGATGCAGATCTTTCATACGACCATCTTGTTTAAGTCATGACTCTAAATCATCCGTCTGACGATTTTGACTTTAAACAGGTCTCATATTTATCTTATCCGTCTGATAGAATAAAGGCGGTTGCTCATGTGAGAGAGCCAACCTCAATCTGTCCGACATACTAGAAAAACATAGCTGAGATTAAAAGAAATGTACACAAACATTTTCAAGAAACTCATATGCAATGTTAAAAAAAAATTATTCTTTTATTAAATTTGATCTTTCATAGACATGGGAATATACATTGATACAACTCAGCTCTTACGCAATCCTTGAGATGATAAGTGTTTGTAAAACACATCTCAGGGGATCGCCTTCGTAAGCAGATCTGCCATCATCTCATGTGTAGATATGTACCTTATGTCTATCTTCTTGTTCTTATCATAGTCTTTTACAAATTTGTAGCGGATATCAATGTGTTTGGTCTTACAATGGAATTTTGGATCTTTGACATAGGCTATAGATGCTTGACTGTCACTGTATATTGGTACAGCACCTGAGTCACTTGCATCAATTAGCTTGTCTAAGAATCTCCTAAGCCAAACAGCTTCTTGGACCGCCATGCTAAATGCTACAAATTTGGCTTCCATAGTTGAAAGTGCAATGCAGGATTGCTTTTTGCTACTCCAGGATATTGCACCAGATCCGAGTAGAAAAACATGTCCTGAGGTCGATCGTCACTCATCGAGATCACCCGCCCAATCAGCATCAGTGTAGCCTTCGAGCCTCAAGGTATTTCCTTGATAGCATAAAGCATAGTCCGCAGTCCCTTTAAGATACCGCATTATCCTCTTAACCGCTTTCCAGTGTGTTTGCCATGGATTGAATTGGTAACGACGTACCATTCCAATGGCAAAACAGATGTCCGGTCTTGTACACATCATAGCGTACATAAGACTACCAACTGCACTGGAATATGAAACTTTTTCCATAATTTCCTTTTCCTTTTGGTTCTTAGGACACATCTTCAGACATAAATTATCGCATTTGCTTATTGGAGTATCAATGGACTTACAGTCCTGCATATTAAAACGTTCTAGAACCTTCTTTATATAAGTCTCTTGTGAAAGAGAAAGAAGTTTCTTCGAACGATTCCTTGAAATCTTAACTCCAAGGATATATGTGGCTTCTCCCATGTATTTCATCTCAAAAACTAATGAAAGCCAAGCCTTGATATCCATCACAAAGCCAGTGTCATTTCCGGCTATTAAAATATCATCTACGTATAGAGACATAATAACATACTTGCTTTTAATCCTCTTGATATATACACAGTTATCTTCATCAAGCATGGTAAAACCATTTGATAAGACAACTTCTTGAAATCGTATATATCATTGCCTCGAGGATTGTTTAAGACCATATATGGATTTACGAAGTTTACAAACCTTATGTTCGTTTCCTTCTTTTACAAACCCTGTTGGTTGTTCCATATAGATCTCCTCGTCCAATTCTCCATTGAGAAAGGCAGTCTTTACATCCATCCGATGTAATTCGAGGTCTAAGCAAGCTACCATAGCCAGAATCAGGCGAATCGAGGTAAAACGAACAACAGGTGAGAAGGTCTCTTCGTAGTCTATCCCTTCCTATTGCGTAAAACCTTTCGCGACAAGGAGAGCTTTATATCTATCTATAGAACCATCAGCCTTATGCTTGATCTTGAGAACCCATTTGTTCCCAATAGCTCTACGTCCTCTGGGTAAGTCAACCAAGTCCAAGACTCGGTTAATTTTCATGGATTCTAATTCCTCCTTCATAGCTTCCATCCATTTGTCTTTTTCAGGGCATGATACTGCCTGTTTGAAAGTAGCAGGCTCGTCATCATCTTGTAGTAAAGTCATAAAGTTTTGTGGGAATTCATCATCAAATCTTAGAGGAGTTAACCTTGTACGACTACTACGTCGCATTTGAGATTCTTCAAGTCCTTGTTGACTCGAAATTGGATCAATTCTAATATTACTCCCACTTGGAATGTGATTAGAATTGCTCCTACTTGGATCATTATTCCTATATGGAATAGGATTCGCATCATTCGTATCATCCATTGGTGAAGGTTGAAACGTATTTTCGTCTTCACCAAGAATTCTCCCACTCGAATGAGGTAATCCTTCTTGATCATAAATCTTAAATAGAGATAAGTCCTAACTTATCTCGCCCTGTCTTGGAAACTCATTTTCCAAGAAAGTAACATCCCTCGACTCAAATTCAATCAGTCCTCCATTGTCTTCCTGACCAATGAAAACATAACCTTTGGACTTTTCTGCGTATCATATAAAGATACATTTCCTCCCCATTGGCCTAAGTTTGCCATACTTATGGGAGGAAATATGTGCGTAGGATGCACACCCCCAAGGTTTTAATATGCTTAAGTCAGGAGACCTTTGGTTCCACAACTCATAAGGAGTAGAGCTAACTGATTTCGAGGGTACGTGATTCAAGATGAAAGTAGCTGTCAATAATGCATCACCCCAAAAGGTGATTGGCAAGTTAGCTTGCGCCATCATTGAACGGACCATTTCCATCAAAGTCCTATTCCTCTTTTCAGCAACTCCATTTTTGTGGAGTATAAGGCATAGTTATTTGATGAACTATGCCCTTTTCATCACAAAGTTCCATAAAACTTGCTGATTGATATTCACCGCCTCTATCGGTTTGCAAGACCATAATCTTGCGATCTAATTGATTTTCCACTAAACTCATATAGTTTTTAAAGCAGGTTAATGCTTCACTTTTGTGGGATATCAAATAGATATGTCCGAATCGGGTGAAGTCATCAATAAAAGTGATGAAGTAGGACTTTCCGCGTCTTGTCTTGACATTCATCGGACCACATATGTCTGAATGGATTAGCTGTAATGGAACTTCGGCCCTTGTGTCGGTTCCAAATGGCTTGCGACAAGATTTCCCTACAAGGCAATGTTCGCAAGTCGACATTTCGACCTTTGAAACATTGGATAGAAGGCCACGTTTGGAATTTCTATCCATACGTGTTGGTCCAATGTGACCAAGCCTTGCGTGCCAACAAATTACATCAGATTCATAAATCGAAGAATTTGTAACAAGGAAATTTTCATTAAAATTCGAGGAATCGTACATCGTATTTAAAGAATCCTTTAAAAACATACACAGAACCAATTACAGAATTATTACAAGACAAATCCACAGTACAATTATGAAAAAAACAATTATAACCAAGACCCATTAAGACGACCACAGAAATTATATTCCTTTGAATATCCGGAGCGAAGAGAACATCATATAGTAAGATAGTGCGGCCGTTGTCCAAGACGAGCTTGCACGTCCCAATGCCTTTCACTTCAACACGTGTGTTGTTTCCTACATATATCCACTTTGTTCCTTGGGGTATCCGGTGATACTCCACGAAGGACCATCTGTCCCTTGCTATGTGGTCGGTGGCACCTGAATCAATTATCCAAAAAGGATTAGATTCTACAAGAAATATTGAACTAGAAACACATATGTAACTAGTATTATTACAAGTTACATTGTCGCCTCCATCCGTACATGAACGGGCATAGTGACCTAACGTGTTGCACTTGAAGCACTTGATCCTCTTCAAGTCTTTCTTCTTGTGCCATTTCTTGTTCCCACCCTTCTGTTTGGGTTTCTTGGTAGACACTGGTTGCTTTTGCTGGTCATGAGCAAACTTCGAGTGATGTTTACGTTTCTTTCCCCCGTGTGAGGAACTAGCAACCATGTGCACTTCTCCACTTGGCTTGTTGGCCGCAAGCTGCTCATCCTCTAACTCGAGGTGCTTAGAAACATCATTGAAGTTCTTGATGCTCTCATTATGAGTGAGATGCATCTTCATGTTGTCCCATTCGATTGGTAGGGAACGTATGACCGCTTGGATTTGTTGCTCATCAGTGATCATATGACCTGCATCCTTTAACTCTGAAATAAGATTCGCCATGAGTCGTAGATGCATTCCCATGGAATGATCTCGACGCTTTTTATACGAATCGAATTTTATAGTTAAAGAGCGAAGTTTGGTCACCGAGGTGCCACCAAACTTCTCCTCTAGCTTGGAACATATGTCCATAGCTAGGTCATATTCTCGGAAGATTCGCATTATGTCGTCTGCCATACTTGACAGCAACGTAATGCGAGCAATCTTGTTCTTCCGAGACCAAGCATCAAAAGCTTCCTTGTCTCTTCTGTGTTGGGTTGTAGTGCCTAACTCAGGTTCAATCATTATGTTCTTCAAAGTTTCGAGCACATCTTGCTCCTCTCGAACATATTGTATCTTCATAGACCATAGTTTGTAATTATCGCCGTTGAGTTTTTCACCTTTGTTTAACTCAGCGACGATGTTCTTAGTAGTGGAAGACATTTTAGTTTTCAAATGCTGCAAAAGACATAAAACAAGTTTGATCAAAAACATTGTATAAAGTTTTCATTTGATAAGTTACTTTCGAAAAAATATTGAAGATGTTGCTCTAGAATCGGAAAGGTCATTTTGATGCCAATCACCATCTAGAACAACTTTCAATATTTCCCCATCACTTATCAAACAATAGTACTCTTACAGTACTTGCAGCGAAAAAGCGTTTTAGAAAAAAAACCTTTTTTGAAAACGTATTTTGCAAACATATTTTGCAAAAGTATTTTGCAGCGGGAGGTGTTGGCCTGCCCCGGCCATCGCCGGGGTCGATCCGTGGCCGTGCCAAGGTCAGATTCTCCCCCCCGTAGGGATCCAGGTCCTCCCCCCTTAGGGGGCTTTGCCGAAGGCAACAGCCGTCGGCTCCGTAGGGGCCGGACATGCAAGTGGCTGGGGCCGAGGCCGCCAGCACTGCAGGGCTTCTCGGCCTGGCCCTGGCCTCTGCCAGGGTCGGCCTGGCCCTGGCCACGGCCAAGGCCGGCCTTGGCCTGGCCCTGGTCGAGGCCAGGGCTCCCCTTGGCCCTGGCCCTGGCCACGGCCAGGGCCGGCCTCGGCCAGGCCCTGGACACGGCCAGGGCCGGCCAGGGCTCCCTAGCCGAGGCCAGAGCTCCCTGGCCCTGGCCTTGGCCACGGCCAGGACCGGCCCGGGCCTGCCTGGCCCTGGCAGAGGCCAGGGCGCCTTTGCCAGGGCCCTCTGCCCTGGCCTCTGTCAGGGCCGGCCATGGCCCTGGCAGAGGCCAGGGCCAACCAGGGCCCTGGCCCCTCGGCCAGGGCCTCTGCCCTGGCCGAGGACAAGGCCGGCCATGGCCGGCCTCCTTGGAGTCCGGCCGCACACCCCCCTATGGGGGGTGGTCTTGGTTGTTATTGGCCGAAGCCAACCCCTTCCCCATTGGGGAGGGGGGTGCATCATACACCAAAGAGACACGTGTTCATCTTCTCCGATGAGAAGTTTTGAAACCACCTTCTTCTCCGATGAGACACCCGTTCATCGAGAAAGTGGTTATGCTTCAATGGCCGTGTGCCAAAAAAAATAACACACCTTCTAGACCATAAACTTCACGCTCTACATGAAGAGAGTTCACATTCCCTATTGAATGGAGACTCAGCATCCATGAGGAGTGCGAGTTTGGCGAGATGAACGGTTAGTTCTTCCCGTCACGGAGAGTTCTTGCCATATCCGTAATGACAAAAGACCCTAACATGAAAAGAACAACTTTTATGTTCTCTCCGTCACGATGCGCTCATACCATATCCATAATGGAAGGAAACTCATTCGTGAAAGAGACAACGCGTCATTCATCGGTGAGACCGGAGCGAACCCGTATGGCTCTGATACCACTGTAGGATCCCATCACGCGATGATGGAGGATCGAAAGAGAGAAGAGACTTACGTTAGCGTATGCTTCGCTGTAATCTCTGAACTTTGCCCTTGGATTCACCACAATGGTCGGTACTTCGTCACAGAGGATCAAAGCAGCATTTAACCGTCTAAATCTCTACTTGGATGAAGAACTTTAATGGAAGGGAGAAGAGGAAAGAAGATTGCCTTATGCAAACTTATGGCATGAAGGATTAGCCTTAAATGCCTTACCCTTGGGTCTTATTTATAGGCTTTAGGGGTAGTTATTGTAGGAAATAATTACATATAAGCTTATTAGCTTATATTAACACCCTTGCTTATCCATCTTCTTCATGCACTTATCAAGTGCCTTTATGCACTTATAAAGTGACTTTTTCCACTTATCGAGTGGTCCTTTTAACACATGAAAAGGTTCCCTTCATGCTTTCATGTACGCAACATCCGAGGTCCATAGACCCTCATACATCCCCTCATGGGTGTATACATGTCGTCCATATCCAACATTATGAAGGTGAGGCAAGGGCGCAACAACCTGGGGCACCTAATCAATCCAAATGGGGAAAAAATTGGGACCTTTGAAGAGCGACAATATGAAGCCCCAATATTCTACGCGGATTTATATAACCAATCTCATTAATGGCGGATCTTTCCAAAGCTGGTTACTAAACGTATTATTACTAAGGAGGCAGCCAAGTGGTTTGAGAGGAGAGTCTCTAAAGAAGAGATTAAAAATGCTGTCTTTCAGATAGGTGCTGATAAGGCCCCGGGGCCCGATGGATACAATGCCTATTTTTACCAAAGAAACTGGAACCTCATTCAAGATGATGTAGTGAATGCGGTCCAGTCATTTTTCAGAACTGGGAAGTTACTTGGGCGTATAAACCTCACTTTCCTAACCCTAGTTCCTAAAGGAGCCAATGCTACAGGTCTAGGAGACTATAGACCTATAGCCTGTTGTAATGTGCTCTATAAGACTATCGGCAAGGTCATATGCAACATGCTTAGAGAGGTGATCCATGAGCTTATAACCCCCAATCAGTCTGCCTTCCTCAAAAATAGACTTCTTGCAGACTGTTCCTTGCTACCACATGAGCAGATTAGGGATTTCAGTAACCCTATGGGGGCAAGGGCGAGCATCAAATTGGATCTGCGAAAGGCTTTCGACAGTGTGAACAGGGAGTTTATTTACTACATTCTCCATCGCATGGGACTCGGACGCACATTCACCATTTGGATTCAGGAATGTATTTCAACCCCTACCTATTCAGTTATGGTAAATGGTACACCAACAGGAGACTTTCAGGGAAACAGAGGGCTGAGGAAAGGTGATCCCCTTTCTCCGTATCTTTTTGTCATACTTATGGAAGCCTTCTCCATTCTGATGAACAAAGCCATTTCCCAGAGGACCATTCTTCCCATGAGGCGGGTAGGTTCTATCTCCCACCTACTGTTCACAAATGATCTCCTGGTTTTCTGCAGGGCTAATCCCTGCTCACTAAGGGGTCTCCACAACTTGCTGGTAGATTTTTCAAATCTTACCGGGCTGCAGGTCAATTTGGATAAAAGTTCTGGGATATTTAGTAAGGGTACTAAACAACCGGCCGAGCTGGCGGCAATGTTGGGGATCAAAATTGTTACGACCATCACTACATACTTGGGACTCCCCCTTTCATCTAAATACCCCAAATCTCAAATGTATAGCAGATTGGTGGACAAATGCAAGAAAAGGCTGATGGGATGGACTTCATCGTCGCTATCCATTGCGAGGAGGATAGAACTAGTAAGGAATGGCATTCATGGAATTGTATCCTTCTGGATGCAAGCTTTCAGGATCCCCTTAACTATCCTCCGATCTATTTCGAGGGCCTGCAGAAAATTCATATGGGGATCTACCCGTATCTGGGCGTGGAGGGACATCTGCAAGCCCAAAGATGAGGGCGGGGTGGGACTTCGGCTGCGTACACATCTAAACACTGCCTCGGGTGTCAGACTTACATGGAGAATTCTATCTAAAGAGGGGCTATGGGCAAAATATATGGGTCAGACCTATGGGGATTCGGACAGTTTTTTTGGACCCTCTGGTGTTATCACTCATTCCAGCACATGGAAGTTTCTCTTACAGTGCAGAAATTATACCCAAAAACTTGTCAAAAGAGAGGTGAATGATGGCACGTCCAATCTATTTTGGCATGACAACTGGATTCCCTGTGGACCTCTCAAGAACCTCTATGATCCCCCTGAAGGCGAAGGTATGAAGACGGTTAGAGACTACTGGCGCGGAACTAACTGGGCAAATGACCCGACTATTACTCATTTACAGCCGCCGCTTCACTCTGTCCGCCTGAAGATGGGAGTGGACGCATGGCGATGGTGCCCTGGGGATGAATTCAGCTTCCAAGCGGCCTGGGGTGGTGTGCGAAGTCGAGGCAATTTCTTCCCGTTCCACAGACTTGTTTGGTTTGGGGGATGTATACCGAAAATGGCCTTGTCATTGCTGCGAGTGTTCAATGGCAATTTAATGACAAAGGATAAACTTAAGAGGTGGGGTGGAGATAAACACAGCTTGCGTCCTATGCAGTGGGGAGCATGAAGAAAATGTTGGCCATATATTTTTTGAATGTGATTACTCGCAATACCTATTAAACAGAAGCCTCTTGAAGCTTGGAGCTGTAGCGGGAACATTGCCCACTCTGCTAGATATCAGAAACTTTTACCTGGGGAACTATGGGGGGAAGGACACACTGAGCAGATTAGCCAAGACGGCTCTAGCGGCTATAGTCTGGCATGTTTGGAATGAGAGGAACAGAAGAATTTTTAATAACATCAGCAGAAGCAACATACTCCTATTTGAGGACATCGCAGCAGACGTTAGGATCACTCTAAAAGACAAAGATCTGGATGGAGAAGACGCAGTTGAAGCATTGGCAAATTTGGGTTTCCGATATATGGGTTGACTTGTAGCTCCTTTCCGAGTGTTTAGAACCTTCATGTATTTTTATGTGAGGCTTGAACTATTATACTTGCTAAGTTTTAGGGACTAGGATTTGATAGTAGGAAGTGATGGCGCTTGTGCCCTATCCTTTCTCTATTAAAAACCTATCCCTAATGCGAAGCACATTGTATTGTTTTTGTACAGATTGAAATAAAAACTAACACTTACTCTCCTATATATATATACTAGTCATTACCCGTGCCCATAGGGCACGGTTTATTTAATTGCTGAGTTTTTCTCCCCCACAAATTTCAAGTTCCCCCAAATTTCAAGTTTTCCCACAAAATTTCAAGTTTCCCCCCAAATTTAAGTTTTCCCCAAAAATTTAAGTCCCTCCAAAATTGTCATTACCACCTAGGACAAACTTGCCACGTAGGACAAAGCTTTGTCCTAGTAGGAAAAGATTCAAAATTTTCATAGAACTGGAAAAAAATGGTCGGAAGGGGGGGAATAAAAAGTGTGGGTGGGTGTGTGGGGAGGGTCCATGGGCAAAAATACAAAAACCAGGGTTGTATGTGCAAAATTCCCCACCTCCTCTTTTATCCCTCAAAATCTCATCTCTTATATTTTCTCTTATCCAATTTCCCGGTTTTATATAATAGATATCCAAATTCTCTTATCCAATTTCTCATGTCCAAATTCTCTTATCAATTTCTATTGATAACATCCGTCTTTTATATAATAGATATCTCTTATCCAATTTCTCTTGCACAATATCTCTTATCCAATTTCTCTTGATAACATCTCTCGTTTGTAATATAGATATCTCTTATCCAATTTCACTTGATAACATCACTCTTATCCCATTGGATAAGATATATTGGACATGAGAAATTGGATAAGATATATTGGACATGAGAAATTGGAAAAGGGATATCTATATTATAAAAGAGGGATGTTATCAAGAGAAATTGGATAAGAGATATTGGACAAGATAAATTGGATAAGAGATATCTATATTATAAAAGAGGGATGTTATCAAGAGAAATTGCATTAGAGATATTGGACAATAGAAATTGGATAAGAGTGATGTTATCAAGTGAAATTGGATAAGAGATTTCTATATTATAAAAGAGGGATGTTATCAAGAGAAATTGGATAAGAGATAGTGGACAAGAGAAATTGGATAAGAGATATTGGACAAGAGAAATTGGATAAGAGATATCTATATTATAAGAGAGGAATGTTATCAAGAGAAATTGGATAAGAGATATAGAAAAAGAGAAATTGGATAAGAGATATCTATAATATAAAAGAGGGATGTTATCAAGAGAAATTGGATAAGAGATATTGGACATGAGAAATTGGATAAGAGATATCTATATTATAAAAGAGGGATGTTATCAAGAGAAATTGGATAAGAGATATTGGAAAAGAGAAATTGGATAAGAGATATCTATATTATAAAAGAGGGATGTTATCAAGAGAAATTGGATAAGAGATATTGGAAAAGAGAAATTGGATAAGAGATATCTATACTATAAAAGTGGGATGTTATCAAGAGAAATTGGATAAGAGATATTGGACATGAGAAATTGGATAAGAGATATCTATATTATAAAAGAGGGATGTTATCAAGAGAAATTGGATAAGAGATATTGGACAAGAGAAATTGGATAAGAGATATCTATATTATAAGAGAGGGATGTTATCAAGAGAAATTGGATAAGAGATATCTATATTATAAAAGAGGGATGTTATCAAGAGAAATTAGATAAGAGATATTGGACTAGAGAAATTGGATAAGAGATATCTATATTATAAAAGAGGGATGTTATCAAGAGAAATTGGATAAGAGATATTGGACATGAGAAATTGGAAAATAGAAATTGGATAAGAGTGATGTTATCAAGAGAAATTGGATAAGAGATATCTATATTACAAACGAGAGATGTTATCAAGAGAAATTGGATAAGAGATATTGGAGAAGAGAAATTGGATAAGAGATATCTATTATATAAAAGAGGGATGTTATCAAGAGAAATTGGATAAGAGAATTTGGACATGAGAAATTGGATAAGAGAATTTGGATATCTATTATATAAAAGAGGGATGTTATCAAGAGAAATTGGATAAGAGAATTTGGACATGAGAAATTGGATAAGAGAATTTTGATATCTATTATATAAAAGAGGGAAGATATTCCCCCCTTTCGAACATTTTTTTATATTACTTTGAAGATTTTGAATCTTATCCTACTAGGACAAAGCTTTGTACTACGTGACAAGTTTGCCCTAGGTGGCAATGACAATTTTGAGGAAACTTCAATTTTGGGGGAAACTTCAATTTGGGGGGAAACTTGAAATTTTGTGGGACAACTTGAAATATGTGGGGGGGAAACTCAGCCATTAAATAAACCGTGCCCTATGGGCACGGGTAATGACTAGTATATATATATATATGAATCAAATTTCGGATGCAGGAGGAGGTGACCTGGTGACGAGTGCTGGAGCATCAACAGCTGGCGGCCTGGGCTCAGGTGATGTCTTCGACAAAGGGAAAGGCTACGGCGACCCTCCTTTACTAGGCACAGATTCGGAGGGATGGACAAAGGTGGATCATGGCCGGAGGAAAGCTTCATTCTCAACCTGATCAAATCGGAGGGAATAGAAGAGGAGGTTTGAGGAATTTGAATGCAAATCGGTGGGTGTATATATATATATATGTATGTATGTATGTATATATGTATGTATGTATGTATGTATATATATAGGAATCAAATTTCGGAGGCAGGGGGAGGCGACTTAGTGACGGGTGCTGGAGCATCAACAGCTGGCAGCCTGGGCTCAGGTGATGTCTTCGACAAAGGGAAAGCCTACGGTGACCCTCGTTTACTAGGGACAGATTCGGAGGGATGGACCAAGGTGGATCATGGCAGGCGGAAAGCTTCATTCTCAACCTAATCAAATCGGAGGGAATAGAAGAGGAGGTTGGAGGAATTTGAATGCAAATTGGTGGGCTGATTCATCACGAGCTGCACAGGGCCTTGGTGCTAGAGTTCCTCGCTCAACAGCAACATTCCCAGCCAACACCCGCAAGGTGTTCGACAAAATTCCTGTAAGGCCACAAACTGAAATCCGAATTAATTCAGACGCTGGGAAGAGATCGTGGGTTGAAATTTGCTCCCCTAGACGTATGTATGATGATCCCCTAGTGATGTCCCATATCCCCCCCAGTTATTGGAGATGATGGTACTCTCAAAGCTAAAGTTGCGGCCACTCTTGTTAAATGCGGAGCCTCACATTGGAGCAATACCCTTGTCAGGTATGTTCTTGGTGATGTCCCCTATTATGGGCAAATCAAATCATGGATAGAACGTCTATAGAAGCTGAAGGGTCTTCGTATTTTTAGTCGAGAAAACGGGGGTTTTTACTTTCATTTTGAGAATGGCGTAGATTGTGAAACCATACTTCAAGGCATGCCATGGTTGTTTGACGGTCGCCTAGTTATTCTCCAATGATGGAGCCTGACTATGAAGCATGAGAGAGACTTCCTCACTACGGTACCAGTTTGGATTCATCTTCATCATATGCCTCTCTCTATATGGATGCTTGACAAACTTAACATTATTGCTAGCACCGTCGGTATTCCTATATGCCTGGACGGAGCCACGGCCAATCTTGATAGGATCCAGTATGCTAGTTGCCTTGTTGAAGTTGACGCAAAATTCCCTTTACCTAAGAATGTTTTGGTGGAGTTGGACGTTGGATCACCGTTTACCATTGATGTAAAGTATGAAGGGGATCCCCCTAGGTGTTGTGATTGCTTTTGTTTTGGTCATACCGACACCCAATGCCAACAAAAAGTCCCCCATTAAGCCCCCTTCAATCCTACCTGTTGCAGATAGAGGCGCTCCCAAAGAGAAGGCTCAGTCCGAACCCAGTGGGGCTAAGGAGGGATCCTTACTACATATGCACAATCATGGAGAACCTTCATATACTGGAGGAGGCATACAGATCGTAGAGATGCCCAGCAATTCAAAAAAAGATGCAGACTGCTCCATAACTCCAGGTGCTAGAAGCATTCCTGCAAGCATTGTGATCGCAGGGCAGTTTTCGAACCCAAATAGGAGTTCTACTGCAGTGGAGGTGAACGTTGCTTCTTCACTCAACACACGTACTGGGGATTCTGAGGGTTCAGCTCCCTCTTCTTCCAACCCAGTCCCAACGAGCTTGGGTTCAAACAGCACCCGGCCATCCCCTTCATTGCTGTTAGATTCAGATCATTTGGAGAGGCCAACTCAACTCACATTTATCAACCCAGCCTGGGTGGAAGAGCAGGCAGCCCTGAAGGCAAAATTGGCTACATGCAAGGGGAAAGTGTTGCAGAAGAAGCAAGACTCGCCTTCAGAAATTTGGTGCAGTTCGCGGCTAGCTGGGGGCCATGGAGTCCCATCTATTTGAACCTAAATGTTAGTGTTCATTTGGAATACTAGGGGATAAACTCCTCAACTAGGAGGGGTGACCTTAAGCAAAGGATCTGTAAGCTCCGTCCATCTATCGTTTGTTTACTAGAGACTAAAGTTGAGTTGCGACACGATTCGTGTATCTCCAAATGCTTCCCTAGTTCTTGGGATAGCATTGATAACATGCCCCAGCATACGGGCGGATGCATTGTCGTCCTCTTCGACACTGTCATATGGAGTTGCTCCATTCACGCCATCTCCCCCAGCACATCTCCGCCATCCTCACCAACTCTGTAGGTTTGCATTTGCTCTTACTGTTATTTATGCATTTAATCAAGTCTCCCTTCAGCAACAACTATGGAAGAGTCTCGGCCAGGACTCAACTAATCTGAACAATATGCCTTGGCTTATGGGAGGAGATTTTAACTGCGTCTGATTCTCTAATGAGAAGATTGGGGGTCACCCAATTGACTCTACTGCAACTGATGCTTTCAACTCTCGTATTGGGCGTTGTTTCTTATTGGAACTCAAAAGTGTGGGCCAACGGAAAAGCTGGAGCAACAAGCGCATAGGCGCAGGGCGCATTGCTGCCACTCTGGATAGGACGCTTTGCAATGCCTCTTGGTTGCGCCTCCTACCTCAATCTTATATGACACACCTAAATGCTGGGACCTATGATCATTGTCCCATGCAAGTCTATCTTCAACGATAGGTATGCTCTCATCCTAAATCCTTTAAGTTTTATAATGCTTGGGCTTTGAATTTGGGGTTTCGTGAGCTTTTTTAAATCTGTCTGGTGTATGCATACTCCTTATTCATCCCCTATGTATAGTCTTGTTATTAAACTCAAGGCTCTTAAGTAAGAGCTTAAAGCCTGGGCAACTGGAATTCTTAAGCATAGTGATGCTTGCCGCATCGAGCTTGAGCAGATTCAGGCTAATCCAAACCTAAGCCACAATAACCAGTTGCAGAAACTAGAACAAGAAGCATCTTTCAGGCTGCCACATGCTCTTGATTTGGAGGAATCAGATATGAGGCAGAAAAGTCACCAAGACTGGCTCAAACTGGGAGACATGAATACTAAGTTTTTCTACACATCCATGAAAGCAAGGCACTGTTACAACAACCTTAGTCATCTCATCTCTATAGATGGTGAGTTTAACTCCAACACAAATCGCATTAGGGTGGAAGCGCCTCTATTCTATGAGTATCTATACAACCAGGATAATTATTGGAACATTTTCCCAGAGCTTACTCCAAAGAGGAAGCTTACTTCTTTAGGTGCAGCTTGGATGGATAGAGGCATTTCAGATTGGGAAAGACAAAGCTCCTGGTCCTGATGGGTACAATGCATATTTTTATCAGTATAGTTGAGCTACCATAGGAGATGATGTCACCATTGCGATCTCCTCCTTTAAATCAGGTTACATTCTGTGCCAAATCAATCACACCTTTCTAACTTTGATTCCGAAGAATTCCAATGCTTCAAATCTGGGGGATTACAGGCCCATCGCATGTTGCAATGTTACTTACAAAGTTATTATCAAGATCATATGTAATTGGTTAAAACAGGTCATTAGCGAGCTGATCTCCTCCAATCAAGCTACTTTCCTTAAAGGCAAAATACTCACTGATTGCACTCTTATATCCCATGAGCAGATTCGTGACTTCATTAATCCTATGGGAGCCAGGGCTTGTATCAAATTGGACCTGCGCAAGGCTTTTGACAGCGTCAACAAGGAGTTTATCCTTTTCATGCTCCATCAGATGGGGTTTGGGACCAGATTCATTAATTGGATATATGCTTGTGTCACTACCCCTACTTTTTAAGTGCTGATTGATAGTTCTCATGCATGATTTTTTCATCCAATAGAGGTTTGAGGCAAGGTGACCCTTTATCACCTTATTTGTTTGTTATAGTCATGGAGGCTTTCTTACTTTTGATGGCTAGAGCTGAGGCATCTCTAACTATCCATCCCATGCGGAGGTCAGGAGCTATTTCCCACCTACTTTTTGCTGACGGTCTCCTGGTATTCTGCTGTGGTAACCCCCATTCTCTGGAAGGTCTTAAGGAGCTTCTTGTAGCTTTCAAACACTATACAGGCCTGCAGGTAAACTGGGATAAAAGTTAAGCTATTTTCAGCAAGGGCTCCCGTAGTCCTAGTACTGGCATTCTGGGTATTAAACTTGTCTCTTCTTTCACTATCTATCTTGGCCTACCATTATCGTCAAACTATCCCAAAGCTTCCATGTTCTCCTGGCTAATTGACAAATGTAAGGAAAGACTGTTGGGATGGTCTTCTTCACTTATCTCCATATCAGGGAGGATAGAGTTAGTCTGTACAGTGATCTATGGCATGGTGGCATTCTAGATGCAAGCCTATCGCATCCCCCAATCAGTTATTCAGACTATCTGTTTGGCCTGCAGGAAATTTGTCTGGAGAAATATCCATACTTGGGCAGGGAAGGAATTGTGCACCCACAAGGAAGAGAGGGGGGTGTGTGTGTGGCTAAGGCTTCTCTCTGATTTAAATGTGGCTTAAGGGGTTCGATTGACTTGGAAGTTTTTATCTTTTGATAGCTCCCTGGTTAAGTACATGAGGAATACAAATAAGGCTTCTGTTGGTTTCTATATTTCAAAGGCCAAGCCTACTCATTCTGGTACATGGAAATTTCTACTCCGTTGTCGGGGTACTTCTCAGAAGCTCATCAAGCGCACTGTAGGTGATGGCACATCCACCTCCTTCTGGTACGGTAATTGGTTACACTACGACCCCTTAGCCCAGCTGTAAGTGGTCCCCCTGGATCTGAAAAAAGTGGTTATGGATTATTGGACTACTACGGGGTGGATAGATGACCCGGCTCTTGCTCCTCTTCGTCCCATCCTCCAGGCTATTCACCTAGGTCAGGGCGTGATACCTGGGAGTGGATCACAGATCCTGCATGTTCTTAGGGACCATAAGTGACATGAAATTGAGGGTTCGACTAGACTAGTCATATGGTTTGTTGAGACTCATCAAGACCATAAGTGACTAGGGGTAAAAGCCAATTGGGAGTCACATGCGATGTGATTGATAATGAGATTATCTACCAACTGCAAAGTCGATCAACTTGTTGAGTCTCCTCAAGGTTGTGAAGCTCAGGGTGGTTGGGTCCCTATCCTATTAAGTAACAATATTTGTTCATCTATATGGCTAAAGATGATATCAGAAATAGTGGGAGGATATAATTGAATAAAAAACCATTTTAACTATATTTAAAAATCATGAACATATGCTAAACTAGGGCAATTCTATGTTTTACCTAAGTGGAATTCAAAATCATAATATCCTTAAAAGGAATAAGTCAACTGGACAAATTGAATAGTTAATAAATATTTGATAAACAAAACTATATTCTCACCGATATTAAAGTTTCCTTCCTAGCACCATATTAAGGACAATGATTTCCTTAAGCTCTAAAGTCTAACACAATAAAAGCACGCTACTTAACACTCGTCTCTAAGAGCAGGGGCAGCTTGAACATACTGATGTTTAAAGCATGTTTCTCTGTACAACTTGTTGAGTCTTCTCAAGTTTGTATGGAAAACAGTTTCAATCCGCAAGCTTGGAAATTTCGATCAAACTATTTGACTCAAAGATGAGTGTAAGAACGGTGCAAGATAATGTATCTAAATTAGATCTTGAGACGATCAACTTGTTGAGTCTCCTCAAGGTTGTAAAGCTCAAGTGTTTGGATGCATGTGATACTTGCACAACAAATATTTGTGTTCGGACATGAAAAATCTAAATATTATTTAGAAACACGAAGGCACTAAGGAAAATTCATTGAGAAAGAATGTTTGGTCATACATGGAAAAAGGCAAAGTAGGAGGAATTGAAAATAGGACAAGTTTGATGTCTAAAATTTCACAATAATTGTTATTCAAAGACAGTCTCACATATTGGCTAATGATCAAAAGTTGTCTTTAGGCCACATGGGACGTAGATCACACTTGGCAAATGTCGTCACATTGCTTTAGAAGAAATGTTTTGATGTGATAGTTTTGTATAACGATGATGTATTAAATGTTAATACATAAATACGCAAGTTAGTAGTAAATCTTATATGGCAAAATAGACTAGGCCATACCGAAGAGACTAAGCTTCACAAGTCACATAAAAAGGGGTCTGACCTCTCGTATTATGACTCGAAAGGCACTTGTGAATCTTGTCTCAAAGGTATGATGGCCGAAATTCCATCTGTATTACAGTGGGAGAATAAGTTGGTGAACTCATAGTCTTGTACATACAGATGTACCTGGACACAAGTCTAAATAAGCCGAGATAAGGTATTATTATTTTATTACGACACATGTTCTTGATGAAACACAAGTTTGATAAAATAGAGAACACAATGAAAGAAGTATTTGAACTGTTCGATCCGATCAAATAGTCGAATACTTAGCTATGTAATTCTTGCATAACTAAAAGAAAATGAGATTTTCTCTTAGGTCAAGTCTTTTAACACATCGGTGTGTTAGAGAGCATAAATCGTACTTTGTTAGACTTAGTGCGATACATGGCTAAAGAATCTGAGTTACAATCCTCGTTCTAGGTTAAAACCCATATAATAATGCCTATGCATTTGATAAGGTTATGTAAGAACCTTATAAATATAATATTCATCAACTTAATCGTTAGGAAGTCACAAGAATTACTCGAGTCTTCTGAGACGATAAGTCCAGTAAAACATCATAGTTGATGATGACTTACGTAACTTTCAGAATGCCATTCGGAGTAGGGACTCTATTTAATAACTTGATGCAATCCAAAATAGGGTCCTCGTACGTAAATAAGATCTGGACCTTAGTTTACGTGCCCAAGGAAATTGTTTCCTTTGGTTGCAAGTAAATTTTCGAGTCTAGAAGATTGGTGCAAAAGGAACATAGTGAAGTACAACTTATGCTAGTTGAGAACGATTATCATCCTAACTCATATAAACTAATTATGATGAAAATGTCTCGCCTGCAAATGTGTACATGGTGAACATGAAAACTGGACCTTTCATGTTTAGTCTATTTTCTAAATATGATTTAGAAGAACGAACTTATATGAATCGGCCAAAGAGTTTTCAAGGTCACTGGGAGCGAATAAAAAACATTTGAGGCATCAAGGAGCCGGAACATATGTTTTGACAAAATGGTCAAAGAGTTTGACACTTTATCAGAAATGATTATGAACCGTCTAAATGACCAGTAAATTATTTTGATTATTCTCATAAGGTACGATGAGCTGGATGAGATCCAGGCAAGACATTAAATTATGGATTCCAAGATACCAAGGAAATTATTTCGATGAGATTCAAATGTGTGGTCTAAAATGAAGATAGAAAACTCCTTAAGTCTTTAACTAAAGACAGTTTAGCAGATTCACTCACGAAGGCTCTGCCTCATAAAGTCTAGAGAGACTTATGTGTAAATGCGGTATGAGATACCGAGATAAATGGGCCTGAGTGCAAGTGGAAGATGTTGGGAGATAGGTTTACCCTCAAACTCGAGGCAAATTCATCATTGTGTATGTATACAGACATCTTGTTTGAAATAACAGTAAGGTGTTTGGTAAGAATTTACCTAAGTTAATAATTATGTAGCCTTCATTAGAACTTAGGTATAGTTCTGAGACTTAATGTAAGGTAAAACATGTATCAATATGAAGATCTTGATCATAGAAAAGTGTTTGACCGATTGTAGCATAAGTCTAAAAACGTTCGTGGTCGTGGATGTTTCGAGAAATGGATATCGACACATTGAATAGACCATTGTGTCTTAGTCTTCACCATGTAATGGTTGTAGGGTTTTGGTGGACCCTTAGGGCACAAATTCATGTCCGTCCTAAGTCGGACGGACCACAGAAGAAAAAATATGCAGCAGAAAAATTAAGTTAATCTAATTAACATACAGCCCTAAGGAACAAGACCCTTAGCCATGATCTCTACAAACTCGGGGTGGATCTGACCACCCCAAGAGGGATCTAAACAACTGTGAATAATTAAAACGAAAGCTTCTAAAAACATACCCGGAACCTTGCCCTGGGGCAGGAAAGGTGTACCGCACCGTCTTCCGAGCCGCTCCCCGTCCTACGTCGAGCCACTCCTCGAACTGCTCCTCGAACCGCTCCGCATCCTGAGGTGAGCAATCCTCGTGTCATCGAGCCAACCACACGTCGAAGAAAGTTTCACGCGAGTGAAAGCCTTCGCCAAGATTTTGGATCTGAATCCGAACCCCTTCGTGGCTTTGCTTGAGCCCATCAGGAGTAAGACAGAAATTTAGGGAGAAGAGAAATTAATTTAAGCTTTGATCCCAGCGTGCTCCAACGTTTTTAGGAGACGCTCAGATCTTGAGCTTGGGACGAGTTTGGAGGAAGGCCGGAGGCCCCTATTTATATAAGCGGCTGACTCTCCCCTTTTCTCCACAACCGATGTGAGACTATTAAATGGAGTTAATAAAGTCAATTTAGTTTGCCTTTCACAAATGCTAAACTTCCGTGAATTTTAACTCCCTCACAGTTGAGCTTCATGATTAATACAACCTATCAATTCAAAGGGCGTTCAACGATGAACGCAAAGGAAAAAATGGAGAGTTAATCGGAGTCCGTTTGACCCTCCAATTGATCGCCCAAAGTTCAGCCCAAGGGTTGATTTTCATCCAAAATCAGCCGCCAAAAACTGCACAGCCTAGGGTTCTGAAAACCCAGCCTGGTGGGGCCCACTATGCCAGCTGGGCGAGCCCAGATCAGACCAAAACCTGGTCTGGGCACGCCCAGCCTGGGCGCCTGGGCCATGCACCCAGGCGCCCAGGGCACCTGGGCCCGCCTGGGCCTGCGCCCAGGTGCATGGGCGCCCTGGCTCCATTAGGCCTGGCTAGGTGCCCAGGCCAGACCTAGTCTAGCCAGGATCAGCCTGGTCTGACCTATGTCCAGTTTGGGCCTGGGTCAGACCCTTTTGGGCTGTTTTGGTCATAACTTGGGCATCTGGCGTCCGATTTGGACGCCGTTCGAACCTGGGTTTTGACCAGGACATTCTCGTCTTACCCGTGAACTTTTCCTTGCATTTATTTCATTAAATATTGTCGTAAACTATTTACCACACATTTAATCCGGTTTGCATCAAATGCAAAATAGTCCCGATCTAAGCTTAAAGTTTCATTTTTATCAAATACAAATGATCTGAGGGCATATCCCCCAACATCTCCCACTTGCACTTAGGATCATTTATTCCGAATGCAGGAGATAATTGCAAACATTTTTTGCAATATTTTATCCTTGCATCAAATCCAGACTCTCCCTAATCGTTTCTACCTATTACTAGACGAAGGTCGCACTCTGTGTGAGACCCTACAGCTTAACCCTTACTATAGGTTGGGTTTGAAGTCCTATATGGCAGTAACCACGAGCAGTGGGCTGCCGTCCCTTCTTCAGAATCATAATTATGTGGTTGACTCATCGACATCAGTATTGTCGGGACCACCCTGACTGTGTCCGTGATGAATTTTGCAGTTTTAGTCACTTCGTCTAAACTATGTCGTGTAGATCAAGTCTAGGGTACGTTCAAACTGTCATCCCCAATAACTCGAATCCAGTTAGTTTCTATCGATCTTTAGTCGACTAATGTTGGACTTCTTCAAACATACTTTGATCAGAGATTTTACTAAAGACCGAACTAACTCTACGACACTAACTCCTATTGACCGGGAGAGACAAATCCTCTCTTGGTCATTACTCTCCTCGTACGCTTCAAGTGACACCCAATTAAAGACCTTTCGAAAGGCCTAGCCTCGAAGCTAGGTCAATGATCCAAGTGGCACCGTTCACGCACATGTTCGTAAAATGACCTCAAGTCAAAAGATCAACTTGCCTATCATCACTAAGAGTTATCATTGACAGATTGGTCAATACCATATGATAACTCTTGTGGATCGTCCAGTGAACTCATTATCTCTAATGAGCACCTGTGTATTATCTTCGACTTTGCCAAGTCAAAACGACCATGAGATCATCGTCACCGCTATACGGTGAAGACTAAGACACAATGATCAATCTGATGTTTCAATATCATTGTCTCGAAACATCTACGACCATGAACCCTATTAGACTTATGCTACAGACGGTCAAGCATTTCTCCATGATCGAGATACTCATCTCGATACATGTTTGACCTTGCATAAAGTCTCAGGATTTTACCTAAGTTAATATCTAACGTTTACTACATTATTGATTAACTTAGATAAAACTATACCAAAGAGATTACTGTTATTTCGGACAAGATGTTTGTGCTATTCGCATAGAGATTTAATGCCTCAAGGGCATCATCTCTCAACATCTCCCACTTGCACTCAGGCTCATTTATCTCGATATCTCATATCGTTTCTACACATAAGTTTTCCTGACTTCATGTGGTAGAGCTTCTGTGAGTGGATCTACTAAAAACGTCAACAGTATAGACTTAAGGGGTTTCTATGTTCATGTTAGACCAACTGTTTGAATCTCATTCAAATAATTCTCTTGGTCTGTCGGAATCCATAATATTTTATTTCCCTGGATTTTATCCAGTTCATCGTACCTGAAGATAATAATTTAAATTAGTTACTGGTCCTTTCAAATGGCTCATATCCATTTCTGATAAAGTATCAAACTTTTGATTACTTTGTCAAAATATATGTTCCATCTCTTTGATGCCTCGCATGTAATTTGTTTGCTCCCACTGACCTTGAAAACTCTCAGGCTAATTCATATAAGTTGGTTCGTCTAAATCATATTTAGAAAAACGAACGTAAAATCGAATGTTCCAGTTTTTATGGTCATCATGAGCATTTATATCGAGTTCGGTCCTAGTAGATCCGTACACATCTGCTGGCGAGACGGTTCCAACATAATCCGTTTATAGGAATTAAGATGAAAATCGTTCTCGACCAACATGATTCATGATTGTACTTCACTATTTTTTTTCTGCACCAATCTTTTAAAGATTTACTTGCAGAAAGTGAGGAAACATTTTCATTGGGCACGTAGACTAAATTCCAAAATTTATTTACACACACGGACCTATTCTGATTGCATCAAGTTATAAATCGGAGTTACTACTCCAAATTTCATCCTAGAAGTTGACTAAGTCATCATCAATTATGATGTCTAACTCAACTCTTTGTCTCACGAGATTCGAGTAATTATACAACTTCCTAATTATCGATTTAATAAATATCTTATTGATAATGTTCTCATAGAACATTATCAAAACCTAGGCATTACTATCTGGGACTTAACCCAGAGGGAGGACTTAACTCAAAGTCACTTGGTATGGATCGCACCAAGTCTAACTAAGTGTGATTCATATCTTTTAACACACCGATGTGTTAACAGACTTGACTTGAGAGAAAATCATAGTTTATTTTAATTTCACAAGATTTTATATAGCTAAGTATTTGACCATTCGATCTAATCGAATCAATTTAAATACTTTTATCATTTCGTTCTTTATTTTATCAGACTTGTGTTTCATCAAGAACACATGTCTTAATAAAATGTAAGAATAATTATTTTGGTTAATTTAGACTTGGGTATATTAGTATGTACGAGACTGAGTTCGAAAACTCATTCTCCCACTGTCTTACAGATGGGTTTCGGCCATTATATCTAAGAGGATAAGATTCATAAGTGTCCGTAGACTTCATAATACGAGAGGTCCGACCCCTCTTTAAGTGACTTGTGAAGCTTAGTCTCTCGATACGGCATAGTCTATTTTTCCATATAAGTTTGCTACTATCTTGTGTATTTATATATTAACATTTAATATATATATATATATTATCGTTATACATATTACGCATTGCTTCAGAAGCAATGTGACGACATTCGTCAAAATGTGTTAACCTTTTATATAACAATAATTATAAAATCGTGACATCAAACTATGTCACATTTTCATTCCCTCCTACTTATGCCTTTACTAATAATAAATTAAACTATTTAACTCGATTGACTTTCCGGAGTGCCTTCTTCCTTTTCTAAATCACATTTAGATATTAAATAGCCTAACATAAATGAATAGCTATGCAAGCATCTCATGTATCTAAACGCCTGAGCTTTGCAACCTTGAGTGTAGCTCAACAAGTTGCTTGTCTCATGATCCGGTGGGGATACATAGCCTTGCACCGTTCATGCACTCATATTCGACTCAAACAGTTTGATCGAATTCTCGAACTTTGCGGATCGAAATTGTTTTTCCATACAACCTTGAGCATAGCTCACTAAGTTGTAGGGAGAAACATACTTAGAATATTAAAATGTTCGATCTGCCCCTTATAGAGGCGAGTGACATGTAATGTGCATTTATTTTGTTGGACTCAGAACTTAATGAAATCATATTCCTTAAGTCTGTCTTTAAGAAGGTCAATTTAATGTCAACAAGAATATAGTTTAATTCTATCAATTAGAATTTAACTTGATATTCAATTAATCAACCTATTTGACCAGTTAACTTATTTCATTAAAATATTATATTTTGATTCCATTTGTAAACTTAGAACTTACCCTAGTTTAGCATATGTTCAATATTAAATATAGGTAGATTGGCTTTTATCTATCTATACCCTCCCACTAATTTTGCGATCGTTCTAAGCTGTAATAATGAATGACTTAATCAAATTAAATTAATGGGTGAGAGATCCAATCACCTTGAGCCTAACAACCTCAGTGTATTCACGACAAATTGCTTGACTCTGTAATCGGAAGATGACTCTTCATCGATAATATCAGAAATGACTCTCTCATCAGTTTTTACCCCTAGCCATTTGTGATCATGAGATCATCCAAATCACAATGACCAGTCTAGTCAGACCCTTGTTTTTTCGTCTAGCCTGACTTGCCCCGGCACTCGGTGTATTCACGACACGTCAGTTTGGGTCAAATCTTAGACTGCATCATATGTGTTTAAGAAATTGGTTTCTATAAGATTGCCATGTTACAGCTTGAGTGTAGCTCAACAACTGGAACACGGGTCCTATAGTTGCCAACCCCTAAAACAAGGAGGGCTACGGCTAATCTTGAAGAAGATTATTAATGTATTTGACTTAGATATAGTCCAGGGTGTCATATAGTCATGATTCGCTTCATTGTGGTCCAGCAGAACACAGCCAGGGAATTGACTAAGCTAGGATCACATATCCCTTAGACTAGCTAGGGTTATCCAACAAACTTAGCCAAGCACATTGACTGGATCATGGTCCATTGAATGAAGCTTGTCATTTTTTATATGCGTGCCATAGAGTAAAAGGCTTTTATTAACAACTAATTAATCATATCAACTAGTTAAATCCTTAAATTCAAAATTTAAGGATTTGTTTAATAACTTTTATTAAATCATTATCAACTATAAGGTTCACGTGCTATCCTAATCGTTATTAGGATTTTAATAAATTTATTAACAACGCTAAAAGCGAAGTCCTTTAATGAGAATTAATCATAACAATTAAAATAAAAATTTTCATTAAAGGGACGACCCTAATCAGGAATTAGGTCTTAAAGGGTTGTTAAATGTTTTATTAAAACATAGCATATCATTAAAATTCAATTAATAAATTTTAATGATTTCTTAATGGCTAACCTAAAGGGTTGCTTGTGTTATCAAATAAGGGACGAGATGACATAGCCATTAACATAAAGTTACACTAATTTTAACGCATAAAAAGAGTGTCCTTCCATTTAACAATTAAATCGAAAATTATTTATCTAATAAACAATTTTTGCATGCATTTCTTAAGTTTAACATTTAAATTTAAAATAATAAATTTAAAAAATTTTAATTTTTTATCTCATAAAAATATAATAGTTTTAAAAGATCATATGATATGCATGCTACTAAAACATTTATCGCATAAAGTTTCAAAGTTTTTAAAACCAGTTTTTAAAAATATCACATAAATTTAAAACATCATTTAAAAAAATTCATGCTTAAAAATTTATCATATAAAATTTTTAAACATCTAAAATCACTTTAAACTTATCGCATAAATTTTTAGGCTTTTAAAATCATCTTTAAAAAATATCACATAAATTTTAAAACATTTTAAAAGGTGTCTAAAACATTTTAAAAATTATCTCATAACTTTAAAATATTTTAAAAGTATTTTAAAAGCATTTCAATTAATTAATCGCAGTCCTAGATCAGCATACAGACATGGCTCTGATACCACTGTAGGGTTTTGGTAGAACGATAGGGCATAAATTCGTGCCCGGCTTAAGTTGGACAGACCACGGAACAAAAATATGCAGTGGAAAAATTATGTTAATATAATTAACATGCAGCCCTAAGGGACAAGACCCTTAGCCAGGATCTCTACCAACTCGGGGTGGATCTGACCACCCCAAGAGGGATCTAAACTACTGCGAATAATTAAAACTAAAGCTTCTAAAAAATACCCGGAATCTTGCCCTGGGCGGGCAAGGTGTACCGCACTGTCTTCCGAGCAGCTCCACGTTCCACGTCGAGCCGCTCCTCGAACCGCTCCTCGAACCGCTCTGCATCCCGAGGCAAGCAATCCTCGTGTCGCCGAGCCAACCACGCGTCGAAGAAATTTTCACGCGAGTGAAAGCCTTTGCCAAGATTTCAGATCCGAATCCGAACCCCTTCGTGGCTTCGCTAGAGCCCTTTAGGAGTAAGGCAGAATTTTAAGGAGAAGAGAAATTAATTTAAGATTTGATCCGAGCGTGCTCCAATGTTTTTGGGAGACGCTCAGATCTTGAGTTTGGGACGAGTTTCAAATAAGGGGGAAGGCCCCTATTTATATAGGCGGCTGACTCTCCCCTTTTCTCCACAACCGATGTAGCACTATTAGATGGAGTTAATAAATTCAATTTAGTTTGCCTTTCACAAAGGCTAAACTTCTGTGAATTAACTCTCTCACCGTTGAGCTTCATTATTGATACAACCCATCAATTAGAAGGGCGTTCAACAGCGAACGCATAGGACAAAATGGCGAGTCAATCGGAGTCCGTTTGACCCTCAAATTGATCGCCCAAAGTTCAGCCCAAGGCTTGATTTTCGTCCAAAATCAGCTGCCAAAAACTGCACAGCCTAGGGTTCTGAAAACCCCGCCTGGTGGGGCTCACTATGCCAGTTGGGCGAGCCCAGACCAGACCAAAACCTGGTCTAGGCGCGCCCAGCCTTGCGCACCCAGCCTAGGCACTGGGCCATGCCTGGGCCAGGCACCCAGGCGCCTGGGCCCAGGCCCAGGTGCCCAGCGCCTGGGCACACGGGCCCGGGCCTGGGTCGGATGCCAAGGTACAGGCGGGCCGGTCGCCCTGGCTCCACTGGGCCTGGCCAGGTGCCCAGACCATGGGTTAGCCTGGTCTGACCTATGTCCAGTTTGGGTATGGGTCAGACCCTTTTGGGCTGTTTTGGGCATAACTTGCGCATCTGGCTTCCAATTTGGACGATGTTCGAACCTGGGTTTAGACCGGGACATTCCTGTCTTACCCGTGAACTTTTCCTTGTATTTATTTCATTAAATATTGTCGTAAACTATTTACGACACATTTAATCCGGTTTGCATCAAATGCAAAATAGTCCCTATCTAAGCTTAAATTTTCATTTGCATCAAATACAAATGATCTGAGGGCATATCACCCAACAATGGTGACGATGATCTCATAGTCATTTGACTTGGCGAGGTCGAATACAAGACACAGGTGCTCATTGGAGAATGAGTTCACTGAACGACCCAATAACAGTTATCATATGGTTTATACTGACCAATCTGGTAATGATAATTTTTAGTGATGATAGACAAGTTGGTCCTTTGACTTGAGGTCATTGTACGTACCTGTACGTGATCGGTGTGACTTAGATCACTAATCTTGCCTTGGGGCAAGCCCCATTGAAATGTTTTTGGTTGGGTGACATTTGATGCATGCGAGGAGAGTAATGACCAAGATAGGATTCGTCTCTCCCGATCAAGGGGAGTTAGTGTCGCAGTGTTAGTTCAATATTTTAGTGAAAACTCTGGCCAGAGTATGTTAAAAGAAGTCCAGCATTATTTGACTAAAGATCGATGGAGACTAACCAAGTTCAAACTAGTAGGGTTGATAGTTGACCTTACACTAGGTTAGACTAGATGACATAGTTTTGACGAAGAGACTAAAATTGCGGTATTCATCACGGACACAATCAGGGTGGTCTCGACAATACCATGTCAATGAGTTAACCACATACGTATGATACCGAAACAGGGACAGTACATGCTGCTCGTGGTCTCTGTCATCTAGGGTTTCGAGCCCCAACTATAGTAGGGTCAGGCTGTATGGTCTCAAACAGAGTGAGACCTTCGTCAATTAATATGTAGAAATTAGGAAGAATATACATTTGATAGAAAACTGCAAAGAGTTTGCAGTTAGCTTCTGCATTAGGGATAAATGATCCTGAGTGCAAGTGTGAGAAGTTAGGGGATGTACGCCCTCAGTTCATTTGTATTTGATGCAAATGATTTTTTAAATAATAGATGTAGGAATTTTGCATATGATGCAAAGAGAATTAAATTTATCGTAAAAATTTTACGTGCATATTTAATATAATAAATGTGTAGAATGGGTTACCTGGATGATGGAATCGTCCCGGTCTAAATGCAGGTTCAAACCGCGTCAAAATCACCAAACGTGAAATTTAAGGCCAAAATGGTGCGAAAGCCCTTTATAGGGCACTGCGGGTCGGGCGCGCCTGACCCACAGGGCAAACCTGCACTGCCAGGGGTGGGCACGTCTGTAGCAC
Source organism: Scilla litardierei (assembly GCA_030789695.1). Lineage (NCBI taxonomy): Eukaryota > Viridiplantae > Streptophyta > Magnoliopsida > Asparagales > Asparagaceae > Scilla > Scilla litardierei. The sequence continues at coordinate 423,804,372 of CM061142.1, read as the reverse complement.
GTACCCGCCCTGGCGGGCGCCGCACAGGCCCGGCCTGCCAGCACGTGCAGCATATGCTCCTGCTAGGGCGGGCGCTCATGCCCCTCTGGGGTGCGTGCAGCGCACGTGCCTCGTGGTGTGTGTGCTGCACATGGCAGCTCTGGTGGGGCCCACTGTGGGCCCCACCTATAGGGCTTCATGCCCAGTTCTATTTTGGCAGTTGCGTTTGCTTAAAAGCGTGTTTTTTCCAATTTTGAGACAATGTTTGAGGGGTCAAACGATGTCAGAATGGATTTCCGTTTCTTCCAACGCGTTCAACGTTCAACCCTCTTCAATTTTATAGGCTGTATCACTTAAGAAGCTCAACGGTTGGTGAAGAAAAATTCTCTAAAGTTTGGCCTTTGTTAAAAGCAAACTTTTATTAATTTTTTCCTCCAAAACTTTTAGTCCCACATCGGATATGGAGTGAAGGAGAGGGGTCAGCTGCCTATTAAATAGGGCCCAACTCTCCTCCTTGAAACTTGTCCCAAGCTACAGATCTGAGTAGCTCTATTAAATGTAAGAAAGCTCGGATCTGAGCTTAAATTAATTATTCTCTCTTTCTCCCAAATATTTCTTCATTACTCCTGATCAGGTTCTAGCAAAGCCATGAAGGAGCTCGGATCGGATCTAAAGTCTTGACGAAGGATCCACTCCAGATGAAATATTCTTCGGCATGTGGTCGGCTGGGCGACAAGGATGTTTCTTGCCTCGGGACGCGGTGCGGTTCAGGAAGCGGTTCGGCTCGGGACGAGGTGCGGCTCGAGAGGCAGTTCGGCTTAGGAGAAGCGACGTGGGGCTTAAGAAATGTTGTTGAAAACGATGCTTCGTATTCTGCGAAAACGAAGTGAAAGGTATGTAGTTTAAATATTCATATGTTTATAATTGCAAATGTTAGATAGATCTATCCTTAGGTGCTGGTCGGACCCAACCCCAGGATAGTATAAATATTGGTTAGGGTTAACATCTTCTGGGTTTAGACTTAAAATGGTTTTAAGTGCTATTTTTCCGCTATCGATTTGTTTTCTTCGTCCATCCGACTTAGGCCGGACATCAAATTTATAGCCCTAAGGACCCAGAAAACCCTACAAAATCTACAACTGCCACCTATATTTAAGAAGGCTTTATAGTGTGAGCAACTCTGAATAATGTTTCGAAATGATCATCATCGATTGACACCCCAATCAACCATGCATGAGAGAGCCATAATAGGTAGGGATGATAATGGGTATAGGCTGGCCAGCTGCCCAATCGGGATGGCCCGAAAAGCCCGGAGTTTATTCATACCCAATTGGGTATCAGGCATGCCCGAGCCTGAAATAAATGATATGAATCAAATCTAATTGCACCAAATTGGGCCTTTTTCTGCCCGAAATCAAACGAAGGCTTGCAAGTCATAAACGGAAGGTTGCACGTTGTCTCGCCCAAAATTAAAGCCCTACATGCTCGTTGTCACGCCCGTTGCGCCCATCTCAATCATAAAACCTAGCTGCTCGCCTTGATGCCAACGAAAGGCTGCTCGCTGTCTCGCCCAAAATCAAAGCCCTGGCTGTTAGGAGATGTATGCCCGTAGTTCACTTGTATTTGATGCAAATGGGTTTTATAAGTCACAAAGAGTTTACGATATAAGTTTAGAACATTAAGGATGTGGAAATTTTTCATACGATGCAAAAGAGAATTAAATATGTCGTAAAATGTTTACGAGCACATTTAATATTATTAACATGACAAAAAGGTTACCTGGATGACGGGATCGTCTTGGTCTAAACACAGGTTCAAACCGCGTCTAAAACGGACTCCAAACGTGCAAACTAGAGCCAAATCAATCACAGTGGCCCCTTTTGGGCATTGCGGGTCGGGCACCCGCTAGGCATGCACCCGACCCGCAATAACTAGGTAGGCGCCCAGGCCCGCCTGCAGTGCAGGCGGGTGCCTATGCCGCTTACAGGCTGGCAAGCTGTGGGCCCCACAAAAGGTTTTTAACCTTGTTTTCGTGACGGCTGCGTTTTTTTGCAAAAAACACTTTTTGGCTATGTTTGGACACTCGTTTGAGGGGTCAAACGAACTCGAAATGAATCTTTGTTTGTTCCTACGCGTTCACCGTTCTACCCTCTTCGATTTGATAGGTTGTATCACTTACGAAGCTGAATGGTGAGGTAGGAAAAATTCATCAAAGTTTGGCCTTTTGTGAAAGGCAAACTTTAATTAATTTTTCTTCCAAAATTAATAGGCCCACATCGGATATGGAGTGAAGGTGAGTGGTCAGCCGCCAATATAAATAGGGGCCTACTCCCCTCCTTGAAACTTGTCCCAAGCTTCAGATCTCTGTAGCTCCATTAAACGTGAGGAAGCCTGGATCTGAACTTAAAATAAATATCCTCTTTCTCCCTAAATTTCTTCCTTGCTCATGTTCGAACTCTAGCAAACCTACGAAGGAGCTCGGATCGGATCCGGAGTCTTGACGAAGGATCCACTCAACACGAAATCTTCTTTGGTGCATGGTTGGCTCGGAGACAATGGTGTTGCTCGCCTCGGGACGCGGTGCGGTTCGGGAAGCGGTTCGGCTCGGGGTGCGGTTCAGCTTGGGAGATGCGGTACGGGGCCTAAGAAGTGTTGCTGAAAACGACGCTTCGTATTCTGTGGAAACGAAGTGAAAGGTATGTAATTTAAATTAAGCATGCTTTTATAAATTGCATACGTTAGATAGATGTAACGGCCGGTACCCACTATTCGTTATACGGCTGTGCGTATAGCAATTTCGGGTATCGGATTGGTTTTGTTGCTTTGTATGTGAGTTGTGTTGTCGAATCGTTAGGGCCATAGCGCCTTGGTTGCATCCTTAGTAAGCCACCCCGACGTGTGCCCAACTTAGAATTACCGTCGCCTTTGGACCCCGTATCCTTTGTACGCTTTTGTGCACGTAGTCTTGTTCGTGCACATATTTATTTTAGACTTTGCCCGCAACCGAACACTATGGTGTGATATGCCGTTGTGACCCTCTCCGAGAATATTAAAATTGTGGTGTTAATTGGGAACGTCATTTCCGGGTCGTTCTCCCACGATTTGATCCTATTTGAAGAGACGTCACGATTTTCACTTCGGTCGTAAGACCTTTCTATTTTTTAATTTCGTTTCTCGTCATCGAAATGGTGATCCGTCTTCTTAGTTTTGTTCCTCTCGTCGACGCGGTCGTCCCGGTATTTTATTTATATTTTTCGGATACCGTTTGGTTGACCTATCACCCTAATCATCATCAACTTGTAATTAACCCAGCTCATCTTTAATTCACAGCATAATTAAATCTGAATTGATCTCAACCATAGGATCTACATCTCATGTTGACATATTCCCTAGCTATTCACCACCCAAATTATTATCTCCCTTTAAGTCCACTCCTCTTCCAACCTATTGGATACACCCCTATTATCACCCCAAATAGCTAATACCCTAGTTTTCCCTTCACATGAGCCTCTAGCCTATTAAGTAACCTAGGGCTACTACATTATCTCCCAGGCAACGCAGAGAGCCGCCGCCAGCAACGAGGAACCCACGCCACCGAGCTCGCGGCCTCGTCCACCATCTTCTCCGGCCATCAATCGAATCTCCGACCACCAAAGAACCGCCTCATCTCCCCTCTCCTCCTCTATGAACCGCACGCCCACTTCGGCCTGGGAACCATCTTCTCCGGCCTTCTATTCTCGCCGCACCACCCCCATAAACCACCCAAATCCGACCCATTATGGAGACCTCCGGCCATCCCCATGCGGATTACCCCGTCAGGCATCTCCCCCTCTCTTCCTCCTTGATCCCGATCACCCATGGCCACCGTCGATCGGCCATCTACTCCGGCCACCTGGAGTACCGGCCCCCCTCTCCCGCCTTTTGCCCTTAAGCGAAAGCCCCGCCATGGATCCGAACCACCACCACGCCGGCCACTTGCTCCTCAGCGGCTCCCCTTGCCGAACCCGCGAGGACACCATGACCGGCCTTCCCTATTGTTTCCGGCACCTGCAACTCCCCTAGCCACAGAGATCTGTGTTTCCCCCGTCAAACCGACCCAACTCCCTCCACGCCGAGCCTCCCGAACTGCCGTTGCTGCGATCTCCAAGACCCCTATACATCCGGCCATCTCCAAACCCCCATCTCCTCCCCCTCCGCGCTGTTGAACGGGATCGTGCCGCTACCCGGCCGATCGTCGTCCGCCGTTGATACTGATCGCTACTGTGTAGAGGAGCGTCGCACGCTCGGTTAATCCAACCCCTGACGTCGCTACCCGACGTCAGTGTGGCTCTCGCGTCGTGTGAGGGTATAATTCTGAACCGTAGGAACCCCCACCAATTTTGCATGCTAATCACGATAAAAACCGTGTTTCTACTGCTTTGTAACTCACTAATCCAACTTAATAATACGGGACTGTAGGCTGATTGTTGGACCGAGCGTGGGAGCTCTGGAATTTGTGAATCTGTGATTGGACATTGAGTATTGTAATACCGGCACGTAATTCAGGCAAGTGAAACTTGCTACCCTTGTTGTTTAGGCCGTGCTTAGGCCATTACCTTGTTTTAGCGTAAAAGAGACTAGACAGTGAAAGGATAGCTGTCTGGACGCCTTTGACCTAGCTTGACAACGAAGCTTGGTCCGTCACCCCCATCATGCTCATATGTCACGTTTACTTTAAATTAACGGTACACGAATATGTTCATGTCATTGCATTTTGCCTGTCACGTTTAAATTCCATTAACGGTACGCAATTATCTACTCATGGCATTGCATAGTGATTATTTATCGTGACTGCGTAGCACACGCTACAATACCATGTTTCCTGGCTCGTGTTCCAGAAGCGAGCCATGTAGTTGCTAACCCCAACGCTCGGATACCGGCTAGGTGTACCCCTATGCCAAACACACACTTCTTTTCCTGGCTCGTGACCAGAAGCGAGCATAATGAGTTGTTAACCACAACGCTCGACACATGTGGGTGGGGTAAGAGATAAGCGGCCACCTGAGCACGAGTGGCTTGATCCGCCACTCCGGCCAGCAGGCGAAATCTCTAGTGTTTAAGTGATTGATAGTGATAGAGATAAACGGACTGAGCCACGAGCTGGCCAGCAGGTGGACTCTCTATGCACTAAGTGATAAGTGTTAAATGATAAGTGATTAGTGATTTGGTAGCTTTTGCTACATTGTGCATGCTTGCCTCTCTTTTAAACTGTTGCATCATACTTAACTGCCATGTCATTGCTTAATACTACAAGTGCTAGGTTGTTAGTTACTTTCAGTTTCCTTGCCCAAGTCTTTTAGACTTGCTGACATGTGTCCCTTTTCTCTTTGGGTGTCACATGTTAGATTGTGAGCCAGAATTGGTCGTCGAGGACGAATAGGTTGCAGGTGTTGAGTTCGAGGACATAGGAGACCAGTCCTAGAGCTCCTTCTAGCTGTTGTTGTTCTCTGCTTAGTCGTTGTTAGGCTGTCGGTGCGTAGCACTTCTCTTTTCTTGTTGATGTTATGTATTATGTTGGCCATGCCTTAGGCCTCTTTTCAGTCTCTTGTACTTTCCTTTTTGATTCTTCTTTTAGCCTGGTGGCTTTTCTGGGATGTGTGAATTTATTTTTGGACGTTCTGAGATAATCTTATCTGTCTCTCTCTTTATTATTATTGTTGTTCTGTTCGCACTTGCAAGGACCTGCCATTTGAAGTTCTGTTTGACGCTTATCGGACTTGCGGCTTTTCAGCTTCAAGTCTGAGCGGACCTACTCACGTCTCGCCTCCACATTCTTGGGAAGCGGGGCGTGACAATAGAGCTATCCTTAGGGGTTGGTTTGACCCAACCCGGGATAGTAGAGATCTTGGCTAGGGTTTGTTCCTTTTAGGGCTTAACTTGTAATTGTTTTAAGTTAATTTTTAGGCTGCATATTTGATAACTTCGTCCAATCGACTTAGGCCGTATTTATGGCCCTAAGGACCCATAAAACCCTATAGTGGTATCAGAGCCTTGTCTACATTGATCTATAGTTTTGCAATTTATAAATTGTACATGATGCAGCATGCTTCTTCTTCAGATGGAGGTTTTGTTTAAAATTTAAAAATGTCGTTTGTAAAAGCAAAGTTTTTATTTTTGAATTTTTTTTGAAAATTAGATTTAATTTAATTTTAAAATTAAATCTTTAAAATTATGTGATAATTTTGGATGTAACTTAAACTTATGCGATTAATTTTACGTTGCATGTTTAGCAAGAAAATTTTATGAGATAAATTTTAATTGCTTTGTTATTATACTAAATTGTTTAGTTAATAATTTTTAAATAGTTATATTACTTAATTTTGATTATGTGATAATTCAAGAAAGACGATTATGATAACCATTCCAGAATAAGTATGAGATAATTTTTGGACATGCTATGATTTAAAAATTGTTGCAACAAATTAAATTCATGTTTAGGGTAGCCCTCTCTAAATTATTATTTTAATTGTTATAATCATAATTTCAAATAAAAGGCTATGATTTAAATTGTTGCAACTTGAATTTTAAAATGCATAATACTTGATTAGGATAGCACCCAAAAAATTCTTATAGTTGATAAGGACATTAATAAAAGTTATTAACCACTCCTAATAATTTCAAATTTTAGGATTCAACTAGTTGATAGGATTAACTAGTTTTAATGAAGCCAATTCTAATCGAATGGGACGTATATGAATAGTAAGTTTACTTCAGTAGACCATGATCCGGTCTAGTGTTTTTTGACTAGTGTTGAAGATCACCCTAGCTTGACTTGGGATAGTGATCCTGGCCTACTCAAATCCCTGACCGTGTTCCGCTGGACCATAAGGATGCGAATTATGATTACGACATCGTCGATTATAAATAGTCAATTACGTTAAAAATCTTCTTCAAGGTTAGCAGTAACCCTCCTTGTTTTTAGATTAAGAGACTAAAAAATGCATGTCATAGTTGTTGAGTCTCCTCAAGCTGTGACATGGTCTCTTTTAGAAACCGACTCCATCATACATGAGATGTAGTCTGGTATTAACCCAAACCGCTGCGTCAGGTCTCCTCGAGTATTGTATAAGTTAATATTAGACATGAAAACAATGGTTCGACTAGACTAGTCATTATGGTTTGTTGAGTCTCCTCAAGATCATAAGTGACTAGGGGTGAAAACCAAAAGGGAGTCATATGTGATGTGATTGATAATGATATCATCTACCGACTGCAGAGTCAATCAACTTGTTGAGTCTCCTCAAGGTTGTGAAGCTCAGGGTGGTTGGGTCACTATCCCATTAAATAACTATATTCGTTCATCTATATGGCTAAAGATGATCGCAGAAATAGTGGGAGGATATAGTTGAATAAAAACCATTTTAACTATATTTAAAAACCATGAACATATGTTAAACTAGGCTAGTTCTATATTTACCAGTGGAATCCAAAATTATAATATCCTTAAAAGAAATAAGTCAAACTGGACAGAATGATTAGTTAAGGAATATTTGATAAACCAAACTATATTCTCATTAATATTAAAATGTCTTTCCTAGCACTGAATTAAGGACAAAGATTACCTTAAGCTCTAAAATCTAATACAATAAAAGAACGCTACTTAACACTCGCCCATATGAACATGGGCAGCTTTAACATACTGATGTTTAAAGAATGTTTCTCCGTACAACTTGTTGAGTCTCCTCAAGGTTGTATGGAAAACAGTTTCAATCCACAAGGTTTGAAACTTCGATCAAACTGTTTGACTCGAATATGAGTGTAAGAGCGGTGCAAGACTATGATCCAAATTAGATCTTGAGACGAGCAACTTGTTGAGTCTCCTCAAGGTTAGCTCAAGTATTTGGATGCATGTGATGCTTGCACAACTAATTTTTGTGTTAGGATATGAAATGTCTAAATATGATTTAGAAAGGAGAAGGCACGAAGGAAAATTCATTTAGAAAGAATATTTGGTTAATCTTACGAAAAAGGCATTAGTAGGAGGAACTGAAAATGGAACATGTTTGATGTCTAAAATTTCAGAATAATTGTTATACAAAGATAGTCTCACATATTGGCTAATGAACAAAAGTTGTCTTTAGGCCATATGGAACTTATATTCACACTTGGCGAATGACGTCACATTACTTTAGAAGAAATGTTTTGATGTGATTATAATGTATAACAATGTTGTATTAAGAGTTAATATATGAATACGCAAGTTAGTAGCAAATCTTATACGGCAAAATACACTAGGTCGTACCGAAGAGACTAAGCTTCACAAGTCATATAAAGAGGGGTCTGACCTCTCTTATTATGAGTCGAAAGACACTTGTGATTCTTGTCTCAAAGGTATGATGGCCGAAATTTCATTTATAAAACAGTTGGAGAATGAGTTGGTGAACTCATAGTCTCGTACATTCGGATGTACCCGGACCCAAGCCTAAATAAGCCGTGATAAAGAATTCTTATTTTATTACGACACGTGTTCTTGATGAAACACATGTCTAATAAAATAGAGAACACAATGACAGAAGTATTTGAACAGATTCGATCGGATCTAATAGTCGAATACTTAGCTTAACTCTTGCATAACTAAAAGAAAATGAGATTTTCTCTCAGGTCAAGTCTTTTAACATATCGGTGTGTTCGAGAGCATGAATCATACTTTGTTAGACTTATTGCAAAACATGGCTAGTAACTCTGAGTTACATTTCTCGTTATGGGTTAAAACCCAGATAATAATGTCTAAGTATTTGATAAGGTTATGTTAGAACCGTATAAATATAATATTCCTCAAATTAATTATTAGGAAGTCACAAGGATTACTCGAGTCTCGTGAGACGATAAGTCGAGTAAAACATCATAGTTGATGACGACTTAGTCAACTTCCAGAAATGCAAATCGGAGTAGGGAATCTGATCAATAACTTGATACAATCCGAAAAGGGTCCGTGCATGTAAGGAAAGTTATGACTTTAGTTTACGTGCCCAATGAAAGTTTTTCTTATTGGCTGTAAGTGAATCTTCGAGTTTAGAAGATTGGTACAGTAAGAAAATAGTGAACTACAACTTATATTGTTTGAGAACGGTTATCATCCTAACTCTTATAAACGGATTATGATGAAACTGTCCCGCCAACATATGTGTACAGATCTACTCGGACCGAACTCGATGTAAATGTTCATGATGACCATGAAAATTGGAGCATTCATATATATAGTCTGTTTTCTAAATATGATTTAGAAGAACGAACTTATATGAATCGGCCAGAGAGTTTTCAAGGTCAGTAGGAGAGAATATAAAACATGCGAGGCATCAAGGAGCCGGAACATATAGTTTGCCAAAGTGGTGAAAGAGTTTGACACTTTATCAGAAATGATTATGAATAGTATAAATGACCAGTAACTTATTTGGATTATTTTCGTAAGGTACGATGAGCTGGATGAAATTCCGGCAAGACATTAATTATAGATTCCAAGCGACCAAGGAAATTATTTGGATGGGATTCAAATGTATGGTCTAACTTGAAAATAGAAACCTGACGTGCGTTTATATTTCATATATTCACGCACGTTTTCTTTTGTGTTTCTCCGTGTTTTTCCGCCGTCTTTTATTCGTTTTCTTGTATTTTCTCGTTTTCTTTCACTTTTCTTTGTTTATCCATGATTGCAGGGGATTGACCACGTAGGGGACGTTTAACGATGATATCCCAAGTCCCCGGAGCAACGGGAGAAGTCACGCGTGATCCAGGGGGTCAAACGTCGAAGAATTCATCTTTCAGCCCCTCACCCGGTCGGTTGGTCATCTCCAACCGATCGGGTGATGCACGCGTGCACAACCCGGTCTCAGCCGGAGCTCACATGGAAGTCACCCGACCGGTTCGCAGACCGGTTCAGCGGGGGCATGTTCTCTGTTTTCTCGAGCAAAATGCCAACCGATCGGATGACTCTCATCCGATCGGTTCATCTGTAGCTGAAGATGAAGAGCTGAAGACACGGGCACCAAACCGATCGCTTCACCCGACGGCTCCAAGATCCAACCGGTCACTCAAGAACTCACCCGACCGGTTCATGTGATCGGGTGAAAGCTCGCCGTTTTCTGTTATTATTTTGTAACGGATCAACCGATCGGTTGACTTGTCAACCGATCGGTTGATGCAAGAGTCTATAAATAGAACCCCTAGGGTTCCAGAAACGAGAGCTGCGAGTTTTTTTACTGTTTTCTCATATTGTGACGGCTGCAATTGTTACTCTTTTGTAAGTTTTCAGATCTTTCTCAAATTTTAGTATTGTCTTATCTACTCTATTACTTCCGCATTGCAATTGTCCGATTATGATTCCAACGGTTAATTTTTATTTAGATCGCTTTTTCATGGATTTTTGTGAGTAGTTCCCAAATCTGGGATTTTGGTGGAAACCCCTTCGGGGGCTCTTCCCGATGCGTCCATAGGGTTAGGAAATCGATAGGGATTAGACATCTAACGGTTACGCAGGGTGTTTCATTGTCATTGGCGGGAAAAAGACCGCCTTTGACCGTTGGGCCAAGGGGGAATAAACTTGGCGGTTGACTCCCTAGCCATAGCTCACACCCATAGCGTAGACGTCGAATCCTAGCACGCGGGAGCGGCAGGATGAGACGTTGGGAGTTATCGTTGTGGGCTTAGTGCTCCCGGGATCGATCAGTGTTAATGGACACAGGAGTGCCCACTGATCGAATCCGGGAAGTCCGGTGTATCATCCTGGGCACCGACCGGAATATCGGGCCCATGGGACACCGGTACCACTTTCAGAGGCAACGTCTCACCATTAGACCCTAATCCCGATCGCTATCCATACCCGTAGGCCGTATCGGCGAGAGTCTCTCGTCGGGTTGGAAACCAAAGTCCCGGGTTTTCTTTCTTGTTGTTTATACCCTTTATTTCTTTCCGTGACAACCATTTACCGATTCGGGCTAGCTCGCCCCTCGGGGTGATTTAGGTCCTACCTGACCCAAGCACAACCTCGCCTCCCTGAGTTCAATATTCCCGCACCCTACACTAACCGTGCACTTGCGGTAAACCGACACCGCGCCCATACCGCAGACGCGGGGGCGCCGGCCAAGTTTATAGCGCCGTTGCCGGGGAGGCAACGTGCTTGTTATTTTAGGATCTCTTGAACCCTCGTGTCTAGCTCCCATCCCTACCTCGCGATAATTTTCGCATTCTCCTTTTTCTTTTTATTTTTCTTATTTTTATTTCTTATTTTATCTGTTTCTTTCCCACTTGTCGCTTCACGGGTGTTTGTTGTTTTTCATGCGCAGGAGTTCAAGGAGTCTTGACGACTTGATTCCCCTTGATCCAGAGATTAACGCCACCTTTAGGCGTTTGGCAGCCGAGAAGCGAAGAAGAGAGGATCCCGAATCCATGGAGGAGAACACCCCGCCTCACAAGTCTCTATTGGAGTACTCGATGCCATCCATCGAGTCGACTTCCGCCATCCGTTCTCCAGCTATTGCGGCCCAAAACTTTGAGCTAAAGCCGTCTCTAGTGACATGGATCCAGCAGGACCAGTTTGCGGGTGCACCCATGGAGAGCCCGATCGAGCACCTAGACTCCTTCTTGGAGAAGTGTGACACCTTCCGGATTAATGGTGTCACAACTGAGGCTATCCGTCTGAAGCTGTTCCCCTTCTCTTTGCGAGACAAAGACAAGCAATGGCTTAGGGGGAAGGACCCCAACACTTTCAACACCTGGGAGAAGCTCTCCAATGCTTTTCTGACGAAGTTCTTTCCTCCGGGGAAGACCATGAAGTTGAGGAGTGAGATCTCCTCCTTCTCCCAGGCCAGCCACAAGTCCTTGCATGAAGCTTGGACGAGATATAAAGAAATGCAAAGAAGATGCCCTCACCATGAGCTTCCGAAGTGGCAGATTATTAATCTGTTCTACAATGGGTTGAGGGATGACCTGAAATCTTCTATGGACGCCGCGGCTGGGGGTTCCTTCATGTCTAGGAGCGAGGAAGATGCCGGACATATTCTGGAAAATATGGCATCCAACAATGAGCGGTGGTGTGACGAGAGAGCCACACCAAGATCCAGGGGTATACACAGAGTCGAGGACGTCGACAAACTTTCAAGCAAGTTCGACTTGCTTTCGACCCAGATCTCCGCACTAATGGTAGGAGCCGGTGGGGCCGGTACACAGCAAATTTCAGCGGTAGAATCTGAATTCTTTGGGGAATTAGACGGTGGTGACATCTCACCACCGTTGGATCAGGCGAGCGCACTATTTTACAACCCCACGGGAAATGCGCCGTATCCGCCAAGGACCAATTCCAACCCGGCCTACTCTCCAAACAACCGGAACCACCCAAACTTCAGTTACCGGCCACCATTTCAGCCCTCGCTGCCTCAGCAGCCGCATCAACAAACATATCAACCGGCTAGGCCACAGCAGAGCCAGGTTCAGCAGCAACCATTTCAGCAACAACCCCAGCAACAATTTTATGCCCCCAGGAATCAGCAGCCAATCCAGCAGCAGCAGCAGTATGGCCAACAAAGGGTCGTCTCTCCGGTTGAGTCTCTCTTGACTCGATATATAACCAACCAGGAGAAGATCAACCAAAAGCTGGAAATGGGTCAGCGGACCCTCACGGACCAAGTAACCCAACTGGGGTTACAAGTGGCGAACCTTTCAAGGTCACAAAACCAATTGCTGCCACAACCGGAGGTGAACCCGAGGGGAGCAACCCAAACATCGGCACTCGTGCACGAGCACGCAAATGTGTCCACTATTGTTCTGAGAAGCGGGACACAAATTCCTACTAGAGTGCCCCCTAGCAAACCGGAAGCACCATTGGTCGTTGAGAGACCGATCGAAAAATCAAACGACGCCGGTGCTTCGTCATCAAATCCTATGACTCCGGAGGGAATCTCTGAAGAAGAGAAAAAGAAGGAGGAAGGGAGCCCAAAAGTGTTCAAACCCGTTGTGCCATTTCCACAACGGTTAGCTCAGGCCAAAATTGATGAGAAATATGGCAAGTTCTTCGCCATGGTAAAGGACCTGAGCCTGCAAATCCCCTTCCTAGAAGCAATCGAAACAATCCCCTCCTATGCAAAATTTCTGAAAGATTTGGTGACGAGAGGGTCTAGAAAGGAGAAAGTAGTGTTGACGGTGGAATGTAGCGCTCTCATCCAGAGGGAAAATCCGCCGAAACTCAAGGACCCAGGGAGCTTCTCAATTCCTTGCACGATCGGGGCAGTAAAGATTCATCGTGCACTCGTCGATCTCGGAGCGAGTGTTAGTTTGATGCCCTTGTCGATGTATAGAAGGATAGGAATGGGTGATTTGGAGCCCACCGGTATGACCCTACAACTAGCTGACCGGTCGGTCAAATATCCGGTGGGAATTGTGGATGACCTCCCCGTAAATGTAAGAGGGGTGCATGTGCCAGTGGACTTTGTAGTCATGGACATGCCTGAAGACGCACACACCCCCATCATCCTGGGACGGCCTTTCATGGCCACTGCTGGCGTTTTAATAGATGTGAAGAACGAAAAACTCTCTTTAAACGTCAGCGGAGAAAAATTTGAGTTTGATCTGGGGTTATCCATGAAGTACCCCGATCCCCCAGATGACCCTCGGTGTAATTTGCTGGAGGTAGAAGAGGAAAAAGCTACTGAAGAGAGCTCCTGGGAGATTCTCTTAAGAAACCCCCCCCCCCCCCCCCCCCGATGACTTAGGGGATTCAGAAGATGGAGACGGCCCCAAGAACAAAGATGCTGTTGGGGAAGCGAATGCAGCAAGAACGACCCCTCCCGGGTTCCCCAAGACTCCTCCTGCGAGGAGAACGGGGAAAGAGCCCATGGACCTCACTAAAGACGAGGTCCGGATCCTGAAGAAGATGGCGGGAAGCGCCAACACGAAAGAGAAGCCCCGGATCCCAAGAACAAGGGGAGGGTAGTCGAGCAAGTATTTCTCCAGCCGCTGACTACTCCAAAGGCCTTCAGCCCCAATGAAGAAGAGATGCCGAACTTCGGGCATCACCCGTATCAACCACCGTGAACATCTCTTGCGGGCGTCGAGCCAACGACGTTAAACAAGTGCGCTTCATGGGAGGCAACCCATGTTCTAAAATTTTTCCCCATTTTTTGCGTTATTTTTGACTTTATTTTATCTATTTTTATAAATAAAATCAGCCGCGAGAACATCCGTTCGGGGACTTAGACAAATCTGTTGGTTTTTGCAGGAAACAAAGCCCCACCCGATCGGTTGATAACTCACCCGATCGGTTGGGATGTATCAGATACATGCCGAGATCTGTCCCCAAATGACCCGATCGGTTGATGAATGAAGAGACCGGGTGACAGACCGGGTGAGCTGGGGAGAACTCTCGGAAATTTTTGGGGAATATCAACCGATCGGTTGAGTTCGGGCGCGATCGGTTAATGCGACCGGGTGAGCAGCCCTAAGTTCTCGGGAAAATGAGTGGAGCGGCCAACCGATCGGTTGACAAGTCAACAGACCGGTTCACCTGTAGCAATTCTTTGGCAAGAAATTTCGACCTAACCGTCAACCGATCGGGTGACAAGTCACCCGGTCGGTTCGACTTAAAACCCTATATAAACCCCCTGACCACCCGCTCGTTTTAATCTTCACCCGATCGCCAAAATCGCCGTCGTTTCACCTTCCTCTCCTCCCCAACGACCGATTCTCACTCCCCCACGTCCTCTACTCCTCCATTACTCCTTCCCTCCACCTCCTCCATCAATCCCTCCATCATCTTCAACCTCTCTCTCCTTTCACCTCAAATTTCTGACCTAATTCCCCCAAAACAACCCCATTTCGAAAATTCTTGCCGGAAGAGATCGCCGCTGCTCCACGTTGCTCTCGTTGCACAGTGTGGGGACATCTACGAGCAAGCTCCGCCATTCTGCTTGGGTACACTCGCTCCTAAGCTTATATTTATATATTTGCCCTATAAATTGTGCTTGCTCGTTTGCTTGTGTTAGTGTGCATCCACTGTTTTTTGCACTCATTCATACACGCACACTCATGCATGGCTCAGGATAAGGACAAGGGGAAGGGAATTATGCGGGAAGAGGAACCGTCTCAAAAGAGACGAAAACAAACACGCCCCCTTCTCGTACACGAGCACTTACACTTGGCCCTCCCCCGCCTGTTATCCCCCCTGTGGACCCAATGTTGGGCCCACATGGGTATATCTTTAGGAACCAGGAGCACAAGGATTTTTACCGTAGGCTCGATGCTCGAGGGCATCTATCTACTAAGTTCCCGCACACACGATCACTTGTCGATCTCGGTGTCTACACCAAGGTCGAATCTCTTTTCGCTAACTTAGGATGGTTGGCCTTTCTTAATGCATCTGCCATATCCTACCCGGCGCTCACACTCGAATTTCTCACTACACTTGTTTGGGAGTCCGGGTCGATCATTAAATTCAGGGTGTGTAACCGTAGTGTCACCACAAATCTGAACACGATTAACGATATATTTGGTTTCCCCAATCTCAGGGATGATTCCATCCGACACTACGGGTACACGCCCGAGTTTGATGTCGATCAATTCTGGTTCCGCTTCACAATGATCCGTGACTATCCCTGAGGAAGGGCCAAGGCCTCCTCCATCATTCATCCCGTGTTTCGTTTGGCCCACAGGATCATTTCATCTGCATTTTTTCCTAGGGACGAGTCCGGCACCGTGACTATCCCTGACCTTTTTATCCTTTGGGCCATGACTTTCCCTTTTGTCCGGGATGATGATGGAATTAGCTTCAGGGCCCCTACCATCCCCATCCATGGTGGCAATTGGCTTGTTTACAAGCTACTCGAGATCAGCCGGGCCGGTAAGGGGAAGTTTTGTTGTGGGGGCATCATTATGATCATCTGCTCTCATGCCCAATTCAATATTACCATCCCCAATAATCTTCCAGCTGCCGCAGGACCCTCACAGCTTGATATTGATATCCTGCGGCACATCCACATGATTAGACCCCACTCAGATGGCCACTTCATCTTAAATTATGGCCACCCCCAGCCCCTTACACCATTCTCCCCAACCCCGCTCGCATGACCATTCCTCTTGTGGGAGATTGGACCTTCCCTCCTGATCCCAACTTCTTAGCGGGGTTGAATCTTCCTTTCCTTCCCGCAGACGCACGCAGACCACCGTCCCCTGCCGCCCACTTAGGCGAGCAGGATATCCCTGCGTCTGGGGGAGATTTAGGGGCTGGGCTGAGTCGTCCTGTTTCTGCTCCGGGACCGATCACGTCTGAGCACCTCCTTGCGGCCATTTCTGGCCTTGTCTCCTGTGCCGGCATGACCACTGCCGCCGGCACCTCTTCGACCTTACCTGACGGCACCACTTCTGCCTCACGTCAGTCCACTTCTTTTGGTCGCTGTCAGGTCTCTGCCCGTCAAGGTCTTGAGAGGGAGGTCGCTGCCCTTCGTGAGCTCGCCATGTCCTCTGCCTCTTCGGACCCATCACCATCCTCCTTTCTTACTCACCCACATTTCCTCGCACTTGAGAGGAACGTGGCCGCCATTCTTCACCTTCTCACTCATATCCACGGACCACCTCCACCTTCACCACCTCCACCTTCACCACCCCGACGATCTTCTCCTCCACCCTCCCACACATCCCCACATCCATCACCCCCCCTCACCACATTCTTCTCCTCCCTCTTCTAATCACATCCCGGCATCCACTTCACCCCTCCCGACCACTTCCACAGCACCCACACTACCTCCTCCCTCCTCCTCTGTCACTCCATACGTGCGCCGGAGGAAATTGCCGGTGCGCTCCAGATCCCTCCCACCACCTCCCACTACCGTCACCACCGCATCTTCTTCCTCCATTTCTATTCCTCTCACCACCGCCTTGATCGCCTTCCTACCACCACCACCCACCACCACCGACACTCCTCCCATTGTTCACACCACCGCTGCCCCTATTCCTTCGCCTCGTTCCCCACTTCTCCACACACCCCCAGCCTCCCCCGACCACCCATCCACACCCTCTTCCGAGGAGGACGCGGACTCACCTTCTCCTGCTTTCTGATTTCTCCTTGTTTGTTTTTGACTCCCCCTTGCATATCTCTGGATTTCATTGATCATATCATTTCGCTAGCACTGTCTGGTCTAGCTTGGGGGACGTCTATATTGGTGTGCTATAGTGTTTTGTTTGTTTTTCTCATTTTTGTGTGTGTGCTTGTTTTTCACTTTTTGAGTGTCGTGTCGTGTGTTTTTATTTTTATTTTCGTGTTGTTTGATTTTGATTTTGATCTTTCTTTCTTTTTCAGTTTCATCTATGTGTTTTCCTCGTTTTCATTTCTTTTTGTGTCAGTACGTATTCCCCCCCATTTTCATTGCCCTCCCGTACTCACTCATATTGCATTGAGGGCAATGCAAACTTCAGCTTGGGGGAGTCGCACTGTGTGCATCGTTTGAGTCCTTCTATTTCGTTTTTGTGTCGTTTTCATCGTGTTTTTATTTTTTTCTTTTCTTCCTTTTTAGCTCTTTCTCCTAGAGATGAATCCTATGATGAATCGCCACAAAGTCACACACACCTAGCATTGCATCGATAATCACACTCACCAACCCTAGGATTTCGAGTCCTCTTGCATTTCATGCATTGTGGGTCTACTTGGCTTTCTTGTGAGTCGTGCGTCGTGCCTATCTATTTGGTGTGCTTCTGCTTTGTGATTTTACTTTATATACATGTCCAGGAATGACCCCTAGATTATCATGCTTCGATTTGAATATGCGGTATTTGTTTCTACTATATGCATGCTATATTTATATCGTATATTTCAATTCGCATGCGTCGGGATTCCACAACTAAGGACTAGGATAACCCATTTAGCCTATGCTCTATTTAGTGAGAATAGTTTCCTTTGCCCGAGTGTTTAGATTTCGACTTCTTTTTTGTTTTACTTGGTGCAAATCCCCTCGTCGTGTACCGTTCTCCCACTTGGGAGAGTGCACATGTGTATAGCCAAAAACCCAAAAATCCAAAAAAAAATAGAAAAAAGGAAAAGAAAAACCCAAAAAGAGAGAAAAAGAAAAATTTTGTATAGCCAAAAAGCCAAAAAAAATACAAATGCCCAAAACCCAAAAAAATTTCCGTGTGAATAATTTTTCCTACTTACCGAGAATAAAGGGAAGGCGAGAATTTGCACCGAGTGTTCTACTCCACATCATCTCAACCCCCATCGTTATCGAAAACACTTGCCTTAGGAACTTTTTAGCTAGTATCTAGGCTATAGTGACGTGATTTCCTTAACCCTAGTTGTGGAGTCCCCGATGCATGATACGCTTCTATTCTTACTCTTCTCATGCATGCTTGAACTTATATTCGCCGCTTAATTCAATTCGAATCGATATTTGGGTCATATCTTGGATTTGTGTATATCGAGCCTCATAGCACATTGTAGAAAGCGACACCATTTGCTAGCACACGACCACACTCACTCGCGCTTCACCGCGTGGGCCCACGACACTTATTTGGACTCGTTTTCCTATGTTTAGTGGTGTGATTTGGCGTTTGCTTGCTTGGTGTGTCGTTTTTGATTTTGGTGGCTCTGATGGATGATCTAGGATTTAGAGTTTTCTTTTTCTTTCTTCATCTCTATTTTTTCCTTCCGAGCTCCTACTCTCACTCGTCTTCCTCGAGGACGAGGAAGAGTTCAGCTTGGGGGATTTTGACGTGCATTTATATTTCATATATTCACGCACGTTTTCTTTTGTATTTCTCCGTGTTTTTCCGCCGTCTTTTATTCGTTTTCTTGTATTTTCTCGTTTTCTTTCACTTTTCTTTGTTTATCCATGATTGCAGGGGATTGACCACGTAGGGGACGTTTAACGATGATATCCCAAGTCCCCGGAGCAACGGGAGAAGTCACGCGTGATCCAGGGGGTCAAACGTCGAAGAATTCATCTTTCAGCCCCTCACCCGGTCGGTTGGTCATCTCCAACCGATCGGGTGATGCACGCGTGCACCACCCGGTCTCAGCCGGAGCTCACATGGAAGTCACCCGACCGGTTCGTAGACCGGTTCAGCGGGGGCCTGTTCTCTGTTTTCTCGAGCAAAATGCCAACCGATCGGGTGACTCTCACCCGATCGGTTCATCTGTAGCTGAAGATGAAGAGCTGAAGACACGGGCACCAAACCGATCGCTTCACCCGACGGCTCCAAGATCCAACCGGTCACTCAAGAACTCACCCGACCGGTTCATGTGATCGGGTGAAAGCTCGCCGTTTTCTGTTATTATTTTGTAACGGATCAACCGATCGGTTGACTTGTCAAACGATCGGTTGATGCGAGAGTCTATAAATAGAACCCCTCGGGTTCCAGAAACGAGAGCTGCGAGTATTTTACTGTTTTCTCACATTGTGACGGCTGTAATTGTTACTCTTTTGTAAGTTTTCAGATCTTTCTCAAATTTTAGTATTGTCTTATCTACTCTATTACTTCCGCATTGCAATTGTCCGATTATGATTCCAGCGGTTAATTTTTATTTAGATCGCTTTTTCATGGATTTTTGTGAGTAGTTCCCAAATCTGGGATTTTGGTGGAAACCCCTTCGGGGGCTCTTCCCGATGCGTCCATAGGGTTAGGAAATCGATAGGGATTAGGAATCTAACGGTTACGCAGGGTGTTTCATTGTCATCGGCTGGAAAAAGACCGCCTTTGATCGTTGGGCCAAGGGGGAATAAACTTGGCGGTTGACTCCCTAGCCATAGCTCACACCCATAGCATAGACGTCGAATCCTAGCACGCGGGAGCGGCAGGATGAGACGTTGGGAGTTATCGTTGCGGGCTTAGTTCTCCCGGGATCGATCAGTGTTAATGGACACGGGAGTGCCCACTGATCGAATCCGGGAAGTCCGGTGTATCATCCTGGGCACCGACCGAAATATCGGGCCCATGGGACGCCGGTACCACTTTCAGAGGCAACGTCTCACCATTAGACCCTAATCCCGATCGCTATCCATACCCGTAGGCCGTATCAGCGAGAGTCTCTCGTCGGGTTGGAAACCAAAGTCCCGGGTTTTCTTTCTTGTTGTTTATACCCTTTATTTCTTTCCGTGACAACCATTTACCGATTCGGGCTAGCTCGCCCCTCGGGGTGATTTAGGTCCTACCTGACCCAAGCACAACCTCGCCTCCCTGAGTTCGATATTCCCGCACCCTACACTAACCGTGCACTTGCGGTAAACCGACACCGCGCCCATACCGCAGACACGGGGGCGCCGACCAAAACCCCTTAAGTCTATTCAGTAGAAGGTTTAGCAGATTCACTCACGAAGGATCTGTTACATAAATTATATTGAGACTTATGTATAATGCAGTATGAGATACCGGGATAAATGGGTTTAATTACAAGTACGAGATATTGGGAGAAAAGTATGCCCTCGAACTCGAGGCAATTTATCTCTGTGTAAGTGTACAAACATCTTGTTCAAAATAACAGTAAGCTGTTTGGTAAGAATTTATCTAAGTTAATAATAATATAGTCGACATCAGAACTTAGGTAAAGTCCTAAGACTTAATACGAGGTTAAACAAGTATCGAAATGAGGATCTCGATCATAGAGAATTGTTTGACCTTTAGTAGCATAAGTCTGAAATCATTCGTGGTCGTATGTGTTTCGGGAGAAGGATATCGAAACATCGGATAGACCATTGTGTCTTAGTCTTCACCATGAAGTGGTGACGATGATCTCATGATCGTCTGACTTGGCGAAGTCGAAGACGAGACATATGTGCTCATTGGAGAATGAGTTCACTTAACGACCGAACGAGAGTTATCATATGGTTAGGATTGACCAATCTGTCAATGATAACTCTTAGTGGTGATAGGTAAGTTGGTCTTTTGACTTGAGGTCATTGTACGAACCTGTACGTGAACGGTGTCACTTAGATCACTGATCTAGTCTTGGGGCCTGCCCCGTTGAAAGGTTTTTGGTTGGGTGACATTTGAAGCGTGCTAGGAGAGTAATGACCAAGATAGGAGTCGTCTCTTCTGGTCATTGGGAGTTAGTGTCGCAGTGTTAGTTCGATCTTTTGAGAAAACTCTGGCCAGGGTATGTTGGAAGAATGCCAACATTATTTGACTAAAGATCACTGGAGAATAACCAAGTTCGAACAGGTAGGGCTGACAGTCGACCATACCCTTGGCTTGACTAAGGGGCATAGTTTTGATAAAAAGACTATAACTGCGGTATTAATCACGGACACAGTCAAAGTGGTCCCGATAATACTTATGTCAATGAGTTAACCACATAAGTATGATACCGAAACAGGGACGGGACCTGTTGCTCGTGGTCTCTACCGTCTGAGGTTTCAAGCCCCACCTGTAGTAGGGTCAGGCTGTAAGGTCTAACGCAGAGTGAGACCTTCGTCAAGTAATATGTAAAAATTAGGGGAATATGCATTTGATGCAAGGGATAAAAAACTGCAAAGTGTTTGTAGTTAGCTCCCGAATTTGGGATAAATGATCCTGAGTGCAATTGGGAGATGTTGAGAGATGTATGTGATCGCGCCCGGATATACACCCGGAAAATGACTGTAGTTTTACCGCAAGCGCACGGCGTAGTGGCGAGCGGGTATCGAACACAGGGAGGACAATTGACAGTATCCTACTTTGATTACCTAGCTATCAAGAGAATAAGAATAGTTTCAATGGTAATGTCGTAATCGTTCAATAGCAAATGGATATCAATATAATAAAAGCGTCTAGGGATGGGAAATCCCCACTACGGATCGTTTCTCATTCTTGTGAATCATGAATTTCAATGTTGCAAGCCTAGAATGTATGTGAACTAGTCGCAACTTAATGTAGAACCAAGCTCACGCTCTTGCGCTATTGCCGGTCTATAGCAACCTAGATTAGGGCACACTCTCGTGCAAACCCTAGCCTAATCAACTAGCTTGAAGATCGACATCATCGTCCAATCGCAACTCAAGCCCACTTTCATGCAAACTCGAGCTACGATCTAAGTTTTGATAGTTTGTATTCGTCCAATCTCTTGCAAACGAATATTAGTATAGATTTATAATAAAAATCCTAGCTTTGGTCCAATCTCTTGCAAACCAAATCTAGAGAATTTCGATTATAAACCTAGGTCGAATATCTAGGCCTTCCTACCAATTGGGATCTAATCTCTTGCAAATACCAATCAATAGAAATTCCTAACTACTCGCAATAAATCAATCAAAACCTAACCTTTCTTCAATCCTAGCAACAATTCTATTCATTCATCACAATTCAAAGATCGGGTCCATAGGGTTCATCCCCATGCCCTACAACGAATAAACTACTCACAAATCACTCTTAGAAAAATAGCAATAGATCATAGCACAATTCATTGCAAAGAAGAGACAATTCATAAAAATAAGATTTTTAGCAATAAAGAACAAATCAAAATTGTCGCCTATGATCTCCAGCTGATATTTCACAATCGTCAAAAAATAATAGAAGTCTCTCTTAAAACTAGGGGAAAAACTAGGTTTAAATACAAGCCAAAATCGTCCAAAAAATCGTGACAAAACTGCCCCTGCGCAGCCCAGAATTCGCAATCCTTGCAGCAGTCAGAATGCGTCACTCGGCCGAGTAGCAATGTCACTCGGCCGAGTGACAGACCCGATAATAAAACAGCGAATATAGGGTTTCTGGGGGTTTGTCTATCTGACTGACTCGGGCAAGTAGGCTTCTTTACTCGGGTGATTAATCAATCGTACTCGGTCGAGTAGGCTTCTAAAAAATTTCAGTATCTTGGCCGCTTCTCGGAAGAAAAACCATGTTCTACTCGGGCGAGTGAGTTTTCTGACTCGGCCGAGTAGGCTCTCTTGCTCGGCCGAGGAAACTTCGAAAATTTAATGTGCGTATCCATTTCACTCGGCCGAATGCAGCTTCTGACTCGGCCGAGTAAAGTCTCTGTTCGGCCGAGTAGACTGTAGCTGGGTTCTTTTCTTCTCCTCCTCGTCTTCTCATCGATTCTATCAAATTTCTTCCTCTTCCGCTCATCCTCTATCGCTGCGAACTCCTCAAATAAGCTGTGGGCGATGCTCCGGTGTGCGCGAAAGTCCTTTGATCTCATTTTTGCTCCAGATCACTCCATATCTCCTGAAATACGACAAAAACAAGAAATAGTGAAAAGCAATGCGATATCGTCGAATAATCGTGGAAAATGCAATATGGCGATCAAAATGACATGAAAACAAGCAAAAAAACAGGCATGAAATAAGGAGCGATCAAAATCCCCCAAGCTTACCTCTTACTCGTCCACGAGGAAGATAAGTAAAAGGCGAACCCGGCAGTAAAAATAAGGGAAAAGGAAAAAGAAGATAGAAAAGAAAACAAAGAGAGAGGTGCTAGATCATTTCCTCAAGACATGTGGTTGCTTACTCAAATAGCATACGTCGAATAAAAACATGCCAAAGATTTTTACCTCGATATCATGATCATATAAGGATGCATTCAATATAGAAACCCAAGAATATCAAAACATCATGGAATGTGAAATCATTCTAGAATTAGCATCGTCTGAAGCATCTAAAGCAATATACATAATCATAGACCACACACTTTTCAATTGATTGCTTTCTATTTGGAGTATAAGAGGTATCACACAATATGAAGCAATAAGAATAGAAAGGAGTGGTTTTCATGAAATGCATGCTAAGTTTCAATTCCTGGACTTTGTAAAACTTTTAGTAATCTCACCAAGTATAGAAAATTACCTAGCTTAGGTTGTCATGCACAGTCAAGTAGCCACTCTCTCACACATCATTGGATCCTCTCCCCCAAGCTTATCTATAAGCGTGGTGGCATCAAATTTAGCACATAGAACATTCCCCAATTTTGAAGCTCCAAGAAAGAAAAATAAGAGAGGGAAGAAAGAAAGAAAAATGAAATGGGATCATATAAGAACTTCCTTTATTCTTTTCTTTTCTTTTCTTTCTCTCTCTTTTTTTCAATCAATATGTACAATAAGGATCCCAAATCAAAAGTTAGAGAGATATACATGAATTTTTTCTTTTTGATTTTGGGGGGTAGGAGCATAGATTTTTATAACAGGGGAATATGCCAATATAAGATTCGCTAAAAGGGAGATTCACCAATGATTTTAAGTATAGAAATAATGTTCAAGATATGTGGAGAAAGAAAAATATGTAACACTCGGTTCACTCTATAGAATGTGCACGACAACTTTCAGCAGAGTAATGTAATCTACTCAGTTTAATCTCAGAAAGTAAACTAATCCAGTTATATCAACATAGCATACATTCAATCAACCTGAAAGTGAAGCGTACAATTTTCATGCAATAAGAAGTGATATAAGACAACAAAGCAGTACTCCAGATATAGGCAATCAATGCGTGAAGCTTGGTGTGTTTTCTATGAAGAGTATACTATATAAATCATCAGACTCAGCTTATAGAAGAATTTCATTCACATTCATATAACAAAGGTGTGGGTTACTATCTCGAATGCATAGCAAGCATGGCATATGATATCTGAAATAAAAACGATGGCAAGACAAGATAATATGCATATAGAGATAAGCTAATACCACGTCGTCGTCATCACAGAAAATTCATCTCTAGCAAAAAGGGCTAAAGGAAATAAGGATAAAAGAAAAATCAGAACTACTATACATATGCAGCACACAAAAAGTAAGAAAACGTGATGCATGAGAGAAAAAAAGAAAAAGTGGGTGAAAAATAAGTGTAAAATAAAGAAAGGTAGGAAAAATAAATGAAAAAGTGAAGAAAATAAAAAGTGCTTGAGACACTCACTCCCCCAAGCTAAACCGCATAGTGTCCTCAATGTGCAAAGTGTGGCACACCGAGAAAAAAAATGATATGGGTGGGGTGGGTGAGGATGCATGCATGATAAGGATGCAAATAAAAGAAAATAATATGGGTATGCAAATGATGTATGCAGAGATGCAAATGGTACATGCAGAGATCAAAATGGCGCAATATAAGTGTCCCCAAAAGTACCTCCTCTCTCCCAAAATGATAGAGACATATATAAGCAAAATGTGACCAAAACGTGTGTGGAGGAGGAGTGCAAAATTAGCAGGCAGAAAATATCCAGAATAGAGCAGCAAAAGTGTGAGAGGCATCCAGTGTGTGTCTAAGGGGGTGGTGGAGCACCAGCACCGTCCTGTGGCGGAGGTGGTGGTGGCGGGGGCTGCTGGGTAGTGGTACGTGTGGTGGCAGATGTAGGCTGTGACAGACGCGCAAGTATATGGTTCAGGCTAACCTGAATACCATGAAGTAAAGCGACGTGCCTCTGTACATCAGTGACGGTAGCGGAGAGAGCCCAGAAATCTCCTCTGAGCCCACTAACTGCCCCCGCTAAAGCACAGACGTGCTGAACAAGGGTGTCGGGGGCGGTGGAGCAGAGGGTCGTACTGTGAGGAATGGGGCTGCCTCGCACGTCTACCGTAAAGGACTGGTGCGACTACCTGGTGGGCTGAGGTGCTGTGCTCACAAAAAGATGCTCAGCCTCTGTGGGAGGCTGAGACGCAGGAATGGTCATAGAAGAAGGGGCAGCAGCAGAGGCTGAAATGGTGACAGAGGGCGAGGAGGACAGGAGGTCAGTGACACAGAAATGGGGATACACGTCACGACACTCTCAGAGAAGACAACGGTAGTGGAGACAGTAAGGTCGACGACTGGGGAGGTCATGAAGTGCGAAGGAAGTGACTCCCCAGGGGTCGAGAATAGGGAAGAGGAAAGGGTCTCCACTGCGGAGGCAAAAGAGGGCTCGCCGCTCTCAAAAATAGTGGTAGGACACTCAGGGCTCGCAGCAGAAATGAGATGGATGGATAACGGCACAGAGGTGGTGGTGGTGGTGGACTCAACAAGGGTACTCCCGACACTGACAGAAGTGTGGAAAGAAGTGTCGGGAGGTGCAAACGAAGCAGGTGCAAGCTGAGGTATCACAGGGTCCAGGGCTGGAAGGAGGGGCTCCTGCTGAGCACCCTCAGGCTCAAGCACGTACGCGGTAGGGATTAGGACGTCCATCGCTGGAATCCATTCCCCGTCCGCGGATCCAATATGAGTCCGAGCGGGGCTCGGGAAAACCATGTAATCAGCGCCAAAGGGACCATGCAGCCACACCCAGTCGTTTTTCATGGGAACTCTCACGAGAATCCACACTACCATCTACAGTTGTTCTTGTCCAAGTGCGCTACTTTTTAGATGCCCGGTGTACCGGCCGATGCTATCCGACTGCGCCTCTTCCCATTCACCCTTCGAAACAAAGCATTATATTGGTTTAGGATGCAAGCGGAGGGGATCTTTACCACATGGGATGAGTTGGCGAGCGCATTTGTTAATAAATTCTACCCACCATCCAAGACAGTCAAGATTATGAGTGCGCTCATGTCCTTCAAGCAAGGACCACAGGAATCTCTATTTGAAGATTGAGAGCGCTTTAAAGATCTCCAACACCAATGCCCCCACCATAGTATTAAAGCTTGGGAGCTTGTGCATAGCTTTTACAATGGATTGCAACCGGAAACCAAGCAAATCATCGATACAACCGTTAATGGAGCCATTCTATCTTTGACACCGGATGATGCTACGGCCCTACTTGAGGAGATGGCCTTGAACAACCAACAATGGGATGACGAGAGAGGACATTCTACACTTCCTTGAATCCAACAAGCATTTATGAGGCAAAGGCCGTAGCGGAGCTATCTACGAAGTTCGATTCTCTCCACAAGGTCGTGGAGAGATTGGAGAAGTTAATAAGTGATCCGCATGGGACCCCCCCCCACATCTACACCGGGAGGCAGTACGGGCGATTGGCAAGACCAAGCCCATGTCATGTATGTTGGAGGAGAGCAAGGAGAGGGAGCTATAGAACAAGTCCAATAGGTTGCGGGAAACAACGGTTATTGGGCAAACCCGGCCACGAGAAACCAACCGGGATTTTCATATGCAAATAATGATGGAGCCTTAAACCCCCCACCGTAACAACCTCAAGCTCGGCCTACACAACAACTCAATATCCACCGAGAGGGCCTCAACAACAAAATTTCCAACCGAGGCAACAAGCGGGACCATATAGACCTCCGAGGTATAATCAAGGGTGGAGAGCACCTAATCCACCACAAGCACCCCCCGAGATCTGACCATGAAGCGAGGGTTGAAGAATTCATGACGGAGCAAAAGAAAGTAAATGCTAGATTGACCGCTCAACAAGACTCTCTTAATACCATCGTGGCACAATTATCGGAGCAACTAGCATTGCTCAACAAAAATACTCAACCTGAGCCAAACCCACGGAGCAATACCAGCCATATCAATGCGGTGGTGGCAGTAACTACTAGGGGCAGGAAGGACACCACTCCCGTCATGATACAAACCAAGGAACAGTTGGAAGAAATTTTGGATGACAAGGAGCCGACAATTGAGGAGGAGTGCCCGAATGAGCCAAAGGACGGTGAAAATTCTGAAATTATAATGCCACGTGAGGAGCGCAACTACATGCCACCGGTACCCTTCCCACAAAGGTTGGCAAGAGCAAAGATTGAGAAGCGGTTAGCATAATTTCTTGAGTACTTGCGGGAAGTGAGCTTAAATATCCCTTTCTTGGACGTCATAGTAGAGATCCCGTCATATGCCAAATTCCTAAAGGACTTGATTTCGGGACAGAAGCGAAAAGAGAAGATAATGCTCGCCGAACAATGTACATGGTTCACTCGGAAGGAGAAGGAGCCTACAAAATTTAAAGATCCCGGAAGCTTCCGCATCCCTTGCACGCTTGGAGGAGTCACGCTACAAAAAGCCTTAGTAGATTTGGGAGCGAGCGTGAGCCTAATGTCCCTAACTATGTTTAAGAAATTGAATACGGTGACCGACTTAAAGCCGACGGATATGAGAATACAACTTACGGACGGTCGGGTCACTAGGCCGATGGGAATTGCGGAGAACATTCCGCTCCAAGTACCGGGCGGAATTTGCTTGTCGTGCGACTTCGTGGTAATGGATAATAAGGAGGAGGGCGACACATCATTAATTCTTGGACGTCCCTTCTTAGCCACCGCCGGCGTGATAGTGACGTGAGAGAGGGCACCCTATCTTTGAATGTCGGAAACACAGAGGTGGAGCTTCACATTCCTAAGGCAATGAAGCACATGCCTTGGCAAGAGGACGTCGACTACGTGGACCTCCTCGACGAGGTCATTGATGATGCTATGCCGCATGCTATCGACGCCTTTCACGATAACGGCCTCGAAGAAGGCCAATCTTCTAGAGATGGAGGAAAGTTGGCGGAACCGTCGGATCATTATACGGTTGATGACAAAGACGACGCTGATGTCGCAAGGATTAGGGATCTATGCAAGCTCTCCAAGGCAAAGAATTCGAAGAAAACTCCACCGGATAAGAAATTGGCATCATCGGCAAAGAAAAAGAACGCTAAAAGCTCAAGCTTAGGGGACTCATCCCCCACTACCACCCATGATGAGGGGGAGCCAAGGAACACATACGAACAACAACAATTGAATCCAAGTGGCCTTCCCAGAAAATTTGACGCGCGCATCTCACTCTCTCATCTCTCTCTCTATCTCTCTCCTCCAACTCATCCCCTTTCCACTTTTTCATTCCAACTCTCCAATCCCAAAAGAACACAAGAATAGAATGTGGACCCCACTTTCTATTCCAAACTCCACTTTCCATACTTTATTCTATCCAAAAGAACACAAAACTATATTTTCTCTCTCCTTGGAATACAAACTTTTCCCTATTCCATTCTTCCCTATTCCAGCAAAAGAACATGGTCTAAGTTGGCCATCAGAGTATGCAAATTAGGGATCCCGATTTGACTCTCCTGATGTTCTTATCGGTTCCTGCTGTGCAGTCGTTAGGACGCCCTTCCAGATGATCCTGCGGCCAGTGGTCTCGCCTCCTCGGAAGCAATTCATTAAATCTCGGCGTCCTCCAACCGTCCACAAAAGACCCCAGCAACCTAGCTTATACCAGCACTGATCCCTACTCGTTACCACGTCCAAACTTGGTTTGATAGCAAACTTTATGATCTGCACATCAAAACCCTGTAGTGACGACACTGGAGAACAATGCCAAATGAAACGCATTAAACCATTAAAAATTCAGACGATGGACAGGATGATTAGGTCCAAGATACTAATCATGATCGAGGGTGCTTGTCCTTAACGCATGGCTACTATTTTCGGCGTCTAACATTTTTATTAGGACGTTTGGACCCCGAATTAAATGACTAGTTTTTCTTAGGAATTTAGATTAGCACGGCTATTGTCAGTCCTTGTAGTCTTCAGTCACCTTTATTTTATTAAAATTAAAATAAAATGCATAGCTAGTCCGAAAGCAGCAACTCATAAAAATAGGAGAAAATTGGGTAAATAACACTAGTCAACGATGAGTTTTAATATCTACCACCCAATTTAAAAAGTTTGTAAGAATATCATCCCCTTAAAAAAAGAGACTAAAATACCCTCTTCTTCCCAAACACTAAAACCCAACAAAATCAAATCCCTTTGCGAAAACAAGTGCAGCGAACGACGTTCTCCCTCCGGCGAGCGAAGCCCAGCACCTGGCACCGCCTCGAACTCCCCTCGACAGCTTCGACACCGCTCATCGTCGCCATCCCACAACCCAACGCCGACACCACCCCCCATAAACGTCTACATCGACGCCGAACTCCGACCACCCCGCTTCGCCGTACTCCGACCACCCCGAATCTACGGCAACGCCTCACCGTACTCCGACAAAGCCATATGAGGCAATTTGCGCCAATTTGCGCCAATATGCGCCAATATACGCCAATATACGTCACGAAACGTGACGTATATTAGCGTATATTGGCGCAAATTGGTGCAAATTGGCTCGTAGGACTTTGTCGGAGTACGGCAAGGCGTTGCCGTACATGCTATATATAAATTTAGATTAAAATTACGAAATTTATGAACTTATGTATTGTGAGTGCACCAGAATCTGCAAGGTAATCGCTGAGCCGCTTGAGAATATCGCTTTTCTGTGTGTAAAATGTGGTGTATTGATGTATGCCCACAAAATCCAAGGACCCCCTTGATCAAACTAGACTCGGGCCCTGTAAACTTTGGCAATCTGTTGCCAACTCTTGATCTCATCGAACCTGGGTAGTCTCCAAAGAACAATGGATCCATGAACCTGTGATGCAATTTGAACACGAGTCAAAAGAATTCTATATGATCGATGAATCTATATCACATGTTTATGCTCACCAGCCGAGCTGAAAATCTTGTGCTCTAAGTGTTGCATCAATGTCATCTAGGTTCGAACCAAATGGCATCAAGTGTTATCCCAATTGATCATTGCTGTGTTGCCCGCATACATATTTTTCATGTCCCAGTAGCAATACATGCCTCGAATCCAAAACATATGCAAACTGCAAGCCGATGCCCCCGTGAAGGCATGAAGCATCAATGAATTGTCCCTGCACACAACAAAGCAAATTGGCCCAACGCCGACAATACCTCTACGTCGACGCCGAACTCCGATCACCTCGCTTCGCCGTACTCCGACCACCCCGCATCTACGGAAACGCCTCGCCGTACTCCGACAAAGCCCTACGAGTCAATTTGCGCCAATTTGCGCCAATATACGTCAATATACGCCAATATACGTCACGAAAAGTGACGTATATTGGCGTATATTGGCGTATATTGGCGCAAATTGACGCAAATTGCCTCATATGGCTTTGTCGGAGTACGGCGAGACGTTGCCGTAGATGCGGGGTGGTCGGAGTACGGCGAAGCGGGGTGGTCGGAGTTCGGCGTTGACGTAGACGTTTATGGGGGGTGTTGTCGGCGTTGGGTTGTGGGATGGCGGCGATGAGCGGTGTCGAGGCTGTCGAGGGGAGTTCGAGGCGGTGCGAGGTGCTGGGCTTCGCTTGCCGGAGGGAGAACGTCGTTCGATGTACTTGTTTTCGCAAAGGGATTTGATTTTGTTGGGTTTTAGTGTTTGGGAAGAAGGGGGTATTTTAGCCTCTTTTTTAAGGGGGATGGTATTCTAGCAAACTTTTTAAATTGGGTGGTAGATATTAAAACTCATCGTTGACTAGTGTTATTTACCCAATTTTCTCTAAAAATAGAGTGTAACATGATGCATATGCCAGCGTTTTTTGTCGGCCTAATCTCATGTATGGATGCGATAATACGTCATCAGCCTGTCTCAATCATATATTAAGATACGTTATCCTTGTTAGGGTTTCGATTGGATTTGGTCAAGTTGTTGTAGAGCCAGCTTTGTTGATTAAAGGGATTTACTTTTGTTAAGCTGCATGCATATGCAGTTGGGTGGTTTGTTGTATTTTATTCATCTTTGTGAGATTCGTTCTTGGCCGTGCATTTAACCAGTGGCATGCACAGAAGACCGTCGTAATATTTACATCAAAGTAGATGCCTACGCAATTTGCTGCCCATTTCATACCACATGATGAGCATGAGCATGAGCATGATCGCCGTTCCACTGTTGATAATATATGATTTACTAGTATACTACGGCTCGTATTTTTCGTATACACCCGTGGAAAATTAGCAAGCTTAGATGTCTGTTGATATTTCGAACATGTCTCTCCAAAAGATGAAATATTTGCGTCAGCTCAACTTCCAACATCCATGCATGATGCATCACCACAACCTCTAATAGCAAACCACATCAAAATTTTGTCCATCGTCCGCTCTTCTACGAGAAGGATACATTGGCATAAAGTTGACTACACAATTATATTTAATCCTCTCATTTATTTTCTCTGTTATCTGCGCTTTACTCACAGCTCGTGAGAATGAATAAACAATGTTGCTCACTACAGTTCTGTTTTTGCGAGAGCACACTTGGGCTGTGTTTGGTTGCATGGAAAATGGAAGAAAGAGAAAGAAAAGGGATGGTAAAGTTAATTTCATTTGTTTGGTTGGAAATACAAGTAAAAGGAAAGAAAATGAGGGGGGAAGATGAAGGAAAAAAAGATAAACAGTTTTTCTCCCAACTTTTCTCTCCCAAATCGAGAGGAAACCGATTTTCTCTCAAAAAAATTTCTCTCCACTTTTCTAAGGCATTCACAGCGACAGCTCTCGGCGAAGAAGTCATCGACGTTCCCATTCTCTCTCACTCTAAGGATATCCACTGGCTCGTTCTCAGCAAAGAAGTCATCAGTGTTGAGTATTGACTTTTCCCTACTTCGTTTTGATGATGGGCAAGCATAAATACTTATGACTAATCCTCTCTATACAGTTAATTCACTACCTAATCAAATCATGAAGATTAATTGCAATGAATGAAAATCAAGATCAATCAAAGCTCAAAGAGATGATTGAGTGATCAAGACAAAGAAAGAAGACTCAAGGACTTCAACTTCAATCAAGAGAAAGAAAAGATGATACAACTCATTGTAAATCTTGTTGCTCTCTTATTTATCTCTCTCTTAGATTGTAGCCTTGAAGTAGAGATAACTTGGAGCACACACCCTTCACTCAATCTATCATAGGAAACCCTTAGAATTCATTTCCTAGGACTCTAAATCATAAAACCCTTAGTTGTGCATTCTGGAAGTATGACAGCCGACTGTTGCTCAAAATCCAAGCGACTGTCTCTGGACAGCTGCATGTGTTTTGTTCTTCAGTCGCCTGAAATTCACACAGTGTTGCTTAGGTTTTTGGGCCTTTTTACTCTTAACTTCTAACAGGTGACTGGTGTACAAAGTACATGTGTCTGTCTATAGTTCAGGCGCCTGTGACTTGTTAATCAGTCGCATGTATCATCTTGCCCAAATATCCCAATTCTGTCAACGTACGCACTCATGCATTCAGGCGATGTACGTTGGTTTTACAGGCGCCTGCCCATGGCACATGCGCATGTATATTCCACTACAGTCGCATGTCCATCCCTTGCCCAGATTTTTCATTTTGGCAAGTTACACACTTGTGCACACATGCATTGAACGTTGGTTTCCCAGTCGGCTGCCCATGGCATAGGCACCTGTGGATACCATATCAGCCGTCTGCCTTGCTTACCTAGAATTCTTGATTTTTGTCAACATACGCACTTGAGTTTGCAGACGCCTGTTGTTGGTTCGACAGGCGTCTGCTTGTTTACAAGCGCTGGAAAACCTTCATCAGTCGCCTGTCCTACGTGGTAAGTTATCGTTTGAATTCTCACCTACCCTCTGACACAGTGCAGCAGGCGCCTAGTGCTCCTGTATCAGTCGCCTGTCCTGATGGATTTTCAATCCGTTGGCCAATCAAAACGATTTTTCAAAGGGGCTTTTGGGCAATTTGTTGGGGGCTTTGAGAGAACATATAGTGGGGTTTTACTGTTCCTTTGAGAGTCACTTAGACATTCCTTAATTCATCTCTCAAGCTCGAGCACTCAATCTCTCAAGTTTTCAGTCTCTCGTTCGCTTTTGCTCACCCACCTAGAATCCGAGTTCATATATTCTAGGCCTTTGTTAGTGACAAGCTGAGGTGCTCATCTCTTCATTCAAGAAACCACAACAAACTTCACCCTTGCCCCTTTTAGTTCTATACTTCAAGGCATTGGTATTTGTAAGTGTGTATTTCAATTTCATAACTCTTTCGTTATTGGTTTGCACTCGGTTTATTAGAGTGTTTGCTTGATCCCAGGTTGTGGGAATCAAGGACATCAATCGTTGTATTGATTACACTTGTAGGGGTACTACAAGTGGATTGAAAGGAAAACTCAAGCTAGAGTTTTAGCTTGAGTATCTAGGTAGAATCCCAGGTGGTAGGGATGTATAATTACCGGAAACAAGTCGGGATTTGACTTGGGTAATCCGAAAACTTGAACATATTGTGTTTGCTTGTTCAAATTGTTGTTTCTTATTATTTCTGTATTGTTGGTTTAATTTTATAAACATTATTCAACCCCCTTCTAGTGTTTTTCTCATAGCACATGGTCCTTACAATTGGTATCAGAGCGCAAGGTTAAGTTATGGCATCCGACAACAACAATAACGTTCCATAACCTCCTTCTTACAACAATTATGATCGAGATGGTGCTTCATCGGTTTATGAAGGCTAATCTACAGTTCGACCTCCGCGCTTTAATGGCATAAACTTCGGCTATTGGAAGTGTCGAATGGAGACGTTCCTTAGGAGTGCTTCTCTTTGGAGAACCCTCCACAAGGATTACATAGAGCCTACAGAAGAAGACTACGACAAATGGACACCCGCACAGAAGTCTGCAGAGGTGAACAACACCAAGGTAATGAATGCTCTTCATTATGCTTTGGAGGCCGATGAGTTCAATAAGATATGCACATGTAAGAGTGCGTATCAAATTTGGAATCATCTTATTGTTACTCATGAAGGGACCAGCAAGGTAAAACTCTCACAGTTATATGCTGTCGTGCAAAACTACGATATTTTTCAAATGCAGGAAGATGAGAAAATTGCTATGATGAATGCTCGCTTCACCGACAACACCAATGAGCTTGAAGCTCTTTGGAAGACGTACACTCAACAAGAAAAGGTGAGGACGATCATCATGTCAGTGAACTCGAAATGAGAAAGAAGAACCATAGCGATTGAAGAAGTCAATGACATGTAAAGCTACATCGTGGTGAACCTCATCGGTACACTCATGTCATATGAAGCGCGAAGGGAAACCGCTTGAAATTAAGGGGAATAATGAAACCAACGGAGGCAAAGAAGAAAGTAATAGCATTCAAAGCTACTTATTCATCCTCTGAAAGTGATGAGTCTGGTGATGAGATGGACTTGGAATCTATGTCGCTTATGGCGAAGAAGTTCCAATACTTCTTTCGCAAAGGTAAATTCCCTTCTATATCTAAATTTGATTCCACTAACAACACTTCTCTTTGTTATAAGTGTAATAAGCCAGGTCACATCAAGAAGGATGGCACAATGCAAAATAACAAGGAGAAGTGGAAAGCTCCAAAATACACCTCCGACAAGTTCAAGAAGAACGAGAAAAAGGGGCTTGCATGGACATTTGATGATTTGAGCAAAGATTCATCAAGTGAATCTTAGAAAGAGAAGGGTAAAAGTATGCACATGTGTTTCATGGCACAAGAGGATTCATTTTATGATGAGAGCTCTAGTGAAAGTGAAGAACCCGAGGTAACCATGGATGAACTTCGTATTGCTAATGAACAATTATTTTCCAAGTATCAAAAACTTATGCTTAAATATATTAAGTATAAGGATGTAATTGCTAGTAAGTCATCCATGCCACCCATCACCAACAATGACACCATTATTGAATCACTAACCCTTGAAAAAGCTACTTTGCTTGCTCAAAATGGGTCATTGAGAAATGAGGTTGAATCCCTCAAACTCAATTGGATCATGTAGCCATTGTGGATTGCAATGATCCTGAGATTGAAAATCTTCAATCTCAAAACAAGAGTTTAGGTATTAAGAATGAATCTCTCAAAATCCAAGTGCACGAGCTCACCACACTTGTGTCCAC
Source organism: Scilla litardierei (assembly GCA_030789695.1). Classification (NCBI taxonomy): domain Eukaryota; kingdom Viridiplantae; phylum Streptophyta; class Magnoliopsida; order Asparagales; family Asparagaceae; genus Scilla; species Scilla litardierei. The sequence goes on along the minus strand of CM061142.1, from coordinate 423,768,880 downwards.
CTTTGACACTACCATTTCTTCTTTTGAGAAGAAATATGAGCTCATTATCTCCAATGTTGAAATATTCAATAAAGGGAAAGGAAAATTGGATGATTTGCTTTCAAATCAACTACCCGCCAACCATCGTGTTGGACTTGGTTATTCGAAGGCAAATGCATCCAATACGTGCACCACCTATAGTGGTATCACTATAGATTTTGTGAGGCCAACCTCCGGTGCATCAACAAGTGGTGATCAGAATGCCGTGGATATGAATACTACCAAGAAAGTCACCACTTCTCATACTCCCTCTTTTGCAAAGAAACTCACCAAGGGTAGAAATCAAAAGAAGGGACATACTTTCATGTACACCAACACACACCCATGTAGGAACACTCATACTTCATGTGTGGACACCTATGATGAGTTCCATGCGCCACACCCACAGACACGTGCAAACAAACACATTAGATAAGCTCATGCACGTGTTTCTCCACATACATATGCTCATACATCTCATCCACATATGTATGCTCATTCATATGCACCTCATCAAATGTATGCTCCTTATGTTTCACATGACCATCGTATGTCTCATGCTTATCCTCCACCATTCTTAAATGCTAGATCACATCCTTATAGGCCACATGCACCACGTAGAAATCAACCTCATGTGCATGAAACTAAGAAAAGGACTCCCAAAACTTACATTATTTGGTGTCCTAAGGACACTAACATAAATGATAGAAATTCATATGTGCAATCAATTTTAGAGATGTAATTAATTGTGATGATTATGTTGGGAAGCCAAAGTCCACTTGGAATTGGTTTCAAAAGGCTAATACCCTTGGACCCAACAAGCTTGGTACCATAAGCTTATGATAAATTATGTAGGTACCCAAGAAAAGAAAAAAGAGCAACAAACGCAAAATGTGTTCTAAGAAGAAAGGATGGATACTCGATAGTGGTTGTTCCAAGCATATGACGGGAGATCACTCCTTGCTTTTCGAAGTGATCTGCATCAAGAACAGTGCAACAGTGACCTTTGGAGGCGATGAAAAAGGATCCATCATTGGAGTTGGTAAAGTCGATAATCCATCTAAACCTTTAATTTAAATTTCTATCTTGTAGATGGTTTAAATCATAGCCTCATTTCCATAAGTCAACTTTGTAACAAAGGTTACAAGTTTAACTTTGGAGAGGATATGTGTAGTATCATTGATAATGAATCAAGTGTTTGGTTTTTCGGCACACGCCATAAAGATATTTATATCTTAAGCAGTCCACAATCACAAGAACATTGCTTAATTGCACACACTAATGAACAACTTTTATGGCATCGTTGTTTTGGATATGTTCATTTCAACCATCTTTATAAATTATCTAAGCATGATTTAGTTATAGGATTTCCAAAGATTTCTTTTAATAAGAAAAGTTTTTGTGATTCTTGTTAATGCGGCAAACTCCATAAATCGTCATTTAAACTTAAAGATGGCATTACTTCTAAGAGGCCCCTAGAAATTCTTCATTTAGATTTATTTGGGCATACTAGAGTTGCATCTTTAGGTTATGCACATTATGGATTAGTCATTGTTGATGACTTTTCTAGCTTTACATCGGTATATTTTATATCCACTAAAAATAAAGCTTTTGAAGAGTTTACTAAGTTTGCGAAGAAAACTCAAAATCTTTTTGGAACCACCATTATAACTAGTCGTAGTGATCATAGATGGAAATTGAAGAATGAGCTTTTCTCTAAGTTTTGTGATGAACACGTGATAACTCAAATCTTTTCATTTCTTCGCGCACCACCTCAAAATGGTATTGTTGAGAGAAAGAATATGACACTTATTGAGTGTGTATGCACAATGCTCTATGGTCATCTTGGATTTCAATTTTGGATGGAGGTGGTGCACACTGCATGTTATATGCTCAATAGGATCCTAGTGACGCCCCGTACGAACAAAACTTGTTTTGAACTATTTTATGATAAAAAGCCTCAATTAAAATATTTTCGTGTTTTTGTTTAAAAAGATTTTATTAAGAACAAGTATGGTAATCTTGATAAATTTGATCCAAGATCCGATGAAGGTATGTTTTTTGGATATTCCACATGTAGCAAAACCTATCAGATATACAACAAGAACACTTCATCAATTGAGGATTCACTTCACGTTTTATTTAATGAAGATTTTGATGTGCCTCATGTACATGATGATAGTGTAGATGTTTTGTGTGATTCTATTAATAATGTTAAACTTGATGATGTTATTGAGACTAACAATACTAATGAAGATGTTGAGATTGTTCCTAGTGATTCATATGTACTAAAAGCTTATTTAACCATTCGAAACTACCCACATGACCAAATTATTGGAGATAGTGGAATGGGTGTCCGGACAAGGTCAAAGTTTGATAAATTCACTCATTGCACCTTTGTCTCCACAATTGAGCCAAAGAACGTTCAAGAAGCATATAGCTATTGGATCATGGCAATGTAAGAGGAACTCATTCAATTCGAAAGGAATGAAGTTTGGGAGCTAGTTCCTCTACCAAGTGGACATCAAGTTAGTGGGACTAAGTGGATCGTCAAGAACCAGACGGACAAGAACGAAGTCGTCACAAGGAACAAAACAAGGTTAGTAGCTTAATGCTACCGGCAAGAAGAATGTATTGATTTCGAAGAATCATTTGCTCCGGTAGCTAGGTTAGAAGCATAAGATTACTATTGTCTTTTGCATCCCATAAGAATTTTAAATTATACCAAATGGATGTTAAAAGTACATTTTTAAATGGCATTGTTAATGAAGAAGTTTATCTTTCTCAAACTTCCGAATTTATTCATGAAAAATTTCCAATCCATATTTTTAAACTTAAGAAAGCTTTATTTGGGTTGAGACAAGCTTGTTGGATCTCCTGTCACACCCAATACACTAGAGGAGGTGCTATAATGTAAATCACGACGATATTGCAAAATTAAAAGTTAATAAAAAATTGCATTAAGAGTGCGGAAATAAATGAACACAATCCAGAATATTCCAAACGCAAACACATAGATTTTTATCTTGGTTCAGATCCTTGTGATCCTACGTCCAGTCCTATACCCCGTAGAAATTTGAATTGCTCCTCGCAAGTAATCAACATACAAAGATGCCAACACTCACCGTGTTGCAAACTTGTACAATCTCTTCAACAAGAGATTCACCAAATAAAGTAAAGAAAGAGTATGAAACAATATCACATATAGCCTTGATAATTGATGGAATTATTGCGCAAGGAAGGTGATTGAATTTCCAAGGTTCTGGGTGGAGCTTGTAGTAGAACGAACTAGAAGATTGGACTTTCTATGGAGGGAAAATTTCTGCAGAGGTTCCTCTAAGAAAATCTGAAAATCACTCACTTCCTAGAGAGAGAAAGTAAACTTAAGAAAAGAGAAAGAAAGTGAATTTTCGTGTGATTTTAGGCAGGGGTCTGGGGGTCTATTTATAGTCCAAAAAGATAGTTTTTGAACATTGGACAACTGCCTAAATTTTCAAAAAATTCTGGGAAATTTTTTCTATTAGTCAACTAATATGAGTGCATGGTCAACTAATTAGAACTACTGACTAGGATTCTGGCTGTTGAGGTGTCATTTCAAAAAATAACTTCCAAAAAACGGAAAGAAACTTCTATAAACGGATATAAACTGACAGGAACTAGCCGTTTATGGCAGTTCTAACTTCCAGAAATAAAATATATTATTTAAATGATAAATCATTTAAAATAACTGATTTGAAAATAGACTGGTAGACTAACAAAGTCTGTTGGTCGACTAGAAATATGGAAGCTTAGAAATTTGTGAAAAATGACCATAGAGACTCAAAAATGGGTCTGACAAAGTTTTAGGACAATAATTTTTTAATATTAAAATTAGTCGACTAGCATTAGGAGTTGGTCGACTAATGGGATTTCTGACGTGATTTTTTGAAGACAGATCCTAAACGACTAAGAGAGATTATCATCAAGGCTTTCACATTCTAAGTAAATGCAAGAGGAAAAATAAAGAGTACATCTCATTTACAAGATACAAAATATCATCGATATGCTTCGTCTTGTAGTGGATGCTTATTGCAATATGTAGACTTGATGATTGTCTTAGTTGATTTGTGCTATAACATCTGCATAGATAGAGTTAGTATAAAGATAATATGTTTGTATAATCAAAACCATATAAGGAGTTGTGAGTTTCCAACATTCTCCCCCTTTTTGATGATTTTACAAACATTGAATATAAAATGCTGTTATTGCAAAAAAATGTTAGTGCTAAAAGATGTTATTGCTTATAAACAATGTATGAAACTTGCAATTCGTATAACCATATAAAATTAAATTTAGAAATATCTAATGTTAGTGCATGCATCATTTCTTATGCAGCATATCTCCCCATGAATATTATATCTCCACCTGAATATTAGCATAATTATTATATTAATTCACCCCTGGGAAATTATCAAAAATGGGGAAATCTGCCATTTTAGTGGATTAGTCGACTAATAGTATATGCTGGTCGACTGACTGCAGAAAATTTCAGATAGCAGAAAAACAGATAAGACACTTTTTGGAGGCAAATTGAAATGCATTAATAAAGTACAATAGTACATGATAGGATGCTTACATGCCATAGGGAAAGATACAAACTAAAGCAAACATACAACAACATAAAGCAAACATGATAACCATCAAAACAAAACAAACAACATAGACTACTAGTCGACTAGTTGATCTTCTTGGTCGACCAGAAACTGAAAGGTGTGAGGCCGAATATGGTGGATGAGGCCTAGGAGTGCGATGTGATGTGGAGGGAGAGTAAGGAGACCATTGTTCTAAGATGCTTAAAATTTGTGTTTGACTCTCTTGCACATTTCCAGAGCCCGTGTTCATGTTGGTATTAATCCTCTCAAGGCGAGTCTCAAAACCACTAAGATGCTCATGAACACCGGTAAATCCAGAGTTGACATCTTCACGGAGTTGATCAATTTGATCTTGTAGTGTTGGTCGAGAAGGAGGATGACGAGCGTAAGGATTGATAGTGACTTTACGACGACGGGAAGAACGTTCAACTTGGGGTTGTTGTTCTTGAGGTTCTTCTTCTTCATCTTCGGCCATGGGAGGAGGAGCGGGAAGTTCCATGCGATTGATGACGAAACGATCAAATTGTTGAGGATTAACGATGAAAAGTTCACCATCAAGAGGGACTCCAAAGTGGTGAAGAATACGGGTGATGGTACATGGAAGAAAAATGTGAATAGTAATGGGTTTGAGAAAAACATGCTTGATGGTGATAGACCAATCAACTTTGATTCCTCCCATTATAGCATAGAGAGCCCGGCCACGGGTTTCATTAACATAGTTTAGGGAACCAACCTTAGGAAGCAAATTGTAAGTGATTATCTTGAGGAGAAGGCGTGGAATGTGTTTTAAATCAATGGCAGACATGCCAATCTGAAAATTTGGACTTAGTTGATTGAGGATTTCGGTATCATCCATGTGGGTTGAAGCGGAATGATTAGTACATCGAGGGATATGGAGACTTTGAGCAAGAGTGTCATAGGTGAGATGAATGGAAATTCCTTTAATAATGGTGTCAAAGAAAGCGGGACCTCCTTTCTCTACCTAAACCATGTTGGAGTAAAATTCCTTGACAAGAATGAGATAGTAAGGGTTGGGATCATTCCAAATGGTGAAGAGAGAAATGGTGTTGAGAAGATAAAAGAGATTATAGTTGAGAATGATCGGATCCGAATAGTTGATGGAGCGTGCTGGGAAGAACGAGGCTCTTTCAACGGTTGCAGCCGGATTTGGGCATCGAGAATAGCGAGGAATCGAAGAGGAAGCCATCAAAGAGGGATGAAGTGTTCATACAGAGAATTTTTGTGATCTCTCTCGAAATATAGATGATTTACGGCTATATTGTGCCTTGGGTTTTCTCATGGTGAAGAAGAAAGTCCCATTGTGTTTAAATAGAAGATTTGAGCAGGAAATTCGAATTTTGAATCAAGAAACCGAATTAAAAACTTCCTAATACTCCTAAGACATTTTGGGAAATCAAGAAAAGTTTTTGAGATGGAAATCTAGGAAGAAATGGCACAAAACAATGTTTAGAAATTGATGTTCTTCGGATGTCTACAGTGATTAGTCGATTAGTTTCCAGTATTGGTCGAGTAATCGGGGGTAAATTCTGAGCGGTTTGGGAAGAGAGCGAAATAATTCAAATAAATTATAAATTAAATTTCGGTCAAAAGAATGGACTGAGTGGTTATTGCCTTGGGCAGGAAATTGTGTAAGAAGGTTGACCATGTGTAATTACCTTTGTACTTAAAGTGGAAGAAGGTGTAAGGGAGAGGTCATGTCCTTAGTACTTGGAAAGTACTTTTAAGAGAGGGAAAATGGTTCATTCAAATTTTTGAAGGAGAATATTCGGTTTTGACCGAAACTAATAAAAAATATTGATAATTTTATGAATAGTAGATATGTATATTAATATAATTAATAATTCTGGAGGATTAATCGACTACTATCAAATATTGGTCGACTAATTAAAATATGAATAAATTCAGAAAAATCCAGAAAAATCATAATATGATACTAACGTAATATATAACTATAATATATGATTAAAAATGTCGATTTACTAATAATGCCAAGTTCTCTTCTAAGTTTTAGAAAAGTCTCTTCCTTAAGGGGCTTAATAAGGATATCAGCTATTTGATTTTTAGTATCTATATACTTATGAATAATGTCACCTTTTTGGACATGATCATCCAAGAAGTGATGACGTATATCTATGTGTTTAGTACGTGCATCATGTACTGGATTTTCGGATAGATTTATAGCACTAGTATTGTCACACATAATAGGACATGTGTTACATGTAATGCCATAATCTAGTATTGTTTGTTTCATCCATAAAATCTGTGCATATACTAATTCAACGGCAATATATTTTTCGTCAGTAGTAGATAAAGAAACAGAGTTTTGTTTCTTACTAAACCATGATACTAATGCATAACCGAAAAAGTGACAAGTTTCACTTGTACTTTTACGATCAGCTTCGCAACAAGTAAAATCTGCATCATTATATGAAACTAAATCAAATAAATTTGATTTTTGATAATATAAACCAAAATCAGATGTATGTTTGATATAACTAATTATCCTTTTGACAGTAGTCAAATGTGATAATTTGAGATCAGACTGATATCTAGCACATTTACAAACAAAAAACATAATATCTGGTCTACTTGCGGTAAGATAAAGTAATTATCCAATCATACCTCGATATAATATTTGATCAATGCTCTTACCATTTGGATCCTTATCAAGATTTGATGAAGTACCCATTGGAGTAAGCTTTTCTGTAGAATTCTCTAATCCAAACCTTTTGATGAGTTCCTTTGTATACTTACTTTGATGTATAAATATACCTTCCTTCATTTGTTTGATTTGAAGTCCAAGGAAGTAGGTCAATTCACCCATGTGACTCATCTCAAATTCATTATGCATTTCCTTAGATAATTCTTGACAAAGAGAATCATTAGTAGAACCAAAAATTATGTTATCAACATATATTTGTATAATGATAACATCAGAATCTATATGTTTAGTAAATAAAGTAGAATCTATTTTGCCAACAGAATAACCACATTTTAATAGAAAGTTCTTCAATCTTTCATACCAAGCACGAGGTGCTTGTTTTAATCCATATAATGCTTTCTTTAATTTGAAAACATGATTATCCAAACTTTCATGTTGAAATCCTGGTGGTTGTTCTACATAGACTTCTTCCTTTATAATACCATTTAGAAATGCACTTTTAACATCCATTTGATATAACTTAAAATCTTTGTAACATGCATATACTAAAAGCATTCTAATATATTCTAATCTTGCTACAGGAGTATATGTTTCATCATAATCTGTGTCTTCTTCCTGATTCTAACCTGGTGCAACTAATCTAGCCTTATTTCTAATCACTTGTCCAGATTCATCCAATTTATTCTTAAATACCCACTTAGTACCAATAATAGGATGATCTGAAGGTCTAGGTACTAATTCCCATACATCATTTCTTTTGAATTGATTAAGTTCTTCATGCATTGCTATAATCCTTGAACTATCTTTACATTCTTCAATAACATTCTTTAGTTCGATGGATGATATAAATGCACAATTAGTCATTTGTTCTATTTGAGATCTAGTTCTTACTCTATCAGAAATATCTCCAATAACTAAATCATGTGGATGATCAGGAATTTCAACAAATGCTTTAGGATGACTTGTATTTTCAAGGATAATTTTAGGAATGGAATTAATAGAATCATCGTCATCTAACTTAGTGTTTTCTAAAGAACTAATGATAGGTATCGAATCTTCTTCATCTAAATGTGTAATAGGTATAAAATTTTCATTGAAATTTACATGTAGGGATTCCTCAATACATAAGGTTCTTTTATTATAAATCCTATATGCTTTACTACGTGTAGAATATCGTACAAAAATACATTTGTTTGATTTAGAATCAAACTTATCTAGTGAATTCTTAGTGTTAAGAATAAAACATTTACAACCAAATACTTTAAAATAAGATACACTAGGTATACGATCATAAAATAATTCAAAACAAGTTTCTCATTTGTGGGCATACCAAAATTCTATTCAAAACATAACATGCAGTAGCAACCACTTCGGCCCAAAAATATTTTGGTAAAGAACTATCATATAACATGGTTCTAGCACATTCATGTAATGTTCTATTTTTTATTTCAACTACACCATTTTGTCGTGTGGCTCGAGGAAAAGAGAAGTTATGCGTTATACCATGTTTATTACAAAATTTCGTAAATAATTCATTTTCAAACTCCCCTCTATGATCACTATGCATAGTAATAATGGATAAAGATTTTAACTTTTGAATTCTTTTACAAAATATTTAATTTCTTCAAATGCATCATTTTTATGCTTTAAAAATAATACCCAAGTACATCTTGAATAATCATTAACAATTACAAATGCATATTTATTTCCATGTAAAGAAGCTATTCTAGAAGGACCGAATAAATCTAAATGTAAAAGGTCAAGTGGTTTTTTCGTAGAAATAGCAGCTTTCAATTTAAAAGAAGATTTTTGCATTTTTCCTTGTTGACATGCATCACAAAATTGTGTATGAGTGAAAGATATATTAGGCATTCCAGAAAGTAATTTTTGTTTTGAAACACGTGCTAAATGCTTAAAATTAGTATGTCCAAAACGTTTATGCCATAATAATGTGTTATATGTGGATGCAAGTAAATAATGATCATTTGAAGATCTTTTCATGCATAATATATATATATATATATATTATTCTTACGATTACCTTGAAATAAAATATTAGACATGTTAAAATCATATATAATGCATGCATTCTTTTCGAAAACTATTTTAAAATCTTTATCACATAATTGAGAAATGGATAAGAGATTATGTTTCAAACCCGTCAACGAGGAGCATGTTTTCGATGATTGGCTTAGTTGGATCACCAACTGTTCCGATGCCAATCATTTTACCTTTGTTGTTATCACCAAAAGTAACGGTGCTACAATCTTTGAATTGTACGCTTGATAGAAGTTTGATGTTCCGGTCATGTGTTTAGAACATCCAATATGCAGTATCCATCTTTCTTTTATGGGTACTTGAAAGATAAACAATAAATATTGGTACCCTTTTTATATGGGTCCTTAGGATTAGTCCTTATGAAACCAAACCCAAGTGGAATTTGGTTTCTTCAAAATAGTTAGAAGAAAGAATAACATTTTGCATAAAGTTAGATATATATAAATCCTTATCATATAAGCAAATGTCTTTGGGAACCCAAATATTATGCATAATTGTTTTCTTAGAAGATGTAAGAAAATTGGTTTTCTTTGGAATATGAATAGTATCCTTTTTCGTATTATTAGAAGAATCAATTTTCTTAGCATTAATAAATACATGCCTTTTCTTTTCTAAAGTAACATTACCCAGAATATTGGATTTGGGAGTATTCTCATATCCCAAACCTTATCTATGATTAGTAGGATGTTGTAATCTAAGTAAATCATCTAGATTATTCATTCCTTTATAAAATTTACTAATGTTAGAAGACATATCATCATACTTCAACTTTAGAGAAGAAATATCCTTATCTAAAATAGAAATGCGTGAAATCATATTATGATTCTCAGATTTGATAATCTCATTTTCGTGAAGTAGTTTATCATTTTGAGACGATAATATTTCCTTCTCAATTTTTAGACTCTCTAATGTAGAAGAAGAAGAGGTTAGTTCTTGATGAGAAAGAACTAATGCCTTATGTTGAGAATTCAATTTCTAGAATCTCATATATAATTCATTAAAAGCATCAAGTAATTCTTCATTATCTAATCTACTTACCTCATTATCACTTTGTGCCATAAAGCACATATGGGCATTCTCTTCATTAGATTGGTTTTTGACTTCTTCTTCTTCATCTGAAGATGAAGAGTCCCATATTGTAACGACTGGTTTTCATGTATCTGGATTTATAATAATATAATATATGTTTTGGTGGATTTTCTCCTCATATGTGGTTTTCGTCTCCGTAACTTTCATTTTCGATCGTTTCGTCGTGTTTTCTCGTTTCTTCTTTAGGATCGTCGATTTCAGAGCACGTCATTCATGACGGGCTTCATAACGGTCGTATCTTACTGTTAGATCAAGCCTAGGAGTCTTAGGAATCGATCTCGGGGCTCCGCGCTCCGTATCGGAACTTTTGGTGCTTATTAGCCGGTGTAAGAAGGAGCACTGACCGACTAGATGACGATCCAGTCGGTCGGCAATCCTTCTTGGACCGACTAGTTGGCTTTCTAAATTTCTCAGAAGTTACTGTTTATCGTTAGTCGGTCTAAGAACGTTGGTTGACCGACTAGGTTGCAAACTAGTCGGTCGGCAATGCTTCTTTAACCGACTAACTCATCATCTAAATTTTAGTATCAGTACTGTTCACTCTTAGTCGGTCTAAGAACGTTCACCGACCGACTAGATGTCAAACTAGTCGGTCAGTAGTTGTTCATAGACCGACTAAATCCAAATCCTATTTTCGTTCAGAAGTTACTGTTTACACTTAGTCGGTCTGCGTTGGTCGACCGACCGACTAGTTGCCAAACTAGTCGGTCAGTGGTTGCTCTTTGACCGACTAATCTGTGTTAAAACCCTAATTTCTGGGCAGCCGCCAGCCCATCCTATTTAAACCCCTCCCAAATGTTTTCTTCTTCCTCCACTCGACCCAAAACCCTAGTTTCTCCCCCATTGAGCCCCCTTCTTCCCCAAACCCTTATTCCTTCATTCCAAGCCCAAGATCCATCATCCAAACCATCCCTCAACTCATTCTACCCCTCATCTTCCCCAAAATCTCATCAAATCCCCAAAATCCCCCAAAAACCCTAGTTCTCCAAACTTCTCCATTCGTTTCCAGATCTGGTCCTTAGGTTCTCCGGAGTGTTTCTTCCGCCTCCTCACGGTAAGAAATCGATCTATTGACGTTTTCATAACCTATTTGTATTTTTATGAAACCCTAATGAAATGAATGTTGTTTTGATGATTGTTTCCCCATAACAGCGTTTTCCCCGTAGATTAGCATCCGCGAGACGAACCTTCGTGATCGTCATCCCCGGTGCTAGGCAAGTGAAACTTACCACTTAGGGTTTAGGCCATGTTTTAGGCCATTTTGCTCGTTGTAGGCGTAAAAGAGGCTAGGCGACGAAATGATACTCGCCTAGGCGCAAATTTAGGAACTAGCTTGACAACGAAGCTAGGTCCGACATTTATCATGTTGCACAATTACCATGTCATGTTTAAATTCCATTAACGGTACGCAAATTAATTGTTATGTCATTGCATTCCTTAAGTGTTCTCGTGATTGCGTAGCATCGCTACAATACTTGTGGTTCCTGGCTCGTGACCAGAAGCGAGCATAATGAGTTGCTAACCCCAACGCTTGATATTGAAATGTGAACTTGGAAAACAAGCTCCCGTGCGGGGCAACCCTGGCTCACTTGCTGGGCTCATGTATAGGGACCCTGGCTTGTTTACGTGTGGGATGGGGTAAGAGTTAAGCGGTCATTCAACTGGGGGTCTGCCTGATCAGCAACTGCAGTTGTAAGGCGTAAACTCTGGGGTGGGGTAGTGTTTAGTGCCGATCAGTGTGAATGTTGTACCATTCAGCTGAAGGGCGTAAACATCTACAAACAACAGTGAAACGTGAATAGTGAATTGATTGAGATTGTTAGTAGCTTGGCTACTCTTGTCTTGTCCCGATAATTGTTCTCTTGTACTTATTGTTCATCATGTCTTACTTGTGCACTCATGTTATAACTGCCATGTCATGCATACTAAAACTGCTAGGTTGCTAGTTGCCTTACTTTCAGTTTCCTTGCCCAAGTCTTTTAGACTTGCTGACATGTGCCCCTTTACTCTTTTGGGTGACACATGTTAGATCCTGAGCCTGAGTACCTGGTTGAGGACGAGGTGTTTGCTGACGCCGAGCCCGAGCTTGTGCTTGACGGGGAGTACGTGGACACTGGGGACCAGTCCTAGTGTCTTCGTTGTGTTTTCCTTTTTGTTTAGACTGCTGTTTTGTTGTCAGTGCATAGCACCTATACTGGTTACGTTGTTGCTTTTGTTGGCCTTGTTCTGGGCCTTAGACTCTTTCTTTTAGCCTGGTGGCTTTTCTGGATGTTGAACTTATTTTCATGGTGGACAATTTATGAGATATGAGAATTTTATTTCTGTCTCTCCTTTTATTATTATTGTTGCTCCGTTTGTGGTTACAGGGACCTGTTTACGTTTAATTGACGCTTATCGGGTTTGGGGCTTCACAGCTCCACTCTCGTGCGGACCTCTTCACGTCTCGCCTCCATTTTAGGGAAGCGGGTCGTGACAGGTTTTGTTGGTGGCCCATGCAGGTCCTTCTGTAACTGCGAATTGTCGGAATAACGATAATAATATTAGATGTCCAATAAACTAAGTTCGACGTCCGAGTCATAAGCTATGAGTCTAATCTGATTCGTTTTCTGTTTCATTAGATGGCAGGAAGGTGATTCACCCGTGGTGGAGGTAGTGGTGTGCTCTCTCATGATGAGGAGCCTGAGCGGGAACCCACCAACGGTGAGATGATGCGGATGATGCTCCAGATGATGCAAGTGCAGCAGGGCGTGCTCCTGCAAGTCCAGAATGCCCCACTTGCTCGAGCTGCCCGGGCTCTTCCAGATGCCCCTCGCTCTGAGCCAGGAGCGAAGCAATTTCGGGAGCTGGGTCCCGCATATTTTGATGGGTCTGAGGGTCCTCTGGCTGCCGATGAGTGGATTCGGAACATCGAGGATAATCTGAAGATGTCCAAGATCACCCCGACTGGATGGGTTGATTTGGCGAAGAGGCAACTCAAGGATAATGCTCGGAACTGGTGGGATGCGGAAGAGAAGATGCTGGTGGAGCCGATAGCTTGGGCTACCTTTAAGTCCAGGTTTAATGAGGAGTTCTTTCCGAAGGCTGCCAAGAAGGAGATGCTGCAGCGCTTCATTGATCTGAAGCAAGGGAGCTTGACGGTGGACCAGTACCACCAAGAGTTCACTAGGCTGAGTCGGTTCGCACCGAAGATGGTGTAGGATGCTGATGAGAGGGCTCAGAGGTTCCTGCAGGGACTTGCTTTGGAGCTCCAGAGTTTTGTGTCTTCCTCCGATCTGGACTCTTATCAGAAGGTTTTGGTCGCTGCCAGGAGGCAGGAGCTGAACCTGAGTCAGAGGAGGGGGTATATTGTTGGTGCTGGGAAGAGGCCTATGGAGCAGGCCAGAGCGGTGGTTAGGCCTGGTTTCAAGCCTAATCAGCCAGCTCAGTTTAAGAGGCCAGGAGGGCCTATTCTGAAGACTTGCCATTTCTGCGGCAAGCCTGGCCACATCAGGGAACAGTGTCGGAAGTTTTTGGGCCAGTGTCTGGTTTGTGGTGATGCTTCCCATGTCGCGAAGGATTGTGGGCATGCGAATCTGCTGCGGAGGGCACCTGTTGCAGCACAGCCGTTGCAGCAATGAGCGTCTGTTCCTACTGGACGTGGAGCAGCTCTTGTTCCACAGAGGCAGGCTTTTCAGCAGGCTGTTCCGCCGAGGAGGCAGGCTTTTCTGATGACCGCGGTGGAGAGCGAGGCTGTGGATGAGGTTATCGCAGGTAATCCTCAATCTAGCTGTTACTTTCCTAGCTGGTTTTGATTGCTAGATTGTGTTGTTTGCTTGAACATGGTTGTTTGCTAGACTAGGGTTTGATTGTTAATTTCTTGTTAGGTGTGGTTTTGGTGTGCACATTTCCTGTACGAGTCCTCTTTGACTCTGGTGCATCGATGTGCATTATTTCCCGGAGCTTCGTGGAAAGGCATTTCTTGTCGACGTCCCCTCTTCCCAAGAGTTGGAATATCGTTACAGGGAATGGCGTGGTCTCGGTGCATCGTGGTTGCAATTCTTGCTCGTTGGTGGTCTGTGGACATGAGCTTTTCGCTGATTTCATTGTCCACGACATCATCAACTATGATGCAGTTCTGGGGATGGACTGGCTTGCGAGCTTCTATGCTACGATCGACTGTCGAAGAAAGAAGGTGGTGTTCGAGATTCCCGGACATCCAGTATTTGAGTTCAGTCGTGGTAGCAGTTCGCTTGGTCCTGTCAGATTTCGGGCCAGGCCGGTAGAGGTTGTGGCTATGCAGATGGAGCTGGAGTGGCCAGCTGTGGTGCGTGATTTTGGCGACAACTTTCCCGAGGAGATGTCTGGTTTGCCACCTGATCGAGCTTTAGAATTTTCTATCGATCTTATTCAAGGTGCGCAGCCGATTTCGAAGGCGCCGTATCGTATCGCACCTGCAGGGTTGGAGGAATTACGGAAGCAGTTGGATGAGCTCTTGCAGAAGGGTTATATCAATCCCAGTGTGTCTCCGTGGGGAGCACCGGTGCTGCTAGTGAAGAAGAAGGATGGTTCGCGTCGCATGTGCGTGGACTATCGGGAGTTGAATGCAGTGACCATTAAGAATAAATACCCGTTGCCTCGCATCGATGATATTTTTGATCAGCTTGGAGGTTCGAGGGTGTTTTCTAAATTGGATTTGAGGAGTGGTTACCATCAGTTGAAGGTGAAGAAGGGAGATGTTCTGAAGACAACGTTCAGGACGAAGTATGGACACTATGAGTTCGTGGTTATGCCTTTCGGCGTAACTAACGCGCCCGCAGTTTTCATGAATCTGATGAACCTGATTTTCTACGACTTTTTGGATAAGTTTGTCGTTATCTTTATTGACGACATTCTGATCTATTCGAAGTCGGAAGAAGAGCATGCATCGCACTTGAGGACGGTATTGGAGATCTTGAGGAAGCATTGTTTGTATGCTAAGTTTTCGAAGTGCGAGTTTTGGCTGGATCGAGTTGCTTTTCTCGGGCATGTGGTGACTGGAGATGGTATTTTAGTGGATCCCGAGAAGATTAGGGCCATCAGAGAGTGGCCTGTTCCGTCGTCTGCGTCTGAGATTCGGAGTTTCCTTGGACTTGCTGGTTATTATCGGCGATTCATTAAGGACTTTTCCCGTATTGCTGAGCCGATGACCAGGTTGACGCGGAAGGATGTTGCTTTTGTTTGGTTGGGTGATTGTGAGAATGCTTTTGGCGTTCTGAAGGAGAGGTTGACGACTGCCCCTATTCTTGTTGTGCCTGATCGCAGCGGTGGATTCGAGATCTTTTGCGATGCTTCTGGCAAGGGTCTCGGTTGTGTGTTGCATCAGCACGGACATGATGTGGTGTATGCGTCTCGTCAGCTTAAGGTTCATGAGAAGAATTACCCGACGCATGATTTGGAGTTGGCTGCCGTTGTGTTTGCTCTTAAGATTTGGAGGCACTTCCTGCTGAGTGAGAAAGTGAAGATTTTCACCGATCACAAAAGCTTGAAGTATATTTTTACTCAGAAGGAGCTCAACATGCGACAGCGTCGATGGTTGGAGCTTATGACAGATTATGAGATTGATTTGCAGTTTCACCCTGGCAAGGTGAATGTGGTTCCTGATGCGCTGAGTAGGCTTCCAGCGGTGATGATTTTGACCTCGCAGTGGAGATTGCAGCAGGATTTCTGCGAGTCTGGTGTTGAGATTGTTCTTCCTGGGGAGGCTTCTTCGTTGATGTACATGCAGGTGCAGTCAACGATCGTGGATCGGATTAAGGCTGGCCAGGCTGAGGATCCGAAGCTGGTGAGGATTCGGGAGCAGGTGGAAGCCGGTCTGCGGACTGACTTTTTGATTCATGAGGATGGCTCGCTGAGGTTTGGAGCCAGGTTGTGTGTGCCAGCTGGGGATATTAGAGAGGAGTTTATGGTGGAGGCACACAGTTAGCCGTATTCTGTGCATCCTGGTGGCACCAAGATGTACCAGGATCTTCGTCTGAATTATTCGTGGCATGGTATGAAGAGGAGTGTGGCTCGGAGTGTAGCCAAGTGCTTGGTTTGCCAGCAAGTGAAGGCAGAGCATCAGCGTACGGCCGGGTTGCTACAACCGCTTCCGATTCCGGAGTGGAAATGGCAACACATCACTATGGATTTCGTGACTGGACTACCTCGGAGTCCGAAGCAGAATGACGCGATTTGGGTGATTGTAGATCGATTGACCAAGTCTGCGCACTTTATTCTGTTCCGAGTGGGACAGTCCACTGAGGCGCTAGCGAGGAGATATATGGAGGTAAAATTCTTTTACTCTCCGTTTTATTTCCTTTTCATAGTTTGGATAGTGATGTAACGTGAATCGTGCAGGAGGTCGTGCGACTTCACGGAGTCCCCGTGAGTATCGTGTCGGACAGAGACACGAGGTTCACATCTCAGTTCTGGCAGAGTTTGCAGAAGAGCTTGGGTACGCGTCTGAGTTTCAGCACGACGTACCATCCGCAGACGGATGGCCAGTCCGAGAGGACGATTCAGATTTTGGAGGACATGCTGAGGGCGTGCATGTTGGATTTCAAGGGTTCGTGGGAAGACCATCTGCATTTGGTGGATTTTCTTACAACAACAGCTTCCAGGCGAGTATTGGCATGGCGCCTTTCGCCGCTCTTTATGGGAGGAAATGTCGATCGCCATTGAGTTGGGATGACGTTGGTGATCGGGAGTTGTTGGGACCTGAGATGATCGTGGAGGCCGTGGATATCGTCAGGAACATTCGGGAGAGGTTGAGAATTGCTCAGGACCGTTTTAAGCATTGGGCGGATGCTAAACGTCGTCCTTTGGAGTTTCAGCCGGGCGACCATGTGTTCTTGAAGATTTCCCCGAATCGAGGTGTGATTCGTTTTGGGAAGCGAGGGAAGTTGAGCCCGCGATACATTGGACCGTTCGACATTTTGGAGAAGGTTGGCAAGGTAGCTTATCGTTTGGCCTTGCCGCCATCTTTGGAAGGAGTTCACAATGTTTTCCATATGTCGCAGCTTCGTCGATACATTAGCGATCCATCTCATGCTGTGGATTTTTTGGAGATTACCGTTCGCCCCAATATGACGTATGACCAGCATCCAGTGCAGATTCTGGACAGGCGTCAGAAATCGCTTCGGAACAAGATTGTCAATCTTGTGAGGGTGATGTGGCGACACGGCTCACCTGGAGAGTCTACTTGGGAGAATGAGGATGAGATGCGAGAGCGCTTCCCACTTTTGTTTCCGGACACGTGAGTGTTTGGAAATTCCGAGGACGGAATTTTTCTTAAGTTGGGGAGGATGTAACGACTGGTTTTAATGTATCTGGATTTATAATAATATAATATATTGTTTGGTGGATTTTCTCCTCATATGTGGTTTTCGTCTCCGTAACTTTCATTTTCGATCGTTTCGTCGTGTTTTCTCGTTTCTTCTTTAGGATCGTCGATTTCGGAGCACGTCATTCATGACGGGCTTCATAACGGTCGTATCTTACTGTTAGATCAAGCCTACGAGTCTTAGGAATCGATCCCGGGGCTTCGCGCTCCGTATCGGAACTTTTGGTGCTTATTAGCCGGTGTAAGAAGGAGCACCAACCGACTTGATGACGATCCAGTCGGTCGGCAATCCTTCTTGGACCGACTAGTTGGCTTTCTAAATTTCTCAGAAGTTACTGTTTATCGTTAGTCGGTCTAAGAACGTTGATTGACCGACTAGGTTGCAAACTAGTCGGTCGACAATGCTTCTTTAACCGACTAACTCATCATCTAAATTTTAGTATCAGTACTGTTCACTCTTAGTCGGTCTAAGAATGTTCACCGACCGACTAGATGTCAAACTAGTCGGTCAGTAGTTGTTCATAGACCGACTAAATCCAAATCCTATTTTCGTTCAGAAGTTACTGTTTACACTTAGTCGGTCTGCGTTGGTCGACCGACCGACTAGTTGCCAAACTAGTCGGTCAGTGGTTGCTCTTTGACCGACTAATCTGTGTTAAAACCCTAATTTCTGGGCAGCCGCCAGCCCATCCTATTTAAACCCCTCCCAAACGTTTTCTTCTTCCTCCACTCGACCCAAAACCCTAGTTTCTCCCCCATTGAGCCCCCTTCTTCCCCAAACCCTTATTCCTTCATTCCAAACCCAAGATCCATCATCCAAACCATCCCTCAACTCATTCTACCCCTCATCTTCCCCAAAATCTCATCAAATCCCCAAAATCCCCCAAAAACCCTAGTTCTCCAAACTTCTCCATTCGTTTCCAGATCTGGTCCTTAGGTTCTCCGGAGTGTTTCTTCCGCCTCCTCACGGTAAGAAATCGATCTCTTGACGTTTTCATAACCTATTTGTATTTTTATGAAACCCTAATGAAATGAATGTTGTTTTGATGATTGTTTCCCCATAACAGCGTTTTCCCCGTAGATTAGCATCCGCGAGACGAACCTTCGTGATCGTCATCCCCGGTGCTAGGCAAGTGAAACTTGCCACTTAGGGTTTAGGCCATGTTTTAGGCCATTTTGCTCGTTGTAGGCGTAAAAGAGGCTTGGCGACGAAATGATACTCGCCTAGGCGCAAATTTAGGAACTAGCTTGACAACGAAGCTAGGTCCAACATTTATCATGTTGCACAATTACCATGTCATGTTTAAATTCCATTAACGGTACGCAAATTAATTGTCATGTCATTGCATTCCTTAAGTGTTCTCGTGATTGCGTAGCATCGCTACAATACTTGGGGTTCCTGGCTCGTGACCAGAAGCGAGCATAATGAGTTGCTAACCCCAACGCTTGATATTGAAATGTGAACTTGGAAAACAAGCTCCCGTGCGGGGCAACCCTGGCTCACTTGCTGGGCTCATGTACAGGGACCCTGGCTTGTTTACGTGTGGGATGGGGTAAGAGTTAAGCGGTCATTCAACTGGGGGTCTGCCTGATCAGCAACTGCAGTTGTAAGGCGTAAACTCTGGGGTGGGGTAGTGTTTAGTGCCGATCAGCGTGAATGTTGTACCATTCAGCTGAAGGGCGTAAACATCTACAAACAACAGTGAAACGTGAATAGTGAATTGATTGAGATTGTTAGTAGCTTGGCTACTCTTGTCTTGTCCTGATAATTGTTCTCTTGACTTATTGTTCATCATGTCTTACTTGTGCACTCATGTTATAACTGCCATGTCATGTATACTAAAACTGCTAGGTTGCTAGTTGCCTTACTTTCAGTTTCCTTGCCCAAGTCTTTTAGACTTGCTGACATGTGCCCCTTTACTCTTTTGGGTGACACATGTTAGATCCTGAGCCTGAGTACCTGGTTGAGGACGAGGTGTTTGCTGACGCTGAGCCCGAGCTTGTGCTTGACGGGGAGTACGTGGACACTGGGGACCAGTCCTAGTGTCTTCGTTGTGTTTTCCTTTTTGTTTAGACTGCTGTTTTGTTGTCGATGCATAGCACCTATACTGGTTACGTTGTTGCTTTTGTTGGCCTTGTTCTGGGCCTTAGACTCTTTCTTTTAGCCTGGTGGCTTTTCTGGATGTTGAACTTATTTTCATGTTGGACAATTTATGAGATATGAGAATTTTATTTCTGTCTCTCCTTTTATTATTATTGTTGCTCCGTTTGTGGTTACAGGGACCTGTTTACGTTTTATTGACGCTTATCGGGTTTGGGGCTTCACAGCTCCACTCTTGTGCGGACCTCTTCACGTCTCGCCTCCATTTTAGGGAAGCGGGTCGTGACACATATTGCTGTTAGTGCCTTCTTTTTCTTTTCAAACTTCTTATCCTTTCTGAAGTTGTTGAATGTCCTTTCTTTTGGCTTAAGATGTGGGCAATCCTTTTTCATATGTCATGGTCTGTTACATTGAAAACACAAAGAAGCATCAAGAGTTTTGGGCTTAAAACTTTTAAACTTACCACTTCGTAGAAACTTTTTAAAGTTTCTTGTTATAAGCGCCATGTCATCATCGTTCATGTCTGAATCATCGGTGTCTGATGAAGCGACGATGGCAAGTGTTTTCTTATTTGTATCTGCTTGTTCTTTGCAATCTTGAAGTTGTACTTCGTAGGCCATCAGGTTACCAACCAAGCTTTCAATGGTAAGAGTTGACAAGTCATTGGCTTCTTCTATGGCTGTGGTCTTCTTCTCCCATTCTAACGTTAAGGAACGAAGAATCTTCCTTACTTGTTCCGTTTGAGAATAGGTTTTGCCAAGAGCTATTAAGGAGTTGACAATGTTAGTGAACAGAGAGATCATTTCTCCAATTGGTTCATTCTCCTTCACTCTAAATAACTCAAACCTGTGAACACGAATAGAGATTTTAGTTTCCTTAACTTTATTAGTTCTTTCATGTGTTACCTGGAGTGTATGCCAGATGTCATATGCTGTTTTGGCCTGGGAGACACGATTGAACTCATTCTTGTCCATAGTGCAGAATAGTGCATTCATTGCTTTAGAGTTGTGGGTTGCAGCAGAATTGTCAGTAGCGGTCCATTGGGCATATGGTGTTGTAGGCTTCTCGTATTTTGTTTCCAACATGTTCCAAAGTTCGTAGTCGATGCTTTGAAGATAAATTGTCATCCTTCTCTTCCAATAGGAGTAGTTGGAACTATTGAATAGTGTAGGCCTTGTAGTAGAGTGCCATTCTGGAAATTGTGATGAAGACGTTGAAGTATTCGTCGGATTGGAGTAGGTCATCTTAACCATGTGGCTTTGATACCAAATGTTGGATCTCCTGGCACACCAAATACACTAGAGGGATGGTGAATAGTGTAAATCACGATGATATTGCAAAATTAAAAGTTAATAAAAAATTACAATAAGTGTGCAGAAATAAATGAACACAATCCAGAATATTCCAAACGCAAACACATAGATTTTTTTCTGGTTCGGATCCTTGTGATCCTACATCCAGTCCTCTACTCCGTAGAGATTTGAATCCACTAAAACACTTGCTTTCCGCAAGTTATCAACATACAAAATGCCAACACTCCCCGTGTTGCAAACTTGTACAATCACTTCAATAAGAGATTCACTAAATAAAGTAAAGAAAGAGTATGAAACAATATTACCTAGAGCCTTGATAATTGATGGAATTATTGCGCAAGGAATGCGATTGAATCTCCAAGGTTCTGGATGCAACATGTAGTAGAACGAACTTGAAGATTGGACTTTATATGGAGGAAAAATTTCTGCAGAGGTTTCTCTAAGAAAATCTGAAAATCACTCACTTTCTAGAGAGAGAAAGTAAACTTAAGAAAAGAGAAAGAAAGTGAATTTTTGTGTGATTTTAGGCAGGAGTCTGAGGTCTATTTATAGTCCAAAAGGTAGTTTTTGAACATTGGAGAACTGCCTTGAATTTTTTTTCTATTAGTCGACTAATATGAGTGTCTAGTCGACTAATTAGAACCGCTGACTTGGATTCCGCTGTTGAGGTGTCCTTTCAAAAAATAACTTCCAAAAACAGAAAGAAACTTATGTAAACAGATATAAACTGACAGGAACTAGCCGTTTATGGCAGTTCTAACTTCCAGAAATAAAATATATTATTTATATGATAAATCATTTCAAATAACTAATTTGAAAATAGACGGGTAGACTAACATTGGTCGACTAGAAATATGAAAGTTTAGAAATTTGTGGGAAAATTATCCTAGAGAATCAAAAATGGGTCTGACGAAGTTTTAGGACAGCAATATTTTAATAGTAAAATTAGTCGACTAGCATTAGGGGTTGGTCGACTAATGGGATTTCTGACATGATTTTTTGAAGACAGATCCTAAACGACTAAGAGAGATTATCATCAAGGCTTTTACATTCTAAATAAATGCAAGAGGAAAAATAAAGATTATATCTCATTTACAAGATATAAAATATCATCGATATGCTTCGTCTTGTAGTGGATGCTTCTTGCAATATGTAGACTTGATGATTGTCTTAGTTGATTTGTGCTATGACATCTGCATAGATATGGTTAGTTTAAAGATAATATGTTTGTATCATCAAAATCATATAAGGAGTTGTGAGTATCCAACAAAACTCCTAGAGCTTGGTATGATCGCCTTAAAAATTTTCTTATGGATTTGGGATTTAAAATGGGTGAAGTTGATTCTACACTTTTTACTAAGTATTATGAAAATAACATTATTCTTATTCAAGTTTATGTAGATGCCATAATTTTTGGATCTATTTACTATGATCTTTGCCAAGAATTTTCAAAGTCTATGAAGGATGAATTTATGATGAGCTACATGGGTGAGCTCAACTATTTTCTAGGACGTCAAATTTGGCAATTGAAGGATGTCATATTCATCCATCAAACAAAGTACACCGGGGAGGTAATCAAGCGATTTGGGATGGAATCATCTTCAAGCGAAAGAACTTTCATAAGTACAACTACACACCTTCATACAGATGAATATGAGAAAGATGTAGACATTCTTCTATATCGAGGTATGATTGGTAGTCTACTTTATTTCACCGCAAGTAGGCCTGATATCATGTTTTCTGTATGTTTGTTTGCTAGATATCAATCACAACATAAGAAATTTCATTTGATTGCGGTTAAAAGAATATTTTGTTATCTCAATCAAACTTTAGATTATGGATTACTTTATCCAAAATCTAGCACATATGAGTTAATCTCATATAGTGATGCTGATTTTGTTGGATGCAAATCCGATAGAAAGAGTACTAGTGGCACTTACCATTTTTAAGGAAATTCTCTTGTCTCTTGGTATTCTAAGAAGCAACATTCTGTGTCATTGTCCACGACCGAAGCGGAATATATTGCTGCGGGTCTTGTATATGAACAAGTCTTTGGATGAGACACACATTTAAAGACAATGGTAATAATTGTGATACTTGCCCTATCATTGTTGATAAACAAAGTGCAATATGTCTCTCCAAAAATCTGGTACATCACTCCCGTACCAAACGCATAGATGTGAGACACCATTTCATAAATGATCATGTAGCTAATAAGGTCATCATTCTAGAGTACATTGAAACCCAAAAACAAATTGCCGATATCTTCACAAAACCTCTTAAAGAAGATTCATTGTGAGGTTGCATGGAGAATTAGGGATTTTGATGAATCTGAAATTTAGGACTTCATTTTCATATGCTATATCATGTTTTAAGTTTATATGATCATTTTCATTTCTCATATCCAATGTGTCTATTTTCTCATTAAGTTTTCTGAGAATTTGATGAATTTTTGATTATATTGATATCTGTTATATGTGTATTGGTTTATATGATTATGAATGTATGTTGATGTGATTAGAGTGTCTATTATATAAGATTAGGGTGAGAGAACTATATTTATCATTTTTTGCCTCATTCCTGATTTTGATAAACAGGACATGCGCATGTGCCTCCTTCAACAGGCACATACCAAACTCTAGAATTTTATCTCTAATTCACATCTTCCAATTAGGCGACTGATGATCAATATACCGGTGCCTGGTCATCACCCAGTCGACTGTGTTTTTGTCATCAGGCGGCTGCCTAAATATTACTCATTTTCTCGAGAGATAACCCAATTTTTGTTATCTGCAGACAAGCCCCTGTAAGTCATTTCACAGGTGCATGTCCATCAACAGGCGGCTGTGTTTTCTTCTACAGGTGCATGTGCTTCTGATATACTCTTTTTGACTCAAGGCCTGTCAGGCGCCTGCACTTTGTGCATCAATCACCTGTCTGAGCTGTTTGATGGTTCGTAAGCCTTAATCTCAGCCGTTCATCTTGATCCAATGGTTGTAATCTTCAATCCTCATCTCTTATAAGATCGATTCGACCTCCATTCTCTGTCCTCCGATTCAAATTCCCCCGACTCTTGTCGAGTGATTTGAGATCTTGTCTGATCATCTCTGTCGTTGTTCAGCCATTTTCGACCGTTGTGTTCCTTCCGTCAGTCTCCTCCTGCCTTCCTTCGTCTCCTCCTCCATCTAGGTATACGTTTTGAACTCGTTTATCTTCATTTCGAGCCATATGAGCTAGGTTTCTTGTCAATTCCATTTTGATAGGTGCGAAGCCTGGAACTTCGTCAAAATCTAAACCACTATCTCTTAGAAAGCCTAGGGATTAGGGTTCACAAACCCAATTCGACCAAAGCATGTATGAAACGGGCTAGGTCACCCTGTTCTCTGATCAAATCTGCCTTCAATTCCGATGAATCATGGGCTAGTGAACCTGAACCTGAGCCGCTTCTCCATAAGCACAAACAACCCCATACTTCATCTACTCAACTCAAAGTTCAACCCGAACCCCTAGTTGAACCCCAAGCTGAACCTAAAACTCATCCTGAAACCACTTCTACTACTCCTTCAAAAGTCTCAGCTACTCTCCCTATATGTAGAGATGACATGTGCCTAGGGAAATTCAATGCCCTGCGCAATGTCAAAATCCTTAAGGAGAGATTCATTGTCTATTCAGCTTTTTAGGCTGAAAATATATCTTAGCTTTTCAGGCTAAATATCTATCTCAGCTTTTGACGACGACCAAATTGATTGACTCTTTCGTTCCTTAGCTGCTTAATCACCTTAGCCATATCCCAATCTAGTCAAACTCTTTTATGCATGGCATTGAATTTTGCATCGAGGTTTACCAGTGCCTTCCTCCCTCCAGTCATTGCTACACCCTTCTAAGGTACCCCATCTGCTACTGCTCCTCCTGCTGATACTCCGACTACTCCTCCTATTGACGTCACTCAGACTCCTCCTACTGACGTCACCCAGATTCACACTACTGCGCTGAGCCTACTGAGCCTACTCATGTGATCACTCATGCTACTACTGCTGATGCTACCTCTTCAAAGATGGAGACTCAAGATTTCATCGTGGAGATGAGAGCTCCACTGACCTCCTCAGCTACTCTTGAGCCTTCCACCCCCATTCCAGCTAGATGATTGATGCTTTCTGGAGACCTCTCACCCTAGGTCCTTTCCTTTTTTTGCCAGCTTTGAGTGTCTATGTGTAGATGTTTGTGATGATGTAGTATGGATGTATGGATGTTTGGTTGATGTTATACTTTTGTTGAGAGCATGTGTCATGATATATTTGGAGTTGATATCTTTTTGTACTCCATGTTCATGATTATACACACACACACACATATGGTGAACATTTTGGCTCTAATATACTCTTGTGTGAATGTTGTCTATTCTTTTTACTCTTGAGTATATGTATTGAATGTTAAGATGTATGCCATTACAATTTCTTTATTTCATGGCATGGATGTTTCTATTGGACTTCTCTTCCTCTAGTCAACTAGGTTTTTGATGATTTTGATAAGTATTTTTGTGATACACCTACATGTTTTCTAGTTTTTCATTTGGTATCACATTAAATACATATCATATTCTTTATACTTCCATGATTATTTTCCTTTTATTTAGCACTAGTTGTGGTTGTTTCTCTACTCCACATTTTGGATAATGCCATAGGAGGAGAAAAATAAACAAACTCATAATTTTGTACAAATTAGAAGCTAAACATAATGTTGAATCTAATATTGATATATCCGTAGATTCAGGGGGAGTAAGATATAATGAGTTTGCACTCAAAAATCCTAAATTCAAAAGCTTTCAATTGATTCCATGTCACTCATATCATGCTCTTTGTTTAATTGATCATATGATGCACATATCTCTATTGACTAACTTGATTGGCATCTATGTAGGGGGAGTAAGTATTCTTCAAGCACAATTATTTATTTTTATTTATGTTTTGCTTGTCATCATCAAAAAGGGGGAGAATATTGAGTATTGCCTTCTCCTTACTTGGTTTTGATGATGAGAAAATATAAATACTTGTGACTAATTCCCTCCATGCAGTTAATTCATTACTTAATCAAATCATGAAGATCAATTGCAATGAATGACAATTAAGATCAATAAAAGCTCAAAGAGATGATTGAGTGATCAAGACAAAGAAAGAAGACTTAAGGACTTCAACTTTAATCAAGAGAAAGAAAAGAAGCTACAACTCATTGTAAATCTTTTTTACGTCTGTTTCTCTCTCTTAGATTATAGCATTGAAGTAGAGATAACTTGGAGCTCACACACTTCACTCACTCTATCTTAGGAAACCCTTAGAATTCATTTCCTAGGACTCTAAATCATAAAACCCTTAGTTGTGCATTCTGGATGTATGACAGCCGACTACTGCTCAAAATCCAGGCGACTGTCTCTGGACATATGCCTGTGTTTTGTTCTTCAGTCACCTGAAATGCAGACACTTTTGCTTAAGTTTTTGGGCCTTTTTACTCTTAACTTCTAACAGGCGACTGCTGTATAAAGTACATGCGCCTATCTATAGTTCAGGCGCCTGTGACTTGTTAATCAGTCGCATGTATCATCTTGCCCAAATATCCCAATTCTGTCAACTTACACACTTGTGCATCTAGGTGATGTAAGTTGGTTTTACAGGCGCCTGTCCAGGGCACATGTGCCTACATATTCCATTACAGTCGCATGTCCATCCCTTGCACAGATTCTTCATTTTGGCAAGTTATGCACTTGTGCACACATGCGCTGAACGTTGGTTTCCCAGTCGCCTGCCCATGGCACAGAAGCCTGTGGATACCACATCAGTCGTCTGTCTTGCTTACCCAGAATTCTTGATTTTTGTCAACTTACATACTTCGGTCTTCAGACTCCTGCTATTGGTTTGATATGCACCTGCTTGTTTAAAGGCGCCCGGAAAACCTTCATCATTTTCATGTCCTACGTGGTAAGTTACCATTTGAATTCTCACCTACCCTCTGAGACAGTACAGTAGGCACCTGGTGATCCTTCATCAGTCGCCTGTCCTGACGGATTTTTCAATCTGTTGGTCAATCAAAACAATTTTTCAAAGGTGCTTTTGGGTAATTTGTTGGGGGCTTTGAGAGAACCTATAAAGAGGGGTTTTATTGTTCCATTGAGAGTCCCTTATACATTCATTGATTCATCTCTCAAGCTCAAGCACTCAAGCATTCAAGTTTTCAATCTCTCAATCTCTCTTGCTCACCAACCTAGAATCCAAGTTCATATCTTCTAGGCCTTTGGTAGTGACAAGCTGAGGTGCTCCTCTCTTCATTCAAGAGACCACAACACACTACACCCTTGCCCTTTTAAGTTCTCTACTTCAAGGCATATGTATTTGTAAGTTTGTATTTCAATTTCATAACTCTTTCGTTATTGGTTTGCTCTCGGTTTGTGAGTGTGTTTGCTTGATCACAGGTTGTGGGAATCAAGGACATCAATCGTTGTATTGATTACACTTGTAGGGATGCTACAAGTGGGTTGAAAGGAAAAATCAAGCTAGGGGTTTAGCTTGAGTATCTGGGTGGAATACCAGGTGGTAGGGACATAGGATTACCTGGAACAAGTCGGGATTTGACTTAGGTACATATTGTGTTTGCTTGTTCTAATTGTTGTTCTTATTATTTCCGCATTGTTGGTTGGTTAGGATTTTAATTAGGTGTAATTTTCTCGTTAATTTTATAAACATATTGTTTTCAACCTCCCTTCTAGTGTTTTCCTCATAGCACCGGGTCCTTATCGACTCGTTCTCATTCTTAATCGCTTGCTCGCGCATCTTCATTGATCCCTTGCTTTCGATCTTCATGGATCATCCTCCTCCATCGGTCGTCGCTCTGTCGATCTGTCGATCAGCATCCTCCATCTGGTATCCTTTGATCCTCATCTCTCGTTTCTTTCTCTTTTCTTCTTCTCTTTTTCTATATTTAAGATGCCCTAGATTTTCTCCTAATTACAACTCGATTGCAGATGAGGATATTCAAATGCTCTGATCTAGAGTGAGTCCTTCTCTTTTAAGATCTCCTTCTGTTTTTACTTATTTGAAGTCGATTTCGGTGCTGGGTTACTCTTGATGTAATTGTAGAATCTGCATTTGATTCTTTGAGTCC
Source organism: Scilla litardierei (assembly GCA_030789695.1). NCBI lineage: Eukaryota > Viridiplantae > Streptophyta > Magnoliopsida > Asparagales > Asparagaceae > Scilla > Scilla litardierei. The sequence goes on along the minus strand of CM061142.1, from coordinate 423,740,499 downwards.
TTTTTATTTCTGTTACATGCGATTTAATTGTAGAATCTGCGTTTTATTGTACCATTTTGTAATATGGGTCTGTTTCTGTTCATGGGAGATTGAAGAAATTACCCATTTATGCTGCAATTTTGCTATTTGATTTGTATTTTGCCCAAATTTGTTATTTCTTCACCTGGGTATTTGATGCTTTTAGCTCGGAATATCGTCGAGTCGGTTAACTCTAATATATTTGGGCGAGAAGGAAAACTTACCAATTTGTATATAAGTTCTATAGTGCCTGATACAAATTTTTGCTTGGTTTTGGAAAATAAGTAGTAGATGGATCATGGGTGGATTGGTTTTGCATTTGTTCAGGTCGGTAAAGTTTGGATGTATCAACTAGTTTCAACGAAGTGCACATAGAAAATAATATGTTCATTACTTTAAATGTTGCATTTAAAATAACATGTTTTTACTTATTTGAAGTCGATCTCGTTGCTGAATGAGGATGTTCAAATTTTTGGAACGAAGACAGGTGTCATTTAAAATAACATAGTTACAATCATCACCTTTGTTTTCAACTCTCTATGCAACCTGTGAGCATCAAAAAGTAAAAATGATTATAGTTGTCCCACATGACATTGACTAATTGGGAGAGTCAGTAGCTTCTGCTGCTTCTCTTGATACATACAACATAGAGTTAGAGCCAACCATTAAGCATGCTGCTAAGTTTGCTCCAGATAATATGCCTACAAGCAAACCTTCATCTCTTGCGATCCTTCTTGAACAAGGGTGATAACTGAGTCTGGACACATATGATGGTAGTTGTTCTTCATATTTAATTTTTAAGTAAAAGATTGTAAGCTAAGCTACCATTCAAAGCTTGTTCATTTGAAACCCATTTACAGTATGGTGATTGTAGTACATTCAAGAAATGCATTGGCAAAGATATTGGTTAGTAGATCCAAATGTTATGCTTCATAAACTAGTTATGTTATTAATTCAAAACACATGTCTGCATTCTACATGTGGAAATACCATGATTTCTTTTGGAGGCAATGCATTTGATTCTGCAGTTGAAAACTCTAGTATAATCAGAGCAATGCATAATGTTCATGACCAAAAGAAAAAAAATTAGTTGATTGCATGCATCTATTTTCTTCTATCCGTTAAACTAGTATTCTTAAAAATTAGTTATTAATAGTCTTATTTTTGCTTCTCACAGTAGATTTAAATGGTTTTATAAATGGTGGGAAATGTGAAAATATTTGCATTTTTATAAATGGTGGGAAGTAAATGGAAACTTTTTATCCTCAATTCCTAGGTAAGTGAAGAAGATGAGTGTGAGATAAAGTTGAAGAAGATTAAATGTGCAGTAGGAACCATGATTGTATATGCTACTTATGTAGTAACTAAGGTAATAACCGTATATCAAGTGGAGCATGTAAATTGGTCAATCATAGCACAACAAGATGAACATAGAAGTTTACTTATGGAATGACTCACACGACTTAGTAATAAAGATTTTCGAGAACAGTTATGCATGGTAATTAAAGAAAAACATTTCCGTTTAGAAAGGGAAAGAGAGGAATCAAATTCAATTGCTAGTAACCAAGAGGGTGACAAGGACGTAGAACAAGAGGACGCGGGTTATTCTGTTGTCGTGCCTTCAATTCACAAGAGACAAGATCCAAAGTTACCATCTACATCAAGTTGCATCCAAGCAGAAACATACATCCAACATGAGTAAGATTTTCATATACTAAAAAAGGAATGGATTCAATTGCGTCTGCCATTTTAAAATCTTCTCTCCATGTGTACACCATAGAAGAACTATTTGAGGAGGTGGCAAAAGTTGAATGGATAGATGAAGATGCACACCTTCTAGCTTATGATTATCTTTGTGGGCATGAAGTTGGAACCAGTGCATTTATTGGATTGCCATTGTCTCGGAGGAAAATATGGCTAGAGCTGAAGCTTGGATGGTCTTCTCACAATCATGAAATTTCTTACAGAAGGTAATATGTAATCCATGGTATTATATGTGTGTGGAAGCATGCATTTGGAATCAACAGTCTGATCATTTCATTGTCACAAACCAAACCATGACTCATTTGCTAATGCACATATATACTAGCATTCAAATACCAGTATATTTGTTAATACCATGTTATCTTATTAAAGAATAGAATAGTTGAGAAAAGCTTGTACTCCTACTGTATCAGTCTTAGTTCTCCCTTCATAGCTTCCTCAAGATCTTCCAGTTTGTAACATTTAGAAGTATGGTTCATTTCATCTTTTTGTGCATGTTTCAGTCAAAGATAATTCTGTTGGATATGGACGACATGAATACACCCATGAGGGGATGTATGAGGGTATACGGACCTCAGATGTCACGTGCACGAAGGCGTGCACGAAGGGAACCTTTTCTCGTGTGAAAAGGACCACTCGATAAGTGGAAAAAGCCACTCGATAAGTGGAAAAAGTCACTTTATAAGTGCATAAAGGCACTTGATAAGTGAATGAAGAAGAGGATAAATGAATGTGCTAATATAGGCTAATAAGCTTATAATTGGTTATTTCCTATAATAACTACCCCTAAAGCCTATAAATAGGACCCAAGGGTAAGGCATTCATTCCACACTTTCCATGCCATAAGTTTGCAAAAGGCATCTTATGTTCTTCTTCTCACTTCCATTAAAATCCTCTTCTAAATAGAGATTTAGGCGGTGAAACTCTGCTTTGATCCTCCGTGACGAAGTATCGACTGTTGTGGCGAATCCGAGGGCAAAGTTCCGAGATTACGGTCTCGCGTACGCAAGCGTAAGTCTCTACTTCATTATTCAATCCTAACGTCCTTGTTTTGACAGGATCCTACATTGGTATCAGAGCCGTACGGGTTCGCCCCGGTCAAACCGCCGCCCCGTCGAACCGATGAACGAGGCGTTGTCTTTTTCACGAATGGGTATCCTACCATTATGGATATGGTAGGAACGCTTCGTGACGGAGAGAACGCAGCGGTTGTTCTTTTCACGTTAGGGTCTCCTACCATTACGGATATGGCAGGAACTCTCCGTGACGGGAAGAACCGACCGTTCATATCGTCAAGCTCGCACTCTTCATGGATGCTGAGTCTCCATTCATAGGGAATGTGAACTCTCTTAATGTGGAGCGTGTAGTTTACGAACTTTAAAGTATGTTATTTTTTCATTTTGGCACACAGCCATTAGAGAATAAATACTTTCTCGACGAACGGGTGCTTCATTGACGAACGGGTGCTTCATCGAAGAAGAAGATGGTGGTTACTCCCATCGGAGAAGATGACTTTTGGTGCATGATCACCATGGCCAAATGGGCTATGGAGGCAATGCATCCCCACTCCCCATGCGAAGGGGGTTGGCTACGGTCAATAACTTCCACGGCCATCCCTCCGGCGGGGATGTGCGGCCAAACCCATGAAAGGGGGTGGCCGGCCATGGCCATATGGGCCATGGCCGGCCATAGCCAAGCCATGGCCGGCCATGGCCGACCATGGCCAGGGGCAAGGGGCCCTGGCCGGCCTCGGCCAGGACAGAGCCGGCCTCTGGCCGAGGCCTGGCCAGGGCCAGGAGGCCTTGGCCGGCCTCGGCCAGGCCTGACCGGCCTCTGGTCGAGGCCAGGCCAGGGCCAGGGGGGCCCTGGCCGGCCTCTGGCCGAGGCCAGCGCCCCTGGCCGGCCTCTGGTTGAGGCCAGGCCAGGGCCAGGGGGGCCCTGGCCGGCCTCTGGCCGAGGCCAGGCCAGGGCCAGAGGGCCCTGGTCGGCCCTGGCCGGCCTCAGCCAGGGCAGAGGCCCTGGCCGGGGGTGCCTGGGTCCTTGGCCGACCAGGGCAGATGCCCTGGTCGACCAATCGAGGACTTTTGGTCGGCATTGGTCTGGTCGACCAATCGAGGATTTTTGGTCGCATTGGTCGGTCTCGGCAAGAGGCCTTGGTCGATGTAACACGAACATGCCGACTAGCCCATACGGGGCCAACGACAGTCGTCTGCGGCAAAATTCTCCTATACGGGGGGAAGCGCCTGGATCTATACGGGAGCCGGCGACAATGGCTTGCAGAAAAATCCCCTCAGGGGGGATCCGGCCTTGGCACGTCTATGGCTCATCCCGGCAAATGGCCAGGAATTGCCGAATATTTCGCTAGTATCATAAGGGTACTAGGTTGAAATATACATCTTTGAAAAATACGTTTTCATACGTTTTGAAAAATACGTTTTCATAAATGCTTTTCCACTGCGAAAGTACTATAAGAGTGCTATCGTTTGATAAGTGAGGGGGAAATATTGAAGGATTGCTCTAGATGGTGATTGGAAACATAGTGACCTTTCCGATTTTAGAGTAACATCTTCAATATTTCTCGAAAGTAACTTATCAAATTGTAAATATCATTCCAAGTGGGAGTTGAAATTAGAACTATCCAAATGGGATATTCTATTATCATTTCAAGTGGGAATTATATTTTAAGAATTTTTAATGCAATATTTTTGATCAAACCTTCGGTTTTGGGTCTTTTGCAGCATTTTAAAAGTAAAATGTCTTCTGCTTCAAAGAATATCGTCGCTGAGTTAAACAGAGGTGAAAAACTCAACTGTGATAATTACAAACTTTGGTCCATCAAGATACAATACATTCTAGAGGGGCAAGAAGTGCTCGAAACTCTAAAGAACGTAATGATTGAACCCGAGTTGGGCACTACGGCCCAACACAGACTAGGCAAGGAAGCTTTTGATGCTTGGTCTCGGAAGAACAAGATAGCACGCATTACGTTATTGAGCAGTATGGCCGATGACATAATGCGCATCTTCCGAGAGCATGACTTAGCCATGGACATATGGTCCAAGCTAGAGGAGAAGTTTGGTGGCACATCGGTGTCCAAACTTCGTTCTTTAACTATAAGATTTGATTCATACAAGAAACATCCAGATCATTCCATGGGGAAACATCTGCGACATATGGCGAATCTAATCTCAGAGTTAAAGGATGCAGGTCATGTGCTCACTGATGAGCAACAAATCCAAGCAGTCATACGTTCCCTACCAAATGGGTGGGACCAAATGAAGATGCATCTCACTCACAATGAGAGCATCAAGACCTTCAGCGATGTTTCCAAGCACCTCGAATTAGAGGAAGAGCGGCTTGCGGCTGCCAAACCAAGTGCAGAAGTGCACATGGTTGCTAGTTCCTCACACGGGGGAAAGAAACGGAAAGATCGTTCGAAGTCTAATAATGAACGTAATAAGCAACCTGAGTCTACCAAGAAACCCAAACATAAGGGTGGGCACAAGAAATGGCACAAGAAGAAAGACTTGAAGAGGATCAAGTGCTTCAAGTGCAACAAGCTCGGTCACTATGCTCGTTCGTGTACGAGTGGAGGCGACGAGGTAACTTGTAATTATAGTAGTTACATATGTGTTTCTAGTTCAATATTTCTTGTGGAATCTAATCCATTTTGGATAATTGATTCAGGTGCCACTGACCACATAGCAAGGGACAGACGGTCCTTCGTGGCGTATCACCGGATACCCCAAGGAACGAAGTGGATCTATATTGGAAACAGCACACGTGTTGAAGTGAAAGGCGTTGGGACTTACAAGCTAGTCTTGGACAACAGCCGGACTCTCCTACTTCATGATGTTCTCTGCGCTCCAGATATTCGAAGGAATATAATTTCTGTGGTCGTGTTAATGGGTCTTGGTTATAGCTGGTTCTTTCAAAATTGTAAAGTGGACTTGTGTTGTAATAATTCCTTAATTGGCACTAGGTATGTATTTAAAGGATTTATTGTATTAAATACAATGTATGACTCTTCATATTGTACTGAAAATTTCCTTGTTACAAATTCTTCGACTTATGAGTCTGATATAATTTGTTGGCATGCAAGGCTTGGTCACATTGGACCAACACGAATGGATAGACTTGCCAAACGTGGCCTTCTATCCAATGTTTCAAAGGTTGAAATGTCAACCTGCGAACATTGCCTTGTGGGGAAATCTTGTCGCAGGCCGTTTGGAACCGGCACAAGGGCCGAGGTTCCATTACAGCTCATCCTTTCAGACATATGTGGTCCAATGAATGTCAAGACAAGACGCGGGAATTCCTATTTCATCACTTTTATTGATGATTTCACCCGATTCGGACATATCTATTTGATATCCCACAAAAGTGAAGCATTAACCTGCTTTAAGAACTATATGAGTTTAGTGGAGAATCAATTAGATCGCAAGATTAAGGTCTTGCGAACCAATAGGGGCAGTGAATATCAATCAACAAGTTTTAAGGAACTTTGTGATGAAAAGGGCATAGTACATCAGGTAACTACGCCTTATACTCCTCAAAAAAATGGTGTTGCTGAAAGGAGGAATATGACTTTAATGGAAATGGTCCGTTCAATGATGGCGCAAGCTAACTTGCCAATCACCTTTTGGGGTGATGCATTATTGACGACCACTTTCATATTGAGCCGTGTACCCTCGAAATCAGTTAGCTCCACTCCTTATGAGTTATGGAACCAAAGGTCTCCTGACTTAAACATTTTAAAACCTTGGGGATGTGCATCCTATGCACATATTTCCTCCCATAAGTATGGCAAACGTGGGCCAAGGGGAAGGAAATGTATCTTTATACGATACGCAGAAAACTCCAAAGGTTATGTTTTCGTTAGTCAGGAAGACAATGGAGGTCTAATTGAGTTTGAGTCGAGGGATGTCACTTTCTTGGAAAACGAGTTTCCAAGATAGGGCGAGATAAGTCAGGACTTATCTCTATTTGAGATTAATGATCAAGGAGGATTACCTCATTTGAGTGGGAGAATTCTTGGTGAAGAAGAAAATACGTTTCAAACTTCACCAATGGATGATATGAATGACACTAATCCTATTCCATACGGGAATAATGATCCAAGTGGGAGCATTTCTAACGACATTCCAAGTGGGAGTGATATTAGAATTGATCTAAATTCGAGTCAACAAGGACTTGAAGAATCTCAAATATGACGTAGTAGTCGTACAAGGTTGGCTCCTCTAAGATTTGAGGATGAATTTCTGCAAACCTTTATGACTTTACTACAAGATGATGACGAGCCTGCTACTTTCAAACATGCCGTATCATGCCCTGCGAAAGAAAAATGGATGGAAGCCATGAAGGAAGAGTTGGAATCCATGAAAGTTAACCAAGTCTGGGACTTAGTTGACTTACCCAGAGGACGTAGAGCTATTGGGAACAAATGGGTTCTCAAGATCAAGCATAAGGCTGATGGCTCTATTGACAGATATAAAGCTCGCCTTGTCGCGAAAGGTTTTACACAACAGGAAGGGATAGACTACGAAGAGACCTTCTCACCTGTTTTTCGTTTTACCTCGATTCGCCTTATTCTGGCAATGGTAGCTTGCTTAGACCTCGAATTACATCAGATGGATGTAAAGACTGCCTTTCTCAATAGAGAATTGGACGAGGAGATCTATATGGAACAACCAACAGGGTTTGTAAAAGAAGGAAACGAACATAAAGTTTGTAAACTTCGTAAATCCATATATGGTCTTAAACAATCCTCGAGGCAATGGTATATACGATTTCAAGAAGTTGTCTTATCAAATGGTTTTTCCATGCTTGATGAAGATAATGTAGGAATATGATGCCCTCGAGGCCATTTATTCCTGTGTGAATAGCACAAACATCTTGTTCGAAATAACAGTAAGCTGTTTGGTAATGATTTATCTAAGTTATATTATAATTAGATATCGACTTAGGTAAAGTCCTGAGACTTTATGCAAGGTCAAACGGGTATCGAGATGAGTATCTCGATCATGGAGAAACGTTTAACCGTCTGTAGCATAAGTCTAAAATGGTTCATGGTCGTAGATGTTCCGAGACAAGGATATCGAAACATCGGATAGACCATTGTGTCTTAGTCTTCACCGTTTAGCGGTGGCGATGATCTCATGATCGCTTGACTTGGCGAAGTCAAAGAAGAGACACAGGTGCTCATTAGAATGAGTTCACTGAACGATCCACAAGAGTTATCATATGGTTATATTGACCAATCTGTCAGTGATAACTCTGAGTGATGATAGGATAATTGGTCTTTTGACTTGAGGTCATTTTGACAAACCTGTGTGTGAACAGTGCCAATTATATCAACTGACCTAGCTTTGAGGCAATGCCTGACGAAAGGTCTTTTGATTGGGTGTCACTTGAAACGTACGAGGCGAGTAATGACCAAGAGAGGATTCATCTCTCCCGGTCAATGGGAGTTAGTGTCGTAGAGTTAGTTCGGTCTTTAGTAAAAACTCTGCGCAGAGTATGTTGGAAGAAGTCCAACATTTATTGACTGAAGATTGATCGAAACTAACCGGAGTCAAGTTATTGGGGTTGACAGTTTAACCGTACCCCAGACTTGATCTACACGACATAGTTAAGACGAAAAGACTATAACTACAGAATTCATCACGGAAACAGTCAGGGTGGTCCCGACAATACTCATGTCAATGAGTTAACCACATAATGATGATTCCTGAAGCAGGGACGGCAACCACTGCTCGTGGTCACTGCCGTATAGGGCTTCGAGCCCAACCTGTTGTAAGGGTCAGGCTGTAGGGTCTCTCACAGAGTGCGATTCTTCGTCTAGTAATAGGTAGAAAATAGTTAGGGAGAATATTTGCATTTGATGCAAAAGAAGAGATAATTGCATTTGATGCAATATGGTAATTTAAGCTTAGATAGGGACTAATTTGCATTTGATGCAAAAGAGATTAAATGTGTTTTAAATTGTTTAAAACAATATTTAATAATATAAACGCAAGGAAAAGTTCACGGGTAAGACAGAAATGTTCTGGTCTAGACCCATGTTCGAACGGCGTCCAAATCGGACGCCAAACATAAAAGTTATGACCAAAACACTGTAAACCCCAAAGCCCATCAGCCCAAAGGGGCTGATTAAATAAACCCAGGCCCAAGAAAAAAAGGGGGGGCCCGCTGACGCGTACATCAGCCTGCTGACGCAGGCTGACACACGCGTCAGCAGGCCCGCCCGCGTCAGCGGGCCCACCCGCTGACGCTGGCGCCCGCCAGGCACGGGCGCACGCGCCAGCTGGGCGCGTGCGCCGCACGCGCCCAGCGCTGAGGCGCTGGGCGCTGCACGCGCCCAGGCAATGCTGCGCGTGCAGATCAAGGCTGTGGGGCCCCTGGTGGGCCCCACACGCCTAGGGTTGTGAACCCTAGGCAGAATTATCTTGACGGCTGCAGTTTTGCGAAAATTGACTCTTGGGCTGATCTTTGGACGGTCAATTGGAGGGTCAAACGAACTCCGAATGACAAACGGTTTTTTCCTATGCGTTCACCGTTGAACGCTCGTGGTATTGATAGGTTGTATCAATCTTGAAGCTTAACAGTGAGTGAGTTAAAATTCACGGAAGTTTGCACTTTGTGAAGTGCAAACTAACTTGATTTAATTAACTCTAATTTTTAGTCCCACATCAGAAATTGAGTAGAGGGGAGGGGTCAGCCGCCTATATAAATAGGGGTCTGTCCGCTTCCTCTAAACTCGTCCCAAGCTCTAGATCTGAGCGGCTCTCGTAAATGTTGGAGCACGCTCGGATCTAGGCTTAAATTAATATTTCTCATCTCCCTAAATTTCGTCCTTACTCCTGAGGGCTCTAGCAAAGCCACGAAGGAGTTCGGATTCTAGATCCGAAATCTAGGCGGAGGTTTCACTCGCGTGAAACTTTCTTCGGCGCGTGGTTGGCTCGGCGGCACGGGGATTGATCGCCTCGGGATGCGGAGCGGTTCGAGGAGCGGTTCGGGGAGCGGTTCAAGGAGCGGCTCGGCGTGGGACGGGAGCAGCTCGGAAGACGGCGCGGAACATCTCGCCTGCCCCAGGGCTGAGATTCCGGGTATGTAGTTAAAGTATTTTATTAGCATTAGTTTAATTTAATCGCAGTAGGCTAGATCCTTCTTGGGATGGTCAGATCCATCCCAAGACGGCATAGATCTTGGCATAGGGTCTTGGACCTTAGGGCTAAGTTAAAATTGTTTTAACTGCATGTTAATTTAGATTAACTAGTTTTTCTTCCGCTGCAAATGTTTTTTGTGTCTATGTTCCGTCCGACTTAGGACGGGACTAGAGTTTTTGTGCCCTAAGGGTCGCGAATTCCCTTCAGTGGTATCAGAGCCTAGGTTTGCGTAGTCGATCTAGGTACTGCGATTTCATTAAACTTGTTAATGCTTCTAAATGCTTTTCAAATGTTTTTAAAGTTATGAGATAAAATTTTAAAAATGTTTTAGATGTTCAAAAATTCTTTTTGATATTTTTGAACATGATAATTTTTAAAATGACGTTTTAAAATTTATGTGATAATTTTAAAACTAATCTTTAAAAGTTTAAATTTATTTTGGATGCCTAAAAATTTTAATATGATAAATTTTTTTAAGCATGGAAATTTTAAAATGGTGTTTTTAAATTTATGTGATAAATTTTAAAATTGATTTTAAGGCTTTAAATTTATGCGATAAGTTTAAAATGTTTTAGATGTTTAAAAATTGTATATGATAAATTTTTGAACATAGAAATTTTTTAAAAGTAATGTTTTAAATTTATAAGATATTTTTTAAAACTGATTTTAAAAGTCTAAAAATTGTTTATGCGATAAACTTAGTTTATTTAATTGTTAAATAGATATACACTTTCATTTTATGTTAATAAAATTAGTGTAGCTTTATTTTAATGGCTTATTAATCTTGTCCCTTATTTGATAACACAAGACAACCTTTTAGGTTAGCCATTAAAAATGATTAAAATTTATTACTTGAATTTTAATGACATGCTATGTTTCAATAAAACATTAACAACAATATAAGACCTAATTCATGATTAGGGTAGTCCATTAATTGAATTTTCAATTCTAATTGTTATAATTAATTTTCATTAAAGGACTTCGCTTCTAGCGTTGTTAATAAAATTTATTAAAATCCTAATAATGATTAGGATAGCACGTGAACCTTATAGTTGATAAGGACTTAATAAAATTTATTAAACAAATCCTAAAATTTTGAATTTAAGGATTCAACTAGTTGATAGGATTAATTAGTTGTTAATAAAAGCAGTTTAGTCTATGGCATACATACAAAAATGACAAGCTTCATTCAATGGACCATGATCCAGTCAATGTGCTTGGCTAAGAGTTCTGGATCACCCTTTAAGGGATAGTGATCCTGGCTTAGTCAATTCCCTGGCTGAGTTCCGCTGGACCGCAATGTCGCGAATCATGATTGTATGACACCTTGGACTATATCTAAGTCAAATACGTTAATGATCTTTTTCAAGATTAGCCGTAGCCCTCCTTGTTTTGGGGTTGGCAACTATAGGACCCGCGTTATAGTTGTTGAGATACACTCAAGCTGTAACATGGCAATCTTATAGGAACCAACTTCTTCAATACATAAGATGTAGTCTAAGACCTGACCCTAACCAACGTGTCGTGCATACACCGAGCTGAGGGGCAAGTCAGGCTAGACACGAAAACAAGGGTCCGACTAGACTAGACATTGTGATTTGGATGAGCACACTCATGATCACGAATGGCTAGGGGCAAAAACCGATTAAGAGAGTCATATCCGATATGATCGATGAAGAGTCATCTTCCGATCGCGGAGTCAATCAACTTGTTGAGCTACACTCAAGGTTGTTTAGACTCTAGGTGATTGGAACTCTTACCCATTAATTTTAATTCGATTAAATCGTTCGTTATTAAGCTTTAAAACGATCGTAAAAATAGTGGGAGGATATAGATAGATAAAAGCCAATCTACCTATATTTAATATTGAACATATGCTAAAACTAGGGCAAGACTATGTTTACCGAAAGAATCAATTGATAATATTGGAATTAGTTAACTGGTCAATAAGTTGATTAATTGAATATCGAGTTAAATTATAATTGATATAATTAAACTATATTCTCATTGACATTAAATGACCTTCTAAAGAACAAACTTAAGAAATATGATTTCATTAAGTTCTGAGTCCAATAAATAAATTAAAACTACATGTCACTCATCTCTATATGAGGCAGCTTGAACATATAGGACATTCAAAGTATGTTTCTCCCTACAACTTGTCGAGCTACCCTCAAGGTTGTATGGACAAACAATTTTGATCCGCAAAGTTCGAAAATTCGATCAAACCATTTGAGTCGAATACGAGTGCATGAGCGATGCAAGACTTTGTATCCCAATCGGATCTTGAGACAAGGAACTTCTTGAGCTACACTCAAGATTGCAAAGCTCAAGCGTTTGGATACATAAGTTGCTTGCATAGCTATTTATTTATGTTGATATCTAAATGTGATTTAGAAAAGGAAGAAGGCACTTCGGAAAGTCAATTGAGAAAGTTAGTTTAATTTATCATTAGTAGAGGCATAAGTAGGAGGAAATGAAAACGTGACATATTTTGATGTCACATTTTGGAATAAGTTGTTATACAAAAACGTCTAACACATTTTTGACGAATGTCGTCACCTTGCTTCTGAAGCAATGTTTTGTGTTAAGTAATTTGTAATCTATACTATAAAAGAGGACTTTTTTGAATTTTGTCCCAGTCATAAGTCCAGTCATATATTTTTTGTCCCAGTCACCATGAATGGTCTAGATTCATTCTTGGAAAGGCCAAGATGAAGCCACGTACGCGCATCCAGAGCATAACAGATTTTTGGGGGGAACTCAAAAAATTGGGGGGAATCTCAAAATTTTTGGGGGAAAAAAATCAAACATCTATGCCTCAACCCCAGATCAAGCTGACGGACCTCTCTCTCTCTCTCGCAGTCTTTTGGCCCCCTCTCCCCCAAACACACTTCCTGACAGCAAGAAAAGGATGTGAATCCCCGAGCTCTCGCGGACAACACATGTCGTCATGGGCCGAAGAGCTCTTCTACAGCAAATGGAGGTTAAGAATGAAACTTGCTGTGAAGTTCTTCTTCTTAATGATGGGAGTTCTGCTTCTTGATGATGCTGATGCCTGCAAGGGATTTTATCCACTTTGAAGAGCTCTTCTACAAAAAATGAAGTAACGAAGAAGAAGGTATGATTTTTGATCTGTTTGCCTTGCTCTCATTCTTGGCATCATATTGAGAGAAAAATGATCTTTGTACCAGATTGAAGAAATAATAGGAAGAAAAGAGAACATGTGGCCTCTACCGTCGCTTGACAGTGCTACCTTCATCGTCATCGGTGCCACCAGTGGCATAGGCATCGAGATCGCAAGGTTGGTTGCCACGATGTCCTCCAAGTGTTTGTAGTAATTCCTCAAAGGAGAAAGTTATTTTTTTTGTTTTTGGTTGAAAGTATGCAGCTCTCTAGCAATGGCTTTCAGTTCTATTAAGGAAGAGATCGAGAAATTCCCAAATAGAGAGTTGCAGGGTATGTAAGTCATGTGAAGATTTGTGAAGGAATGTGTTCGAGAAATGGAAATATTACACATCATTTGAATTTTTAATTTTAATGATTAACACATGAAATTTGAATGTGGGTAAGTTTTTTCTAGGATTGCTACATATTGATTACACATTGCTACACATTCAAAATTACACATTACTTAATGAGTAACCCATTATCTTAATTGTGCATCATTTTCTGCCTTTCATATTTGTTTGTTTACTTGAATTTATTTTAGTGGATTGATTATGTTGCTATATATATATATATTCTAAACTTTATAAAGCATCTATAGCCAGAGCTAGCTAATATTTATTCTGAATGACATTATGAAATTAATAAGTTAGGTTTCATCTTCTTTGCAAACTAGCATTTTGGCCGATGACTGTCATGTCGCAGGCTTAACTTTTTAGGTAGGTTTTTGATTTTTCCCAAATATGTTGATGAATATAGTTCTTGAAGGTAATGAAACTTCTGGGCAATTCATATCTAAAACGTAAATGTTTGTTCATTGGATGAAGCTTGCTGATAGTTTGAGATTTTATCTTTATTATTTAACTGGAAGCGTCTTCCCACTCCAGTGATGTTGGTGGACTATATTGCGGGGTTTCCTTGAATTATTCAAATAATAACATTTGTTCCATAATTGCAGGTAGCCAATCTTTTGCGGAATCAGTCTTGCGACATTTGGAAGAAAAGTGAAGTGATTTTGGCAAGTCATTGCCTCTCTTATCAATTCATCTCCCTCTTTACTGTAATTTTGAATGCAAGCAGGGGAAAAAGTTATGATTGTAGTAACAGATATGGATATTAATGTATGCTAGCTTTCAGTGCTTCTATTACTTCGGAAATATTTTTTAACTAGCTTTCAATGCTTCTATAATGGGCTTTCAATTCCAGAAAGTTTGGAATTTTTGCTCATTCTGTAGTTTGTAGGAGTGTCCATTTTCATGTACAATTAAAATAATAAAACCTGGACTAATACTGATGAAGTATATGTTAGAGTTTATTGGAAAGATTTTTTTTATTTTCATTTTGCCGTGTAAATGTATAAACGGTTCAATCAGATATATTATAGTTTTGGTAGAGCCTGGAGCTTGCTTCAAGCAGGATGTGGTTAAAACTAAAAGCATAAGTCTTTGTGCTGCTAGAACTCAGATATGTTGAAATATGAAGCTTTGTTGAATAAAGATTGAAATGTGAAGCTTTGTTGAAATAAAGATGGTTTTATTCAGTTCATTTCTTTTTTTGGCAACTGATTTGTTTGAGAATCCTGAATTTTTTGAGCTTGGGGAGTTTAAAAAGATGGCTGATTGATGTAATGGTGTTTTGAGAGTGAAACCTTCTAAATTTCTGAGTGTTTCTTTTTAAAATGTGATTCTTTTAAGCTCATTATTTGGTTTTTTTGTTATTAGGTGAAATTTCGTTAAAATTAGTAAAATTTTCTATTTTGTGATGAGACCAGCAATTGTTACTCTATATAAGATAAGAATGGGTTCGATTTCATGTTTCCTAAGGTTATTTTTCTAATAATGTGAAGGAAACATAAACCATTAAATTAGGTATTTTTTTGAGAGAATTCATATCTTATATTTCGATAGAGTAATGTGTGAGGGACTAGCAAATCCAGTATAAAAACACTGGCGATGGGCAGAATGGGGATTTAAGGGCCCCGGAATGGTTTCTGTGATGATTATTTAATGGATCCAAGTAACGTCTATATTTTAGTAACATTTGTACTTATAAGTGACTGACCAAAGGTTCAACATATACATTAGCAAGAGAAAGGTTATCCATTTTGAATTGTGTGGCTGTAGTTACTGTTGGCATTTATTAATTTTGCTTAGCGCATAGACTATTCACAAGAACAGCTCAGCATCATAGTGATATGGTGGTGGATCCAAATGCTTTCTTGAATTCGGTAACCTGAGTCATCTATCTTCAAGAGAGGGTGAATTGATTTAATCGAGGCTGCATCGATTAAACAGGGCTTCATGATCTCATATATGTCACTTGCGAGTGTTCTTTGTTCGGTCTGTTGGTTGATTGCGTGAAGAGATCTCTGTCTCAGTGCAGGACATGAGGAGGAGGAGGACTAAAGGAGGAAGCGAAGAAGGTTTGCCGTCGATCGACGTAGATTGGGTCGCCCACCGATGTCGGGCATGTGGAACATGTCACATTTGTTAAGCACCATGGCTTCCTTGGGCTTCCTGTTAAGTTCAAGCCCAAGGTCCCCAGTAGAGCTCCAAGTGCCATGTCTTTCTTCGGTTTTATCTCTTTTTTATATAAAAAATTTAATTCGTTTTGTTGGGAAAGAAATTTCATTTGTTGGAATTTAAATTTTGTTTTATAGGTTAGCAAATTTTGCATATTTTGTTTGGTAATTAATGTTGAAAAGATTTATTTTTGGAATATAGAATGGAGATGTTTTTAAAATTACATGATCATTATCCTGCATTAATGGTGAGAATTTGAGGTTTTTGAGAGAGAGTAATTTTGTGTATTCTGCTTGACCAAACCCAAGCCACTGTATTGGTAGAACTTTTTATTATCTTCATCCTATTACTGCCATCAAATTCTATATGATCATAGTGACTAATAGAGAAACCATGTGTCCCTTATATTACTGATATGCTTTTTGCAGCGGGATGGATCGTGTATATTTTTTGTTTCTCATTCACTATCTTAGTGATGTTTACATTTACTAAATTGTAAAATTTGTTACTTTATCTCCCTTAGAGATGTTGATGGACTTACATTTGCAATTTCTTAAAAGTATAGTTTGTTACAATTGATCTCCAACAACCTTTATTGTTTTTTTGAAAAGCATTTTTTATAATTATGTTGTACCTTTTTTCCTGTTGAACCTTCTAGCAGATGTTTATTATCTCCAATTGGTGAACTTTCTTAGTTCATCAATCATAGAGTGTGCTTACTAAATATTTTTGAGATTTCTATTTCTAGATTATGCAATTGATAATCGCAAATTTGGTTTGGGGTTTGCTCTTGCAGTTTGTTTAGTGAACCATGAGGTAAGTTTTCTGATATTTCTCTTATTATTTTGTGTTTTGGCTAGAAATTATCTCCTAAGATGTCATTTTTTAAGCTGAGATTTTGAACAATCACAGTGTCATATATTTGATACATATGTGATCGCTGAAATTGGTAGTTTGGATTTATAGGTATAATATCACTATTTATTTAACAAAAAAATTTGAAATGCAGGCGAGAGTTGATTGCGAGATCCTTCTTTGCTTATTTCGCTGACCAATTATTTCTCCTGTTGATTCCCACAGTAAATTATCGACACTTTCATAAGAAGTATTATTTTGGTTTTATTGTTCTTCCCGTTGGTTGTTTAAGTTTATCTGGATGTGTTTTCTGTTCCTAAGTGCCTCCATAAGTTTTAGTTGTTTACCTAACAATTGTGTACAAATAGTTTCTTTGACTATGTGATTTTTCCTTATTAACTTTTACCACTTAATATATCTTTACATTTTTATTCTATACCAGCTGAAGTGTAACCAGTTATCTGTTAATGAAACATATTGAGTGAAATGGGTCATCTACCTCTTTCAATAAAATATTCTCTGATTTTTTGCTTTGTTACAATTCAGATCTACCTCTTTCAATGACAATGGCACTGGCATCGAGTTTTGGCCGGGGTGCCCATTGATCATTGCTCCAAGCATGAAGTAACAAACTTTCTCTTTATATTGAAAGGATCACTGTGATATGACTTTCAATTATTTCTATATAATATCTCTGTTTATGATAGCTTTTAACTTTATTTGCATTTGAACTTCCATTACTGTACAGATTACAGACACAATAAATTCCATCTTCTTTACATTAAGTGTTTGGATAAGAATTTTATAATGGTAAACATGCACAAGTTGCAATCTTTGGATAACAATTTTAGCATGAACATAGATAAATGAGGGTATCTAGGATCTTGGTGGCTCATTATTTTTGTGATTAGAGAAGTTACACGTCTTTAAAATGTTCTGTCCTGATAAATGAAATTCTTAATATAGACAATAGCTAAGAGGGTAGGAGTAATCCTGCTTATGCTCAATGGGTAAGAAATGCACAAAGATGAAAATTAATATAAGCATATCTTATACATACATCTTCTCCATTGTCATAACTTTATCAATGTGTTGTGTAAAAAAAGTATCTTGATTTAGTTTAGTTAGTTTGGTGTTTGCTGTTGATATAGTTTATATAGCTATTCATCTAAATGCGTCTATTTCAATGAGGACTGGACTTTGGGTTCAAATTTTCTTTTATTTTGGTTTCAAAAATCTGAGTTTGTTCATATACTGAAGATTTCTATTAATTAAAAAATTGCATGATAAGCATAATACTAGAATAACTGAACAAAATTTGATGTGCAAGAACCATCAACTTTAGAAGAACATTCATACGACATTTCAAGCAAGAAGTCAATAAACACACACTTGATCATATATAATTTATACTCATGAATACGCTGTTATTGTTTTCCAGGATAAACACCCAGGATCACCACTTTATTCTCATGAATGCTCAGTTTATTCTTATGGATAAACACCCATGATCACTACTTTAGTTTATTGAATGTTCATGAGAATAAATTTATTGAATAACTGATCGGCATTCATTGAATGTTCACAGTTATCCATATATAATCCAGATTGGCATAATTGATCGGCGTTCACATTGGCTTTCATTGGGTATATTGAATGTTCATAATTATATATTGGGTGTTTATCCAATCCAGATTGTGAACATTCATTGAATATATAGGATACTGATCATGTGATTGGATGGCACATTGGGTGATTGGTATATCCAGATTGGTATATTGAATAAACTAGCTCATTGGGTGATAAACTGAATGTGCCAAGTCTACTACACTATGTTTCTTTTAAAAAGGAAGCAACATCGTCATCAATCTGGGTTTGTTTTTTAAGAAAAACCCCCAAAATTTGAAGGTTGCAACACAGAAAAATTCATGTTTTTTCTAATTTTTTGGAATTTATTTGATGTGTTTTTCTCTATAATTAGCCTCTTCCTTTGTAATAGGTTTTTCTGAGTTGTTTGGTTATGGGGTTATCTTTGTTTTGTGTATTTGTAGCTGTTTTTGATTGTGTGTTTATTCATGCTGATGGGGTGTTTGATGATTTGCTTAAATGAATTTTGTTTTAAAAAAATTTCTACAGAGATATGTTGTGTTAGCAAAGGTGCTCCTAAGCATGTATCTATCTCTTCATATATACATCTCCTTCCCCCCAAGATTAGTTAATATTTGAATTGATTATATAAGTCTGCATCATATATGTTTCTTCTGTGTGTAGATTGTGGCCCTTTGTTGAGAAGTTTACTGAACATGGTCTTTAATCATTGGAATGGCAAGCTAGGTTTGTCAATATATCCCCGCAAATGTGTTGCTTAATAATTTATTTGTTTCTAACATCAATGGTTCATCCGATATGTAGGAAGTTCATAAGAAGAACAATGATAGCTCAGGAGAGTCATGGGAATTTGTTGGTCTGTTGCAATTGTTTGATCCCCCAAGTCATGACAGTGCAAAAACCATTCACAGAGCTTTGAATCTTTGTTTATTGAGGAATTGTTGTGTTCTATGTCCAATTTTGACTAGATACAAAGAGTACTTCCATGAATGTTTTACACATTTACTTTTTTTTGGTCCCGATAATTAATCTGAATATCATTATAGAGGGTGCTGATCCCCTTTGTACTTTTTATATTTTTACCATGTTCAGGAAAGCTGCCCTTCAGGCCAAGAGCTCCAAATTCATGTTTAGTGGATTGCTAGAATGCAGATGTTCAGTGGAAGGAATTAAATTGCTAGAATGCAGATTCATGCAGATTTATTGTGTTCATATGAATCTGCATGGTGTTCAAATGAATTGCTATGGTGTTCAGATGAATCTGCATTCTTGCTAGAATCACCATACCTTTGAACATGAAAAGCTTCAAAACATGGTGGAAATAGGTCAACTAATGAATCTGCATCCAATTTATTTCAAGTTTTTTGATCTTGCATTCTAGCTGCTCATCGCCATACTTTCATATCTGTTTCTACGTCCAATCATCTAAAGGTACAAGTTTAAGAAAATGCCATGTAAAGTTGTGCCGTGGTGAGATTATTTGTACAGTTTTCATTATGTGCTTGGGTTTTTTTGAGTAATTGTTATGTCCAGTGTCCAATTTTAATTAAAATATTTTCAGTTGCATGTAGATACAAAGACTAATTCCATGAATATTTTACACACTCACTTTTTTTGGGTTCCTATAAATTAATCTGAATATTTGCTTAGAGGGTGTTGATCCCCTTTGTCTAAATTCATGTTCAGTGGACGCTCGGATGGTGGATATTCTAGGAAAAGGTCCATGGACCATGGGGGATGAATGAATTCATTCCAGGTATGCATCATTTTATTCATTAAACGACAGCTTTTTATGGGTGACATTCTTGCAGTTTAATTTTTTTCCTTTTTAATTAAAAGAATGTTGGAATGATGCACAACTAATTGATTCTCATTCCTTAGTCTTGCAAAACTTAAATTATTAAAATTTAGTTCTTAATATAGTTAAATTTATGTCCATAAAAATAACTAGCATGGAATACATTTGTCACTCCCAACAATTTTTATATCATTCTTGATATTTGGACTAACAATGTGTATCATAGTTGGTATAAAATCTGATTAGCTTGGTCTAGGTGTGGGAGGCATCAACTTTTGATGGTTCTTTTTTCTTTTGACAAGATCTGTGTTGATTTATGTTGAAGTCCAACACTAGACGTATCTGAGTATCGACACATTTTATGAAGCAAAGTTTTGTTGGCCAAAGATTCATTAGTAGATAGTTTTGTATTTAATTATTTTATATGTCAAATATACCTAAATTTAAATGTTCTCTATCATTTTGGATGCAAGCCCCCTCCCGAGCTCCTTCTACATCATCCGAACCCGAGACCCCCGTGCTGGCGGGCATCCCCCCTGCTGGCCATCCCCTCACCTGCCTCCTCCCAACCCAATCCAAAAACAAAGCAGGGAAGGGGAAAAGAAAAATAAGCTGAGCCCTGCCCTCAGCCCACAACCCCCTATCCCTTCGGTCCCCTCTCACTTCCTCCCCCCCAGCTACCTACAGCACAAGAAGATGTTATTTCTACAGGGATCTCCACAAGCAGGTTTGTTGGATTTCCACTCCTCATATGCCTACACATTAATATGAAGTTTGGTAAGTGGGTTCGAGAGTTGTGGATGATCTTTTTTAAGAACTAACTTCTTCAGTTGAAGATTGATCCATACGATGAAGAACAGATTGATCATAACATTGAAGAGATTATTAGGATACAAATTGTCTGATATATCTGATGATTATCACAGTAGCTGCATGCATGATAACACTGTTTTTAATCATTCAATGTCAAACTTTCAATATCTAAATCTTTCAAATCCAAACCTGGATTTTCTAATGCAACTTTCAGCAAAAATTTATTGATGTTGACTTTTGCTATAGCAAAGTATGCCAATAGCATATACTGATTATAAGATTTCAATATAGATGAACCATATGATTAATGATTTCATCGATTTGTCCCTCAAATTATGAACGATAGCCTGTAGAAGGGGAATACATACAACCAAAGGCAAGTTTATGATGCATCTTACTATTTGGCCATAAGGTCTCCCAAGGAAAATTAGGACCAGTTGGCATTGAAAAATGCCAGTTTTCGTGAGACTGTGGCCAGTTTTTGTGAGACCAGTTGGCCATAAGATCATATGCCGAAGTTGTTTTGTTTTTTAAAAACAAATTTCAGTGGCCAACTTCAATTTTCTGGGGTCATTTTAGCTCCTAATATTACATGGCCACTGATTTTTTGCTCTCAAGTTGCACAATTAACCTTCAATAGTAAATAAATATTTCTATGTCCTGTCACTTAAGTTCTCTAGGGCCATTGGGGTGATGAAAGAGCACTGCCCAATTAGGGTTTGGTCAACATTTGTACTATATCATTTGGTCCATTCTTTCCATTTGATGTTTTGGGCAATAATAGAGATGTATGGATAGAGTTAACCTCTGACAATTATTAGCATGTCAATAATTTCAAAATTGATTTATAAATTATAAAAGGAACTCAGTTATGCTTCATGATGCATTGGCAATAATGTTATCCAAGTGCAAAGGATATGGAGAGAATAAAAGAGACATGCCATATGGAATATTATTCAATTGGATTGTTGAACAATAATGCAAGTATGCTGACATTTGATATTTCTGGCTTTTCAACTACTTCAATAAGATACATGTTTGCTGTGCAGTGTATTGAGAGAATATATAGAAAGGTATGCACCTCTGCGGTATGTTTTCAAGGTTCATGTATTTCAAGTGTTAGTTCCATTAGTGTCTTGAGTGTTTTCCTTTTGTTTGAAGTGGCAACATGCAGTTAATGGTAAAAATATTTGGTTTGTAACAAAATATTTGGTTTGTGTGCTTGCAGGTGACTTATGTTTTTTGATATAGTGGAAGGAGATCCAAGGAATGTGCTCTTTGAGATGTCTGAAAAATATCACACACACACACATTTTGCCTGAACAATGATATATCAGATGGACATCTGATGCATTCGACAAAGCACAAGGCCGCAGTGGTTAAGTCCAAGAAAGAAATTCTATTGCATTGACACAACATTTACAATTTCCTGTAGTGGTATATGGCATCAATTTTATTTTTTTCTTTTTAAATCTGAACCTGTTCATTAGAAATTAAGAAGTCATGAAGCAGAACTGTTGGTATAACATACTAATGCTCATCAGTCTCATCCGGCGTACAAATCCTATTGGGAATAATAGTCCTACTTTAGTAAATTTGAATAAAGTTACATAAACTAGAAATCGATCTCTACCTATTGGTTTACTAACAGTTTATACATAAACTGCAGGTATTGCTTTTGTTGATGAGCATGTATAGACAAAGAATATCATGTTGCAGTGCTTAGCTGGTGTCAAGCATTTGTTAGTTGCTCTGTTGAAGTGTTACGATTTTGAGCTATACAAGCAGCTGAAGGGCCTTGAAGATGCTGTGCTTTTAGCGAGAGAAACAATGTTATGTAACGTCACTTTTATATATTTATGGCATGTTATGAAAAATTCATCAAGATTTTGTTGAAGCATTTTCATATTTTGTTCTGGAAGGATATTGGATGGGGGCATTTACATTTGGGTTATGAATGTTTTGGTTACTTAAAATGTTAATTTTGGTGCAGTGGTTGCTAAGGGCAAGTCTTCCAATTTTGAGCAGTAATAAGATGTTTAGGATAAAAGAACTTTTGAGTTCTTCTTTTGGCATTCTGTTTCAGTTTATCATGTTAATGTTTTATAAAAAGTATTTATGAATGTATTGTGTTATTGAAAATTTGTATGCAGATATTAGTTCTAATATTTGCTATGTCTGGCCTAGATCCTACTTTTATCATAGAGACAAGAAATTTCAGTCTTAAATAATTAACTCATACTGGATTTCCTTTAATGTGCAATCCTTTGTTATGCCCATATACTGTTTATTTTTTTGTGTATTCCATGGGCTCAATGGGCTCAAGCGTATGCACATTGGTGGATATCTGCAATATGCATGTATATCTGCATGTCTTTTTAACGCACGTATCAAATCGCCGGTATAAATGAAGAAACCCGACGGCGTTTAGGGTTCCGTTTTGTTGGGTCCGGGGCAAAATCATGTGGGTCTAATTAAAGACGAAGCCCCGGAATTAAAGTTCACCATTTCTACTTTTATTTAAAACTTTTTTTGAAACAAATTACACAAACCACCCTAAGAATGAGGAGAATTAATGTTCACCATCTTTGCTTTTATTTAAAACCTTTTTTTGAAAGTAAGCAAGCTTACAACGCTCCTAATTGAAAAACAAACTCCCATCATGATAGTATAAGAGAAATTCTATATTACATTTGAGGGATGTCTAACTGGGTTTGTCCTGCGGGCGCCTTCGATGTTACATTTGAGGGATGTCTAACTGGGGTTGTCGAAGGCGCCCGCTAAACTTTTTACACTAATTTGTTGTTTCGCGTCGAAGGTGCCCGCTAAATTTTTTTACACTAATTTGTTGTTTTGCGTCGAAGGCGCCCGCTAATTTTTTACGCTAATTTGTTGTTTCGCGTCGAAGGCGCCCGCTAATTTTTACACTAATTTGTTATTCCACGCCTAAGGCACCCACACCGAATTTGTTGATCTATGCTAATTTGTTATTCCGGGCCGAAATTCCGCACACTGAATTTGTTGTTGTGTGCCGAAGGCGTTCGTGCCGCTAAATATTTTTACGATAATTTGTTCTTTTAAATTTTAGTTGTGGATATAATTTTTTGGGGAACAAAGATTTTGCGGGTGAAAAATCTAAAATGAACGGTGCCCGGGGGATATCTTAAATGAACCGTGGCCGAGGACACGTGTCCGCGTCGAAGGCGCCCCCACCAAAGGCGTCAATGCCGAAGCTAAATTTGTGTCCGTTTAAATTTTCGAAGGGAAATATTTTTTGGGGAGAACAAAGATTTTGAGGGGATATCTTAAATGAACCGTGCCTGAGGGCACATGCCTGCGCCGCCCGTGCCCACCTGCTAAATGTTTTTACGCTAATTTGTTGTTCCACGCCAAAGGTGTCCGCACCAAATTTGTTGTTCCGTGTCGAAGGCACCCATGCCATTAAATATCTTTAGCTAATTTGTCGCTCCGCACAATTATGGTTGTAGAAATAATTTTTTGGGAACAAAGATTTGCGGAGGAAAATCTTAAATGAACCGTGCCCGCGGGCACGGGTAATGACTAGTAACTATATATATATTAAATGTTAATATATATAAATACACAAGATAGTAGCAAAATTATATGGTAAAATTAGACTAGGCCGTATCAAGAGATTAAGCTTCACAAGTCACATAAAGAGGGGTCTGACCTCTCGTATTATGAAGTCTACGGACACTTGTGAGTCTTAGCCTCTTAGATACAATGGCCGAAACCCATCTGTGAGACAGTGGGAGAATGAGTTGTCGAACTCAGTCTAGTACATACTGATGTACCCGAGTCTAGATTAACCAAAATAAGTTATTCGTATATTTTATTAAGACACGTGTTCTTGATGAAACACAAGTCTGATAAAATAAAGAACGAAATGACTAAAGTATTTAAACTGATTCGATTAGATCGAATGGTCAAATACTTAGCTACATAAAATCTTGTGTAATTAAAAGAAAATGTGATTTTCTCTCAGGTCAAGTCTGTTAACACATCAGAGTGTTAAAAGGTATGAATCACACTTAGTTAGACTTGGTGCGATCCATAAATAAGTGACTCTGAGTTAACTCCTCCCTCTGGGTTAAGTCCCAGATAGTAATGCCTAGGTTTTGATAATGTTCTATAAGGACATTATCAATAATATATTCAATAAATTAATCGTAAGGAATTTGTATTATTACTCGAATCTCGTGAGACGGATTGTCGAGTTAGACATCATAACTGATGATGACTTAGTCAACTTCTAGGATGAAATTCGGAGTAGTAACTCTGATTTAAAACTTGATGCATGTCCGTGTGCGTAAATAAATTGAGAATTTAGTTTACGTGCCCAAAGAAAATGTTTCCTCACTTTCTGCAAGTAAATCTTTAAAAGATTGATGCAGAAAAGAAAATAGTGAAGTACAATAATGTTGGACGGGAACGGTTTTCATCCTAATTTCTTTAAAACGGATTATGATGAAACCGGTTTCGCCAACAGATGTGTACAGATCTACTCGGACCAAAGCCGATGTAAAACGCTTAAGTTGACCATGAAAATTGGAGCATTCACTTACAAGTTCATTTTTCTAAATATGATTTAGACAGACTGACTTATATGAATTAGCCAGATAGTTTTCAAGGTCATTGGGAGCGTATAAATTACATGCGAATCATCAAAGGGATGGAACATACATTTTGACAAAGTAATCAAAAATTTTGATACTTTATCAAGAATAGATATGAGCCATTTAAAATGACCATTAACAAATTTAAATGATTATCGTAAGGTACGATAAACTGGATAAGATCCAAGTAAAATAAAATATTATGGATTCTGACAGACCAAATGAATTATTTGAATGAGATTCAAATGGTTGGTCCGACATGAACATAGAAACCCCTTAAGTCTATAGTGTAGACGGTTTTAGCAGATCCACTCACGAAGGCTCTACCACATGAAGTCGGGAAAACTTATGTGTAAAAACGGTATAAGATACCGAGATAAATGGGCCTGAGTGCAAGTGGGAGATGTAGGAATATGATGCCCTCGAGGCCATTTATTCCTGTGTGAATAGCACAAACATCTTGTTCGAAATAACAGTAAGCTGTTTGGTAATGATTTATCTAAGTTATATTATAATTAGATATCGACTTAGGTAAAGTCCTGGGACTTTATGCAAGGTCAAACGGGTATCGAGATGAGTATCTCGATCATGGAGAAACGTTTGACCGTCTGTAGCATAAGTCTAAAATGGTTCATGGTCGTAGATGTTCCAAGACAAGGATATCGAAACATCAGATAGACCATTGTGTCTTAGTCTTCACAGTTTAGCGGTGGCGATGATCTCATGATCGCTTGACTTGGCGAAGTTAAAGAAGAGACACAGGTGCTCATTAAAATGAGTTCACTGAACGATCCACAAGAGTTATCATATGGTTATATTGACCAATCTGTCAGTGATAACTCTGAGTGATGATAGGATAGTTGGTCTTTTGACTTGAGGTCATTTTGACAAACCTGTACGTGAACAGTGCCACTTATATCAACTGACCTAGCTTTGAGGCAATGCCTGACGAAAGGTCTTTTGATTGGGTGTCACTTGAAACGTACGAGGCGAGTAATGACCAAGAGAGGATTCGTCTCTCCCGGTCAATGGGAGTTAGTGTCGTAGAGTTAGTTCGGTCTTTAGTAAAAACTCTGCACAGAGTATGTTGGAAGAAGTCCAACATTTATTGACTGAAGATTGATCGAAACTAACCGGAGTCAAGTTATTGGGGTTGACAGTTTAACCGTACCCCAGACTTGATCTACACGACATAGTTAAGACGAAAAGACTATAACTACGGAATTCATCACGGAAACAGTCAGGGTGGTCCCGACAATACTCATGTCAATGAGTTAACCACATAATGATGATTCCTGAAGCAGGGACGGCAACCACTGCTCGTGGTCACTGCCGTATAGGGCTTCGAGCCCAACCTGTTGTAAGGGTCAGGCTGTAGGGTCTCACACAGAGTGCGATTCTTCGTCTAGTAATAGGTAGAAAATAGTTAGGGAGAATATTTGCATTTGATGCAAAAGAAGAGATAATTGCATTTGATGCAATATGGTAATTTAAGCTTAGATAGGGACTAATTTGCATTTGATGCAAAAGAGATTAAATGTGTTTTAAATTGTTTAAAACAATATTTAATAATATAAACGCAAGGAAAAGTTCACGGGTAAGACAGAAATGTTCTGGTCTAGACCCAGGTTCGAACGGCGTCCAAATCGGACGCCAAACATAAAAGTTATGGCCAAAACACTGTAAACCCCAAAGCCCATCAGCCCAAAGGGGCTGATTAAATAAACCCAAGCCCAAGAAAAAAAGGGGGGGCCCGCTGACGCGGGCGCCCGCCAGGCGCGGGCGCACGCGCCAGCTGGGCGCGGGCGCCGCACGCGCCCAGCGCTGAGGCGCTGGGCACGTGCAGCGCACGCGCCTCGGGGCGCGTGTGCTGCACGCACCCAGGTAATGCTGCGCGTACAGATCAAGGCTGTGGGGCCCCTGGTGGGCCCCACACGCCTAGGGTTGTTAACCCTAGGCAGAATTATCTTGACGGCTGCAGTTTTGCGAAAATTGACTCTTGGGCTGATCTTTGGACGGTCAATTGGAGGGTCAAACGAACTCCGATTGACAAACGGTTTTTTCCTATGCGTTCACTGTTGAACACTCGTCATATTGATAGGTTGTATCAATCTTGAAGCTCAACGGTGAGTGAGTTAAAATTCACGGAAGTTTGCACTTTGTGAAGTGCAAACTAACTTGATTTAATTAACTCTAATTTTTAGTCCCACATCGAAAATTGAGTAGAGGTGAGGGGTCAGCCGCCTATATAAATAGGGGTCTGCCCCTTTCCTCTAAACTCGTCCCAAGCTCTAGATCTGAGCGGTTCTCGTAAATGTTGGAGCACGCTCGGATCTAGGCTTAAATTAATATTTCTCATCTCCCTAAATTTCGTCCTTACTCCTGAGGGCTCTAGCAAAGCCACGAAGGAGTTCAGATTCTAGATCCGAAATCTAGGCGGAGGTTTCACTCGCGTGAAACTTTCTTCGGCGCGTGGTTG
Source organism: Scilla litardierei (assembly GCA_030789695.1). Classification (NCBI taxonomy): domain Eukaryota; kingdom Viridiplantae; phylum Streptophyta; class Magnoliopsida; order Asparagales; family Asparagaceae; genus Scilla; species Scilla litardierei. Next base: position 423,712,669 of record CM061142.1, on the reverse strand, counting down.
GCTCGGCGGCACGGGGATTGATCGCCTCGGGATGCGGAGCGGTTCGAGGAGCGGTTCGGGGAGCGGTTCAAGGAGCGGCTCGGCGTGGGACGGGAGCAGCTCGGAAGACGGTGCAGAACATCTCGCCTGCCCCAGGGCTGAGATTCCGGGTATGTAGTTAAAGTATTTTATTAGCATTAGTTTAATTTAATCGCAGTAGGATAGATCCTTCTTGGGATGGTCAGATCCATCCCAAGACGGCATAGATCTTGGCATAGGGTCTTAGACCTTAGGGCTAAGTTAAATTTGTTTTAACTGCATGTTAATTTAGATTAACTAGTTTTTCTTCCGCTGCAAATGTTTTTTGTGTCTATGTTCCGTCTGACTTAGGATGGGACTAGAGTTTTTGTGCCCTAAGGGTCCGCGAATTCCCTTCAGATAACTGCGTATATATCAAGAGGATTAAGAGCAAGTACGTTATTATGTCTCTATATGTAGATGACATTTTAATAGCCGGAAATGACAAGGGCTTTGTGATGGATATCAAGGCTTGGCTTTCATCAGTTTTGAGATGAAAGACATGGGAGATGCCGCATATATCCTTGGAGTTAAGATTTCAAGGAATCGTTCGAAGAAACTTCTTTCTCTTTCACAGGAGACTTATATAAAGAAGGTTTTAGAACGTTTTAATATGCTGGACTGCAAGTCCATTGATACTCCTATAAGCAAGTGCGATAATTTATGTCTTAAATCATGTCCAAAGAACCAAAAGGAAAAGGAAATTATGGAAAAAGTTCCATATTCCAGTGCAGTTGGTAGTCTTATGTACGCTATGATGTGTACAAGACCGGACATCTGTTTTGCCGTTGGAATGGTAAGTCGTTACCAATCCAATCCAGGGCAAACACACTGGAAAGCGGTTAAGAGGACAAATTTGCAAAAGACTATGATAAAATCAAGAAGGTAGACATAAGGTATATATCTATGCATGAGATGATAGCGGATCCGCTTACAAAGGCGATCTCCAGAGATGTGTTTTACAAACACTTATCATCTCAAGGATTGCGTAAGAGCTGAGTTGTACCAATGTAAATTCCCATGTCTGTAAATGATCAAATTTAATAAAAGAATAAGTTCTTTTTTAACATTGCATATGAATTTCTTAAGAAATGTTTGTATATATTTTTGAAATCTCAGCTGAATTCTAGTATGTCGGACAGATTAAGGTTGGCTCTCTCACATGAGCAACCGCCTTTATTTTATCAGACGGGTAAAATAAAGATGAGACCTGTTTAAAGTCAAAATCGTCAGACGGACAATTTAGAGTCACGACTTAAACAAAATGGTCATATGAAAGATCTGCATCATATGGATGCTTTCAAAAGATCTAAGAGGATTTTGAAATCCTATCTGTCTTATGCGGGATGTGAGTCCAGAAGATTATTTGAGTAGTAAAAGGGACTCAAAGTCAGACATTGTGGTGTCTGGTTATCATCCTCACAACATCATTAAGACATACGCTCCATGGGAAAGGAGTGAGGTTGTAATACGTATTCATACTATGTATGCATTTTGACCATTGGGTTAGAATAGTAATTGTGTTTACTATTATGTGAGACCCAAAGACCACATGGGTCTTAACTCATAACCCTTATGGACTCTAATTGGTTCCTTAAGATTTGACTGGGTGATTGCTATCTTAGCATGTTGCTTATGGACTATGGTTAATTCAGTCCGGCGGGGCATGCTAGAAAAGCGAGTCAAGTCAAGATCAAAAGGATCGCAAGAAGAGGAAGATTAATTTCATATTCACATTTGGACTTTAGAGATTCAAAGCTGGCCAGCCAATTGTAATCCAGATGGGATTCAATTGTTGAATATAAAGTTTAAGAAATGTGAAGAAATAATCTAGGGTAAAGCATGCGCTGATCTACTCAACTTTGCACCTCGAGGGGTATTGTGTATCTCTAACAAGTGCACAACAGCGGACTCTATGCGCATGACGGTCACACGGCCTATTTCTCGGCATGATAAATAGAAGAGTTAAAGGAAAGATGTTTCCTTACAATCCCCTCAAGTGTGAGTGGGAGATGTTAGATATGGACGACATGAATACACCCATGAGGGGATGTATGAGGGTATACGGACCTCAGATGTCGCGTGCACGAAGGCGTGCACGAAGGGAACCTTTTCTCGTGTGAAAAGGACCACTCGATAAGTGGAAAAAGCCACTCGATAAGTGGAAAAAGTCACTTTATAAGTGCATAAAGGCACTTGATAAGTGAATGAAGAAGAGGATAAATGAATGTGCTAATATAGGCTAATAAGCTTATAATTGGTTATTTCCTACAATAACTACCCCTAAAGCCTATAAATAGGACCCAAGGGTAAGGCATTCATTCCACACTTTCCATGCCATAAGTTTGCAAAAGGCATCTTATGTTCTTCTTCTCCCTTCCATTAAAATCCTCTTCTAAATAGAGATTTAGGCGGTGAAACTCTGCTTCGATCCTCCGTGACGAAGTATCGACCGTTGTGGCGAATCCGAGGGTGAAGTTCTGAGATTACGGTGCCGCGTACGCAAGCGTAAGTCTCTACTTCATTATTCGATCATAACGTCCTTGTTTTGACAGGATCCTACAAATTCATGTTTCAGCTTTGTGCATGTTTCAGTTTTGATTTTTCAAAGTAGTATATTGTGAAGGATCAGAGGAAGATGAAGTCTGAGTATGTTTTTGGGGGATACGACTACAGTATTTTTCTATATATCCGGACTCCAAGGAAACTATTTTTGGGGGAGGGAAATGTATTTCCTAGGAAATATCCTTCAAATTAATACTGAGTAGAGCTTGGCCCTGCCATTCTTTTCTTTGGTTGAAGGAACTTATGAACTTCTGTGCATGTATAAGTGTGAATCATGAAACTTCTGTGCATGTGCATGTGCATGCGCACACATAATGAAAATTTTAATTTATACTTACAGACCATAGTATTGGTCTAGTGTGCATACAAATCGATTATTATCATAATCTTTAATAGAACCTTTTTTATATTTGAAACATTTTATGGTGTCGCTATTGGGAGTTTGTCCTTTGATATTCTTTTTCACTCTGCCACTGCTTTAGACAGCGAGGCATAGTTAAGCGAGTACAGTAGAGAGCCATTTTGGCAAATGCGTCGGGTTCGGATCGGGTCAATTTTAGAGGCATACCCACTAAACTTTGATGTTGCTTGTTGAAGAACTCCTCCTATATAAAACACAAGATCAAGATTTTCTTCTTTTTTGTTCTTTTTCTTTGTTTTTACTAAACATAATGATTCAGATACTTTGGAGCTATACATTTGATCTCTAGAAATCCAGGCTCTTTGCATATTACCTTTCTGTTTGTCCCCGCTGCTGCAGCCGCTCCGTTCCGAGATTATTCTTTTGTCTCATTTCATTAGTATTATCTTTGTTTCGCTCGCGTTGCAAGGACCTGCAGTTTTAAATTGATTGACGCTTATCAGACTTGCAGCTTTGTAGCTTCAAGTCTGAGCGGACCTTCTCACGTTTCGCCTCCATATTTTTGGGAAGCGGGGCGTGACATGTTTTGTTGGTGGCCCATGCAGGTCCAGTCTTGCAATTGCGAATTAACGAAACAACGATAATAACGGAATGTCCATTAAATAAATTGCAACATCCGAGTAATAAGCCCTGAGTCTAGTCGTTTTCTTACGACACTAGGTGGTAAGAAGGCTTAGTTAGACGTCTGTGCTTGCTAGTTAGAGGTCCTGATTGAAGTTAGACTCCCTTTTAGCAATTGATCTAATCGTCGGAAGAGTTACCTTAGTGGTTCATGTCTACCTCTGATCATATTAGGCTCATAGAATTTCCTTTAGTCGTTCTCCTGGGTTCATCGATTTCGGACCAAGCTGAACGCATTTCTTTACCGTCCAACCTTTAGAAGTCTTAGCGCTTAGTCCTTATTCTTTAGTTGGTCGACCGTAGGAGTTCCCCCGTAGATTCTCCTGATTCATATCCTAGGCGTATGAATGTTTTGATCATCCGACCAATTTCCTTGCCTCGATTCACGAGATCGCCCCGTGACGATCGTCGTCAATTTTCGAACCTCTCCATTATGAACTTTGAAACTCTTGGAAGTATTTTTCGACTTCCTCCTTTCCGAAGTTTAACCTTGTCCCAAATTTTAATGTATATATATACTTATACTTCATCCTCCTTCGTTGCTTTAAAATTTTAAAACTTTGTCGGAATCTTTGAACACTAGCTTATAATATTTTTTCCAGCCTATATTTTTCGTACCTATATAAATGTGTCGTTCTTTCATATATTAGTTTTACTTTTGCCCTGCCCAATTCGATTTATAATTTTCCCTCTCATTTGTGTTATTCGAATGATACGTCGTGTTTACCTTAATATACTTTCAAGACATATGGAATTTCAGCTTTCAGCAAGTTAGACTTGCTCGTCGTTTTCGCTACTTCAGATTTTTGCAAAATTACTATTTTCATAGCCTCTTCCTGCTTTAGACCCTCCCTGATTTGATTTTAAAGATTTGCTATTCGATCTTGATAATTCTTATGCTAAATTACTATTATTTTCTTTCCGCTCACCATACACGCTTTTAGAAAAATTTCTCAACCAAATTGAATTTCAATTATTTTTATATCCGTGCCAGACTTGTTGAGCTCGTATATTAAGAACCTTGTGTAACTCTGTTTCTCATTTTTGGCAAACCTTGGTTCTCTAAAAGTAGTTTCAATGTTGGTTATTTTAAATTTCTTCATAGCCTAAAAGTTTTGAAAGCATTTAACATGAGTTTAAATTCTTCCGTTACTTGATTTCATTCTTTGACTTCCCAAAACTTTTTGACCAAATTATATTAAATTACTGACGTATAGAATTTTCTAAACCATGTCCTTAATATTCGTGTAAATGATTTTACTCCCTTTCTTAATGATTTTATATAAACCAATAGACCATTTTCTATTATTTTGAGTATTCGACCCAGATTTATTTTGAACAACTCGCTTTATCGATCTTCAAATATTTTATACAGATGAGGAATTCCAACTTTTTTTTGAAGTACAACAGTTTTCAATTTTGCGTATTTTAGCTCATGCTATTTACCCTATTTTCTTTTTCCCCTCCTATATAAGCATCATTACATCTCCCTTTTCCCTCAACCTAAACATCACCATTGAGTCAATGTTTCGTCTAACCAAGCTGTCTCCTTGTATTCGTCCTATCTGAACTCGTGCTTATCGATCCTTCCCTCGTCACGCTCCCGATCTCTCTTTATTGCTTAGGCCTTAGGGTCCTTCAATGTCTGTGTCAACTCTTAATTGTTAGTAGGCCCTTGGACCTTGTGAGGTAGTCGTAGTGCACGTACCTAACTTGTGTACGTGGACTTGAATGAGAATTCCCATAGTATATTGATGTTTGCCTATTGAGTGATATATATATATACTCGGAGTTATTCGTGATGGTATGAAGTTGTTGTGTGTTAGTAGTTATAGATTTTTGTGTGGATAGCTATACTATACTAGGGATGCCTGTGTATATAAGAGTTAGCGTCGAAATATCTAAGTTGTGTATGTAGTAAGAGATACTTATAATGGTTGAAATAAATGATTGGTAAAGCTATGTGTATGTTAGTAGTGATAATAATAAGAGTACGTATGGTTAAGAGGGTAGGCCTATTATGTGATCTGTATGTTAGCACGTATGAGTGTGTGCTCGTATGTGGGTATGTATTGTGTTTAGACGTAAGTAGTTATGTTTTGTTGCCTGAGTATATAGGTGATATACATATGGAAGTAGGAGTATAATTTTGATTGGTATTGCTTGTTTTTCGGGATGTTGCATGCGTGCATACCGTGAGATATACACGACTATTGCACATCTTAATTATGTACGCATGGATGTGTTAGTATACTAATTATAGGTAGTAGGCTATGGTATGAATATATGTGTTACATGTGTGTGACTATACGATGAATACGTATGATTGTACTAGAGAGGGTATTATAAATATGTGGGTGCTGGTGTCTGTAATGTTATTATTATGGTATATAATTAGATTGAACTATGTGGGTGTTATCTGACTAAATATTAAGTGTGATTGATTTATGGAATGTATATGGTTGTATTGGTAGAGGTATATATATGGGAGTGGTATTGGTATATGTATGAATGTCGTGAATATTCTAATATGTGTATTGAGTCTCACTCAAGCTTGAGTGGGTATACTCTAAGTACATTGAATGTATGTTTGTAGTTTGAATATAGCGATGTTTGATGCATGTATAGTGATAGGAGTGCTTGTGCCTGGTTGTGTTACGCACATGATTGTGGGTCGCTACACCAGTATATAGTTATAGGTGTTGGTCTTGTGGTATAGCTAATTACTAAGGACTGGCTCGTGTGAACGTATGTGTACTAGCTAAAACTAGGTGTGTTTGTGTGCTAGTTATGCAATGGTATGATTGGTGTATGTAAATGAAATGTTAGCGTGTATGGGTGTGCACCATGCACGGGTAGGTATGTGCTTAGTTATAGGCTTGATGACAATGGTATATGTGGCGTGTCGTAAATACAGTTATAGGACCGTACATAATGTGAATGTATGGTGAAATATTTGAATGCATTTGAATGACTATATATAATATGAAATTATAGAAGTGGTGAGTGTATATTATATATGGTGAATTTGATTTAATAGTGGTATGGTGTGACTATATGTGTTGAGATGTTTTGTATTGGATGAATATTAGAGGGTAGTATACCCTTGATGTTTGTGCATATGTAGCTACATATAGGTAGAGCAATGATTGTATTGGCTAAGTGTGAGACTATCCTTATATAAGTATCTGAACTGTTGTTTTGCGAGTAGTAGTTATATAAGGGATGTATGTTTATATATACCTGATTGAAATACATGTATGAAGTTGACGAACTATAATAGGTATTAATGTATAACGTACGTGAATGTAGATATATACGTGTTGGTAGTAATAATGTTTGACTATCTAGTGCATATATAAGCACTTGTAATGACTATACCTAGTTGAATTATTATATGACTTGATTGGGGTAGTTACTAGAGCGACTAGCTATATTAGAAAGTCCGAGGACGGACTTTATTCTAAGGTGGGGAGGATGTAACGACCACTTTTCGTGGTACGTTGTTCGTGCACGTGCTTTTGACCGTGCACGTGTTTGTTTTAGGCTTTGTTTGTTGGTGAACACTTTTGTGTGATATGCCGTTGTGAACGTCTCTGAGAATATTAAATAGTGGCACTATTTTGGAACGACGTTTCTCGAGTCGTTTTCCCACAATTTACACTTATTCGATGAGACGTGGCGATTTTCACTTTTGACGGTAGACGTTTCTATTTTTAGTTTCGTCGTCCGACGTCAAAATTGAGATCCGTCTTCTTAGTTATCTCACTTTCGTCATCACGATCACCCCGATATTTATTTTATAATTTTTGGAGTTTATTTGACCACTTTTATATTTTTAACAAGTTTTATATTATTTTTAATAATTAATTTTTAAATTATTTTCGGCCAAATAAAATTTATTTAAGTTTTAAACGTTTTAAAGAATTTTTGAGCCAATTTCCAGCTCATTTGGACCAAGTCAAATCCTTGGGTGAGTTGGAGAAGTTGAATTTCAAATTTTAAATTATTTTAAACTTCTAATCCTATTAGATTTAGCCCTAGACCAAGTCAACCCATCTACACTATATAAGCAACCCCTAGGAAGACCTATTTTCGCAAGAAATTAACCCTAGCCCCTTCCAAAACCCAAAATTGACGTTGCGACGATTCGTCGCAACGTTGCGACGAACTTCCCCCGCTCAGACCGAGAGAACGGGCTCCGTTCCCCCGCTCTGACCGGCAGCTCCGCCCGCATCCAAGTTCCGCCCGCACCCGTTGCAGCCGCCCGCTCCGTTCGACCGCACCGACCGAGAGAAGCTCTCGGTCAGACCGAGAGCTTCGCCCGCTTCCGTTCCGCACAGCCGCTCGCATCCAACCCCGCTCCGTCCCCCGCTCAACGCCATGTCTGACCGAGGCGCTTCTCCGCACCGACCGCAGCTCCGCAACGTTGCAACGGTTGCAACGTTGCAGCACCCCGCTCCCCGCATCCAAGCGCTGTGACCGAGCCGCCCCAAGCGCCCGACCGACAAACCCCTCCGCACCAAGGCCCGCACCGACCCGCTACGCTGCACCAAGCCGTTCCCCCACAGCGACCGATGGCCGCCCCCGCATTTGGCTGTGTACAACCGATGGCCAAACGTCGCAACCCCGCACCCGTCGCACCGCTTGCCACCGTGGGCCCCCCAAGTTCTCCAGAGGTATTGTGGGTCCCCCAAAGGCCCCTAGGACTGCTGTGGGCCCCACCTAGGTGTGTTCTCTTCGAAGACTTGCCGCGTACGACGTCGTCGCACGTCGTAGCCCGTCGTCGCACGTGCGAGCTTTGGAATCTGGAATCGTCGCCCGGGTTGATGCTCTGAACTTTCCAACGAGGAAACTATATTGGAATCAGGACTTGGAGCGCGTTCTATTATTCCAACCCCCGGCGTCGCTACCCGACGCCGGTGTAGCTTTCGCGTCGTGTTGAGGTAACGTTTTGCACCCTTAGGACCCCAACCCAATGCATGCTAATCAAGACTAAAATCGGTATTTTTAAAGTATTTTAAATGTTTTAAATTCACTAATGAAGATTAATAATATGGACTTTAGGCCGGTGGACTTGTGCACGTAGGATAATTGTGATTTTGGACTCATTGGACGGTGTGCTCAGACGTCGTGCTTGCAGGCAAGTGAAACTAGCCAACTCTTGTGTAGGGCCATGTTTTTAGGCCACTTCCTTGTTCCTAGCGTAAAAGAGACTAGTCAGTGAAATGATAGCTGGCTAGACGGCTACTTGATCTAGTTTGACAACGAAACTAGATCCGTCACCTAATTGATCTAGCTTGACAACGAAGCTAGATCCAACTCTTTAAACTTGTTGTTCATGCATACTAAACTGTCACATTTACTTTCCTTAAACTGTACGTACTTTTAACTGCCATGCATTGCATCTTACATGTCATCCAACTTGATTGTTGCATCGTAGCACACGCTACAAAATACTTGTACAAATCCGTGTTTCCGTGTCCCTGGCTAGGTGCACCCCTAGGCCATACTTGTTTAAAACACTTCCTGGCTCGTGATCCAGAAGCGAGCATTCCAAGTTCGGGGGTAAGGCCCTGGCTCGATACACGTGGAGGGGTAGGGATAAACGTTCACTTGAGCTTAGGAGTGGCCTGATCAGCCCTCTAGCCAAAAGACGGAATCTCTGTGCACGAGGTGCTTACTTTTCTTGTCTTGTACTTGTCTTGTGAATGATTCATGCAATACTTGTCATCCATGCCATGTTTAAATGCCATGCTCGTACTTTACTTTACTTTACTTTACTTTACTTCTTGCACTCATACTTTAAACTGCCATGTCATTGCATTCATGCTAGAACTGCTAGGTTGCTTTACCTACTTTCAGTTTCCTTACACAAGTCTCTTGTAGACTTGCTGACATGTGCCCCTTGCTCTTTTGGGTGTCACATGTTAGACCTGAGCCAGAGACCGTTGCTGAGTACGTGATGTTTTGCTGACGCTGAGTCTGAGTCCATGATTGCCCAGGAGGATTTTGGTGGACACCGGTGACCATTCTTTGAGTTTTGTTGAGCTTTATTTTGTTTTAGGCCTTTTGTTAGTTATTGGTGCGTAGCACCGTCGTTTGTACTTTGTACTTTTGTTGGCCATGTTTGGGCCTTTAGTCTCTTTTTCTTTTAGCCTGGTGGCTTTTCTGCGATGTTGGAATTTATATTTATGGATATTCTGAGATTATTCTTTTGTGTCATTTCATTAGTATTATCTTTGTTTCGCTCGCGTTGCAAGGACCTGCAGTTTTAAATTGATTGACGCTTATCGGACTTACAGCTTTGTAGCTTCAAGTCTGAGCGGACCTTCTCACGCTTCGCCTCCATATTTTTGGGAAGCGGGGCGTGACAGTTTGTGCTTTTGTGAATTTTTGTTTTGAGCAAAATACCGTCCATCTGTTCTGTTCAAGTCACTGTTAAACTAGGTTAGTTGGTGATTGCCGCATTGCAGCTAAATAAAAAGGGTAAATTAGTCCTAGTTTAACCCCATTTACACTAACAGTTTCTGGAATATGTTAGTTTAGTCATCCTGCATATGCTTGAGACTTCATCAGTTATTCAGTATGTGCTTGCAATATTAAAACAACTGTTCAAGAACTAATTTTTGAATATTGTAGATTACATTATAATAAATGTTCAATGGTTATTGTTGTCTTCATGATTTTCATATTGCAGTTAATCTTAATTTTATTTGGTTACTGTTAGCTTAATTATAACTATAAACTTCTACTCATTTATATGAATATATATATACTGAATGTATGAATCGAAATTGTTTATTGATTGCCAAATAACACTTGAAATAAGTGTATCCAAAATGAGCCAGTAGTAATTGTGAACTCAGAAGACTAAAAAGTTTGATTAATGCTAAGCCATGTGATTACTGTATACCTTCATATATTTGCCCTTTTGGTTTGCTAAAAGTCTGAAAGAGACTAAAGAAATAATCTTCTTTCTGAAACACACATGATGTGTGAGCCCAAACAAATGCTGGCCTGGAGATGGTTATGTGCACAAACACTAGTACATGCACAATGATCCAAAGAATCACAACCCCTTGACTTCTTCAATTATTTCCATTACTTATAGCATTTGCATTTCAAGTGCAACATTATTCACATTGTACACATTCTGACAGTCACTCTGTAGTCACACTTTTACATCTGCGAAGTGTTGAGAATTACTTCGATATTCTTCAGGTTGTTTTTGAATTTATCCGATCATCAATTTGAAATGCTTGCCAAGTTTTAAACTGTTCATGGGATTAATAAAAAATCGCATGCCTCCCATCATAAAAGTTTGATTAACAAAAGTCAGTTACGAAACATATGCCCTTTTAGTTGGTAAATTATCTGGAAAAGTTACCTAGTGTTGAAGTGCCATAATGCATGCAAACTCTAGTTTCTAACAAATATTGATAAAATTTTCAGATAAGAGATTGTCTCTCTTGTGTAGCAATTTGCACCCTGAGTTGATCTTGTATGTAGGCATCCTGTTATGTTTATTTGCAACCCATTATGTGTTTTATTTACTTTTGGATATGTAGGCATCTTTGAAGTTGGAGCTTGAGCATTAGAAGAAGAGGGAGATATACTTCTTATATAGGATTCATGTCATGTGAAAATTTGATGCTGACAGCTACTGTTACATGTTGTGAAATTATAATGGGATTGTCCATATCAAGAGTTGTGGAATTGTAATAGAATTGTACATGTTCAACAACTGATGTTCAACATCTTGTTGTGAAATTTCCCAATGTTTTGATGTGTACTGATTGTAATGGGATTGGCCATATTAAACTTCTTGTTGTGAAATTGCCTAATGATGTGATGTGTACTGAATTCTCAGTATATTTTTGCTGAGAATTCTGATGAAACGGAATGAATAGCAGTTGGGTATGAATTATATTAAAAATGCTAAGAATGCTGAAAATGAGAGTGTTGAGAATCCTGAGCTTTGAATGAGAATGTTGTGGGGTGGATTTTTCATATTTTACTATATAAATTGAGAATGATGTGCTGTAGATGTTTTATATTTAAACGTATACTGAGAATGCTGTGCTAGAATATTTTACTTTACTTAGACCTAGAAGATGATGATCTTATTTAGTTATAAAAGATAAAGGAATACCAAAGCATTTGCATGAAATTCTAAAGACTGTCATCAACTGGATCAATATTATCTTTTTAATCTTAATGATATTCTTAAATATTCATTTTTGACAACATCATTTATCTAAACAACTGAATAAGTTAATTTTAAAAAAAATTTATCATCAACAAAAGATATCCTTTTGTTATTGCTCATTTTTTATTTCAGTAGGATGATTTTGGATTGAGGTTAATAGAAAAATGAGACCACTTAAAATATTAAATAGACCTAAGACCATATTTTCTGTCTAGTTTTCCTTTTCATTTTCATAAGCAACCAAACATGAGAAATCATTTTCCTTACCATTTTTATTTTAATTTTCTTTATAAATTTCCTCACTAACCAAACATAAAAAAGAAATTGGTTTCCTTTTCCTTTTCTTTTTCTTTCCATTTCATTTCCATTTCACTTTTCTTTCTCTCAATTTCCTCCCAACCAAACACAGCCTTACAGAATCAAGAGTCGTTGTATCTTAGAAAGTAGTCCACCGATCATACCTTGCACCTAGATTTTTCTCCAAAGAATGTATGAATTAATCACGATAAGCATCATATTCTTAAATTCATTATAACTTTAGCATTATTAATTTAATTATTTTTCCAAACAGCAATTGAAACTGGGCATGAAACTTATATTCATATTCGCTGTTGACATGAGTTTTTGAAAGGTTTAATATGGATCTAAAGCATTATAAGCAGTATTTGATGCGCTTCGAGATATGGTAGACCTACATATACTCTCTAAGTGTACATGACGGAAGCTAAAATGTCTTAAAAATCAAGAACCATTAGATGTAGATTTCATAAAGTCATATCATTAAATCAAACTAAATAGAATGTTGTCTAATTTCATGTACATATTATTTGTCTAAATAGTGTTTCATGAATATTACTTTATTACACAAGTAGTAATAAATTATAATCTAATAATGAAACAACACACACATACATATATACGTACATATACATGTACATGTACATAGTGGGTATCATATACTTAGCTACGGCTCTAATGCGGCTTTGAAAAGTCCACCCACAGGTATTTTTTCAGACGATTGGAATTGTTCATTTTTTATCTTCATATTTTAAAACTTTAAACTACCAAATATCAGGTGAACTTAGTGGGTTTTCATCATTCATCATCCCATCGAAAAAAGTTCTTGCTGAATCATTAGATTTGCAAAGAGTGATGAACAATCACTCTTGAGTTCATCTGATATTTGTATTTTGGAGTTTTAGAATATGAAGATCAAAACAAACGATTCCGATCATCCGGAAAAAATAAGGGAAAGTGGAGTTTTTTAGATTGCATATGAGCATTAGCCCCATATACATGTAAATACAAACACTTATACGTATACATATGGGCATCATATGATATATGATGAGCTAAGGCCTTATATGTAATCTTGAAAAGTCCAGCCTCGTATTTTTCAAACTATTGAAACTATTCATTTTGATCTTCATATTTTAAAATCTCAAAATACAAATAATCATGTGAACCCAAGGTGTTTTGCTCGTTCATTCTTCCCTTAAAAATTTAAAGGGTTCACATAAAAAGTACTTCTGTGATGAGTGGATAATGATCAAAACACCTTGGGTTCACCCAATATGTGGTGTTTTAAGGTATTAAAATATGAAGATCAAAATGAATGGGTTGATCATTCGAAAAAATAATGGATGTTGGAATTTTCGAGGCATATATGTGTCTTAGGCACATAGGTTCCTATTATATGTGTATATGTATGTGTACCTATATACATACATACTAATGCTACCTAACTTTGTCATTCAAATCGTTGAGCAGCTATGTGCCTCTTTCCTTTAGAATAACAAATTGTTTGTAATGCTTGGTCTTTGTAGACTATGAGACATTAATAAAGTTGTAGGGATTCGTCTATTTTGGAGGTTTATGCACATACACCAAAAATGGTGTTGATCTCCCTCTATCTCTAGCTCATTCATGTACTTGGAAATTCATTTTATCCTCTAAGAACTTGGCAGCATTCTTCTACGAGGTGAGTAGTGATCCTACAATGTTTACTCTTCGTTGGAAACCATCCCCAGTTTTTGCTTACCTCATATTGGATGTAGTTCGATCATTCTCCCAAGTAGTTCCATATTATGATGTTTTCTGGTTTTCTCAGTATTACCCCAAAATGTCTATCTGCTTACTTAGTGTGCTTAATGATCAAATGTTAACGTATGAGAACTTGATGAAGCAGAATATTTCAATTTCCAATAGTCCCTATGTTCTCTGTCAGCATTTGATGGAATATACAAACTATCTTTTCTTTGGATGCCCTTTTACATCAAATTCATGGGAATTATGTCGCTAAAAGCTTGGACTATCCCTTGTGCCTATTGAGACTCTTTTAGAGAAGTTTTCCTAATTCGTGATTGGTTCAAGAATAAGGTAAAATTTTCTGGTATCGTTCGTCTGGCTATTTGTTCAGTGATATTGCATTCATGGCATGAAAGGAATCAGAGTGTGTTCAACAACACCCCTAAGCACAAGGTGCTCATCTTTCGAGATATTTATGAAGATATTTGAGGGCTTAGTGCTTCCATTAGATGGAAGAAAGGGAGGCAAAACTCTTGCATAGCTCTAGGGAATTGGTCATAATTTGTATTGAAATTTTGGCATGTTTCAGGGACTATAGATGTTCTGTCTTAGAATTGGCTAGTTGGGGATGACGATGCTTGTGTCTTCTCTCTTCACCATGTCCAAAAATGGTTTAGATCACTATAGTACCATTGAATTATATAATATATATTATTTTTGAGTTAATGAAGCATTATTATTTTTCAAAAAATATACGTACATACATATATATATGTATGTGTGTGTGTGTGTGTGTGTGTGTGTGTGTGTGTGTGTGTATATATATGGGATTCATGTAGATCAGGTGGCACCTCATCTAATAGATCAGGTGCAAGACACAAAAAGGTCGGCCCCGAACGATTACAAGCCCATGTGGGACTTGTACTTTTCACCTTTTTTGTATATATATATATATATATATATATAGGAAAATTAGCAATTATTTATTAAGTAAACCATAGTAGCAATGTAGGATGGTTTTCAGTAGGGGAAGGATAGGGCACAAGCGCCGTCACGCCCCACTACCGATGACCAACCTACAAAGTACTAAGAAATATACAAGAATGGTACAAAACAATAAGGGGAAAAATATTTACATTAACCCAAATCTCTCAACTCCCAATTGCTAAAAACCGAAGCTTCATCACTATTCTCCGGTTCAGCATTCCGCATAGCAAGTCTGATGTCAGCCGCAATGTCCTCAAAAACTGTTGTCTTATGTTTCTTTAGCCCCTCAAAGATTCTCCTATTTCGCTCTCGCCAGACATGCCAAACTATAGCCGCAAGGGCGATTTTAGCTAACAAACTGAGCGCACTCTTGTCCCCAAAGTTAGCCAGAAAGAATTTCCCAACCTCACCAAGAGAGGGCTCGACAGAGGTTTTGGTGTTCAGTTTCAACAATGACCGGCACAAGATATACTCTGTGTAATTGCATCTAAAGAAAAGGTGGTTAATATCTTCATCAAAGTTACCCTCGCATAACACACAGGATTTGGGTGTGTCAAAGCCCCATTTATCAATCATAGCTCTAGTGAGGAGTTTCCCTCTAAATGCTCTCAGCAAAGCAATGGAAAATTTAGGGATATGACCCCCATACCAGATAATTTTATGGAGAGGGAAGGGAGTACCTCTTTTACGCACCCCGTCCCAAGCTTGATTAAATCTGAAACCATTATTAACACAAGCAGGGACAGAAGCTGGAACCGGAAGGGGGTTAGCTCGAGAACCTGTCGAACTCATGCTGCTATATAATGGTCTTAAGGTAGGCCGGGGCGGGGACCTGTTTGTGATTGCAGCCCCAACAGCCGGGCTCGGCTTCCAAGTCCAAGCATCAGCGCCCAGGCCAAGAGTCACCCTGCGTATGAAAGGAAGCACATGAGTAAGCTCTGAGGATTCGGACCAAGCACCATTTATCCAGTAATCTATGACTGTCCCCATGGAGGAGCCTAGAGGAATGTCCGAGAGGTATTTAAGAGGCCCACAATCCAGCCAATTGTCGTGCCAGAAAAGGGTTGCTCGACCATCTTTTACAATTCTTTTAATTAGCTTTTCTGAAACGCTCCTACAACCAAGCATTCGCTTCCAAGTACCTGATTGGGAGACCGAAGTGTTTGCCGCATAGAATCCCCCACTACTTGCGTACTTGCTTCTCATATGTTGCGCCCATAGAGTATTAGAAGATAGGAATCTCCAAGTAAGACCAATCCCCGCCGCATCATTTAGCTCTTCCAGCAGTCTGATACCAACGCCTCCTTCCTCCTTAGGCTTACAAATGTCCTCCCAAGCCCACGATCGCGAGTTTCCCCAAATGAAGCGTTTGCACGCCGAGGTGATTGTTCTCAGAACGGACAGGGGAATATGGAAAGCCTGCATCCAAAACGCGACCATGCCATAGATTACAGACCTTACGAGCTCAATTCTCCCAGCAATAGATAACATAGCCGAAGACCATCTCATGAGCCGCTTTTTACATTTATCAACCAGCCGGCTGTATTGAGGTGCCTTAGGGTATTTTTGTGAAAGAGGGAGCCCCAAATAGGTGATGATAGTGGTTGCCTGTTTAATACCCAGAAAGTCTGCCAGCAAGATCTTGTGCTTGGCACCCTTGCTGAACATAGCTCTACTTTTTTCCCAGTTTACATTGAGTCCCGTATAATTGGAAAAATCACCCAGAAGTCTTTTGATCCCCTGAAATGATCTCATATTAGCTTGGCAGAAAACAAGCAGGTCGTCTGCAAACAGCAAGTGCGAGATTGTCCCCCTGCGCTTTAATGGCTGAATAGTGCCTATATTAATAGATTTTGCCATTAATATTGAGAAGGCTTCTAGCACCGTGACAAACAGATAGGGCGAGAGAGGGTCACCCTGCCGAATACCCCTGTTACCTCGAAAGTAACCTTCAGGAGAGCCATTTATCATCACAGAGTAAGATGGCGTTGAGATGCATTCTTTCACCCATCCAATAAACAAAGTTGGAAACCCCAACTGGGAGAGAAAATAGTAAATAAACTCACGATTCACACTGTCGAAAGCTTTCCTCAGATCCAGTTTCAGACAAGCTCTCCCTCCCATCGGGTTGCTAAGATCCCTGATCTGTTCATGGGCAATGAGGGCAGAGTCAGATAAAAGCCTTCCCTTGAGGAAGGCTGCCTGATTTGGGGATATCAGCTCATGACTAACCTCCTTGAATCTGTTGCAGAGAACCTTACTGATTATTTTATAGATAACGTTGCAGCATGCGATGGGTCTGTAGTCTCCCAGACCCGATGCATGGGCATTCTTGGGCACCAGAGTGAGATGAGTGTGATTAATTTGCTTCATGAGCTTGGAGGATCTAAAGAAAGACTTTACCGCAACAGAGACCTCAGAACCAATTAAATGCCAACTGGACTGGAAGAAATGCCCGTTATACCCGTCAGGCCCAGGAGCCTTATCAGGCCCAATTTGAAATACTGCCAGCTTTATTTCCTCATTAGATATCCGTCTGGTAAGCCAGGAGGATGCATGCGCAGTAAGAATACGCTTGGGGGTCAAAGAAGGAAAAGATGATGGATAATCATGCTGAGTAAAGAGGTCTTCATAAAAAGCAACAGCATCCTCTTTAAAAGCCGCATAAGATAGTTTAGGCCGACCATCAGACTTCACCAAGTGATTCAAGCTGTTATGGTTAACTCTAGCCTTCATAGAATTATAAAAGAATTTTGTATTTCTATCCCCCAGTGATAACCAGTCTTGTCGACTCTTCTGTCGAAACATTTCTTCT
The DNA here is from genome assembly GCA_030789695.1 of Scilla litardierei. Taxonomy (NCBI): domain Eukaryota; kingdom Viridiplantae; phylum Streptophyta; class Magnoliopsida; order Asparagales; family Asparagaceae; genus Scilla; species Scilla litardierei. The sequence continues at coordinate 423,694,963 of CM061142.1, read as the reverse complement.
TCAAGGCTAACAGCATTTGCCAACTCCTTCATAGCCGCACGTTCAGCAAGCTGTAGAGTATGGCTAGAGTGAATCGATTGGTCCCTACGAATGGTTTCCAGCTTAGTGCGGCAAGTTTGAACCAACTTGGAAGGGTGGTAAGCGGCAGCCCAATTCCGCAGAATCGGTTTAATATACTTGAGTTTGTGCACTAAGCAAAACATCGGGGTGCCAGACACTTGGGTCATCCATCCATCCTCAACAATTTTAAAGAATCCTGGGCATTTGGTCCAATAGTTATAGAACTTATAAGGTTTAGGAGAGGAGAGTACCTGAGAGTGGAAGTGCACAACCATGGGAGAATGGTCACTAGTAAGTGGGTCTTGGTATTCAATATAAGATTCCGGGAGCAGGTTGATCCATTCAAAGTTGCAGAAACAGCTATCTAGACGAGCAGCAATACGGTTGACGCCCATTCGGTTGTTGCACCAGCTTAGGCTAATCCCCGTGAATTTCATCTCCTGCAGGGAGTAATTGGTAATAAAGTCCGAGTAGTCTTTAACCATCTTCTGTTCAATCTTCCTGCCCCCCACTTTCTCCTTTGCGAAGAGAACACTGTTGAAATCACCCCCTATCAGCCAAGCCATACCGCTAATCCCTGGGGCATCCTGACCCAGCCCATCCCAAAGGTCCTTTCTTGCGGCACTAGAGTTGTGAGCATACACACCAGTAAAGAAAAAAGAGAACCCACCTGCATTATCACACTTCACTGTGATATGCTGAGCAGAGCGGGATATTAGAGTAGGTTTCCAGACAAGGGGGTTGATTCCCATCAGAATTCTACCACCCGGAGCTATACAAAAATTATCCATCATATCCCAAGAAGTTGGAAACAACGAATTTTTATCACTAAGAGGAGACTTGAGTTTGGTCTCCAGTAAAACTACCATGGAAGGCCTTATTTTGTTAATCCTGTCCCGAAGATCTCTTCGCCTAATGGTGTTATTAAGTCCTCTAGTATTCCAGATAAACACAGTCATTGATTAACCATTTTGATGTTTGGGATTAATCCCCCTGTTGACTCTGGAGCTTTTACTCAACTGGCTCGACTCCCCTTGAGGCTCTGTCTTCTGGCTATTTGCATTGACCTCCACGTCATGCCTAAGGTGAATTTGCTCCTCCCTAACCCATTGCGGATTGTCAACAGCAAGCACCGTAGGTAATGCGTCACCCATGCCTTCACAATAATTATCCTCCAGAAGTGAGGGGATGCCAGAAATAGCAGCATCACCCATGGCTTCCGGATTGTTTCCAGCCCCACTCATTATAGGCTTTTGCATATCACCAGTTGGAACTTCCGAACCAACTTGGACCGGCTGAAGTCCCGATCTTGAAGCTTTCCGCTTGCCTGGTAATTCTGTAGCTGTGGTGTTCAAGAGGTCCTCCTTCCGCAGCGGAGCATCATGACCAACCACATCAGGCTTGTCACTTCTAGCTCCATTAACACCCTCCCCTACCATTTGAGTATGGCAAACAGAATGCACCTGTCCAGCATGTGTATTGACATGCAGGCTATCCCCCGCTGTAGCATTAGTGAAAGATGACTCCTTAGGCTCCGAATCCTTCTCAACAATACTGTCAGCCAGATTTGATGCTTGGATTGAAGGGAGCTTGATTAAATATGGGCATTGCTTATCGGAGTGACCAAAACAAATACAATGCGAACACCTTGGAGGTTCCCCTTCCAACTTCACTCCAATATCAATTGATGGGCCTTCCTCCGTGCATACCAATACCGAAGCTGGGATGGGCTTTTTAGCATGAATTTCCACAAGGCACCTCGCATAGGACAGCCTCTCCTTCTTAGCTGTGAGTTTGTCCAAGCAAATAGGCTTTCCTATCACCGAAGCAATAGAGTTCATGATCTCCAACGTCCACATGCCTAAAGGCACCCCATGTAACTGAACCCACACAGGGACGGAAGAGAGGATGTCCCGTTCATGTTTAAGTGCTGAGTTCCACCGCTGCAACACCACTAGTCTGCCATCAAACATCTAGGGCCCTCCGTGAAGAATCCTTTCACACTCTTCCCCATCCTCAAACTTGAAGCAAAAAAATCCATTCTCTCGACTGTAAATTTTCACACCTTTCTTCAGATTCCATAGTCTATCTACCCAGGCTCGGATCTGACCAAAGAAAGGAATGTCCCCCAATACATACCCTACAAGTGTGGATTTCCATTGATCAGCACCCCTATCAAGAGCAGCCTTCGCAACCATTGCCATCTCCACCCCATTCTCGTTTACCACCGGAGGGATATAGGACATACCCACGTCAGAGTCATATTTCCTTATGTTTGTACAAACATCAGTCCAAGTCTGTTTGGTCCCCTTTGAAACTAACTTGATATCGATGTTTGGTCGATGGGGCAATTTATCAAACATCCTAGGAGCATTGGGGAAGACCTTGCCACGCTGAGAAGAGGGAAGAATCTTACCTCGCTGTGTTTCTCTGCCTCGATGAACAGGGACCCCTCCTGAATGACGTCCAGTTGCCCTAGCAGGCGCAAATCGCTTTTTACGGCGATCGACCACATGCCAAGAATCAGATTCATTCGCACCTTTGGTATTCGCCCCTTGAAATCCGACGTTGATCGCCGTATTTAGGTTTCCGCCGCTCCCAGATCCCTTGTGCCCAGCCGATTCAAAGGCCGAATCTCCTCTCCGCGAAGATTCGCCCACTTCAAAGATCGCACGAACGGGACTTGAACCACCGTTTCCGGGAGGTGGATCGCCGTGATCGCCCCAAGTTGAAGCTCCGCAAATCACGCCCGCCGCCATCTTCTTGTGTGTGTGTGTGTGTCTATATATATATATATATATATATATATATATGTATGTATGGGATTCATGTAGATCAGGTGGCACCGCATCTAATAGATCAGGTGCAAGACACAAAAAGGTCGGCCCCGAACTATTACAAGCCCATGTGGGACTTGTACTTTTCACCTTTTTTGTGTCTTAGAACCTGATCTATTAGATCAGGTGCTACCTTTTCTGCATTAAATCATATATATATATATATATATATATATATATATATATATATATATATATATATATATATATATATATATATGTGAAAAATGGAGAAGAGCTGACAGCGCTGGAAATTTTTCCAGCACTGTCCGCATTTTGGGCGTCCTAAAATTATTTTTATTTGAAAATTTTTTTTGCAGTAGTTATATATACTTGTTGGGAAGCTCCCCACAAAATTTCAGCTCGATCCGACACCGTTTGAGCCTCCGTTCATCGCTTTCAAAAACGTTGCGCAAAACTGTGGACAGATTTGCGCACCGTTTTTGAAATCGATGAACGGAGGCTCAAACGGTGTCGGATCGAGCTGAAATTTTGTGGGGAGCTTCCTAACAAGTATATCTAACTACTACAAAAACAAATTTCAAAAAAAAAATAATTTTAGGGCGCCCAAAATGTTGACAGCGCTGGAAAAATTTCCAGCGCTGTCAGCATTGGCCCATTAACATATATATATATATATATATATATATATATATATATATATATATATATAGGGCAATCTTCCATTGCGAAAAAATGGTGCGAAAGCCCGTGCGAAAACATTTTTTTTATTTTTTTGAAATTTTTTTTTTCAAAATTTCTTTTTTTGATGTTTAATCCATACAAATATATACCCCAGGGAAAATAATGGGTGAACCCGTTGGGCATTAGAGCACCCATCCACCCGTTACAAATTTAACGGTCTCAAAACGTGCGAATTTGATGAAATGCCTTGATCGAAGGCCAAATGACATTATTTCTCAACCATTATTTTTTGAGGGGGGTATAACAACATATAATGAGGGTGGAAAAAAGAATTTTTGAAAAAAAAAATTTCAAAAAAAAACTAAAAACATTTTCGCACCGTGCGAAATGTTCTCATTTGAAAATTTTCCTATATATATATATATATATATATATATATATATATATATATATATAATGGAGAAGTGCTGACAGCGCTGGAAATTTTTCTAGCACTGTCAGTGATCTGACATTGCTACAGATTTTTTAAAACTTTTTTTGTAGTTGGTAGATATACTTGTTAGGTAGCTGCCCACAAATTTTCAGGTCGATCCAATACTGTTTGAGCCTCTGTTTATCGATTTCAAAAACGTTGCACAAAACTGTCTATAGTTTTGCGCAACGTTTTTGAAATCGATGAACAGAGGCTCAAACGGTGTTGGATCGACCTAAAAATTTGTGGGGAGCTACCTAACAAGTATATCTATCAACTTCAAAAAAAGTTTTCAAAAAAAAATACTCTAACGTCCCCAGATCGCTGATAGCGCTGGAAAAATTTCCAGCACTGTCAGCACTTCTCCATTATTCTCATATATATATAATGATTAACATATGACATATGTGGCAAACCTTCATTTGTCGCCTCGAAACAGTCATACTCCTATATTTTATTGGATGATCAAGATTTTTAATTTTAATCTTCATATTCTAAAACCACAAATACTAAATATCAGGTAACCCAAAGGGATAGGTGCTATCAGTATATATGAGTAAAATGGATAGGTGCTATCAGTATAGGAAATTTCTTATAATGACAACATAAAAAACTGTTTTCTCGATGTTTTTTTTGAACTTTTTAGGCTATTATACACATTCAAAAATCTAAAATTCTCAAATATGGTTGAACACAACGGATATTTAATCTTTGATCCACTTGTTACAAATAGTTTTGTTGTTCTAAAATTGTTAAATTGATAACCATCATATCGAGGGTTAAATAACATTGAATTCACTTGATTTTTGGTCAATTTAAATTCAAATATTGAATGGTCATATATATTTTTTGGAGTGAGTTGATTGAAACAACAACCTACCAAAGTGGGCTCTCTTATGGAAATGAAACAACAACCCACCAAAGTTGGCTCTCTTGGGGAAATTAATTTTATTTCAAAATATAAAAGGTTTTGTGCAGATTTTATTATGTGAATATTTATCGGCCCAAAGGAAGTTAAATGTTCGACATAATTATATGTGCTTCTGTGGTAATAAACGCGTTATAATTATTCAATTTTACATGTAAATTATAAATCGGCCCAAAGGAAGGTTTATTATTTGACATATTATTTATTAACAGTGTTTGATTACTACGCCAAGATATCAATTACAAGTTAATATGTTGTCCAAAGATAAATATTAATGGAGTGTGTGATATCTTGAAAGATGGGATTTGAATTTAAATTTGAATTTATTGTAGCTTTTCAGTTTACTTGTATGAGATTGTTGCATATTTGTTGTTCTCTTTTTAGCTTTAACTTCTGAAAATATTACTGCCAGCATCAATTACATTCCAGTTCTAAATGGCTCTAACTTCAAGTCATGGAAGGAGGACTTGCTTATAGTTCTTGGGGTTATGGACCTTGACCTAGCGATAATGACTGACTCTCCCCCTCCTATTAAAAAAAAGAGTACCTCTAATGAAAAGCGGGAGTTGGAAAGGTGGGAGAGGTCAAATTGCATGAGCATGATGATTATGAAGAAAGCCATTCTAGAAGCATTCAGGGGCACAATGTCCGATAAAGTTACTACAGCTAAATGGTTCCTTTCTGATATTGAAAAGAGATTTGTCAAGAATGAAAAGGCTGAAATTGGTACACTCTTCACAAATCTAATTTCAATAAGAAGTATAATGGTAATGTGAACAATCATGGAGTACATTATGGAAATGTCTCAACTTGCTTCTAAGTTGAAAGCACTTAAGCTTGAACTCTCTGAGGACTTGCTAGTGCATTTGGTTTTAATTTCTCTTCCTACTTAGTTTAGCCAGTTCAAGGTGAGCTACAATTGCCAAAATGAGACCTGGTCTCTGAATGAGCTCATCTCTCATTGTGTTCAGGAAGAGGAAAGACTTGAGCAAGAAAAGACAGAATGTGATCAGCTGACCCATACCTATAAGGATAAGAAAAGGAAAAAAGAATAAGGAAGCTGCAGATACGACATCTCAAAAGAAACAAGAAAAGGAACTGAAAAGTTCAGATGGCAATACTTGTTTCTTCTGTGGAGCTGAAGGGCATATAACGAAGCATTGCACTAATTATCATGTTTGTCATGCTAAGAAAGGTATGCTTCTTAATTTGGTTTGTTCTGAAGTTAATTTAAATTCGGTACTTATAGACACATGATGGAAAGTTCTTGGTTCAATCACTCACATCATTGTGTCTATGCAGGGTTGCCTAAGATGGCAAAAGCCGAGTGATGGTGAAAGATACATCCTTGTAGGTGATGGCAAGACAGTTCAGATTGAAGCAATTAAAATTATAGATTATTAATGACTAGATTGTATTTGGATTTGATGAGACATTTGATGTACCGTTTTAAACGGAATTTGTTTTCTATTTCTATTTTGGACAAATTTGGTTATCATTGTTCATTTTTGGAGATGGAAAATTTGGGTTGTATCATGATTCAAAATGAGTTTTTCCTAGTTCTTTATCAGTTGTAATAATTTTGTTGCTTCATTTAAGTATTACCTGCATTTGAGTACATGAAGTATAAATTGAAAATTAACAAATGAGAATTTAGTTACATTGTGACATAAAAGTTAATATATTTCTTCGAAAAGAGAAACAGATATGAAATTCTCGATTCCTTATATTTCGCAGACTTTGAAGTTTGTGTTAAGCAGGTAAAGGGCAAACAAACCAATAAAAGGAGATTATGAAGCCAATAAAACTTTGGCCATCTTTGAACTTATGCGTTGAGAATATTTGTGGGCCATTCTATACAGTTACTTGGAGTGGTCAACAATATTTTATAATGCGCATTGATGACTTTTCAGATATGGTTACATATATATCATGAAAGCACTTAAGATTACAGCTTATATTCTTAACAAAGTTTCAACAAATAGCCTAATTGGGTACTCATTTGGTTATGACAGCATATTGAGTGCTCATTTGGTTATTTGTGCATAACATTGTTATAAGGTTTGACATATAAACCAAGTGGGAGATTATTGGATCATTAATCCAACGTTGGGCTAATATTAAAATATTATGTATGCGGGCTGTCAAATTAAGTTAAGCCCAATAGAGTGATCTCATGAATTAAGTGGGATTAATGTATTTTTTAGGTGTGGGCCTTTAATGTGTAGAGACGTTGGGCTTTCTGGTTTAATGATGGGCTGAACCCAAAACCAAATAGGCATTAGGTTTTGCCTATTTATATGTGGTCATGGTCCCCGAATTGCATGTACGTAAGAGCCGTCTTTTATGCATCTCGTCGACAGATTAGAGCCCGATATAGATGAAGGATTTCTCATGGGGATACATGCTGATCTTGAAGGCCATCTACACAGATCGTCAATTTTCAGCTACTATAGATTCAGGTACGCTTCTGCAAAAGCTTTCAGATTCAGTTAATTTCTCGTAGATCTGACATGAAATTATATCTAGATTATTTGCATGGTATTGCATAGTTTAATCTAGAAATAGCCCTAACATATTGATCTTCCATGATGTGTAGAACACATCTGAATTTTTTAAAAAATAAATAGTGAATTTTTGAATTAACATAAGAGAATTTTCTTTGCTGACAACACATGTATATTATCATGTGTTTGTGTGTGTCATCTTCATCATCATAGCCTTCATCATAAATATTATGTTCTGCTCCATGTACTTAGTAGAAATTATATGTTCATAGTGATGAAGAATTGTGCTTGTTTTCATAGACCTATCACACTAAACTCTTTTATCATGTCTTGGTACTAGCAGTGGAATATATGTGAGGTTATGTGTGTGTGTGATAATGGGTATGTCATGTCAACGCAAGAATTTTCCTACGTTGGCATAAAAAAAGACCTCCCCCTTAATTTTTCTGAAATTTTTTATAGGATTGATGTACACATTCTAAAACTTAAAACCATAAATATAGATGAACCTTATAAGAATTTGACACTCGATTCACTACTTACAAATAGTCATATTGATCTAAAACTATTTATATGGTACTAAATAGATAGAAAGGTTACTTAAAGTTAGATTCTCTTGATTTTTGGTATGTTGATCATTCCTAATGTGTAGAACAAATTTGAAAAAAAAATTAAAAACAAATAAATATATTGTATGTACATTAAAACAGGAAAATTTCTCGAGTTGACAATTCACACACATAAGAATAACGGATACATATGACATGTGGCTAAGTCACGTGTACCACCCTAAAACCCCTACCCTCCTTTTTTGGATGAATAGAACCATTTTTACTTCATATTCGAAAGTTCCAAAACATTAAATATTGAGTGAACACAATGATTTTATATTGGGATATCTATGCCCTCAAGATAATTATTATAATTATAACATTTTATTTGAAATAATAGGAAGCTATTTGGTTATTCGTTATCTATGTGATTCTTTAGTATAATTGAGTTTGTAAGGATGTTATTATGTGATTGCATGGATAAAGTCCTTGGAATCGTGTGAGAACATTCAGATCATGTGGATCATGATAATGAGGCCTAATGGATCTTTTAAGTACAAATTCTAAATATTCTTGGTCATAGAATTATTAAGATGCAACATTAATATTCTAGCGAGACCAGTTTGCACTAATATATACCATAGCGATGGTAGTGTCTGGTCTCATAGTCATTCAATATGTGGACATCATTAGACAGTGCATACGTAATTGTAATAGAACTAGTTCACAGAACGACTTGTCGAGAAGCTTCTATACTTTAATCATACACTGCCTATTAATAGAAGCTCTGAGGTGGCAGTTGGTGCAGCTTTAATCCCTTGACCTAAGATGCCGTAATGACCCTTATGTGTGGTAGGGCTATGCTTAGTCTTTTACTGACCAACAACCAAAGCAAATTTTGCTAAGTACTTGCTGGACATAGTCCAATGTGCGTGAGAGGAGGAGGTGATCGAGAAGGGATTTGTCTCCTCTGTGTTGGGTTTCTTGGGATCCTTAAGGCATAAATCTATACTCATTCTACGTCGGATGGACGATAGAATCAAAAATATAGCAGCAGAAAAATAGAATTATTAAACACTTTAATAAAATGTACTAAGGATATCAAAGACCCTAGCCAGGATCTCTACAATCTTGGGGTGGATCTGACCAGCCCCAAAATAGATCTAAACTACTGCAACAATATAAATATGAAAGCATTAAAAACATACCCGAAACTTTGCTTTCGCAAAAAACAAAGTGTCGTTTTCAGGAACAATTTTAGCTCCCCAAAGCAAGCTGCCTCTGTGCCTCCGAGCCAATTACATTCCGAAGAAAGTTTCACTTGAGTGTGCTCCACGTCTGAGACATTGGATCGAATCCAATCCTCCTCATCATCTTGCTAGGATGCGAGCGAAGGAACAGAAGAATTATAAGAGGAAAGAATAATTTTGTCTCAGATCGAGCGTGCTTAAAACTTTTCCGAGTTCCTCGATATGGAGACTTGGTGTAATTTTTACAAGGGGAGCCATGCCCTATTTAAATAAAAGGCCGGACCCCTTGCTCGTCTCATGAGCAATGTGGGACAAAAAAATTTGGAAGAAAAATTAAATAAGTTTTGCCTTACACTAAGGCTAAACTTCAAATAATTTTATCTCTCTCACCGTTTAGATTCGCAAGTGATAAAACCAATCATATCGAAGAGCTAATAACGGTGAACGCATAGAAACAAACGGCGATCGATTCCGACTACATTTGACCCCTCAAACGAATACTCAAAGTTGAGTAAAATTCACAAATTGGCGGAAAAATGGCAGCCGCCACTAACCCCTAAGGGTTTCTGAAGGGTGGGGCCCACCATCCAGCTATGCATGCCTAAAGGACATGCCCAGCCTGCTGGGCATGCCCACCCGTACGAGCGGGCGGGTTTGACCCGCCCGCTTGGCGGGTGAGCTTGAGCCGCCCGCATCAGCAGGTGGGCTTAGCCTGCCTGGAGAGCGGGTTCAAACCGCCTAGCACGGGCGGGTCTGACCCGCCTGCTTGGCGGGCGAGCTTGAGCCGCCCACCTTAGCGGGCGGGCTTAGCCTGCCTGGCGGGCGGGTTCAGACCGCCTAGCGGGCTGGACCTTCCCGCCCAGGCTGGGTGGGCTAACCCAGCCTACATGGGCTAGGCTAGCCCACCCAGTTTGGGTTGGGCTGGTTTAGGCTATAACTGGAGCTTCTAAGCTCCGAATGGGCTAATTTTCGATCCGTTTGAAAGCATGGTTCGAATGGGAATATCCTAAGAACCTATGTAACTTATTCTATTCATTATATACTTCAAAATATTCCAGTAAACATTTTACGCTGTATTTTAAACCTTTTGCATCATATGCAACAATCCCTTATAGCATTCTACTAATGCTTATATAGCTAACATTATGCAAAATTATAAAATCCCATTTAATATAGACTTATTGTCACAAACTCTTTGTGACTTCAATTATTCTCGTGTACCCGAGTGCACTCCTCCTGAATCCTTCCTATTACTAAGACATAAATTCCACTCGGTGTGAGACCCTACAGCTTGACCCTACTACAGGTTGGGGCTCGAAACCCCTTGACGACAGTGACCACGAGAAGTAGGTGTCGCCCCTGTTTCGGCATTATAATTACGTGATTGACCCATTGATAAAAGTGGCATCGGAATCACTCTGACTGTGTCCATAATGAATATCGCAGTTTTAGTTCATTCGTCATTACTATGTCACTGCATAGCCTAGGGTATGGTAAACCGTCAACCCAACTATCTACCACTGGTCAGCATACTTCGATCTTTGGTGTGTCCATGTTGTACTTTCTACAGCATACCCGGTCAAGGTTTAACACAAAGAACGTCTTGAGCCTGTGACACTAACTTCCCATTAACGGAAGAGACAAATCCTATCTTAGTCACTACTTACCTTGTATGCTGCAAGTGTCACCAAACCTAAGACGTTTCAACGAGTGAAGACTCGAGGCAAGATCATGGATCTAAGTGACACCGTACACGCACAGGTTCATATAATGACCTCAAGTCTAAATGACCAACTATCCTACCATCACTAGAGAGTTACTAATGACAGTTTAGTTAAGGTTAACCATTTTATAACTCTATTTTGGGTCGTCCAGTGGACTCATTCAATGAGCACATGTGCCTTGTCTCTGACATCACTAGGTCTTATGATTATGAGATCATCATTACCCTTTAGGTTAATACAAGGTCACAATGGTTTGTCTTTTGTGCCGATATCCTATTCTCGACACATCTATGACCATGAACATTTTAATACTTAAGTTCATATCAGTCATTCACTTCCCATATTTGAGATCTCCGTCTAGATACGTGATCGGCCCCAGATATACACCCGGAGAACGATTGTAGTTTTACCACAAGCACACGGTCAAGTGGCGAGCGGGTATCAAACACGTGGAGGTGGTGTTGGTTCCAATCTATCCTAGGTTGGCTCGACTACGAATGTTTTATTGGTGGAGGTGGTTATGGAATGATGTAATGGAAATGGTGGTGGATGTCGGTGTCGGTGATAAAGAAGTCGATCAAATATCGATTCAAATACAATATAATAAAAGTGTCTATGGCTAGGAAATTCCCACTACGGAGCGTCATACATCATTGTAAATAGTGAATCTCAATATTACTAGACTTGTGTTGAGGTGAACTAGTCGTAACTGAATAGAGAACCAAGCTCACGCTCTCTCGCTATTGTCAGTCTATAGCAACCCTAGGATAGGGCCCAATCTCTTGCAAACCCTTGTCTAAGCCGCTAGCATTAGGATCGACATCATCGTTCAATCGCCCCTCAAGCCCACTCTCGTGCAAATTTAAGTTACGATCTAGGTTGTGATAGTTCGTATTCGTCCAATCTCTTGCAAACGAATATGGGTATAGATTTATAATAAAATCCTAGCTTTGGTCCAATCTCTTGCAAACCAAGTCTAGAGAATCTCGATTATAAACCTAAATCGAATATCTAGGCCTTCCCATCGATTAGAATCCAATCTCTTGCAAACCCCAATCGATGGAAATCCCTAGCTATCCGTAATAAATCGATCACAACCTAACCTCCTAGCAATTCTAGCAATTTAGAAATTCATTCATCACAAATCTGAAATTAGATCCATAGGGTTCATCCCCATGCCCTAGAACAACAAATCTATTCAAGCATATCAATAACGATATGAGAATCAATAAAAATCATTGCTTGCATACAAAAAGATAGAAGAACAAAGATTCAAATAACAAGAACAAAATACTTTGCTTTGATGAAGATCTTCAATCCAAATACAAGCTTTTAGATCCAAGAGGGGGCCTAGGGCATGGCCTAACCTCTAAAATAATAACTAATAAAACATTATGGGAACTCTCTCTAATAACGGCTACAACAATCTTAAATAGCCCCCAAAAAACCCTAACAAAACTGCCCAAAAACCCTCTGAAACCCGTGCCTAAAACTGAATCTGCACATAACTTAAAGTCTGCGCCAGTCGCGACTCGGCCGAGTGGAAAGCTCACTCGGCCGAGTGGGAATTCCTGCAGAATTTCCAGAAAACAGCACTCTGTCAAAAACTGGCAAAAACTGGTCACTCGGCCGAGTGGGAATCTCACTCGACCGAGTGGAAATGTCACTCGGCCGAGTGACACTGACATGCGAATTCCAGCACTGCAGCATCGACTTGCAGAAATTCCCCAGATTTCATCCGACCTCCGATTGACGTATTATTAGTGACGTTGGAACCTTCATGAAGTCTATTATCCATAAAAAATATGAGAAAAATACTTTGACCTCTGAAATGATAGTAGATTTCAAAAGAGTAGAAGGCTGTATGAAAATCTGGGCGCTTGTGTCATCGGCTTCACTCGGCCGAGTGGGATTCTTCACTCGGGCGAGTGGACTTCTCTACTCGGCTGAGTAGGGTCTTCTACTGTTCTCCCCAGAATTACAGAGAGTCGGCTTTGATTTCTTTCAGAAGTCCCGACTCACTCGGGCGAGTGGCGATATCTACTCGGCCGAGTGGATGTAACCACTCGGTCGAGTATATTGTGGCTCAAGATCCATTCGTATCAGTTGTACTCGGCCGAATTCGCTTCTTCACTCGGTCGAGTGGGCTTTGTTACTCGGCCGAGTGGCCTATTTCTGGAGTCAACTCTTCTTCTCCTCGCCTCTTCATCGATTCTATCGATTTCCTTCTTCTTCCACTCATCATCCAACACAGTAAGCTTCTTGATAGGGCCATAGGCGACGCTCCGGTACATGTGCATGTCCTTTAAGCTCATTTTTGCTCCGATTGCTCTATATTTCCTGAAATCCGATAAAAACAAGAAATAGTGAAAAGTAACGCGATTCGTCGAATACTCGTGAAAATCGCAATATGAGCAATCGAAATGGTGTTAAAACATGCAGAAAAAAGGTGTAAAATATGGACTGATCAAAATCCCCCAAGCGTACCTCTTACTCGTCCTCGAGGAAGATAAGTAGAGAGATGAACTTGGGAGATGAAAACAAAGAAACTGAAATGAAAAAGAAAGAACACGGGGTGGAAGGGGTCGCTAGATTATTCTCTCAGATCTCAAGCCATAAGCTACACATCACGATAACTTGGAAAATACAATTCATATGCTATAAGGATTTCATATCTTACTTAGACATGATACTTGCAAGCTTTTAAGAATAACAAAAGGGACTCTCTAAATTCATACAATCAATTCATAACCACATCACGCATTTCATAGAATTTAATATACAAATGTTGGCGATGCATTTTTCAATCAAAAGTTATAAATGAAGCATATAAGATACACACCAAGCATGCAATAGAGAATAGAATAAGAGTCATGGCATTCACTTATTTATTTCAAATCATGAAAAATCTCCATATCTAATATATTTTGCAAATTCTAAGTATTATCGAATATTCTCATTCATGCACGTCTCCACTCTAATGTCATACTCACTCATATGGTCAAATGAATTCACCCCCAAAGCTTAGCTTGAGGCATCACATCTAAAGGAATATGATAATGGAAAATGAGATTTTTGCCTTGGTTTTCCCAAGTATTTTGTGGCTCCAATAATGAGATAGAGAAATATCTTTCTTTTTCTTTTTTGAACATTTTGTTTCTCATTTTTCTTCTAGGATTTTTGTAGGAGCAATTTGATTTGTATTTTTGATTTTTAGCTCCTTTTTGGCTTTTTGGAGTTTTTGGAGCAACCTTTTTCTTTTGTAGGAATTTTTGCGAAATAGATGCGATATAAGTAGCTTTAGGAGGTGAACTCAAGTGACATGTAGAGAATAAAAAGATGTATGTTGAGAAGGAAATGATGTAACACTCGGTTCACTCTAAGATGTGCACGAACGGTTCAATAAAATAATACTTCAACTAAAACTCATATGTAAGCATGGATATTCTCAATCATTTCAATAAATAGTGAAGTCAAGCAGTAAAGTTTACAACCATATCAGGCATGCAACAGAAGGTGAATAAGACAATAAAACTGATGCTTCAGATATACTAATGATGCGTGAATCTTGGTGCATTTCCAACAAAAGCATACTAAACACTAATCAATACATTCAGCTTCAATTAATATCATGCATTCATATAGAGGAATCATCAAAAGAATATATAAGCAAGCACATGGATAGCAAGACTATGGAATACTCAAAGTAGCATGGCAAGGAATAACAAGCATCGTGATGGTTGGTAAAGCAATAAGAGATATCATCATACAAAACTCATCTAGCGGAAGAAGAGAAAGGAAAATAAAGAAATAAAAAAATAAATAAAAGAGAGGAAAGAAAAGAAAAACAAGTACACAACATGATGCATGAACACACATAAAAGGAAAATAAGATGGAAAATTCAAAAAGATGATGCAAAATTTTGAAAAATTCTAAAAAACCCTAAAAATAAAGTAAAAGTGCAACTAGATGGCATGGAAATGCGCTCCCCCAAGCTTAAACTTCACATTGTCCTCAATGTGATCATAAAAGGAAAAATATGAGGAACAATGATAACTATGAGGGAGGTGAATGAAAAATGATGAAATGAATGACATGAAATCCTAATGCAACTACATGCACATGCAATGATGCATGAGAGCGCTTTCCCCCAAGCTTATGCTAAACAATCCTATTCAAATGACTCGATCAAAAATGTCATGGCTTTGCTAAGAAAGATTGAGTCAAACGAATAAGAATGTGAGTATTCACTTGAAAGAAATGCTCGATGGGTGGTGAGAAAAAAGGATGTGACACATCAAAATATAAAGAGGGCAATTATTATATATAATGGGTTTGGGTTGTAAAAATTTTTGTTGCCGTCATATGAGGTAATATTTATTCAAGCAAATCTATATGGTCCTCTCGCTGTCGAGAGAATTCGTGTTTATTTAAAGCATAAAAATTTCTACACTACTGGATTGATATCACCTATAGCAAAAGGCGGATCCAGTATCTTTGTCGGTGCAGGCAATTGCTCCACTGCTCTTTCCGTGGCTCTGCCAGATGCATGTGTCCACGGACTCCAACGAACTCCAGCAATGCATCCTCCAGCATTCCCACAAGGACTCCACATGTACCCTGTAGAGAATAGGATGCATCAGTTCGCTGCAAAAAATTCATCCTCGTAATAAAAGTATCCCAAAGAGGATCGTCTATAGAAATATATGGAATAAATAATGGTGGACGATACTTCCCTGGAAATAATCCAATATCCTCACGTGCCGTGATAGCTATCTCCATGGTGTCTTCTTTATGCTGCTCAGGTAAATCTAGATCATAGGTGTGGACCTCATCAAGATGATCCTCATCATCGTCAGACTCATCCCAGCGCACCTCTTGATCATATTCATATGCATCCATGGGTGCTAACTCCTCGCTCTCCTCATCGTATACATCCCATTGTACCTTTTGTTCATGTAACGAGGTGGAACTCGCGTACAATGAATTTGTATTATGGGGAACCAAGGGCACGGTGGTTATATGGAAATGAGGGGTTAGGTAGGCTGTTTTACAAGTGATTAGTGGGATGAAGAGGTTGGATCCGTTGCCGGTGGAGCTCACGGGATCGTATCTCGTCAAATGCAGCTGAGGAAGGTCGGACGGCGGGAGGCTGACGCTAACTTTGGTCAAGGGGCGAGCTCTCCTGCAGCACGAACAACTCGTCAGAAGGGCGGGGTTGGGGTTCAACCCTTAGCCCCTCCGATGCCTAAGTCAGTAAAAGGGCTTAAAAGGGGGGCTAGTCACGCCGGCCGGACTAACGGTGTGTCCGCCTCGCGTGACGAGCTATAGGTGGGAGAACAAAGATATGGAGGACCTTTGCTCTCGTGTGTGAATAATAGAAGATGAGAGAATTTTCCAACCTCTTCTCCGTAAGAGGAGAGGAGGTATTTATACCTGACGGGTGATGACTAGGCGTGCTGAGCTGGCTCGGGTGTCAGCGGAAGCTTCGGACGAGGACGTTGGGAACAGGAGTTCCTGATCCGCTTGTCAGGCGGCGCAACGGCCGAGGGGTGCTTTTGTCGGGATGTCAGGACTGAAAGCACTAACCGTCGGAAAGGTCAGCCGCCTAGGGGTGCTTTGCCAGGCGGTCGGGTGACGTATGTGTCAGTCGTGTCCTTATCCTAGGCTGTTTGTCGTTAGTGACGAACTAAAGGTCGGGCGGGGTCACTCTAGGCGCCGCGGCTCGTGGGGGTCGGGCGGGCCGTCCCGATCGGGGGTTGTCCGCCCCGGCCGCGCCCCTCGGTCGGTCACGGGGTATGGCCCGCTGGTACAGATGGGTACGTCCGCGCCCATCCATAGACCTGGCCTAGCTACTCGGGCGTCCCCAAGTGCCCTTCCCCGGTGGGTCGGGCGGCTGCGGTTGTCCGCCTCGACCGGTTCGGGAAACGCTGCAAGGCGCGCCTGACTCCGTGATGCCCCGGACTTTCGGGGTGGCGGTCCTTTTGTGAAATGGTGAGCTAATGGGGTATGTTAGCGGATCCGGGCGGGTGTCGGGCTCCTACGATCTTTAGGTCGTAACAATTGCCCCCGGCCTTCGAGTCTGAGGTGGTAGCCCGGCTCGGCTCGGAGGGTGAACCATATCCAACACTCCGGACCATCGATATGGGCCTTGGGAACCACCGGGTAGTGATGGCGGCGGCTTCGGAACTCCCGCCTTAGTGGCCATTATTATGATTTGAAAGGGGGGCAGAGGAAATCGAAGCGTATATGCGATTGATTTTGCGACACGTGGATGAGGTGACCTTTACGCCAGTCGAGGCGACGGGGGCGTCTCGATGGGCACTGCGTGGCGAAAGTTTGACGGCCGAGATGGCCCTGGGGCCACCTTTACTGCTAAAAGGGTTTGGGGAGGCGGTCGGCGGGAATTTTTGTCTTTCTCCGATTCTCCTCCGGCGCTCGATTTTTCTGTTTGGAGCTTGCTGGCTAATCTGTCCCTTCCGTCACCGGTCATCTTCTTTCGATCGCCTTCCAGGTTCGCGGGAGCAACAGGTAACAACAATTAATTTCCTTCCTTTCCGATCAATGGCTTCTCGATTCGAGATTGGAGGAAGTAGCCGGGTGGGGGAGGAAGAGTTGGCGTGCGAGGGGGCGTCGCAGCCGGGGGTGCGGCGGCCCAGGGAAAGACGGTCATGGCGATCCGTTGTACCGAGAGACATGGAGTCCCCCCGACGTAGGTTGGATAGGATCAACATCAGGGAGATTCGCGCGCGGTTTGTGCGACAACCCTATGAGGTGCGGGTTCCCGGGCCGGAGGAAGCGGTGAGTTCACCGGGGGATAACGAGGTCGGGGTCTATGTCCGGTCCTTTGAGTTGGGGCTCCGCTTTCCGATCCACCCGTATTTGTTTCACTTGTTGAATTTCCTGGAGCTGCCGATATTCGCCTTAGCGCCCCGTTCTTGGGGCTTGTTAGTGGGGTTTGTCGTCTTGTGCCTTGCTTGCTCCTTGAGTCCTTCCTTGGCGTTGTTCCAGCATTTTTTCGTGGTTTGGAAGTGGGGGATGTATCATCGCGTTTGCGCCAGGAGGGGGCGTGAACTCATCCTCGAGGTGCCTGACGATGTCGGTGATTGGATGAGGGAGTTCGTCTTCGTGACGGTGCCAAGTGACGTGGCGCTGATGTCGAATTGGGGGGCGCAGAATCCCTTTGTAAATGAATGGATGGAGCTGACCGAGGAGGATATTGCCAAGGCTCAGATTTTGAGGGAGCTGCCCGAGGCGTGCCGTCATTGGGCGAGCCTAACGTTGGGCAGTCGGCTCGCCCAGGACTTTTGGACCCTAGGTATTTTTGAAGTTTTGTAAACTCTGGGCTAGGCTCGCCCTGATTGTCTCTTTTGTCCTTTTGCAGGCGAAGACGCGATGAGGGAGTCGGAGGGGGTGTCAGGTTCGGCCGGGGCCCCGATCTCGGAGGATTCTGATCCCCGCGGGAAAGGCAAGGGGGTGGCTAGCGAGGCCGGATCCCGGGAACGTGGGTGCGGGGCTCCCCGTGGGGAGAGGTCGCACCTGGGACGGGGGGCAGCCGGGCAAGGTATCTCTGCCGGTGGGCCCGCCGAGGATCTTCGTGCTGACGCGGCCGTGCGGGGGGCCGGACCATCCGTCCCTCCGCGGGTTCCGACGAGGGCCGCGCCTCGCCGAGCGCCCGTGGCTCAAGGGTGGCCGTACGGGATCCCTTCGTGGGAAATGGGGGTGTCGTCGAGTCTCGCTTGCGAGAGTGCCCTTATTCGTTTTAAGAGGACCCGAGAAGAGGTCGAGGCATACCCCGATGACCGGCTCCACAAGTTCCCTTTCCGAGTCGGCTGCAACGAGTCGGTATTCGAGGACGCCGGAGTGGCGGCGCGCCTCGCCGAGTATTGCGTGTTACCGCGCGATCGTGAGTCTTTGACTCGTGTGGGGGCGGAACGGTTGGGCGGCTCGGCCATATGGCACGTTGTGCAGGTACGCCGGCTTTCTTTCTCCGCCCGCAGACTTTATTTGTTCGTGTCTCGTTGATTTGAGGTTCATGCAGATGATCGCCAACGTGTTAGATCTGCGGGGCCGTAAGTCTGCGGCCGTCACCCGGGCGTCACTGGACGTGGCGAAGGAGAACCTTGACGAGGTCAAGGCGAAGCTGAAGGACACGGAGGCGGAGTTGGAGAGGGTTAGGGCGGCCTACGGGGTGGAGAAGGGGCGGGCGTACTTTGATTCGTCCAAAGCCCTGGTCGAGAAGCAGCTCCAAGAAGTAACGCGGGAGAGGGATGATATCCGGTCCAAGCGTACCTTGGAAGTTGCTAGCAAGGAATCGGTGATCGGATTACAGAGGCGGCAAATAGAGGACCTGGAGGTCTCCCTAAAGACCGAGAAAATGGAGAGGGGTCTAGCGGTGCGGCGATTGAAGGAGAAACGGGACGCTGAGGGAAAACAGATCGAAGCCGCTATCCGTCGCTATCATGACGAGCATGTTGTGCCGATGCTGCAAGAAGCTAAGGAGGCTGCGATTCGGCAAGTGGTTAAAGATATGTGAGATCGGTCAGTTGAGGGGCGGCGCCGCTAGAATCGTGGGTTCGGGGAGGGCCGTACATTCGTGTGAGAGGCTTATAAACAATGTGCTGTTGTAGTGTGTGGGAAGTCCAATGTATGGTGTGGTTTCTGGGTAAATACATTGTTATTGTCTTGTGTCGAAATGTATTCCAACTTGGTTTGCTCATAGAATGTCCGCTCTGTGAGGGACGACGTAAATGCCCCCAACTTCGCTCTGCCGAAGTCTTCGGGAGAGGGGAGTTGAGAGTAGTCGTGTTATCCGGTGGTCGTGATGCTCCGATGCCCAGTGCGGACCCTTATTGGTGAGGGGGGGACGATCGTGTTCCGCCTTTTTGTATGGTCGCCCTGTCGGGGGTCAGACTCCATCTGGGATCTAGCCCCGCCTACGTGTTGCGACCGGATTTGATCATGGGCCGAGCGCCTGCGCCTTGTGGTGGCCGCCCCGACGGAGGCCGGACTCAATCATGAGCGAGCGCCGCCTCCCTGCGGTGGCCGCCCTGACGGAGGCTGGACTCGACCATGGATCGAGAGGCGCATGGACTGATTTCAAATTGGGGTAATCATTCCGCCTGGATTTTGGCGGGAATTTATGGCGGTCGTATGACTTTACGTCAGCCTGGCGATTCGACGGCGGGCGGGAATCGAGGCGGCCCGACCACTGAAGTGTTGGCGCGTGGCAGAATTGATGGTTTTGACAGTACGCGAAGCGTCAGAACACGTGGGTGGTGGACAGGGCCCGGATCGGTGACGCGTGTATTGGGTTTGACGGTCGCGATGTTTTGTGAAGTCGCTTTAAAGAGATCGTGAGGAGGGGGAGGGGAGCAAAGCTGATTGTTGGGCGAAAAATTGTTTTTTTGACAAGCAGCTAGGGCTCGTAGGAGGTGTCCGTGACCTTGCCAGAGTTGCCCTCGTGGGAGCGGTCAGCGGGGTAGCACAATCGCCCGAGTCGTCGGCACCCGTTAGGTAAGACGCTCGTTTTAGAAATGTCTTCTTCCATGTCTCCGTCTCGGAGTCAGGGTTCGGGGGTAGGTGCGGGAGGAAGCTCCGCCGCGGAGATGGGAGGGGTGCCCGTCGAGATTGCGGGCGTCAAGTCGGAGCTGAAGAAATCCGTTGCGGAGATCTTCACGATGTACGTCAGGCCGCCGTATTCGGTTCGCGAACCGGAGCCGCAAGAAAGGGTGTGTTTTGCGGGTGATCGGGAGGTGGGAGTATACGTATCTTCCATTGAGCAAGGTTTGCACTTCCCCCCATCCGTTCTTGATGGAAGTGTTGAACTTCTTGGAACTGCCCCTCTATCGTCTGATGCCCAATGCCATCAGTGCCATTGTGGGGTTCATAGTGCTGTGCGTGAGCAACCAGGTTTGTCCGTCTCTGACCTTATTTCGCCACTTCTTCTCGGTCAAGAGGTTGCGGTCATGCTACTATCTCTTTGCAAAGAAGACGCATATGCTCATTAGGGGTTTGCATGGGAAAATTAAGTTTTGGCGCCAGCAGTATGTGTTTGTGGAGGTGCCGGAGGATGTGCTGATAAGGTCTGATTGGGCGGAGCTGAATCCCGAGGCAAGAGAGGGGGTGAAGTTGGGGGATGAGGAGGAAGTGGTGGCCCGGATTTTGATGGCCATACCAGCGGAGGGACGAGACTATCGGATGCTCGCTCGGGCTGAGATGATAACGGCGTACATCTGGCCCGAAGGTATGAGAGATTTTGGTGTTCATGCTTCTGATGTGCTTACGCTGAACTTTCTCTCTTTGGCAGGGGGCACAATGAGTCTGTCCCTCGAGGAAATGATGAGGCGGGCCTCGGAGCAGGCGGGGCGATCGTCGATAAGAGGCAACCCTAAGAGGTCACGAGCGGAAGTTGGGGCGGGGAGCTCGACTGGGGTGTCAGCGCCCACAAAGAGGAGGAAGAGGCCGATGATATCGTCCGAGCCTGACGCGCCGGGGGGAACCGGTCCGACGGAAGGCGGGGCCGGGGAGGGGGTGGCGAATCCCATCATCGACTTGGAGGGCTGGGACGAAGGGTCGACAGGGGGTGGGGCGGAACCGCCCCGAATGAGGCCGCCTAGCCCGATGGCACCTACAGGGGGGAGGGGGCGGAAGCTGGCGGTCCGTCGCATAGGGCCGAGGCGTCGAGTGGCCCGACAGGATCCGGAGGATGGGACCCTTGGCCTTATGGTTGTCCCGTGTTCGGTCTTGAGAGGGCACCGACCGACCCCCACTGTGGGGCCGCCTTGGCTAAGTTTAAGGCCAAGAGGACCGATGTCGAGGGCTATCCCGACGGCGTGCTTCATCGGGCGCCGTACAAAGTGGCGAGTGACGAGTCCGTGTTTGAGGATGGAGGTGTGGCGGCGAGGTTGGCGGAGAACATTTTCCTGCCCCGCGATAGGGTAGCGCTGGAAGCGGTGGAGCCGGAGGGTCTGTGCGGGACCGCGGTGATGCATGGCGTCCAGGTATGTTCTGTAAGGTGGGCGACGTTTTTTAGTCGGTTTTATAGAATGCCCTAAATGGGTTTACTTTTGGGCGCTTCTTTACGCAGATCCTCAACATGATGCTCGGGATGATGCGGCATGTGCCGGCCATACACAAGGCCGAGGGCACCGTGGCTAGAGCGGTCACCGAGGTCGCTGCCGTTCGTAAGAGCGCTGGCGAGGACCTGGAGAAGGAGAGGGAGCGGGGCGACCGATATGAGGCGGAGGTAGAGCGCCTGAAGATGGTCGTGTCTGATCATGAGCAGCGGGTGGTCGAAGCTGGGGGGAGAGCGAAGGAGCTGGAGGAGGCCCTTAGAAGGGAGGAGTCCCGTTCGGAGGACCTAGCGGGGCGTGCCAAGGCCGCCGAGGAGGAGTTGGCCCGTAAGGTCGAGGAATTTCGGACATACCAGGAGAGAACCGTCGTCCCCGCCCTCGTAAAGTCGATGACCGATGGCATGGAGGTGGGCTACGCGGAGGGATGGGAAGACTGCCTGGCTCGGTTGAAGGAGAAGGTGGCGGGCCTGGTCCCGCCGGTGGAGATCGACCTCGACGGGCTCGCTGCGCGTGGCGACGACGAGGCGGGGGAAGGAGACGGAGGGGAGGGTGACGAGCCGGAGGCCGACGGGGCAGTCGGAGGTTCCCCCGAGGGAGAGGGCGCCGTGACTGGCGGAAGCGCCAAGTAGTTTTGTATAGGCTCCCCCCTTTCTCTCTCTCTTTTTTATAAAAACGAAAGAAAGTGACGTTTCGTGGCGTTGGTATCTGCATTTTTCTGCATGTGCGTGTGCATAAATTTTCATTTAGAGTTACGCCTAGGTGCGGCTATCTAGATCCTGGCGTGGGGGGAATCGTGGTAGCTCCCTTTATTACTCGGAGCGTGTCCGATAGATTTTATGGCCGGGTGGCCCCCCTTTTCGAGGGTTGGTCGGGTCTAGGTGTACCCGAGCTATAACTAGTGGTCAAACGGGATTAGTCTTCGGTCTTTTCATCTGCTATTATTGATAGTTTAATTAAACAGGGAAGCCCCGTAGGCTTAGCATTGAATCGGCCCGTGGGCGTAACATTGTATCGGCCCGTAGGCGTTACCGTGTGTCGCTCTAGGTAGGCTGAGGTTCCCATCGCAGCTGATCCGCCTTTCTCTGGTGTTGTGCCCCTGATAAGGGGCGTGGAGTGGATTTAGCGGGTTCCTCCTCGGCGTTGGGGTGGATGGTCACGTCGGAGCCAGGCAGTGGCTTTGGCCTTCGATCCAGAATTGGGGGGGGGAGAGGGAGTCCTTGGTGGTTGTTCTATCCCACGGGGCCCCGTTGCTCGCCTCGTCTGGAGTCTCTGAGTGGTAGGCGCGAAGGGACGCGGGCCGCTGCCCCCATGTGCGGCCTCCTGGCCTAAGCGGCCCTGGGAAGGCCGATGAGTGGAAGGGGGTGCCGTAGGTGTAAGTGGAGTAGCCAGTTGGGGCGGGCCGGCGCTCAGGGACACGTTCCCCTCGGTTGGGGCGACGCGGGCGGCTGTCGGGGTGTCCGGTGAGGTGATTTGGCAGGTCTGTCCCCTCCATCGGGTTGTCTGCCAGCCGCGCCTGTGCACGAAGGGCGTCCGTGGAGGGGCCTGGTATGCCAGTGGAACCCCAGTTCCCCTGCCTTAAGTTGTCCAAAGGAAGGAGGGGAGCGGCAGGCTGAGCAACCGTCGTGTAAGGGGAATATCCTGTTGGGGGATCGGTTATTTTGGAGGTCGGTGAAGCTCGCATTTTCCGCGTATTTTGAGGGAGAGAAGGAGGCAAAACGACTAGTCTTTCTGCACATCCTTCCCCTCGCCCTTCTTCCCCTCCTCAAGGAAGTTGGGGGGGTTTTATAATGGTGAATTTCTGTCCTTATTTACTTTTTAATGAGAGTCGGGGCCGTCTTGGAATTTCGTTCTTAGGGGGGGCGTTCCCGATGGGTGACGGGTGATGTGACCCCTCAGGCATGCATGACACTTGTCAGTGGTGTTTGTCCCGAGTGTCCTTTTTGGTTGGACAATTCAATTCGGGTGTCGGCTTTATGGGGGTTGGGCGTTACTCCTCTGGGGTGGTTCCGCGTAGGAGTTGCCTAGATTCGCGGTCCTTGAGTAGCTTCCCGAGGTTTGAGGGGAGGGGTGATAGGCCCTTTCGGGGGAGGGAGGGTATTGGTCCGTCGGGTACCCCGCCTAAGGCGCTCCGGTTTGGGGTGGTCAGGCTCAGTGAAACTGCCCCGGAGGTCTTCCTGGGGGGAAGCGAGTACGCAGCCCGGCCCGTGCCCCTCTCCGGTTTGGGTGGCGAGGACTGGTCCTGCCCCGGAGTCTTTGAGAGGGGGGGTATTGGGCCGTCGCCTCCCCGCAGCCTCCATAGTCGGACGGGTATTGGGCCGTCGCCTACCCCGCATATGGCGCTCCGGTTTGGGTGGCCAAGCTCAGTGAACTTGCCCCGGAGGTCTTCCTGGGGGGGAGCGAGTACGCAGCTCGGCCCGTGCCCCTCTCCGATTTGGGTGGCGAGGACTGGTCCTGCCCCGGAGTCTTTGAGAGGGGGGGTATTGGGCCGTCGCCTCCCCGCAGCTTCTATAGTCGGACGGGTATTGGGCCGTCGCCTACCCCGCATATGGCGCTCCGGTTTGGGTGGCCAAGCTCAGTGAACTTACCCCGGAGGTCTTCCTGGGGGGGGAGCGAGTGCGCAGCTCGGCCCGTGCCCCTCTCCGGTTTGGGTGGCGAGGACTGGTCCTGCCCCGGAGTCTTTGAGAGGGGGGGTATTGGGCCGTCGCCTCCCCGCAGCCTCTATAGTCGGACGGGTATTGGGCCGTCACCTACCCCGCATATGGCGCTCCGGTTTGGGTGGCCAAGCTCAGTGAACTTGCCCCGGAGGTCTTCCTGGGGGGGGAGCGAGTACGCAGCTCGGCCCGTGCCCCTCTCCGGTTTGGGTGGCGAGGGCTGGTCCTGCCCCGGAGTCTTTGAGAGGGGGGGTATTGGGCCGTCGCCTCCCCGCAGCCTCTATAGTCGGACGGTTATTGGGCCGTCGCCTACCCCGCATAAGGCGCTCCGGTTTGGGTGGCCAAGCTCAGTGAACTTGCCCCGGAGGTCTTCCTGGGGGGGAGCGAGTACGCAGCTCGGCCCGTGCCCCTCTCCAGTTTGGGTGGCGAGGACTGGTCCTGCCCCGGAGTCTTTGAGAGGGGTGGGGGGGTATTGGGCCGTCGCCTCCCCGCAGCCTCTATAGTCGGACGGGTATTGGGCCGTCGCCTACCCCGCATATGGCGCTCCGGTTTGGGTGGCCAAGCTCAGTGAACTTGCCCCGGAGGTCTTCATGGGGGGGAGCGAGTACGCAGCTCGGCCCGTGCCCCTCTCCGGTTTGGGTGGCGAGGACTGGTCCTGCCCCGGAGTCTTTGAGAGGGGGGGTATTGGGTCGTCGCCTCCCCGCAGCCTCTATAGTCGGACGGGTATTGGGCCGTCGCCTACCCCGCATATGGCGCTCCGGTTTGGGTGGCCAAGCTCAGTGAACTTGCCCCGGAGGTCTTCCTGGGGGGGGGAGCGAGTACGCAGCTCGGCCCGTGCCCCTCTCCGGTTTGGGTGGCGAGGACTGGTCCTGCCTCGGAGTCTTTGAGGGGGGGTATTGGGCCGTCGCCTCCCCGCAGCCTCTAAAGTCGGACGGGTATTGGGACGTCGCCTACCCCGCATATGGCGCTCCTGTTTGGGTGGCCAAGCTCAGTGAACTTGCCCCGGAGGTCTTCCTGGGGGGAGCGAGTACGCAGCTCGGCCCGTGCCCCTCTCCGGTTTGGGTGGCGAGGACTGGTCCTACCCCGGAGTCTTTGAGAGGGGGGGTATTGGGCCGTCGCCTCCCCGCAGCCTCTATAGTCAGACGGGTATTGGGCCGTCGCCTACCCCGCATATGGCGCTCCGGTTTGGGTGTCCAAGCTCAGTGAACTTGCCCCGGAGGTCTTCCTGGGGGGGAGCGAGTACGCAGCTCGGCCCCTGCCCCTCTCCGGTTTGGGTGGCGAGGACTGGTCCTGCCCCGGAGTCTTTGAGAGGGGGGGTATTGGGCCGTCGCCTCACCGCAGCCTCTATAGTCGGACGGGTATTGGGCCGTCGCCTACCCCGCATATGGCGCTCCGGTTTGGGTGGCCAAGCTCAGTGAACTTGCCCCGGAGGTCTTCCTGGGGGGGGAGCGAGTACGCAGCTCGGCCCGTGCCCCTCTCCGGTTTGGGTGGCGAGGACTGGTCCTGCCCCGGAGTCTTTGAGAGGGGGGTATTGGGCCCTCGCCTCCCCGCAGCCTCTATAGTCGGACGGGTATTGGGCCGTCGCCTACCCCGCATATGGCGCTCCGGTTTGGGTGGCCAAGCTCAGTGAACTTGCCCCGGAGGTCTTCCTGGGGGGGAGCGAGTACGCAGCTCGGCCCGTGCCCCTCTCCAGTTTGGGTGGCGAGGTCTGGTCCTGCCCCGGAGTCTTTGAGAGGGGTGGGGGGGTATTGGGCCGTCGCCTCCCCGCAGCCTCTATAGTCGGACGGGTATTGGGCCGTCGCCTACCCCGCATATGGCGCTCCGGTTTGGGTGGCCAAGCTCAGTGAACTTGCCCCGGAGGTCTTCCTGGGGGGGAGCGAGTACGCAGCTCGGCCCGTGCCCCTCTCCGGTTTGGGTGGTGAGGACTGGTCCTGCCCCGGAGTCTTTGAGAGGGGGGGTATTGGGTCGTCGCCTCCCCGCAGCCTCTAAAGTCGGACGGGTATTGGGCCGTCGCCTACCCCGCATATGGCGCTCCGGTTTGGGTGGCCAAGCTCAGTGAACTTGCCCCGGAGGTCTTCCTGGGGGGGGAGCGAGTACGCAGCTCGGCCCGTGCCCCTCTCCGGTTTGGGTGGCGAGGACTGGTCCTGCCTCGGAGTCTTTGAGGGGGGGGGGGGGGTATTGGGCCGTCGCCTCCCCGCAGCCTCTAAAGTCGGACGGGTATTGGGACGTCGCCTACCCCACATATGGCGCTCCTGTTTGGGTGGCCAAGCTCAGTGAACTTGCCCCGGAGATCTTCCTGGGGGGAGCGAGTACGCAGCTCGGCCCGTGCCCCTCTCCGGTTTGGGTGGCGAGGATTGGTCCTACCCCGGAGTCTTTGAGAGGGGGGGTATTGGGCCGTCGCCTCCCCGCAGCCTCTATAGTCAGACGGGTATTGGGCCGTCGCCTACCCCGCATATGGCGCTCCGGTTTGGGTGTCCAAGCTCAGTGAACTTGCCCCGGAGGTCTTCCTGGGGGGGAGCGAGTACGCAGCTCGGCCCGTGCCCCTCTCCGGTTTGGGTGGCGAGGACTGGTCCTGCCCCGGAGTCTTTGAGAGGGGGGGTATTGGGCCGTCGCCTCCCCGCAGCCTCTATAGTCGGACGGGTATTGGGCCGTCGCCTACCCCGCATATGGCGCTCCGGTTTGGGTGGCCAAGCTCAGTGAACTTGCCCCGGAGGTCTTCCTGGGGGGGAGCGAGTACGCAGCTCGGCCCGTGCCCCTCTCCGGTTTGGGTGGCGAGGACTGGTCCTGCCCCGGAGTCTTTGAGAGGGGGGTATTGGGCCGTCGCCTCCCCGCAGCCTCTATAGTCGGACGGGTATTGGGCCGTCGCCTACCCCGCATATGGCGCTCCTGTTTGGGTGGCCAAGCTCAGTGAACTTGCCCCGGAGGTCTTCCTGGGGGGGAGCGAGTACGCAGCTCGGCCCGTGCCGCTCTCCGGTTTGTGTGGCGAGGGCTGGTCCTGCCTCAGAGTCTTTGAGAGGGGGGGTATTGGGCCGTCGCCTCCTCGCAGCCTCTATAGTCGGACGGGTATTGGGCCGTCGCCTACCCCGCATATGGCGCTCCGGTTTGGGTGGCCAAGCTCAGTGAACTTGCCCCGGAGGTCTTCCTGGGGGGAGCGAGTACACAGCTCGGCCCGTGCCCCTCTCCGGTTTGGGTGGCGAGGACTGGTCCTGCCCCGGAGTCTTTGAGAGGGGGGGTATTGGGCCGTCGCCTCCCCGCAGCCTCTATAGTCGGACGGGTATTGGGCCGTCGCCTACCCCGCATATGGCGCTCCGGTTTGGGTGGCCAAGCTCAGTGAACTTGCCCCGGAGGTCTTCCTGGGAGGGGAGCGAGTACGCAGCTCGGCCCGTGCCCCTCTCCGGTTTGGGTGGCTAGGACTGGTCCTGCCCCGGAGTCTTTGAGAGGGGGGGTATTGGGCCGTCGCCTCCCCGCAGCCTCTATAGTCGGACGGGTATTGGGCCGTCGCCTACCCCGCATATGGCGCTCCGGTTTGGGTGGCCAAGCTCAGTGAACTTGCCCCGGAGGTCTTCCTGGGGGGGAGCGAGTACGCAGCTCGGCCCGTGCCCCTCTCCGGTTTGGGTGGCGAGGACTGGTCCTGCCCCGGAGTCTTTGAGAGGGGGGGGGGGTATTGGGCCGTCGCCTCCCCGCAGCCTCTATAGTCGGACGGGTATTGGGCCGTCGCCTACCCCGCATATGGCGCTCCGGTTTGGGTGGCCAAGCTCAGTGAACTTGCCCCGGAGGTCTTCTTAGGGGGGAGCGAGTACGCAGCTCGGCCCGTGCCCCTCTCCGGTTTGGGTGGCGAGGACTGGTCCTGCCCCGGAGTCTTTGAGAGGGGGTTGAACTGAAATTGTCATGCAGAAAAGGCGAAATTCGAAGATAACAAGAAGGGAACAAGGTGTTTCGTGCAGGACTTACAGTTCTCGGCCATGCCACGACCGGCGCATCGCGCCCCTTGGAGTGACTAGCCCGTCCTTCTCCGGGGGGGGGGGGGGGGGGCGAGGTCGATCCTGTTTCCTTCGGTAGCGGCATCGGCAGGAGCTCACTCTGGCTGGTGGGGGTCATAACTCCGCCACGGGGAGTTGATCTTCAGGTTCACCTCGGGTCCTTTGTGCTTGGTCAACCCTATGTAGCAGCTCCTAGACAGCTTCTGGCTTCCCCGTACGATCCCCACCCCTCGGGGGGTCTGGAACTTGACCATCTGATGGAGGAGGCTGGGGAGCGCTCCAATGGTCGACATGTAAGGTCGTCCTATGATCCCATTGTACGCCGACATAATGTCGACCACAACGAACAGCGTCATTCGAGTGACGACCTGTGGCTCTTCTCCGAGGGTTATCGGCAAGGTGATCACTCCCATGATGGGGGTCGAGTGACCGGTGAAACCGACGAGGGGTCCAGTGCAGGGTCTCAGGTCCGTCGGCCTTAACCCCATCTTCTCGATTGTGGACATGAAAAGGATGTCGCAAGAGCTCCCTGTGTCGATCAGGAGGTGGCTGACGATGGCCGTCCCAATCTGTGCCTCGATGACGATGGCGTCGTCGTGGGGCTGCTCGATCCCCTCTAGATCTTCGTCGCTGAAAGTAATGGGAGGGTAGGCCATCCTTCTTCCTCTCTGGTCCCATCCAAGACCCGCCGTCATTACTTGTCTCGCATACGCCTTTTTGCTTGACGACGATGCCCCTCCTGAAGATGGCCCGCCGCATATCGTGTTTATGCGCATGACGGGTTTCGGGGGGTGAAGCTCTTCCCGCTCGTCGTTTGCCGGAGGGTCTGCTCTTCGTGCCCTTCGGTGGTTCCCATCTTCCCGGTCCGGTCTCCGGCCTCCGACGAAGTCCCCCAGGTGGCCCGCCTGGATCAGCCGCTCGATTTCCCTTTTGAGGGTGAAGCAGTTGTCGGTGTCGTGGCCGTGGTCCCGGTGGTATCGACAGTATTTCTTAAAATCTCTCCGGGCGGGGTCCGACTTCATTTCTCAGGGCGGCTCCGGCAGCAGTCCGGCCCGTGTAGCCGCAGCCATCACCTCAATCAAGGAGGCATTGAGTTGCGTGTAATGTGTCTGTAGGGGGACTTCTTGTCTCGGGATGACTCGAGGTAGCCCTTGGGCCGGAGCGAAATCGCGTGCCGGGCCAGGTCGATCCTGCGGGCGAGGCCCGAGCAGCTCCCTCCTTGGTCAGGCCAGTTGGTCGCGACCACGGTGTACCTCTTCCTGCCTCGGCCGTGGGTGTGATCGGGGTTCGCCCTGGGGGGGTTTCGCCGGGGGGAACAAGGCCTTGGCGCCGAGAGTCTCCTCGGCCAACGCGTGTCTCTCCGCCATAGCAACCAACGCCTCATAGTCGGTTGGCGGATCCCGGAGCAGGGATTTGTGGAGGCTCCGAGTCCGCAACCTCGATTTGAAGGCCAACATAAGCACCTCATCGCCACACGTCACCACCGCCCGTCTCTCCTCCTGAAAACGGCGGAGGTATCTACCCGTTGTCTCTCCTTCTCCTTGGACTATCGTGCTGAGATAGTCTAAGGGCTTCTTTTTCGTCTGCCCGGCCCGGAACTCTTGGCAGAACTTATGGGATAGTTCACCAAAGCTCCCTACGGACCTCGCGGGCAAGCCGAAGTACCAGTCCAACGCGGTGTCCCTCAGGCTTTGGGAGAAATGTCGGCACAGGAACGCCTCATCCACGTCCTGGGCCTCCATCGCCCCCCGGTATTGTTGCACGTGCGTGAGGGGGTCGCCTCTCCCGTTGTATGTGGCCAAGTGGGGGGGTTTGAACCTTATGGGCCTTGGGGCGGACGTGATCCACCGTGCAAGTGGCGTGGCTTCCTCCGGGTAGGTTGGGCGGCTCGGCGCATCCCCTCTCCGCCATTCGGGGGTCTGGCTTCGGTCGTGTCTTAGCCGTCGAAGGTCCTCCGTCCCCGGGGAGTAGCCCGACTGTCGCCCGGCGGGGCTCCTTCCCCGGGTCGAGGACTCGACGGGTTGCGGGCTACGGTTCTCCCAGCGCCAGCTTCTCTCGGCCAGCTCTCCCCGGGCCTCCATCCGTTCTTGATTCTCCCGAAGGAGTCTCTCGCGCTCGGCGGTGATGAAGCGTAGTTGTCGACAGACGGCTTCCTCGTGCAGGGTATCGGAGGGGTGGTGTTGGTGATGCGGGTCGCCTCCTCCAGGCGGGGACCTGTTCAGCAACGGGTCCCGCCCGTTCCCGGGCCGCTGGCCCGTCGCCGTCTCTTCTAGGACTTCTTGGTTGCTCCTGTTTTCCCTCCTTAGCCTCTCGCGTTCCGCGACAATGAAGCGGAGTTGGCGGCGGGCGGCCTCTTCTTCCTGGTAGGCCCTCCGGGCGGTCTCAGCCGCCTCGTCCAAGCGCCTTTGCGCCGCGGCCGCCTCCCCCAGGCGCTTCCACCGCCGCGCAACTTCCACCTCCTCTTCCAGGAGCCTTTGCTGGGCCGCAATCTCCTCCGCGAGCCCCCTGTTTTCTCCCTCCTCCTCGAACTGAAGGCGGAGGTTCCGCCTCACGTTCTGGGGCTTCGAGGGGCCGGGCGGCGGCCCCGTTCCGGTTGTCTGATAGCCTCCCCCGGCCTGAGTGACGGCCTCGAAGCTTTTCAAGACGACGTAGGATGAAGTAGGTTCAGTTTCGGTGCCCACGCCCGGGAGGGCGTCGGACGCCGGAGTGATTTGCAGAGAGAGCGGTTCCTGTCCCGCGGGATCTTTGTCGTGGTCCGGGTTCCGCGAGATTGGCATGGAGTCTAACATGGGTGTGACCCTTCGTTCCCACAGACGGCGCCAATTGTTACGAGGTGGAACTCGCGTACAATGAATTTGTATTATGGGGAACCAAGGGCACGGTGGTTATATGGAAATGAGGGGTTAGGTAGGCTGTTTTACAAGTGATTAGTGGGATGAAGAGGTTGGATCCGTTGCCGGTGGAGCTCACGGGATCGTATCTCGTCAAATGCAGCTGAGGAAGGTCGGACGGCGGGAGGCTGACGCTGACTTTGGTCAAAGGGCGAGCTCTCCTGCAGCACGAACAACTCGTCAGAAGGACGGGGTTGGGGTTCAACCCTTAGCCCCTCCGATGCCTAAGTCAGTAAAAGGGCTTAAAAGGGGGGCTAGTCACGCCGGCCGGACTAACGGTGTGTCCGCCTCGCGTGACGAGCTATAGGTGGGAGAACAAAGATATGGAGGACCTTTGCTCTCGTGTGTGAATAATAGAAGATGAGAGAATTTTCCAACCTCTTCTCCGTAAGAGGAGAGGAGGTATTTATACCTGACGGGTGATGACTAGGCGTGCTGAGCTGGCTCGGGTGTCAGCGGAAACTTCGGACGAGGACGTTGGGAACAGGAGTTCCTGATCCGCTTGTCAGGCGGCGCAACGGCCGAGGGGTGCTTTTGTCGGGATGTCAGGGCTGAAAGCACTAACCGTCGAAAAGGTCAGCCACCTGGGGGTGCTTTGCCAGGCGGTCGGGTGACGTATGTGTCAGTCGTGTCCTTATCCTAGGCTGTTTGTCGTTAGTGACGAACTAAAGGTCGGGCGGGGTCACTCTAGGCGCCGCGGCTCGTGGGGGTCGGGCGGGCCGTCCCGATCGGGGGTTGTCTGCCCCGGCCGCGCCCCTCGGTCGGTCACGGGGTATGGCCCGCTGGTACGGATGAGTACGTCCGCGCCCGTCCATAGACCTGGCCTATCTACTCGGGCGTCCCCAAGTGCCCTTCCCCGATGGGTCGGGCGGCTGCGGTTGTCCGCCTCGACCGGTTCGGGAAACGCTGCAAGGCGCGCCTGACTCCGTGATGCCCCGGACTTTCGGGGTGGCGGTCCTTTTGTGAAATGGTGAGCTAATGGGGTATGTTAGCAGATCCGGGCGGGAGTCGAGCTCCTACGATCTTTAGGTCGTAACAGTTCATATGTATGTGTATCCTGTAAAAGGCACGATGAGTCGTCAAAATCTGAATCACAAAAAACATCATACACGAAAGGGGAATCAAATGTAGGAGATGAGGGGGGGAAGAGATCTCCCTGAAAGGGAGCCATAAGCTCTTTGGGATAGTCCTCGGTGTCAATGGAAGGATGAGGTGGTAGCGGGAACTCAAATTGAGGAGGGTAGTGCTCGGGATCCTCATGAATGGCTATGTCCTCGTCTCGATGCACGACCTCCTCGGTGATAAACTCTGGCTCCGTGTGTAATGCCTCCTCAAAAGCATGCTTCTGCTCCGCGAGGTAAATAACCTCAATGTATTCTCCATCTGAATCATCTCCATCCATCCACTCATCGTATGGACTGGCTGTATCTGTGGGTGGGGGAGTGATGACGGTGCAACTCGGCTCTGCAGCAACACGTCCTGAGTGTCTCATCGCAGTTCTCTCATCAAAAGTGGCTGCATTTGTGCCTGGCACCGTTGTCTCCTTAGAGGTGGAAGCATTAATGTCCTCAGCCTGCCATCCAAGAATCTCATCCAGGTACGCATAAAAATGTGTGGTCCATATGATCACAACCTCAGCAGAAGGTAGAGGTGGCTGCGGAAGCTCAACTACCGGTGGGCAAGACTCTGGATTTATCTAAATGAAGTTACCCTCGTCCCAAAGTGCTGCCTCCGTAATGCAATGCTCTGGCTCCACATGTGATGCCTCCTCGTGAACTATCAATGTAGGCTCTCTCTGGAATGGTGATGCTGGCTGCGCATGTGTGTCAACTTGTGGGGATGCATCATGTGGAGGGGAATGCCCACGAGCAATCCAAAAATTTAGTCTATCCCCCTCAAGACTGACATGGATGTCCTCCTCAATTGTTCCTGCATCTGAAACATGATTCATAACAAAATCTGCAAATCATAGATCAAATGCATCACCTGCTGTAATGCTCTCTGAACCGGTGAACCTCACTGACTCCAAGAGGCCCTCCAATAAGTTCCGAAATGCTTCCTCCTCAAAATCTGTGGTCCACATAAAACCATCCATAACACCTGATAAACAAAGATAAATACTTGGAGAAAAATATCAGCGACACAAAAGAATATAGAAATGGTAGTAATGGTGGTGGGGGTGAAAATTTCTTTTTAAAATTTTTTTTTCGTAGTCTAATCAACCTAATTGTGACAAATTGGCACCCAACGGGAAACACCTCCCCAACAACGGCGCCAAAAACTTGATTGGCCCCGGATATACACCCGGAGAATGATTGTAGTTTTACCGCAAGCGCACGTTCAAGTGGCGAGTGGGTATCGAACACGAGGAGGTGGTGTTGGTTCCAATCTATCCTAGGTTGGCTCGACTACGAATGTTTTATTGGTGGAGGTGGTTATGGAATGATGTAATGGAAATGGTGGTGGATGTCGGTGTCGGTGATAAAGAAGTCGGTCAAATATCGATTCAAATACAATATAATAAAAGTGTCTAGGGATAGGGAATTCCCACTACGGATCGTCATACATCATTGTAAATAGTGAATCTCAATATTACTAGACTTGTGTTGAGGTGAACTAGTCGTAACTGAATAGAGAACCAAGCTCACGCTCTCGCGCTATTGCCGGTCTATAGCAACCCTAGGATAGGGCCCAATCTATTGCAAACCCTTGCCTAAGCCGCTAGCATTAGGATCGACATCATCGTCCAATCGCCCCTCGAGCCCACTCTCGTGCAAACTCGAGTTACGATCTAGGTTGTGATAGTTCGTATTTGTCCAATATCTTGCAAATGAATTTGGGTATAGATTTATAATAAAAATCCTAGCTTTGGTCCAATCTCTTGCAAACCAAGTCTAGAGAATCTCGATTATAAACCTAAATCGAATATCTAGGCCTTCCCATCGATTAGAATCCAATCTCTTGCAAACCCCAATCGATGGAAATCCCTAGCTATCCGTAATAAATCGGTCACAACCTAACCTCCTAGCAATTCTAGCAATTTAGAAATTCATTCATCACAAATCTGAAATTAGATCCATAGGGTTCATCCCCATGCCCTAGAACAACAAATCTACTCAAGCATAGCAATAACGATATGAGAATCAATAAAAATCATTGCTTGCATACAAAAAGATAGAAAAACAAAGATTCAAATAAGAAGAACAAAATACTTAGCTTTGATGAAGATCTTCACTCCAAATACAAGCTTTTAGATCCAAGAGGGGGCCTAGGGCATGGCCTAACCTCTAAAATAATCACTAATAAAACATTATGGGAACTCCCTCTAATGACGGCTACAACCCTCTTAAAGAGCACCCAAAAAACCCTAACAAAACTGCCCAAAAACCCTCTGAAACCCGCGCCCAAAACTGAATCTGCGCGTAACTTAAATTCTGCTCCAGTCGTGACTCGGCCGAGTGGAAAGCTCACTCGGCCGAGTGGGAATTCCTGCAGTATTTCTAGAAAACAGCACTCTGTCAAAAACTGGCAAAAACTGGTCACTCGACCGAGTGGGAATCTCACTCGGCCGAGTGACACTGACACGCGAATTCCAGCACTGCAGCATCGACTTGAAGAAATTCCCCAGATTTCATCCGACCTCCGATTGATGTGTTCTTAGCGATGTTGGAACCGTCATGAAGTGTATTATCCATAAAAAATATGAGAAAAATACTTTGACCTCTGGAATGATAGCAGATTTCAAAAGAGTAGAAGGCTATCTGAAAATCTGGGCGCTCGTGTCATCGGCTTCACTCGGCCGAGTGGGATTCTTCACTCGGGCGAGTGGACTTCTCTACTCGGCCGAGTAGGGTCTTCTAATCTTCTCCCCAGAATTTTAGAGAGTCGGCTTTGATTTCTTTCAGAAGTCCCGACTCACTCGGGCGAGTGGCGATATCTACTCGGCCGAGTGGATGTAACCACTCGGTCGAGTATATTGTGGCTCAAGATCCATTCGTATCAGTTGTACTTGGTCAAATTCGCTTCTTCACTCGGCTGAGTGGGCTTTGTTACTCGGTCGAGTGGCCTGTTTCTGGAGTCAACTCTTCTTCTCCTCGCCTCTTCATCGATTCTATCGATTTCCTTCTTCTTCCACTCATCATCCAACACCGTAAGCTTCTTGATAGGGCCATAGGCGACGCTCCGGTACATGTGCAAGTCCTTTAAGCTCATTTTTGCTCCCGATTACTCTATATTTCCTGAAATCCGACAAAAACAAGAAATAGTGAAAAGTAACGTGATATCGTCGAATACTCGTGAAAATCGCAATATGAGCAATCGAAATGGCGTGAAAACATGCAGAAAAAAGGTGTAAAATATGGACCGATCAATACGTGTCTTACCTTACTTTTAGTATAAGGAAATCTCCAAGGATTAAATTTTTTTTAATCATACTAGGATAATTAGTACCATTTATATTTGAACACGATGATTTCTAGGATAAATTGCCTCGAGGGCATATATCTTCCTACATCTCCCACTTGTACTTAGGCTATTTATTTTGGTATAATATACCACTATAGCATATCAGTTTCTAAGGACATTCATATGTCAAAGCCTAAAATTGGATCTGCTAAAACCTACTTATTATGGAGTATTATGGAGTCTTATTACTTATACACCTTTGATCACACATGGGGTGACTGCTCGAAACCGTCTTTGGATCTCATCCAACAATTTTCTTCTTCTGTATAGCTAACGATTAGCATATACTCCTTCATATAAGGATTATCATTTCATACAAGTCAATCATATCATATAATATTCCAATATTCATGTATCATTTATGTCTAGCATATTAATGACACCAAATATTCTATATCTCTGACATAATCAAAACTCTTTTGGTTGTATGTCACATATAGATGTTTATATAACTTGGAACTTTACTTAGCCTAAAACGGTACCAAGCAATATGCTAGCTCCCACTGGCTTTGAGAACTAACAGGTCTTAATACTTCAACTTGACTTTCTAAATCTCATTTAGAATATTGATTAATAAGTATAACCAGCCCATTTGTGCTGAATGAGTTAAAATGGAATGAATTTGTGTCATTTTGTTCTGATGAATAAATTATATCAAAATTCGTTATAGAAGTCTTGATGATAACTTACTCAATCATAACTACCCACACTGCTATTTCCTTTATCTGCATTAATTTTTTAACTTGAAGTACTATATGCATGCTAACAAGAACTTTTCTTATTGTACGCATAATCATGATCACATCTAATTTATATGCGCCACGAATATACTCGTTACTATAGATTTGTTAAAACACTGACTGCTTCAATCAATCGCATCAACTCAGAAACATACACAACAACTCAGAAAGCCACCAGAGCATACTCATCAAGATGTAAAAAAACAATGACTTTAATTAAAGGAAAATTGTTCACAACATTTTCATTCTAAGTGACATTCACTTAATCATTGTTCAAAATCTCATCGCCTCATTTATTTAAAATAAAATAAAGTCAGCATCCTTGATATCCTCGAAGTACTCAGATGGCCCCAGTAGCAATGATTACTCTGATTGCCGACCGTACCAGGAACTTCACCATCCACAGTTTCAAGCACATGAGGTTGAGGCATCACCACGCCCCTTTTTCTCTGCAAGGTAAGCCTTACAGTTCCTCTTCCAATGTCCAGGCTTATGGCAATGGAAACACTCAGGCTCCGACAACCCCATTTCTTCTTCTTCCCCTTCTTCCCTTTGGTATGTTGAGGGATCTGCCTCTTCTTTCCCTTGCCCTTAGGCTGGTGAGAAGAAGCAGGGCCGACAACCAACACTGGTGGGTTCTTCTCGATTCTCTCCTTGAACTGTCGAAGCATGTTCAAGAGACCTGAAAGTTCCACCTCAGTGTTGTTTATTATAAAGCTTGTAATGAATGAGTTGAAGGCTGATTGAACGGGCAAACGCGCAAGGGCACGCCTTCCACTCCCAAGCATATGAGCGTCAATGCAATATATTTATAAATAACCAGTGAGTACCGGGTCGGATCACATGGACAAGTCGTTCTACATTCGCAAGTTTGATCGATAAAAAAAATAAAGCGTGATTCAACAATCTCAACTAACGGTGGATGAGTGGGAAAATTTGTGTTGAATATATAATTCTAACCAAAATAAGTAGGGTTTGAGAACCAAAGGAGAGTTAGGATAGCTAGGAGGAGAGCATGGGTTGTGGGTCCACCAAGATGGGTGCCAATCAAGCCCAAATACCTCAAATAATTCAATTGATCATCCGGCTAAGGAATCCCAATCGGAATATTTAACATTAAAGAACACAATAATATTGCAATAAGGATGAATGCATCTTCATGGCACTAATCAAATATGAACATGGTCTCTTCTCAAAGTGTGCCCTCTTCTTTACCAATGAAATTAGCCCGAATGATACATCCAACATTAACATTGAAAATAGGCAAGAGGAAATTAGAGCTAAAATTTACAATCTGTCACAATGAATCACAACCCACACAAATCACACTATTCAATCATACTAAACAAGATGAGATTCATAGACAAATTCATCCAAAGTCCAAAACAAAATGAGAAATGCAAAATACACAAGAGAGAGAGGAAAGATGTCACCAATCTCTCATCAATGGAGCTTTCCTCACACTTGAGCACATCCTCAAAGCTTCTCCATCATCCCCATGGCCTCAAGCTCCTCCCATTTCAGAAAAAATCAAGATTAGGGCTGAAACCCCCCCAAATTCGCAATATAACTCAAACACAGCTTATCGGGTCTGTTTTGGGCCGAACTGGGTTGAAAACACCCCAAAACCTGCTAGAGACAAGCAGCCCCCCTTTAAGATTCGCAGGTCGGTCGTGTGGGGCACCCGACCCGCGGGCGCCTGAGGCGCCCGCTTCATCAGGGGGCACGCGCCCCGCGCATGCACCCCGCTGCTGCTGAGCGGGTCGGCCAGCCTGGCCGGCCCACGAGGCGGTTTTTTAATTTAAATTTTATTTCATTTTTTTAAAATCAAGCGTCCCGCTCATTGAGCGGGCCGCAGGCCCGCGGGCTTTTTCCTTTTTTTTTGTTTTTTTAAAATATTCCAGAATTGATTCTCTTGTTCCAAAAATTCCCCAAAATACTCAGAAATCCCAGAAAATTTTGGAAAATCTCCAAGACTCCTAGGAGTACCTGAAAAAAATAGGAGAATGAGAAATTAGTCCATATGATGATAAAATAAATATAATGGATATTATAAACTAATATTGACTTCCAAAATTCATATAAAACAATCCATTGCTTAAATAATTCTCAAAAATTGAAATATAATCACAATAATATCAGGAGCACATGAAAAATAATGGGAAGCCAATAAGGACGATAAAAACCGTATTTTGTGCAAAGAATGGGGATAAGCTCTAAAAATGATATGAAGTGAAAATATACCCAAAAAGAGCAAAATTAAGTATAATTCTTAGCGCAAAATGGGGGTAGTTAGGGGGTATAAATATACACTTTTCGCTCTGAATCACACCCCAACTAGCTATTTGCTAGTCCCTAGCAAAATATGCGATAAATTCGGATTAAAGTGAAAAATATGCACCAAACTCAAGATATCATCATGGCATACCAAATGTTATTTCCAATTGATTCCAAAGCCAATATACACAATGTATGAAAGTAAATAACAAATGACACTCCTCAAGCCAATTCTAAGAAAAGTGAAGTAATAAGCACCGTATCGCATTCTTTGGGATATATCACAAATGTCAAAGTTTCTAATTTTCATGGAAATGGCAAAAACAAAAGAAATTCCTCTAAGTGGTGGGAGATGAGATTGCATCACTCATGTTGCTTATTCTTTCATTTATTTATTCATTCATTTTTTATTTTTATTTTATTTTTTTGTTTTTGTTTATGTTTTGAATTCACGCGATAACGCTATGAAATTCAAACACCGCCCCCCTTTTGCATACACGCGATAACGCTATATAGGCAAACGGATGGAATTATCCCCTAAATCTCATCTTTGGCGTCCTTCCCAATGTTTCGTGGGGCACCAGCTCCTCGATTTGATTAGTAAAACCATTCACTTATATAACTCTCTTTATCATTCTAAACATGAATTATCAACTCATCCACCCACTCCTTAAGAGGAAAACAAAACATAACCAAATGGCCGCACCCAATCCAATGAAAACTAAGCCATTCATCCCAAATCATGCAATCACTTACACCAAACTATTCTCAAATTATTTCAAAGAGATATCACGACATATAAAATGGTTTCATACATGGAATATTAACATTTGACTCCAAAATGGAAAATAAATTAAAACGTGCCAATCAAACATCGAAGAAGTTGATACCAAAATAATAATCCAAAAAAATTGCATGGCATTAAAGCATGTAGGGACTACGCATAAAGCTAGCGGCATAGGGACGAGGAGGAAAATATGATATGCAATAAAGAGTAATGGGTGATGGCAAATGGAGGCATCTCAAAAAAAATTTTAAACTAACATCAAAATCCTAACAATCCTAAAGATTCTAACACTCTCCCCCCAACTTAAAATAAACAGTGTCCTCAATGTTGGGAAGGTATTAGATCTCGGCAAAAGATTCTAGAAAAGAAAAGAAAAGAATACGAAAGCACTAAAATAAAACATTTATTTATTTACACTATTGGAAAGAACACACCGTGGTAAAAGGCGGACCTCGAATGTATAACGGCAGTGGAAACTGCTCGATCATATCCTTACGCTCCTCCGCGAGTGTCGCCACGTCCAATGCCCTACCACCATTGCGAGCATTAGTGGCAAGCGACGCAACCCCGAGCATCTCTTTATGATGGATTCCTGCCAAATATGGGAGATAGGTCGTGTCAAAAATAATTGGGCAAGAGCGCCCGTCCAAGTGAAAAGCTTGCCAAAATGGGTCGTCGAAATGAATAAATGAATTTACGATCAAATAAGGACAATCTGAATCATTATGATATGGAATTAAATAATTTGATTCGGAGTTGGAGGAAAAAGAAAAATGGGAACTTCCCTGAGATGTGATGCTAGGCTCGTGATGATGCATGGCCTCAAGAGGAGGTAGAAGTGGCTACATAAAGAAAACTGGAGTAGGAGGGAGCTCGGGCTCAATATATACCATGTCGCAATCCTCGTCGCTATCCTCTTCCTCGACAACAATATCAACATCAACGATCTCTGCGGTACTCCCCACAATTGGTAACTGCTCCTGACGAACCTCCTCGATGACTGGCAAGTGCGCATCCTGAGGTGAGGGAAGTGACATCTGTGACAGGACTGGAGGTAGACTTGTCTCAGGCAAATCCAAGCACGCATCATCCTCGTCATCCCAGAAATAGTTCATCTCAGTCGCCTCCCTAAGTACTCAATCGCCTCAACCTGTGAAGCTAACTCTGAAGTGGATTGTGGCTCAGGCTCCATGGTGTCCTCAATCTGCTCTCGACCATCATGCACATCCGCTTCATCCTCAACCTCAAAGTGAAAATGCATCGTGTCACAGTCGTGGTCGACACACACTCCATTATCCATCTCCTCTGACTCCTCAAAATATGGACATTCAGCTTCCTCTACTTGGCTCCAATGCACCCCATCATCATGTTCTGTATGTTCCTCCGTAGGGCCGTAATGGAATGAGCCCTCAGCTGGCTCCTCAGGCTGGTCTTGGACCTGCTGGACTGTCTCCTTATACTCTGCAAGGTCCCTTAGGTAACACCATGAATCCTCGGTCGAATAATAAAAGAACTCCCCACTACAGCTCATCTGCACGAAGTCACGCCCAGATGGAGATAATCCCGTATAAAATATCTGTAGGAGATGATCCTCGTGGAAACAATGGTGTGGGCACGCAAGCACCAAATCATTGAACCTCTGCCAAGCCTGATGGTAGGCCTCCCAATCAGCTTGGATAAAGCACGATATATGCTGCTCCATGGCCTGCCGCCACTATACCTGCTCCTAGAAATTAGGCAAAAATACTCGGAGAAATTCAGCCTGAAATGACAACCAAGTAAAATGTGATTCGAGAGACAATGAATCAAACCAAAGTTTAGCATTATCTTGTAAAGAAGAGGGAAAAAATCTAAAGTATATGCAATCATCATCAATATTCCTACCAAGACAAGAATACATCCACTCTTCAAACTTTTTCATATGTAAATGAGGATTCTCCCACTCCAAGCCATGAAAATATGGCGGAAGTGGGATATCATTCAAATCAAAGTCGGAAAAATCTGAAGAAGATGCCATTTTGTTGTTAAAAATTCTCAAGAAAATGAAAATAAACAACCAAACGACTCAATAAGTGGAAAATAAATAAAATGGAAAGACACAATACTAAGAGATAGAAGTATCACACTAGAACTTTCAAAATCAATCAAAAAATGCAAATAATAGAAACCATTGTCCCCGGCTACGACGCCAATTGATTGAACAGAAACAATGGCAAGGGCACGCCTTCCACTCCCAAGCGTAGAGGCATCAATGCAATATATTTATAAATAACCGGTGAGTACCGGGTCGGATCACAGGGACAAGTCGTTATACATTCGCAAGTTTGATCGATAAAGAAAAATAAAGCGTGATTCAACAATATCAACTGACGGTGGATGAGTGGGAAAACTTGTGTTGAATCTATAATTCTAACCAAAATAAGTAAGGTTTGAGAAGCAAAGGAGAGTTAGGATAGGTAGAAGGAGAGCATGGGTTGTGGGTCTACCAAGATGGGTGCCAATCAAGCCCAAATACCTCAAATAACTCAATTGATCATCCGGCTAAGGAATCCCAATCAGAATATTTAACATTAAAGAACACAATAATATTGCAATAAGGATGAATGCATCTTCATGTAACTAATCAAATATGAACATGGTCTCTACTCAAAGTGTGCTCTCTAGGGTCTTTACCAATGAAATTAACCCTAATGATACATCCAACATTAACATTGAAAATGGGCAAGAGGAAACTAGAGCTATAATTTACAACCCATCACAATGAATCACAACCCACACAAATCACACTATTCAATCATACTAAACAAGATGAGATTCATGACAAATTCATCCATAGTTCAATACAAAATGAGAAATGCAAAATACACAAGAGGGAGAGAAAAGATGTCACCAATCTCTCATCAATGGAACTTTCCTCACACTTGAGCACCTCCTCAAAGCTTCTCCATCATCCCCACGGCCTCCAATATCCTCCTATTTCAGAACAAATCAAGATTAGGGCTGAAAAACCCACCAAATTCGCAATATAACTCAAACACAGCTTATCGGGTCTGTTTTGGGCCGAACTGGGTTGAAATACACCCCAAAACCCGCTAGAAACAAGCAGCCCCCCTTTAAGTCTCGCGGGTCGGGCGCATGGTGCGCCCGACCGGTGGGTGCCTAAGGTGCCCGCTTCATCAGGGGGCACGCGCCCCGCACGTGACCCCCGCTGCTGCTGAGCGGACCGGCTCGCCTTGCCGGCCCGCGAGGCGGTTTTTTTTAATTTAATTTTTTTAAAAAATCAAGCTGCCCGCTCAATGAGTGGGCCGCAGGCTTGCGTGTTTTTTCCTTTTTTTTGTTTTTTATTTTTTAAAATATTCCAGAATTGATTCCTTGCTCCAAAAATTCCCCAAAAATACCCAGAAATCCCAAAAAATTCTGGAAAATCCCTAAGAATCCTAGGAGTACCTGAAAAGAGGAGAAGGAGAAATTAGTCCATACGATGATAAAATAAATATAATGGCTATTATAAAACAATATTGACTTCCAAAATTCATATAAAACAATCCATTGCTCAAATAATTCTCAAAAATTGAAAATATGATCACAATAATATCAGAAGCACATGAAAAATAATAGGAAGCCAATAAGGATGATAAAAACAATATTTTATGCAAATAATGAGGATAAGATCTAAAAATGACATGAAGTGAAAATATACCCAAAAAGAGCAAGATTAAGTATAATTCTTAACGCAAAATGGGGGTAGTTAGGGGGTATAAATATACATTTTTCCCTTCGAATCAAACGCAGGGGTCAAAGACTTTAGGATTATTTCCATGCTCATCTCAATTTCAAGGACAAATCCTAGCTGGGCTATGTCCTGTACGTAACTGATCATATTTATCACATGATCCTGGATGGGGCCTGTCGTGATCTTCGTTTCCCAAATGTTGTAGGTGGCCTTGAATCTGGCAGCCCTAGAACGCTTACCATACAATTATTTTGCG
Source organism: Scilla litardierei (assembly GCA_030789695.1). Lineage (NCBI taxonomy): Eukaryota > Viridiplantae > Streptophyta > Magnoliopsida > Asparagales > Asparagaceae > Scilla > Scilla litardierei. Next base: position 423,651,134 of record CM061142.1, on the reverse strand, counting down.
TTTAAAAGCATGCTCTAAACATCCATGTGTTCATGCTTTCTTTGTAGATCATTGTTCATTGAGGCCAGAGTAAGGCACATGGCCTTATCTGCATCCCTTTGCCATAGCTTGTAGGACTCCTTCTGTTCATTGGTGGCTTTGTCGTTGGGTTTCTCTGGAGCAATTTACGTCAGTACATAACCGATTCCAGCTACTGAGAGAACTAGCTTGATGTTCCTTAACCAGTCCTTATAGTTTGTTCCGTTTAGCACATTCTTCTCAATGATAAACTTAATTCCAGACTCCATACTGCATTTTAATATAAGTTTGAATTAGCATATGTTCTTTTATAGTTTAAGAGGTATTTATTAAACTATATTCTCCCACTATTTTAATGAACAGTTAAGCCATAATAATGAACAATTTAGTATATTTAAAATTAGTGGGAGAGGGATCCAACCACCCTGAGATTCATAACCTAGAGGAGACTCAACAACTTGATCGGCTCTGTAATTGGTAGATGAATTCTTAATCGATCACATCACATATGATTCCCTATAGGTTTTTGCCCCTAGTCACTTACAATCTTGAGGAGACTCAACAAACCAAAATGACTAGTCATGTTGGACCCTTATTTTAATGTCTAAACTTAACTTACACCGACACTCGAGGAGACCCGACAAGGCAGTTTGGGTTAAGACCAGACTACATCATATGTGTGATGGAGTCAGTTTCTAAAAGAGACCATGCCATCGCTTAAGGAGACTCAACCACCATGACAGGCCTCTTTTAGGCCCCTAACCCAAAAATAAGGAGGGCTATGGTTAATCTTGAAGAATATTTTTAACGTATTAGACTGGATGTAGTCGACGGTGTCCCATAATCATAATTAGCATCCTTGCGGTCCAGCAGAATGCGGCCAGGGATTTGGCTAGGCCAGGATCACTATCCCCAGTCGAGCTAGGGTGATCTACAACACTAGTCAAAAAACACTAGACCGAATCATGGTCCATTGAAGGAAACTAATTATTCATATGTGTGCCATCGACTAGAAATGACTTCATTAAAACTAGATAATCCTATCAACTAGTTGAATCCTAAAATTCGATATTATTAGAATTAGTTAATAAATTTTATTAGAGTCCTTATTAACTATAAGGATTTATAGGTTTCAACGTGCTATCCTAATCATGTATTATAATTTTAATAAATTCAAATCACAACAATTTATAAGATAGCCTTTTATCAAAATTATTATTAGAACGATTAAAATAATAATTGTTGGAAAGTGATACCCTAATCAGGAATAAGGAATTTGATTGTTGTAACAATTTATTAAACATAGCATGTCAATCTAAAATTTATCTCAAAAGTTTTAGAAGAATTTTAATGGCTATCCTAAGAGGCTTTCTTGAATTATCACATAATATGCAAGAATGTAAAATTACCATTAAAACATATCAACTAAATTTTATCTCATAAAATTAGCATGGTGACTTGCAACTTAAAATATCGTATAAAATTAAGTTATTTTCCTTTTAAAATTTATCTCATAATTATTTACATAAACAACAAATTAAAATTTATTACATAAATAATCGCATGAACCTTAAAAATTTATAACATAAATTTTAAGCATAATTTTAAAGAATCTAAAATTTTATCTTATAAAAATTTAGTTGTTCCATGTTCATCAATTATCTCATAATCTTTTTAAAAATAGATAATCATATTATCAACATGTTCTAAGCAAACATATATGCATTTATATCCTTAGCAGTTCTTAGATCAAATAGACCTAGGCTCTGACACCAATCTTGGGTTTCTTGGGACCCTTAGGGCATACATCTATGCACGTCCAACGTCGGACGGATGATAGAATCAAAAATATAGCAACGGAAAAATAGAATTATTAAACTCTTTAATAAAACGCCCTAAGGATATCATAGACCATCCTAGCCAGGATCTCTACTATCTTGGGATGGGTCTGACCTGCCCCAAAATAGATCTAAACTACTGCAACAATATAAATATGAAAGCATTAAAAACATACCCGGAACTTTCCGTCTGCAAAAAACAAAGAGTCGTTTTCAGCAACAACTTAAGCTTCTCGAAGCAAGCCGCCTTTGTGCCTCCAAAACTGGTCCACCCGAAGCGATCCGACAACGCGCCTACGAGCCAATCACTCGACTGATAAATTTTCACTTGAGTGTGATCCATGTCTGAGACTTAGGATTGAATCCAATCCTCGTCGTTGTCTTACTAGGACACGAATGAAGGAATGGAAGAATTATTGGAGGAAAGAATAATTTTGTCTCGGATCGAGCGTGCTCAAAACTTTTTGGAGCTAATAGATCCAGAGACTTGGTGCAATTTTTCCAAGGGGAGCCATCCCCTATTTATATAGGAGGCCGGACCCCTTGCTCGTGTCACGAGCAATGTGGGACAAAAAATTACTGGAGAAAAATTAAATTAGATTTGCCTTATACTAAGGCTAAACTTCAACTAATTTTTTCTCCCTCACCGTTGAGCTTCTCTAGTGATACAACTATCAAATCAAAAAGCTATGAACGATGAACGCGTAGAAACAAACATAGATCGATTCCGACTTCGTTTGACCCCTCAAACAAATGCTCAAAGTTGAGCAAAAGTCGTGAATTGGCTGAAAATCGCAACCGCCACTGACCCCTTAGGGTTTCTGAAGGGTGGACCTCGCCTTTGGCGCCAACCAGCTCACTGGGCATGCCCAAAGGGTGAGCCCAGCCCACTGGGCATGCCCTCCCGTATGGGCAGGCTGGTCTGAACCGCCTACTGGGTGGGCAGGCTTTACCCGCTCGCATCAGTGTGTGGGCTTAGCCTGCTTGGCGGGCGGGTCCAGCCCCACTAGTAGGTTGGACCCGCCTGCCCAGTCTGGGTTGGGCCGGGCCAGAACTGGGCAAAAGTCCATTTCTAGCCTTTTGGGCTATAACTTGAGCTTTTAAACTCCGATTGGGCTGCCCAGTTCTAGCCTTTTGGGCTATAACTTGAGCTTTTAAACTCCGATTGGGCTGCTTTTTGATCCGTTTGAAAGCATGGTTTGAATGGAACCATCCCAAGAACCCATGTGACCTTTTCTATGCATCATATAGTTTAAAATATTCGAGTAAATATTTTACAATGTATTTTAAACCCTTTTACATCATATACAACAATCCTTTATAGCATTCTACTAATGCTTATATCGCAAAAATTTTGCGACATTATTAAATACCATTTAATATAGACTTATTGTCACAAACTCTTTGTGACTTCAATTATTCTCGTGCACCCTTATTGTCACAAACTCCTCCTGAATCCTTCCTATTACTAAGATGCAAATCCCACTCGGTGTAAGACCCTGGGTGCCTGACGCTACTATAGGTTGGGGCTCGAAAATCCAAGACGACAGTGACCTCAAGCAGTAAGTGTCGCCACTGTTTCGGCATTGTAATTACGTAATTGACACATTGACAAAATTGTCGTCGGGATCACTCTGACTGTGTCCGTAATGAATACCTCTGTTTTAGTCCGTTCGTCATAACTATGTCCCTGCATAGCCTATGGTATGCAAAACCGTCAACCCTACTAGCTCGCACTGGTCAGCATACTTCGATCTTTTGTATGTCCATGTTGTACTTCATACAACCTACCCCGACCGAGGTTTAGTACAAAGAACATCTTGAGCCTATAACACTAACTTCCCATTAACAGAAGAGACAAATCCTATCTAAGTCACTACTCACATCGTACGCTTCAAGTGTCACCTAACCTAAGACCTTTCAACAAGTGAAGACTCGAGGCTAGATCATGAATTTAAGTGACACCGTAGATGCACAGGTTCATATAATGACCCCAAGACTAAGGGACCAACTAGCATATCTTCACTAGAGAGTTATGACAGTTTAATTAAGGTTAACCATTTGATAACTCTATTTTGGGTCGTTCAGTGGACTCATTCTCCAATGATCACATGTGCCTTGTCTCCGACTTTGCCAGGTCGTATGATTATGAGATCATCACTACCTTTTAGGTTTAGATAAAGACACAATGGTCTGTCTGATGTGCTGACCTCCTATTCTTGACACATCTATAACCATGAACGCTTTAAGACTTAAGTTCTTATCGGTCATTCACTTTCCATAATCGAGATCTCCATCTAGATACGTGTCTGACCTTACTTTAAGTCTAAGGAAATTATCCCAGTATTAAAAAATATTTTAATCATACTTGGATTATTAGTACCATTTATATTTGAATAAGATGTTTTCTAGGATAAATTTCCTCGAGGGCATATATCTTCCTACACTCTGGTATGGAGGTTAGTGTTATAGGGAGTAGACATGATCCATAGTAAATTACTGGCTAGTGTGGAATAGATAAACTTATTAAGAATTATAAGTTTCATCTAAACATTGTAGTATGGCATTGCATATATGACTCATGATTTAAGGTTGTAATGGTGTTTGAGAGTTTCTTGTACCCTAGACACCTTAATGACATAGTTTTACCAAAGAGACTCCCCTACACTGTAGTTGTCATTGACGGGCCCGGTTTTGATTTGAAGAGATTCTAGTCGTGCACCAACCAGATCTTGATGATTCTGAAGTGGGTGGGTTTCATACGCAGCTAGCATCACTATCTTACCAATAATATGAGTATAATGTATGATTGAATTGCTATTGAAGCAGCACTTAGGCTTTTATAGTCTCACATCGATGATGGCCTATCAGAAAAATCGAAGGAAAGAACTTGATGTATATGAGATATATAAACATATCACAAAGAGTTGTGATCGAATTATCTGAGAGAGAAAAGTGTGTCGTAAGGAATTGTGATTACGAATGAGAAATGTGCGAAAAGAATTACGAATATTTACTTAAAGAGAAAAGTCAAAAACATAAACCAAAACCCTTGTCAAAGGTTAGTTGATTGATCAACTAATTATAATTGGTCGACTAATGGTTTTCTAAAATCAATACAGGTTTCCAGCCATTAGCCGACTAATGAAATTGCATTAGTTGACTAACGAAAGTGTTAGTTGACTAGTAGCCATAAATTAGTCGACAAACATGAGAAGAAAAAATAGACTAAGTTTTGTTTTCCATTAGTCGACTAGCAGGATTTACTTGTCGACTAAAGGCGGCTAAGTATAGTTCTAGGTCTGGGTTTATTATTGGATGCAGGTTTAATCTGAGAGTTAGATCCACAATCAACCCATATTTAATGAGTTTGTCTCTAATAAGAAATCCCATGAATTGTAGGATTTCTAGGAGTTCTAGTCATTTAATCCCAACTTATTTTAGGATAAAAATGGATTTAAAATTAGAATCAAATTAGGATTAAAAGAGTTCATGTAGAATCTTTCCTTCTATTTATGTGTTAAGGGAAAGTTTTAGATTCCAAATCAAATTCTGAATGTGACTTGGATTTTAAGGATCCCAAGCACTATATAAAGGGATCTTCTTCTCTTCTATCAATACATGAACAATTTCCACAAACAAGAGATCTAAGATCATAGCATCCAAGGTCTCTTGAGAGGAAAAATGCAAGCCTTTCTAAGAAATAACTTTTCTCTCTAAAGCAAAAAGTTTTTCCTTCTCATCCTCCTTGGCACTAGCAATGTGGGGGAGATTCGAATTCTTGGATGTCTCGAGGATTGCGAAGGGGCAACTTCATCAAGATGAAACATCTATCGCACATGTTTGTTGATCGAGCTTAGGGTCTTCATCAAAAGTGAGTAGGATATGTGTGTATCACAAAAGTATATCCACGCAAAGTTATGTCTTTTATTCTACAATATTTACATTCATGGTTTCCATAGCGGATCTTGGCCTAATTTCATAAGTTTAGAAAAATTTGATTTTTCACTCTTCTATATATTTCTAATTAAATTAGAATCATTGTTGTGTTTCCCTACGTTTTACCTATTAATCAACTTCTCACAAAATATTCTATCCATAAGAAATCGTTAAATTTGTGGCGAGCTAATGAACATGCAAAATCTGTTTGATTCACATAATATTTGATGTTTTGGTATTTTAGAATATGAAGCTCAAAATTAATGGTGATGATCATACAAAAAGGGAGTGTGGGCTTTTTGAGGCATATATTTGGTTAAGCCAAATATGTCATATGTTCCCATTATTCCATATATCTATATTACAATTGAGAGCATTTTTTGAATCTTTGTCCTACGTGGATATGTTTGTCATACGTGGACAAACAAATTGATGACTAGGACAAACAAATTTGGGGTGAACTTTGAATTTTGATTGTGTAAAAAAATTGAGGGGACTTTGAATATTTTGTTAGAAAACTTGAATTTATGAAAACTCAAACTTGGGGGAATTTATCAGCTTCCTCCCAAAACCACAGTGCATCTCTCAAAACTTGGGGGGAAAACAAAATTTTTTGAAAACCAAAACTGGGGGAAAACCCATTCTCTCCCTCCCAAAATTTTTTCTTTTTCTAAAACCCCCTTTCCAGATCACTTCATTATCATCAGATATCTTGAGATAAACTTAGTTGTCAGTCAAATTTAATCGCCAGTAGGTTCTTTCTAGGTTGATGAGCGTGCAGTTCTTAAACACTTCGATTGGCCGAAAGGCAAAGCTGATGCTTTGAAAGAGGCAGCTTTCAAATACCAGGATCTGATCTAGTTAGGGAAGCAAGTAACTTCATTCGTCGATGATCCTCAACTTCCTTGCGAAGTTGCTCTAAAGAAAATGTACAAGCTGCTCGAGAAGTAAGAGCAACAAAAAGCACACACAATATATTCATTTGATTTTAAAAAACCACCCTTAAGTATCAATTTTCAACTTTTTAGAACACTGCTAATCTTTAGGATGGAACAAAATGTTTATGCACTCCTGCATACGTAAGATATGGCGATGTCAAGAAACAAGGAATTTGGAATACCGGTCGATTGGCTGTCAGATACCGGCATAGTTGGGAAGGTAAGCTTGATAAATTGAATTAAAGAATGAAAAAAACATAATTAGATGCTCATAATGTTTTAAAAACATCTGCCATCGGTTGTTGCAGATCAAACTGTCCTTTGTTCAACTAGCAATGACGCACATGAAGAGAGTTTCCTCCGAACTTGATGCCTTGGTCGGGGTTGAGAAAGAACCAAACCGAGAATTTTTGCTCCCCCAAGGTGTGAGGTTTGCTTTCCGAGTTTATCAGGTAAGACCGAGCCCTACATTCACACTAATTATAAAAACCCTAATCTATTTCAGTTCATGCATAGCGCATGTGTTATGTTAACATGTTCAACTACATGTCATATATAAAGGTGTAACATGGTTTCAAAATTTCATCTGATAATGTATGGTTCAGTTTGCTGGAGGATTTGAGGCTGAGAGCATGCAGGCTTTTGAAGAATTGAGAAGCCGTGCCAATTCACAAACACAATCCAAGGCTGAGGCCGAGAACAACGATACATTGTTCTATTCTTTTATTTGTGTTTTGTATTTAGAATCATGTTATCATTTGTTCTATTCTTTTCTTTGCACCGTCACCTTACTGGGCTATTGATGAGTTTGATGTGTTCATGGTCAGTGGTTACTAAGGTCAACTGTTTTAGGTTATGACATCATTTGTATACTAAACAGATGCTTTTGTTGTTTACCCCTCAGGATGTTGTTAGCCGTAAGATCGGCTTGGTTACGAAGGTAAATTGTTTTTATTTGCAAGAGTTTGGGAGAAGATGGGCTAATGGGTAATGGGTGATTAGGAGGAAAAAGAACGACCATCCAGGCTCACCCTGAAACTACCGTTGTCGCCGAAAACCGTAGGCTCCTCTTCCCGAGAAGTCATCTTCAGATAGAGATTGCTTATCTTTTGAGTTATTTTTTGAGGATTTTGTGAGGATAACCACCACTTATATTTTTGAATACTGTTGGACTTTTGAATACTTTGATTTATTTGCAAAAAAATATGTCAGCATATTGTGTATACGCATTTAACATTGCAATAGACAAGGCTTGTACCTTTGGTTATTTTTGCAATAGAGATGGCATGTACCTTTGGTTATCACATTGAGTACTTTTGAGTTATTTGCAAAAAACCTGTCAGCATACGATGTATGCACATTTAAAATCGCATATACCTTTGGTTATTTTGAATACAACAATATACACATTTAACATTGCAAAAAATCTAATCTGTTGGGCTTTTGAATTCTTTTGAGTTACTTTTTGAGGATAGAGATGTCATGTCTTTTGAGTTATTGGACTTTTGAATTCTAAAATTTTTGAGGGAAATAAATAACAATCATTATGCTTTAATTTTTGGGGGACAATGATTTTGAGGAGGAAATATCTTAACTGAACCGTGCCCTACGGGCATGAGTTATAACTAGTTTATATATATATGGAGGAAGTTTCCTTCTTGGCTAGTGACAAACCCTCACCCCTTTTTATTATTCAATCCAAACCATTCATTTTGATCTTCTTGTTCTAAAATCTCAAACCCTCAATTTTTAAGTGAATCCAAGGAGTTTTGCTCATTCATTCACACTGACAAGTTTAACAAGTTTACTATAACGGGATCTTTTGTAACAATTAGTTGAATGCCCAAAACCCCTAAGGTTCCTCAAAAATTGGTAGTTTTATGGTTTTAGAACATGAAGATCAACGTGAATGGAACCAATCATCAAAAAAGGAGTGGAAGTGGATTGCATGAGATAACCGAGGAGTAAATTTCCTCTTTTCTTGGTAATATTTCGGTTGTGGAATTTGTGGGGGATGGTTAGCCTTTCTTGGCAACCTATGTTTATGCATTCAAGGCAATAATTTGATTGGTCATTCATGATAATATTTCGATTGGCCTTTCATGAGAATGATTTGATTGGCTCTTTGTGATGGGTTTTTAGTTCAACATTTGTGTTCATGATCAATTCTTCAGGGCAATATTTTGATTTGGAAGGCTTGTTAAGCACCAACGACATGGTAGATAATTTCAAGATGAAACTAAGGTTATCTTGGTGAAAATAAAAAAGCTAGACGGATTTCTGAAAATTGAAAACAAAATGAATGTTGAATAGAACTTTAACAAGCTATTAGGTCATTAAATGCATTTACGAAATCATTTGACATATTTCATAATTTCTATTCGCGTGCTATGTTTTTGTATTTTCCTATATTTTTCTTTACATCAAGCTCACCCTCAGGTTAATTACTATCTTGCAAGACCAAGAGCTATAAAAGACTCTTAGCATATTGCGATATCGTGTTTTGTCAATTTGTGTATATTTATTTTTTAGTGTTCTTGGAACAATTCATATATACTAAGTCAGACTATCCCCTTCCTTCCCCTCCCCTTTTTACGATGATCAGTTCCGTTCAAATTGTTCTTCATGTTGTAAAGCCCCAAAGTACCAATTTTAGTGTGAACCATAGTGGTTTTGGGCATTCATCTAACCATTTTTAAAACCTCTGTTATAGAGAAACCGTTAAACTTGCGACGGGTGGATAAACGTACAAAATCCCCTGGATTAATTTGAAAATTGGTATCTTGGGGGTTTAATGTTGGGAGATGGCTATGCCCTCGAGGTAATTTATCCATGTGTACTTGTATAAATGTCTTGTTCAAAATAACAGCAAGCTGTTTGGTAAGTATCTACCTAAGTTAATAATAATGTAATCAACATTAATACTTAGGTAAAGTCCTGAGACTTAATGCGAGGTTAAAAAATTATCGAAATGAGGATCTCGATCATGGAGAATTGTTTGACCATTAGTAGCATAAGTCTAAAATCGTTCGTGGTCGTAGATGTTTCGAGAAAAGGATATCGAAACATCGGATAGACCATTGTGTCTTTGTCTTAACCATGGAGTGGTGATGTTGATCTCATGGTCGTTCGACTTGGAGAAGTTAGACGAGACACAAGTGCTCATTGGAGAATGAGTTCACTGAACGACCCAACGAGAATTATCACATGATTAACGTAACAAATCTGTCAGTGATAACTCTCAGTGATGATAGGCTAGTTGGTCCTTAGACTTGATGTCATTATACGAACCTGTACTTGAACGGTTTCACTTAGATCTCAGACCTTGCTTCGAGACAAGGCTTGTGGAAAGGTCTTTGGTTGGGTGACACTTAAAGCATGCGAGGAGAGTAATGACCAAGAAAGGATTCGTCTATCCTGTTATATGGAGTTAGTGTCGCATGTGTTGGTTCGGTCTTTAGTGAAAAACTTTGACCAAAGTTTGTTGAAAGAAGTCTAAGAATATTTGACTAAAGAGCGATGGAGACTAACCACGTTCAAGCTATTGGGGTGGACAATTTGACCGTACCCTAGGCTTGACTAGGTGACATAGTTTTGACGAGGGGACTAAACTGTAGCATTCATCATAGAAACAATCAGGATGGTCTCGACAATACTCATGTTAATGAGTTAACCACATAATTATGATACCGAAACAGGGACGACACCTGCTGCTCGTGGTCACCGCCGTTTGGGGTTTCGAGCCCGACCTGTAGTAGGGTCAGGCTATAGGGTCGCACACAGAGTGAGACTTCCATCAAGTAATAGGTAGAATTAAGGGAGATGATGCATTGGATGCAATGGAATTAATATGTCTCAAAAATTTTATGACAAAAGCATTAAGAATATATTAGATGTGGGAATTTTGCAAATGATGCAAACGAAAATTAAATATGTCGTAAAATGTTTACGAGTATATTTAATATAATAAACGTGAGGAAAATGTTATCTGGATGACGGAAACGTTTCGGTTTAAACCCAGGTTTGAACCACATCAAAAATGGACTTCAACTGTGTAATAAAGAGCCAAAACACTGCAATCGGGGCCTTCTGGGCATTGCGGGTCGGCACCCGCTAGGCAGGCATCTGTGCCTGTTTAGCATGGTGGGTGCCTGTTTCTGTAAAGCGGGTGGGGGCCCACACCCACTAAGCAATAGCAGGCGCGGGGCGGGCACCTACACTTGCTTGGCCCGCCCGCTTCGTGCAGGTGGGCCCGCACGTGCTGCAGGTGCATGCTTAGTATATGCTTACGGGGCACGTGCTGAGCATGCGCCAGGCTGCATGCATGGGGCCCACGTGGGGTCCCACAGCCTAGGGCTTCATGTTATTCTTTTAGCGGTTGTGATTTTGGCTAAGAGCTCGTTTTGGGAAAAGTTTGGACGATTGTTTGAAGGGTCAAACGGACTCGGAATGGAGCACCTTTTTTTCATACACGTTCACCATTCAACCCTCTTCGCAAAGATGTATGGCATCGTTCTTGGAGCTCAACGATAAAGGAGAGAAAATTCGTCAAAGTTTGGCCTTCGTGTAAGGCGAACTAATTGATTTTTCTTCTCCAAAAAGTTTAGTCTCAAATTGGTAATTTAGAAAGAGGAGGGGGTCAGCCGCTTATATAAATAGGGGCCTACTCCCCTCCTTGAAACTTGCACCAAGATCCAGATCTGAGTAGCTCTATTAAACGTAAGCAAGCCCGAATCTGAGTTAAAACAAAATATTCCATCTTTCTCCCTTAATTCTTCCTTGCTCCTGATGTGCTCTAGCAAAGCTACAAAGGAGTTTGGATTGGATCCGAAATCTTGACGGAGGATCCACTCAAGGTGAAACTTTCTTTAGTGTGTAGTTGGCTCAGTGACAAGGGTGTTGCTCACCTCAGGACGCGGTGCAGTTTAGGACATGGTTCAGCTCAGGACGTGGTTCAGCTCGGGAGAAGAGACAATGGGCATTGCTTCATAGATAAAGAAATGTTGCTGAAAACGACGCTTCGTATTCTGCAGAAACGAAGTAAAAGGTATGTTGTTTAATTTACATGTGTTTATAATGGCAAATTAGTTGATAGATCTAACCTCAGGGGTTGGTAGGAATCAACCCCGGGATAGTAGAGATTCTGGCTAGGGTTAAATCTTTAGGGCTTGATTTAAAACTGTTTTAGATCTGTTTTTTCCGCTGCTTTTGTGATCTAGTCGTCCATCTGACTTATGCCGGATGTCGATTTTATAACCTTAAGGACCCATAAAACCCTACAGTGGTATCAGAGCCAGTCAATTTGATCTATGTTTTCCAATTATAAAGTGCATATGATGTAGCATGTTTCTCTGTCTGATGGAGGTTTTTAATTAAGCTATCAAACTGTCGTTCCATGTGATGGTTTTAATTTCGAAAAAAATTGTTTATTCAAAATTAGATCTATTTTTTAAAAATCATGTGCTAATTTAAAAATTAGATCTTTAAAATTATATGATAATTTTTATGTAACTTAGATTTATGAGATATTTTTAAGTTGCTTGTTAAGCTAATTTTTTGAGATAAATTTTAGTTGATCTGTCATCATGCTAAATTGTTTAGTTGATAATTTTAAATGGTTGTATTAGTTCTGGTTGATTATGTGATAATTCAAGAAAAACTTTTAGGATAGCCATTAAAAGCTTTCAGAAAATTATTAGATAATTTTTATCTACATGATATTATTTAAAATTGTTGTAATAAATAAAACTCCTAATAATTGATTAGGGTAGCCCTCTCCGATAATTATTAATTTTATTGTTCTAATAATAATTTTGAAATGGATATGATTTAAATTTTTGCAACTTAAATTTTAAATTCCCAATACCTGAATAGGATAGCACGCTGATATTAATAAATCCTTATAGTTGATAAGGACATTAATAAAAGTTATTAATCAATCCTAATAATTTCGAATTTTAGGATTCAACTAGTTGATAGGATTAACTAGTTTTAATGAAGCCATTTCAAGTCGATGTCACACATATGAATAACTAGTATCCTTCAATGGGTCATGATCCGGTCTAGTCTTTTTTGACTAGTGTTGTGGATTACCCTAGCTCTACTAGGGATAGTTATGCTGGCTAAAATATTTTACTTTACTTAGACCTAGAAGATGATTTTTTTATTTAGTTATAAAAGATAGAGGAATACCAAAGCATTTGCATGAAATTCTAAAGACTGTCATCAACTGGATCAATATTATCTTTTTAATCTTAATGATATTCTTAAATATTCATTTTTGACAACATCATTTATCTAAACAACTGAATAAGTTAATTTAAAAAAAATTTATCATCAACAAAAGATATCCTTTTGTTATTGCTCATTTTTTTATTTCAGTAGGATGATTTTGGATTAAGGTTAATAGAAAAATGAGACCACTTAAAATATTAATTAGACCTAAAACCATATTTTCTATCTAGTTTTCCTTTTCATTTTCATAAGCAACCAAACATGAGAAATCATTTTCCTTACCATTTTTCTTTTAATTTTCTTTACAAATTTGCTCACTAACCAAACATAAAAAAGAAATCGGTTTCCTTTTCCTTTTCTTTTTCTTTCCATTTCATTTCCATTTCACTTTTCTTTCTCTCAATTTCCTACCAACCAAACACAGCCTTACAGAATCAAGAGTCGTTGTATCTTAGAAAGTAGTCCATCGATCATACCTTGCACCTAGATTTTTCTCCAAAGAATGTATGCATTAATCACGATAAGCATCATCTTCTTAAATTCATTATAACTTTAGCATTATTAATTTAATTATTTTTCCAAACAGCAATTGAAACTGGGCATGAAACTTATATTCATATTCGTTGTTGACATGAGTTTTTGAAAGGTTTAATATGGATCGAAAGCATTATAAGCATTATTTGATGCACTTCGAGATATGGTAGACCTACATATACTCTCTAAGTGTACATGACGGTAGCTAAAATGTCTTAAAAATCAAGAACCATTAGATGTAGATTCCATAAAGTCATATCATTAAATCAAACTAAATAGAATGTTGTCTAATTTCATGTACATATTATTTGTCTAAACAGTGTTTCATGAATAATATTTTATTACACAAGTAGTAATAAATTATAATCTAATAATGACACAATACCCACATACATATATACGTACATATACATGTACATGTACATAGTGGGTATCATATACTTAGTTACGGCTCTAATACAGCTTTGAAAAGTCCAACCACATGTATTTTTTCAGACGATTGGAATTGTTCATTTTTTATCTTCATATTTTAAAACCCTAAAATACCAAATATCAGGTGAACTTAGTGGGTTTTTATCATTCATCATCCCATCGAAAAAAGTTCTTGCTGAATCATTAGATTTGCAACGAGTGATGAACAATCAAACCTCTTGAATTCATCTGATATTTGTATTGTGGGGTTTTAGAATATGAAGATCAAAACAAATGATTCCGATCATCCGAAAAAAATAAGGGAAAGTGGAGTTTTTGAGATTGCATATGAGCATTAGCCCCATATACATGTAAATACAAACACTTATACGTATACATGTGGGCATCATATGATATATGATGAGCTAAGGCCTTATATGTAATCTTGAAAAGTCCAGCCTCGTATTTTTCAAACGATTGAAACTATTCATTTTGATCTTCATATTTTAAAATCTCAAAATACAAATAATCATGTGAACCCAAGGTGTTTTGCTCATTCATTCTTCCCTTAAAAATTTAAAGCGTTCACATAAAAAGTACTTCTGTGATGAGTGGATAATGATCAAAACACCTTGGGTTCACCCAATATGTGGTGTTTTAAGGTATTAAAATATGAAGATCAAAATGAATGGGTTGATCATTCGAAAAAATAATGGATATTGGAATTTTCGAGGCATATATGTGTCTTAGGCACATATGTTTCCCATTAATGTGTATATGTATGTGTACCTATATACATACATAGTAATGATACCTAACTTTGTCATTCAAATCATTGAGCAGCTATGTGCCTCTTTCCTTTGGAATAACAAATTGTTTGTAATGCTTGGTCTTTGTAGACTATGAGACATTAATAAAGTTGTAGGGATTCGTCTATTTTGGAGGTTTATGCACATACACCAAAAACGGTGTTGATCTCCCTCTATCTCTAGCTCATTCATGCACTTGGAAATTCATTTTATCCTGTAAGAACTTGGCATCATTCTTCTACGAGGTGAGCAGTGATCCTACAATGTTTACTCTTCATTGGAAACCATCCGCAGTTTTTTGCTTACCTCATATTGTGATGTAGTTCGATCATTATCCACAGTAGTTCCATATTATGATGTTGTCTGGTTTTCTCAGTATTACCCCAAAATGTCTATCTGCTTACTTAGTCTGCTTAATGATAAAATGTTAACGTATGAGAACTTGATGAAGCAGAATATTTCAATTTCCAATAGTCCCTATGTTCTCTGTCAGCTTTTGATGGAATATACAAACTATCTTTCCTTTGGATGCCCTATTACATCAAATTCGTGGGAATTATGTCGTTAAAAGCTTGGACTATCCCATGTGCCTATTGAGACTCATTTAGAAGAAGTTTTCCTAATTCGTGATTGGTTCAAGAATAAGGTAAAATTTTCTGGTATCGTTCGTCTGGCTATTTGTTCAGTGATATTGCATTCATGGCATGAAAGGAATCAGAGTGTGTTCAACAACACCCCTAAGCACAAGGTGCTCATCTTTCGAGATATTTATGAAGATATTTGAGGGCTTAGTGCTTCCATTAGATGGAAGAAAGGGAGGCAAAACTCTTGCATAGCTCTAGGGAATTGGTCATAATTTGTATTGAAATTTTGGCATGTTTCAGGGACTATAGATGTTCTGTCTTAGAATTGGCTAGTTGGGGATGACGATGCTTGTGTCTTCTCTCTTCACCATGTCCAAAAATGGTTTAGATCACTATAGTACCATTGAATTATATAATATATATTATTTTTGAGTTAATGAAGCATTATTATTTTTCAAAAAATATACGTACATACATATATATATGTATGTATGTGTGTGTGTGTGTGTCTATATATATATATATATATGGGATTCATGTAGATCAGGTGGCACCTCATCTAATAGATCAGGTGCAAGACACAAAAAGGTCGGCCCCGAACGATTACAAGCCCATGTGGGACTTGTACTTTTCACCTTTTTTGTATATATATATATATATTGGAAAATTAGCAATTATTTATTAAGTAAACCATAGTAGCAATGTAGGATGGTTTTCAGTAGGGGAAGGATAGGGCACAAGCGCCGTCACGCCCCACTACCGATGACCAACCTACAAAGTACTAAGAAATATACAAGAATGGTACAAAACAATAAGGGGAAAAATATTTACATTAACCCAAATCTCTCAACTCCCAATTGCTAAAAACCGAAGCTTCATCACTATTCTCCGGTTCAGCATTCCGCATAGCAAGTCTGATGTCAGCCGCAATGTCCTCAAAAACTGTTGTCTTATGTTTCTTTAGCCCCTCAAAGATTCTCCTATTTCGTTCTCGCCAGACATGCCAAACTATAGCCGCAAGGGCGATTTTAGCTAACAAACTGAGCGCACTCTTGTCCCCAAAGTTAGCCAGAAAGAATTTCCCAACCTCACCAAGAGAGGGCTCGACAGAGGTTTTGGTGTTCAGTTTCAACAATGACCGGCACAAGATATACTCTATGTAATTGCATCTAAAGAAAAGGTGGTTAATATCTTCATCAAAGTTACCCTCGCATAACACACAGGATTTGGGTGTGTCAAAGCCCCATTTATCAATCATAGCTCTAGTGAGGAGTTTACCTCTAAATGCTCTCAGCAAAGCAATGGAAAATTTAGGGATATGACCCCCATACCAGATAATTTTATGGAGAGGGAAGGGAGTACCTCTTTTACGCACCCCGTCCCAAGCTTGATTAAATCTGAAACCATTATTAACACAAGCAGGGACAGAAGCTGGAACCGGAAGGGGGTTAGCTCGAGAACCTGTCGAACTCATGCTGCTATATAATGGTCTTAAGGTAGGCCGGGGCGGGGACCTGTTTGTGATTGCAGCCCCAACAGCCGGGCTCGGCTTCCAAGTCCAAGCATCAGTGCCCAGGCCAAGAGTCACCCTGCGTATGAAAGGAAGCACATGAGTAAGCTCTGAGGATTCGGACCAAGCACCATTTATCCAGTAATCTCTGACTGTCCCCATGGAGGAGCCTAGAGGAATGTCCGAGAGGTATTTAAGAGGCCCACAATCCAGCCAATTGTCGTGCCAGAAAAGGGTTGTTCGACCATCTTTTACAATTCTTTTAATTAGCTTTTCTGAAACGCTCCTACAACCAAGCATTCGCTTCCAAGTACCTGATTGGGAGACCGAAGTGTTTGCCGCATAGAATCCCCCACTACTTGCGTACTTGCTTCTCATATGTTGCGCCCATAGAGTATTAGAAGATAGGAATCTCCAAGTAAGACCAATCCCCGCCGCATCATTTAGCTCTTCCAGCAGTCTGATACCAACGCCTCCTTCCTCCTTAGGCTTACAAATGTCCTCCCAAGCCCACGATCGCGAGTTTCCCCAAATGAAGCATTTTCACGCCGAGGTGATTGTTCTCAGAACGGACAGGGGAATATGGAAAGCCTGCATCCAAAACGCGACCATGCCATAGATTACAGACCTTACGAGCTCAATTCTCCCAGCAATAGATAACATAGCCGAAGACCATCTCATGAGCCGCTTTTTACATTTATCAACCAGCCGGCTGTATTGAGGTGCCTTAGGGTATTTTTGTGAAAGAGGGAGCCCCAAATAGGTGATGATAGTAGTTGCCTGTTTAATACCCATAAAGTCTGCCAGCAAGATCTTGTGCTTGGCGCCCTTGCTGAACATAGCTCTACTTTTTTCCCAGTTTACATTGAGTCCCGTATAATTGGAAAAATCACCCAGAAGTCTTTTGATCCCCTGAAATGATCTCATATTAGCTTGGCAGAAAACAAGCAGGTCGTCTGCAAACAGCAAGTGCGAGATTGTCCCCCTGCGCTTTAATGGCTGAATAGTGCCTATATTAATAGATTTTGCCATTAAGATTGAGAAGGCTTCTAGCACCATGACAAACAGATAGGGCGAGAGAGGGTCACCCTGCCGAATACCCCTGTTACCTCGAAAGTAACCTTCAGGAGAGCCATTTATCATCACAGAGTAAGATGGCGTTGAGATGCATTCTTTCACCCATCCAATAAACAAAGTTGGAAACCCCAACTGGGAGAGAAAATAGTAAATAAACTCACGATTCACACTGTCGAAAGCTTTCCTCAGATCCAGTTTCAGACAAGCTCTCCCTCCCATCGGGTTGCTAAAATCCCTGATCTGTTCATGGGCAATGAGGGCAGAGTCAGATAAAAGCCTTCCCTTGAGGAAGGCTGCCTGATTTGGGGATATCAGCTCATGACTAACCTCCTTGAATCTGTTGCAGAGAACCTTACTGATTATTTTATAGATAACATTGCAGCATGCGATGGGTCTGTAGTCTCCCAGACCCGATGCATGGGCATTCTTGGGCACCAGAGTGAGATGAGTGTGATTAATTTGCTTCAGGAGCTTGGAGGATTTAAAGAAATACTTTACCGCAACAGAGACCTTAGAACCAATTAAATGCCAACTGGACTGGAAGAAATGCCCGTTATACCCGTCAGGCCCAGGAGCCTTATCAGGCCCAATTTGAAATACTGCCAGCTTTATTTCCTCATTAGATATCCGTCTGGTAAGCCAGGAGGATGCATCCGCAGTAAGAATACGCTTGGGGGTCAAAGTAGGAAAAGATGATGGATAATCATGCTGAGTAAAGAGGTCTTCATAAAAAGCAACAGCATCCTCTTTAAAAGCCGCATAAGATAGTTTAGGCCGGCCATCAGACTTCACCAAGTGATTCAAGCTGTTATGGTTAACTCTAGCCTTCATAGAATTATAAAAGAATTTTGTATTTCTATCCCCCAGTGATAACCAGTATTGTCGACTCTTCTGTCGAAACATTTCTTCTTCAAGGCTAACAGCATTTGCCAACTCCTTCATAGCCGCACGTTCAGCAAGCTGTAGAGTATGGCTAGAGTGAATCGATTGGTCCCTACGAATGGTTTCCAGCTTAGTGCGGCAAGTTTGAACCAACTTGGAAGGGTGGTAAGCGGCAGCCCAATTCCGCAGAATCGGTTTAATATACTTGAGTTTGTGCACTAAGCAAAACATCGGGGTGCCAGACACTTGGGTCATCCATCCATCCTCAACAATTTTAAAGAATCCTGGGCATTTGGTCCAATAGTTATAGAACTTATAAGGTTTAGGAGAGGAGAGTACCTGAGAGTGGAAGTGCACAACCATGGGAGAATGGTCACTAGTAAGTGGGTCTTGGTATTCAATATAAGATTCCAGGAGCAGGTTGATCCATTCAAAGTTGCAGAAACAGCGATCTAGACGAGCAGCAATACGGTTGACGCCCATTCGGTTGTTGCACCAGCTTAGGCTAATCCACGTGAATTTCATCTCCTGCAGGGAGTAATTGGTAATAAAGTCCGAGTAGTCTTTAACCATCTTCTGTTCAATCTTCCTGCCCCCCACTTTCTCCTTTGCGAAGAGAACACTGTTGAAATCATCCCCTATCAGCCAAGCCATACCGCTAATCCCTGGGGCATCCTGACCCAGCCCATCCCAAAGGTCCTTTCTTGCGGCACTAGAGTTGTGAGCATACACACCAGTAAAGAAAAAAGAGAACCCACCTGCATTGTCACACTTCACTGTGATATGCTGAGCAGAGCGGGATATTAGAGTAGGTTTCCAGACAAGGGGGTTGATTCCCATCAGAATTCTACCACCCGGAGCTATACAAAAATTATCCATCATATCCCAAGAAGTTGGAAACAACGAATTTTTATCACTAAGAGGAGACTTGAGTTTGGTCTCCAGTAAAACTACCATGGAAGGCCTTATTTTGTTAATCCTGTCCCGAAGATCTCTTCGCCTAATGGTGTTATTAAGTCCTCTAGTATTCCAGATAAACACAGTCATTGATTAACCATTTTGATGTTTGGGATTAATCCCCCTATTGACTCTGGAGCTTTTACTCAACTGGCTCGACTCCCCTTGAGGCTCTGTCTTATGGCTATTTGCATTGACCTCCACGTCTTGCCTAAGGTGAATTTGCTCCTCCCTAACCCATTGCGGATTGTCAACAGCAAGCACCGTAGGTAATGCGTCACCCATGCCTTCACAATAATTATCCTCCAGAAGTGAGGGGATGCCAGAAATAGCAGCATCACCCATGGCTTCCGGATTGTTTCCAGCCCCACTCATTATAGGCTTTTGCATATCACCAGTTGGAACTTCCGAACCAACTTGGACCGGCTGAAGTCCCGATCTTGAAGCTTTCCGCTTGCCTGGCAATTCTGTAGCCGTGGTGTTCAAGAGGTCCTCCTTCCGCAGCGGAGCATCATGACCAACCACATCAGGCTTGTCACTTCTAGCTCCATTAACACCCTCCCCTACCATTTGAGTATGGCAAACAGAATGCACCTGTCCAGCATGTGTATTGACATGCAGGCTATCCCCCGCTGTAGCATTAGTGAAAGATGACTCCTTAGGCTCCGAATCCTTCTCAACAATACTGTCAGCCAGATTTGATGCTTGGATTGAAGGGAGCTTGATTAAATATGGGCATTGCTTATCAGAGTGACCAAAACAAATACAATGCGAACACCTTGGAGGTTCCCCTTCCAACTTCACTCCAATATCAATTGATGGGCCTTCCTCCGTGCATACCAATACCGAAGCTGGGATGGGCTTTTTAGTATGAATTTCCACAAGGCACCTCGCATAGGACAGCCTCTCCTTCTTAGCTGTGAGTTTGTCCAAGCAAATAGGCTTTCCTATCACCGAAGCAATAGAGTTCATGATCTCCAACGTCCACATGCCTAAAGGCACCCCATGTAACTGAACCCACACAGGGACGGAAGAGAGGATGTCCCGTTCATGTTTAAGTGCTGAGTTCCACCGCTGCAACACCACTAGTCTGCCATCAAACATCTAGGGCCCTCCGTGAAGAATCCTTTCACACTCTTCCCCATTCTCAAACTTGAAGCAAAAAAATCCATTCTCTCGACTGTAAATTTTCACACCTTTCTTCAGATTCCATAGTCTATCTACCCAGGCTCGGATCTGACCAAAGAAAGGAATGTCCCCCAATACATACCCTACAAGTGTGGATTTCCATTGATCAGCACCCCTATCAAGAGCAGCCTTCGCAACCATTGCCATCTCCACCCCATTCTCGTTTACCACCGGAGGGATATAGGACATACCCACGTCAGAGTCATATTTCCTTATGTTTGTACAAACATCAGCCCAAGTCTGTTTGGTCCCCTTTGAAACTAACTTGATATCGATGTTTGGTCGATGGGGCAATTTATCAAACATCCTAGGAGCATTGGGGAAGACCTTGCCACGCTGAGAAGAGGGAAGAATCTTACCTCGCTGTGTTTCTCTGCCTCGATGAACAGGGACCCCTCCTGAATGACGTCCAGTTGCCCTAGCAGGCGCAAATCGCTTTTTACGGTGATCGACCACATGCCAAGAATCAGATTCATTCGCACCTTTGGTATTCGCCCCTTGAAATCCGACGTTGATCGCCGTATTTAGGTTTCCGCCGCTCCCAGATCCCTTGTGCCCAGCCGATTCAAAGGCCGAATCTCCTCTCCGCGAAGATTCGCCCACTTCAAAGATCGCACGAACGGGACTTGAACCACCGTTTCCGGGAGGTGGATCGCCGTGATCGCCCCAAGTTGAAGCTCCACAAATCACGCCCGCCGCCATCTTCTTGTGTGTGTGTGTATATATATATATATATATATGTATGTATGTATGGGATTCATGTAGATCAGGTGGCACCGCATCTAATAGATCAGGTGCAAGACACAAAAAGGTCGGCCCCGAACTATTACAAGCCCATGTGGGACTTGTACTTTTCACCTTTTTTGTGTCTTGGAACCTGATCTATTAGATCAGGTGCTACCTTTTCTGCATTAAATCATATATATATATATATATATATATATATATATATATATATATATATATATATATATATATATATATATATATATATCTGTGTGAAAAATGGAGAAGAGCTGACAGCGCTGGAAATTTTTCCAGCACTGTCCACATTTTGGGCGTCCTAAAATTATTTTTATTTGAAACTTTTTTTTGCAGTAGTTATATATACTTGTTGGGAAGCTCCCCACAAAATTTCAGCTCGATCTGACACCGTTTGAGCCTCCGTTCATCGATTTCAAAAACGGTGCGCAAATCTACCGTTTTTGAAATCGATGAACGGAGGCTCAAACGGTGTCGGATCGAGCTGAAATTTTGTGGGGAGCTTCCTAACAAGTATATCTAACTACTACAAAAAAAAATTTCAAAAAAAAAATAATTTTAGGGCGCCCAAAATGTTGACAGCGCTGGAAAAATTTCCAGCGCTGTCAGCATTGGCCCATTAACATATATATATATATATATATATATATATATATATATATATATATATATATATATATATATATATATATATATATATATATATAAAATGGAGAAGCGCTGACAGCGCTGGAAATTTTTCTAGCGCTGTCAGTGATCTGACATTGCTACAGATTTTTTAAAACTTTTTTTGTAGTTGGTAGATATACTTGTTAGGTAGCTGCCCACAAATTTTCAGGTCGATCCAATACTGTTTGAGCCTCTGTTTATCGATATCAAAAACGTTGCACAAAACTGTCTATAGTTTTGCGCAACGTTTTTGAAATCGATGAACAGAGGCTCAAACGGTGTTGGATCGACCTAAAAATTTGTGGGGAGCTACCTAACAAGTATATCTATCAACTTCAAAAAAAATTTTCAAAAAAAAATACTCTAACGTCCCCAGATCGCTGATAGCGCTGGAAAAATTTCCAGCACTGTCAGCACTTCTCCATTATTCTCATATATATATAATGATTATCATATGACATATGTGGCAAACCTTCATTTGTCGCCTCGAAACAGTCATACTCCTATATTTTATTGGACGATGAAGATTGTTAATTTTAATCTTCATATTCTAAAACCACAAATACTAAATATCAGGTAACCCAAAGGGATAGGTGCTATCAGTATATATGAGTAAAATGGATAGGTGCTATCAGTATAGGAAATTTCTTATAATGACAACATAAAAAACTGTTTTCTCGATGTTTTTTTGAACTTTTTAGGCTATTATACACATTCAAAAATCTAAAATTCTCAAATATGGTTGAACACAACGGATATTTAATCTTTGATCCACTTGTTACAAATAGTTTTGTTGTTCTAAAATTGTTAAATTGATAACCATCATATCGAGGGTTAAATAACATTGAATTCACTTGATTTTTGGTCAATTTAAATTCAAATATTGAATGGTCATATATATTTTTTGGAGTGAGTTGATTGAAACAACAACCTACCAAAGTGGGCTCTCTTATGGAAATGAAACAACAACCCACCAAAGTGGGCTCTCTTGGGGAAATTAATTTTATTTCAAAATATAAAAGGTTTTGTGCAGATTTTATTATGTGAATATTTATCGGCCCAAAGGAAGTTAAATGTTCGACATAATTATATGTGCTTCTGTGGTAATAAACGCGTTATAATTATTCAATTTTACATGTAAATTATAAATCGGCCCAAAGGAAGGTTTATTATTTGACATATTATTTATTAACAGTGTTTGATTACTACGCCAAGATATCAATTACAAGTTAATATGTTGTCCAAAGATAAATATTAATGGAGTGTGTGATATCTTGAAAGATGGGATTTGAATTTAAATTTGAATTTATTGTAGCTTTTCAGTTTACTTGTATGAGATTGTTGCATATTTGTTGTTCTCTTTTTAGCTTTAACTTCTGAAAATATTACTGCCAGCATCAATTACATTCCAGTTCTAAATGGCTCTAACTTCAAGTCATGGAAGGAGGACTTGCTTATAGTTCTTGGGGTTATGGACCTTGACCTAGCGATAATGACTGACTCTCCCCCTCCTATTAAAAAAAGAGTACCTCTAATGAAAAGCGGGAGTTGGAAAGGTGGGAGAGGTCAAATTGCATGAGCATGATGATTATGAAGAAAGCCATTCTAGAAGCATTCAGGGGCACAATGTCCGATAAAGTTACTACAGCTAAATGGTTCCTTTCTGATATTGAAAAGAGATTTGTCAAGAATGAAAAGGCTGAAATTGGTACACTCTTCACAAATCTAATTTCAATAAGAAGTATAATGGTAATGTGAACAATCATGGAGTACATTATGGAAATGTCTCAACTTGCTTCTAAGTTGAAAGCACTTAAGCTTGAACTCTCTGAGGACTTGCTAGTGCATTTGGTTTTAATTTCTCTTCCTACTCAGTTTAGCCAGTTCAAGGTGAGCTACAATTGCCAAAATGAGACCTGGTCTCTGAATGAGCTCATCTCTCATTGTGTTCAGGAAAAGGAAAGACTTGAGCAAGAAAAGACAGAATGTGATCAGCTGACCCATACCTATAAGGAAAAGAAAAGGAAAAAAGAATAAGGAAGCTGCAGATACGACATCTCAAAAGAAACAAGAAAAGGAACTGAAAAGTTCAGATGGCAATACTTGTTTCTTCTGTGGAGCTGAAGGGCATATAAAGAAGCATTGCACTAATTATCATGTTTGTCATGCTAAGAAAGGTATGCTTCTTAATTTGGTTTGTTCTGAAGTTAATTTAAATTCGGTACTTATAGACACATGATGGAAAGTTCTTGGTTCAATCACTCACATCATTGTGTCTATGCAGGGTTGCCTAAGATGGCAAAAGCCGAGTGATGGTGAAAGATACATCCTTGTAGGTGATGGCAAGACAGTTCAGATTGAAGCAATTAAAATTATAGATTATTAATGACTAGATTGTATTTGGATTTGATGAGACATTTGATGTACCGTTTTAAACGGAATTTGTTTTCTATTTCTATTTTGGACAAATTTGGTTATCATTGTTCATTTTTGGAGATGGAAAATTTGGGTTGTATCATGATTCAAAATGAGTTTTTCCTAGTTCTTTATCAGTTGTAATAATTTTGTTGCTTCATTTAAGTATTACCTGCATTTGAGTACATGAAGTATAAATTGAAAATTAACAAATGAGAATTTAGTTACATTGTGACATAAAAGTTAATATATTTCTTCGAAAAGAGAAACAGATATGAAATTCTCGATTCCTTATATTTCGCAGACTTTGAAGTTTGTGTTAAGCAGGTAAAGGGCAAACAAACCAATAAAAGGAGATTATGAAGCCAATAAAACTTTGGCCATCTTTGAACTTATGCGTTGAGAATATTTGTGGGCCATTCTATACAGTTACTTGGAGTGGTCAACAATATTTTATAATGCGCATTGATGACTTTTCAGATATGGTTACATATATATCATGAAAGCACTTAAGATTACAGCTTATATTCTTAACAAAGTTTCAACAAATAGCCTAATTGGGTACTCATTTGGTTATGACAGCATATTGAGTGCTCATTTGGTTATTTGTGCATAACATTGTTATAAGGTTTGACATATAGCCCAAGTGGGAGATTATTGGATCATTAATCCAACGTTGGGCTAATATTAAAATATTATGTATGCGGGCTGTCAAATTAAGTTAAGCCCAATAGAGTGATCTCATGAATTAAGTGGGATTAATGTATTTTTTAGGTGTGGGCCTTTAATGTGTAGAGACGTTGGGCTTTCTGGTTTAATGATGGGCTGAACCCAAAACCAAATAGGCATTAGGTTTTGCCTATTTATATGTGGTCATGGTCCCCAAATTGCATGTACGTAAGAGCCGTCTTTTATGCATCTCGTCGACAGATTAGAGCCCGATATAGATGAAGGATTTCTCATGGGGATACATGCTGATCTTGAAGGCCATCTACATAGATCATCAATTTTCAGCTACTATAGATTCAGGTACGCTTCTGCAAAAGCTTTCAGATTCAGTTAATTTCTCGTAGATCTGACATGAAATTATATCTAGATTATTTGCATGGTATTGCATAGTTTAATCTAGAAATAGCCCTAACATATTGATCTTCCATGATGTGTAGAACACATCTGAATTTTTAAAAAAATAAATAGTGAATTTTTGAATTAACATAAGAGAATTTTCTTTGCTGACAACACATGTATATTATCATGTGTTTGTGTGTGTCATCTTCATCATCATAGCCTTCATCATAAATATTATGTTCTGCTCCATGTACTTAGTAGAAATTATATGTTCATAGTGATGAAGAATTGTGCTTGTTTTCATAGACCTATCACACTAAACTCTTTTATCATGTCTTGGTACTAGCAGTGGAATATATGTGAGGTTATGTGTGTGTGTGATAATGGGTATGTCATGTCAACGCAAGAATTTTCCTACGTTGGCATAAATAAAGACCTCCCCCTTAATTTTTCTGAAATTTTTTATAGGATTGATGTACACATTCTAAAACTTAAAACCATAAATATGGATGAACCTTATAAGAATTTGACACTCGATTCACTACTTACAAATAGTCATATTGATCTAAAACTATTTATATGGTACTAAATAGATAGAAAGGTTACTTAAAGTTAGATTCTCTTGATTTTTGGTATGTTGATCATTCCTAATGTGTAGAACAAATTTGAAAAAAAAAATTAAAAACAAATAAATATATTGTATGTACATTAAAACAGGAAAATTTCTCGAGTTGACAATTCACACACATAAGAATAACAGATACATATGACATGTGGCTAAGTCACGTGTACCACCCTAAAACCCCTACCCTCCTTTTTTGGATGAATAGAACCATTTTTACTTCATATTCGAAAGTTCCAAAACATTAAATATTGAGTGAACACAATGATTTTATATTGGGATATCTATGCCCTCAAGATAATTATTATAATTATAACATTTTATTTGAAATAATAGGAAGCTATTTGGTTATTCGTTATCTATGTGATTCTTTAGTATAATTGAGTTTGTAAGGATGTTATTATGTGATTGCATGGATAAAGTCCTTGGAATCGTGTGAGAACATTCAGATCATGTGGATCATGATAATGAGGCCTAATGGATCTTTTAAGTACAAATTCTAAATATTCTTGGTCATAGAATTATTAAGATGCAACATTAATATTCTAGCGAGACCAGTTTGCACTAATATATACCATAGCGATGGTAGTGTCTGGTCTTATAGTCATTCAATATGTGGACATCATTAGACAGTGCATACGTAATTGTAATAGAACTAGTTCACAGAACGACTTGTCGAGAAGCTTCTATACTTTAATCATACACTGCCTATTAATAGAAGCTCTGAGGTGGCAGTTGGTGCAGCTTTAATCCCTTGACCTAAGATGCCGTAATGACCCTTATGTGTGGTAGGGCTATGCTTAGTCTTTTACTGACCAACAACCAAAGCAAATTTTGCTAAGTACTTGCTGGACATAGTCCAATGTGCGTGAGAGGAGGAGGCGATCGAGAAGGGATTTGTCTCCTCTGTGTTGGGTTTCTTGGGATCCTTAAGGCATAAATCTATACTCATTCTACGTCGGATGGACGATAGAATCAAAAATATAGCAGCAGAAAAATAGAATTATTAAACACTTTAATAAAATGTACTAAGGATATCAAAGACCCTAGCCAGGATCTCTACAATCTTGGGGTGGATCTGACCAGCCCCAAAATAGATCTAAACTACTGCAACAATATAAATATGAAAGCATTTAAAACATACCCGAAACTTTGCTTTCGCAAAAAACAAAGTGTCGTTTTCAGGAACAATTTTAGCTCCCCAAAGCAAGCTGCCTCTGTGCCTCCGAGCCAATTACATGCCGAAGAAAGTTTCACTTGAGTGTGCTCCACGTCTGAGACATTGGATCGAATCCAATCCTCCTCATCATCTTGCTAGGATGCGAGCGAAGGAACAGAAGAATTATAAGAGGAAAGAATAATTTTGTCTCAGATCGAGCGTGCTTAAAACTTTTCCGAGTTCCTCGATATGGAGACTTGGTGTAATTTTTACAAGGGGAGCCATGCCCTATTTAAATAAAAGGCTGGACCCCTTGCTCGTCTCATGAGCAATGTGGGACAAAAAAATTTGGAAGAAAAATTAAATAAGTTTTGCCTTACACTAAGGCTAAACTTCAAATAATTTTATCTCTCTCACCGTTTAGATTCGCAAGTGATAAAACCAATCATATCGAAGAGCTAATAACGGTGAACGCATAGAAACAAACGGCGATCGATTCCGACTACATTTGACCCCTCAAACGAATACTCAAAGTTGAGTAAAAGTCACAAATTGGCGGAAAAATGGCAGCCGCCACTAACCCCTAAGGGTTTCTGAAGGATGGGGCCCACCATCCAGCTATGCATGCCTAAAGGACATGCCCAGCCTGCTGGGCATGCCCACCCGTGCGAGCGGGCGGGTTTGACCCGCCCGCTTGGCGGGTGAGCTTGAGCCGCCCGCATCAGCGGGTGGGCTTAGCCTGCCTGGCGAGCGGGTTCAAACCGCTTAGCACGGGCGGGTCTGACCCGCCTGCTTGGCGGGCGAGCTTGAGCCGCCCACCTTAGCGGGCGGGCTTAGCCTGCCTGGCGGGCGGGTTCAGACCGCCTAGCGGGCTGGACCTTCCCGCCCAGGCTGGGCGGGCTAACCCAGCCTACATGGGCTAGGCTAGCCCACCCAGTTTGGGTTGGGCTGGTTTAGGCTATAACTGGAGCTTCTAAGCTCCGAATGGGCTAATTTTCGATCCGTTTGAAAGCATGGTTCGAATGGGACTATCCTAAGAACCTATGTAACTTATTCTATGCATTATATACTTCAAAATATTCCAGTAAACATTTTACGCTGTATTTTAAACCTTTTGCATCATATGCAACAATCCCTTATAGCATTCTACTAATGCTTATATAGCTAACATTATGCAAAATTATAAAATCCCATTTAATATAGACTTATTGTCACAAACTCTTTGTGACTTCAATTATTCTCGTGTACCCGAGTGCACTCCTCCTGAATCCTTCCTATTACTAAGACATAAATTCCACTCGGTGTGAGACCCTACAGCTTGACCCTACTACAGGTTGGGGCTCGAAACCCCTTGACGACAGTGACCACGAGAAGTAGGTGTCGCCCCTGTTTCGGCATTATAATTACGTGATTGACCCATTGATAAAAGTGGCATCGGAATCACTCTGACTGTGTCCATAATGAATATCGCAGTTTTAGTTCCTTCGTCATTACTATGTCACTGCATAGCCTAGGGTATGGTAAACCGTCAACCCAACTATCTACCACTGGTCAGCATACTTCGATCTTTGGTGTGTCCATGTTGTACTTTCTACAGCATACCCGGTCAAGGTTTAACACAAAGAACGTCTTGAGCCTGTGACACTAACTTCCCATTAACGGAAGAGACAAATCCTATCTTAGTCACTACTTACCTTGTATGCTGCAAGTGTCACCAAACCTAAGACGTTTCAACGAGTGAAGACTCGAGGCAAGATCATGGATCTAAGTGACACCGTACACGCACAGGTTCATATAATGACCTCAAGTCTAAATGACCAACTATCCTACCATCACTAGAGAGTTACTAATGACAGTTTAGTTAAGGTTAACCATTTTATAACTCTATTTTGGGTCGTCCAGTGGACTCATTCAATGAGCACATGTGCCTTGTCTCTGACATCACTAGGTCTTATGATTATGAGATCATCATTACCCTTTAGGTTAATACAAGGTCACAATGGTTTGTCTTTTGTGCCGATATCCTATTCTCGACACATCTATGACCATGAACATTTTAATACTTAAGTTCATATCAGTCATTCACTTCCCATATTTGAGATCTCCGTCTAGATACGTGATCGGCCCCAGATAAACACCCGGAGAACGATTGTAGTTTTACCACAAGCGCACGGTCAAGTGGCGAGCGGGTATCAAACACGTGGAGGTGGTGTTGGTTCCAATCTATCCTAGGTTGGCTCGACTACGAATGTTTTATTGGTGGAGGTGGTTATGGAATGATGTAATGGAAATGGTGGTGGATGTCGGTGTCGGTGATAAAGAAGTCGATCAAATATCGATTCAAATACAATATAATAAAAGTGTCTATGGCTAGGAAATTCCCACTACGGAGCGTCATACATCATTGTAAATAGTGAATCTCAATATTACTAGACTTGTGTTGAGGTGAACTAGTCGTAACTGAATAGAGAACCAAGCTCACGCTCTCTCGCTATTGTCAGTCTATAGCAACCCTAGGATAGGGCCCAATCTCTTGCAAACCCTTGCCTAAGCCGCTAGCATTAGGATCGACATCATCGTTCAATCGCCCCTCAAGCCCACTCTCGTGCAAATTTAAGTTACGATCTAGGTTGTGATAGTTCGTATTCGTCCAATCTCTTGCAAACGAATATGGGTATAGATTTATAATAAAATCCTAGCTTTGGTCCAATCTCTTGCAAACCAAGTCTAGAGAATCTCGATTATAAACCTAAATCGAATATCTAGGCCTTCCCATCGATTAGAATCCAATCTCTTGCAAACCCCAATCGATGGAAATCCCTAGCTATCCGTAATAAATCGATCACAACCTAACCTCCTAGAAATTCTAGCAATTTAGAAATTCATTCATCACAAATCTGAAATTAGATCCATAGGGTTCATCCCCATGCCCTAGAACAACAAATCTATTCAAGCATATCAATAACGATATGAGAATCAATAAAAATCATTGCTTGCATACAAAAAGATAGAAGAACAAAGATTCAAATAACAAGAACAAAATACTTTGCTTTGATGAAGATTTTCAATCCAAATACAAGCTTTTAGATCCAAGAGGGGGCCTAGGGCATGGCCTAACCTCTAAAATAATAACTAATAAAACATTATGGGAACTCTCTCTAATAACGGCTACAACAATCTTAAATAGCCCCCAAAAACCCTAACAAAACTGCCCAAAAACCCTCTGAAACCCGTGCCTAAAACTGAATCTGCACGTAACTTAAAGTCTGCGCCAGTCGCGACTCGGCCGAGTGGAAAGCTCACTCGGCCGAGTGGGAATTCCTGCAGAATTTCCAGAAAACAGCACTCTGTCAAAAACTGGCAAAAACTGGTCACTCGGCCGAGTGGGAATCTCACTCGACCGAGTGGAAATGTCACTCGGCCGAGTGACACTGACATGCGAATTCCAGCACTGCAGCATCGACTTGCAGAAATTCCCCAGATTTCATCCGACCTCCGATTGACGCATTATTAGTGACGTTGGAACCTTCATGAAGTCTATTATCCATAAAAAATATGAGAAAAATACTTTGACCTCTGAAATGATAGTAGATTTCAAAAGAGTAGAAGGCTGTATGAAAATCTGGGCGCTCGTGTCATCGGCTTCACTCGGCCGAGTGGGATTCTTCACTCGGGCGAGTGGACTTCTCTACTCGGCCGAGTAGGGTCTTCTACTGTTCTCCCCAGAATTCCAGAGAGTCGGCTTTGATTTCTTTCAGAAGTCCCGACTCACTCGGGCGAGTGGCGATATCTACTCGGCCGAGTGGATGTAACCACTCGGTCGAGTATATTGTGGCTCAAGATCCATTCGTATCAGTTGTACTCGGCCGAATTCGCTTCTTCACTCTGTCGAGTGGGCTTTGTTACTCGGCCGAGTGGCCTATTTCTGGAGTCAACTCTTCTTCTCCTCGCCTCTTCATCGATTCTATCGATTTCCTTCTTCTTCCACTCATCATCCAACACAGTAAGCTTCTTGATAGGGCCATAGGCGACGCTCCGGTACATGTGCATGTCCTTTAAGCTCATTTTTGCTCCGATTGCTCTATATTTCCTGAAATCCGATAAAAACAAGAAATAGTGAAAAGTAACGCGATTCGTCGAATACTCGTGAAAATCGCAATATGAGCAATCGAAATGGTGTTAAAACATGCAGAAAAAAGGTGTAAAATATGGACTGATCAAAATCCCCCAAGCGTACCTCTTACTCGTCCTCGAGGAAGATAAGTAGAGAGATGAACTTGGGAGATGAAAACAAAGAAACTGAAATGAAAAAGAAAGAACACGGGGTGGAAGGGGTCGCTAGATTATTCTCTCAGATCTCAAGCCATAAGCTACACATCACGATAACTTGGAAAATACAATTCATATGCTATAAGGATTTCATATCTTACTTAGACATGATACTTGCAAGCTTTTAAGAATAACAAAAGGGACTCTCTAAATTCATACAATCAATTCATAACCACATCACGCATTTCATAGAATTTAATATACAAATGTTGGCGATGCATTTTTCAATCAAAAGTTATAAATGAATCATATAAGATACACACCAAGCATGCAATAGAGAATAGAATAAGAGTCATGGCATTCACTTATTTATTTCAAATCATGAAAAATCTCCATATCTAATATATTTTGCAAAGTCTAAGTATTATCGAATATTCTCATTCATGCACGTCTCCACTCTAATGTCATACTCACTCATATGGTCAAATGAATTCACCCCCAAAGCTTAGCTTGAGGCATCACATCTAAATGAATATGATAATGGAAAATGAGATTTTTGCCTTGGTTTTCCCAAGTATTTTGTGGCTCCAATAATGAGATAGAGAAATATCTTTCTTTTTCTTTTTTGAACATTTTGTTTCTCATTTTTCTTCTAGGATTTTTGTAGGAGCAATTTGATTTGTATTTTTGATTTTTAGCTCCTTTTTGGCTTTTTGGAGTTTTTGGAGCAACCTTTTTCTTTTGTAGGAATTTTTGCGAAATAGATGCGATATAAGTAGCTTTAGGAGGTGAACTCAAGTGACATGTAGAGAATAAAAAGATGTATGTTGAGAAGGAAATGATGTAACACTCGGTTCACTCTAAGATGTGCACGAACGGTTCAATAAAATAATACTTCAACTAAAACTCATATGTAAGCATGGATATTCTCAATCATTTCAATAAATAGTGAAGTCAAGCAGTAAAGTTTACAACCATATCAGGCATGCAACAGAAGGTGAATAAGACAATAAAACTGATGCTTCAGATATACTAATGATGCGTGAATCTTGGTGCATTTCCAACAAAAGCATACTAAACACTAATCAATACATTCAGCTTCAATTAATATCATGCATTCATATAGAGGAATCATCAAAAGAATATATAAGCAAGCACATGGATAGCAAGACTATGGAATACTCAAAGTAGCATGGCAAGGAATAACAAGCATCGTGATGGTTGGTAAAGCAATAAGAGATATCATCATACAAAACTCATCTAGCGGAAGAAGAGAAAGGAAAATAAAGAAATAAAAAAATAAATAAAAGAGAGGAAAGAAAAGAAAAACAAGTACACAACATGATGCATGAACACACATAAAAGGAAAATAAGATGGAAAATTCAAAAAGATGATGCAAAATTTTGAAAAATTCTAAAAAACCCTAAAAATAAAGTAAAAGTGCAACTAGATGGCATGGAAATGCGCTCCCCCAAGCTTAAACTTCACATTGTCCTCAATGTGATCATAAAAGGAAAAATATGAGGAACAATGATAACTATGAGGGAGGTGAATGAAAAATGATGAAATGAATGACATGAAATCCTAATGCAACTACATGCACATGCAATGATGCATGAGAGCGCTTTCTCCCAAGCTTATGCTAAACAATCCTATTCAAATGACTCGATCAAAAATGTCATGGCTTTGCTAAGAAAGATTGAGTCAAATGAATAAGAATGTGAGTATTCACTTGAAAGAAATGCTCGATGGGTGGTGAGAAAAAAGGATGTGACACATCAAAATATAAAGAGGGCAATTATTATATATAATGGGTTTGGGTTGTAAAAATTTTTGTTCCCGTCATATGAGGTAATATTTATTCAAGCAAATCTATATGGTCCTCTCGCTGTCGAGAGAATTCGTGTTTATTTAAAGCATAAAAATTTCTACACTACTGGATTGATATCACCTATAGCAAAAGGCGGATCCAGTATCTTTGTCGGTGCAGGCAATTGCTCCAACTGCTCTTTTCGTGGCTCTGCCAGATGCATGTGTCCACGGACTCCAACGAACTCCAGCAATGCATCCTCCAGCATTCCCACAAGGACTCCACATGTACCCTGTAGAGAATAGGATGCATCAGTTCGCTGCAAAAAATTCATCCTCGTAATAAAAGTATCCCAAAGAGGATCGTCTATAGAAATATATGGAATAAATAATGGTGGACGATACTTCCCTGGAAATAATCCAATATCCTCACGTGCCGTGATAGCTATCTCCATGGTGTCTTCTTTATGCTGCTCAGGTAAATCTAGATCATAGGTGTGGACCTCATCAAGATGCTCCTCATCATCGTCAGACTCATCCCAGCGCACCTCTTGATCATATTCATATGCATCCATGGGTGCTAACTCCTCGCTCTCCTCATCGTATACATCCCATTGTACCTTTTGTTCATGTAACGAGGTGGAACTCGCGTACAATGAATTTGTATTATGGGGAACCAAGGGCACGGTGGTTATATGGAAATGAGAGGTTAGGTAGGCTGTTTTACAAGTGATTAGTGGGATGAAGAGGTTGGATCCGTTGCCGGTGGAGCTCACGGGATCGTATCTCGTCAAATGCAGCTGAGGAAGGTCAGACGGCGGGAGGCTGACGCTGACTTTGGTCAAGGGGCGAGCTCTCCTGCAGCACGAACAACTCGTCAGAAGGGCGGGGTTGGGGTTCAACCCTTAGCCCCTCAAATGCCTAAGTCAGTAAAAGGGCTTAAAAGGGGGGCTAGTCACGCCGGCCGGACTAACGGTGTGTCCGCCTCGCGTGACGAGCTATAGGTGGGAGAACAAAGATATGGAGGACCTTTGATCTCGTGTGTGAATAATAGAAGATGAGAGAATTTTCCAACCTTTTCTCCGTAAGAGGAGAGGAGGTATTTATACCTGACGGGTGATGACTAGGCGTGCTGAGCTGGCTCGGGTGTCAGCGGAAGCTTCGGACGAGGACGTTAGGAACAGGAGTTCCTGATCCGCTTGTCAGGCGGTGCAACGGCCGAGGGGTGCTTTTGTCGGGATGTCAGGACTGAAAGCACTAACCGTCGGAAAGGTCAGCTGCCTGGGGGTGCTTTGCCAGGCGGTCGGGTGACGTATGTGTCAGTCGTGTCCTTATCCTAGGCTGTTTGTCGTTAGTGACGAACTAAAGGTCGGGCGGGGTCACTCTAGGCGCCGCGGCTCGTGGGGGTCGGGCGGGCCGTCCCGATCGGGGGTTGTCCGCCCCGGCCGTGCCCCTCGGTCGGTCACGGGGTATGGCCCGCTGGTACAGATGGGTACATCCGCGCCCATCCATAGACCTGGCCTAGCTACTCGGGCGTCCCCAAGTGCCCTTCCCCGGTGGGTCGGGCGGCTGCGGTTGTCCGCCTCGACCGGTTCGGGAAACGCTGCAAGGCGCGCCTGACTCCGTGATGCCCCGGACTTTCGGGGTGGCGGTCCTTTTGTGAAATGGTGAGCTAATGGGGTATGTTAGCGGATCCGGGCGGGAGTCGGGCTCCTACGATCTTTAGGTCGTAACAATTGCCCCCGACCTTCGAGTCTGAGGTGGTAGCCCGGCTCGGCTCGGAGGGCGAACCATATCCAACACTCCGGACCATCGATATGGGCCTTGGGAACCACCGGGTAGTGATGGCGGCGGCTTCGGAACTCCCGCCTTAGTGGCCATTATTATGATTTGAAAGGGGGGCAGAGGAAATCGAAGCGTATCCGCGATTGATTTTGCGACACGTGGATGAGGTGACCTTTACGCCAGTCGAGGCGACGGGGGCGTCTCGATGGGCACCGCGTGGCGAAAGTTTGACGGTCGAGATGGCCCTGGGGCCACCTTTACTGCTAAAAGGGTCTGGGGAGGCGGTCGGTGGGAATTTTTGTCTTTCTCCGATTCTCCTCCGGCGCTCGATTTTTCTGTTTGGAGCTTGCTGGCTAATCTGTCCCTTCCGTCACCGGTCATCTTCTTTCGATCGCCTTCCAGGTTCGAGGGAGCAACAGGTAACAACAATTAATTTCCTTCCTTTCCGATCAATGGCTTCTCGATTCGAGATTGGAGGAAGTAGCCGGGTGGGGGAGGAAGAGTTGGCGTGCGAGGGGGCGTCGCAGCCGGGGGTGCGGCGGCCCAGGGAAAGATGGTCATGGCGATCCGTTGTACCGAGAGACATGGAGTCCCCCCGACGTAGGTTGGATAGGATCAACATCAGGGAGATTCGTGCGCGGTTTGTGCGACAACCCTATGAGGTGCGGGTTCCCGGGCCGGAGGAAGAGGTGAGTTCACCGGGGGATAACGAGGTCGGGGTCTATGTCCAGTCCTTTGAGTTGGGGCTCCGCTTTCCGATCCACCCGTATTTGTTTCACTTGTTGAATTTCCTGGAGCTGCCGATATTCGCCTTAGCGCCCCGTTCTTGGGGCTTGTTAGTGGGGTTTGTCGTCTTGTATCTTGCTTGCTCCTTGAGTCCTTCCTTGGCGTTGTTCCAGCATTTTTTCGTGGTTCGGAAGTGGGGGATGTATCATCGCGTTTGCGCCAGGAGGGGGCGTGAACTCATCCTCGAGGTGCCTGACGATGTCGACGATTGGATGAGGGAGTTCGTCTTCGTGACGGTGCCAAGTGACGTGGCGCTGATGTCGAATTGGGGGGCGCAGAATCCCTTTGTAAATGAATGGATGGAGCTGACCGAGGAGGATATTGCCAAGGCTCAGATTTTGAGGGAGCTGCCCGAGGCGTGCCGTCATTGGGCGAGCCTAACGTTGGGCAGTCGGCTCGCCCAGGACTTTTGGACCCTAGGTATTTTTGAAGTTTTGTAAACTCTGGGCTAGGCTCGCCCTGATTGTCTCTTTTGTCCTTTTGCAGGCGAAGACGCGATGAGGGAGCCGGAGGGGGTGTCAGGTTCGGCCGGGGCCCCGATCTCGGAGGATTCTGATCCCCGCGGGAAAGGCAAGGGGGTGGCTAGCGAGGCCGGATCCCGGGAACGTGGGTGCGGGGCTCCCCGTGGGGAGAGGTCGCACCTGGGACGGGGGGCAGCCGGGCAAGGTATCTCTGCCGGTGGGCCCGCCGAGGATCTTCGTGCTGACGCGGCCGTGCGGGGGGCCGGACCATCCGTCCCTCCCCGGGTTCCGGCGAGGGCCGCGCCTCGCCGAGCGCCCGTGGCTCAAGGGTGGCCGTACGGGATCCCTTCGTGGGAAATGGGGGTGTCGTCGAGTCTCTCTTGCGAGAGTGCCCTTATTCGTTTTAAGAGGGCCCGAGAAGAGGTCGAGGCATACCCCGATGACCGGCTCCACAAGTTCCCTTTCTGAGTCGGCTGCAACGAGTCAGTATTCGAGGACGCCGGAGTGGCGGCGCGCCTCGCTGAGTATTGCGTGTTACCGCACGATCGTGAGTCTTTGACTCGTGTGGGGGCGGAACGGTTGGGCGGCTCGGCCATATGGCACGTTATGCAGGTACGCCGGCTTTCTTTCTCCGCCCGCAGACTTTATTTGTTCGTGTCTCGTTGATTTGAGGTTCATGCAGATGATCGCCAACGTGTTAGCCCTGCGGGGCCGTAAGTCTGTGGCCGTCACCCGGGCGTCACTGGACGTGGCGAAGGAGAACCTTGACGAGGTCAAGGCGAAGCTGAAGGACACGGAGGCGGAGTTGGAGAGGGTTAGGGCGGCCTACGGGGTGGAGAAGGGGCGGGCGTACTTTGATTCGTCCAAAGCCCTGGTCGAGAAGCAGCTCCAAGAAGTAACGCGGGAGAGGGATGATATCCGGTCCAAGCGTACCTTGGAAGTTGCTAGCAAGGAATCGGTGATCGGATTACAGAGGCGGCAAATAGAGGACCTGGAGGTCTCCCTAAAGACCGAGAAAAGGGAGAGGGGTCTAGCGGTGTGGCGATTGGTGGAGAAACGGGACGCTGAGGGCAAACAGATCGAAGACGCTATCCGTCGCTATCATGACGAGCATGTTGTGCCGATGCTGCAAGAAGCTAAGGAGGCTGCGATTCGGCAAGTGGTTAAAGATATGCGAGATCGGTCGGTTGAGGGGCGGCGCCGCTAGAATCGTGGGTTCGGGGAGGGCCGTACATTCGTGTGAGAGGCTTATAAACAATGTGCTGTTGTAGTGTGTGGGAAGTCCAATGTATGGTGTGGTTTCTGGGTAAATACATTGTTATTGTCTTGTGTCGAAATGTATTCCAACTTGGTTTGCTCATAGAATGTCCGCTCTGTGAGGGACGACGTAAATGCCCCCAACTTCGCTCTGCCGAAGTCTTCGGGAGAGGGGAGTTGAGAGTAGTCGTGTTATCCGGTGGTCGTGATGCTCCGATGCCCAGTGCGGACCCTTATTGGTGAGGTGGGGACGATCGTGTTTTTGTCATACTGCCGGAGCTCGGACTAAATCATGGATCGTGTTCCGCCTTTTTGTATGGCCGCCCTGTCGGGGGTCGGACTCCATCTGGGATCTAGCCCCGCCTACGTGTTGTGACCGGATTTGATCATGGGCCGAGCGCCGGCGCCTTGTGGTGGCCGCCCCGACGGAGGCCGGACTCAATCATGAGCGAGCGCCGCCTCCCTGCGGTGGCCGCCCTGACGGAGGCTGGACTCGACCATGGATCGAGAGGCGCATGGACTGATTTCAAATTGGGGTAATCATTCCGCCTGGATTTTGGCGGGAATTTATGGCGGTCGTATGACTTTACGTCAGCCTGGCGATTCGACGGCGGGCGGGAATCGAGGCGGCCCGACCACTGAAGTGTTGGCGCGTGGCAGAATTGATGGTTTTGACAGTACGCGAAGCGTCAGAACACGTGGGTGGTGGACAGGGCCCGGATCGGTGACGCGTGTATTGGGTTTGACGGTCGCGATGTTTTGTGAAGTCGCTTTAAAGAGATCGTGAGGAGGGGGAGGGGAGCAAAGCTGATTGTTGGGCGAAAAATTGTTTTTTTGACAAGCAGCTAGGGCTCGTAGGAGGTGTCCGTGACCTTGCCAGAGTTGCCCTCGTGGGAGCGGTCAGCGGGGTAGCGCAATCGCCCGAGTCGTCGGCACCCGTTAGGTAAGACGCTCGTTTTAGAAATGTCTTCTTCCATGTCTCCGTCTCGGAGTCAGGGTTCGGGGGTAGGTGCGGAAGGAAGCTCCGCCGCGGAGATGGGAGGGGTGCCCGTCAAGATTGCGGGCGTCAAGTCGGAGCTGAAGAAATCCGTTGCGGAGATCTTCACGATGTACGTCAGGCCGCCGTATTCGGTTCGCGAACCGGAGCCGCAAGAAAGGGTGTGTTTTGCGGGTGATCGGGAGGTGGGAGTATACGTATCTTCCTTTGAGCAAGGTTTGCGCTTCCCCCCATCCGTTCTTGATGGAAGTGTTGAACTTCTTGGAACTGCCCCTCTATCGTCTGATGCCCAATGCCATCAGTGCCATTGTGGGGTTCATAGTGCTGTGCGTGAGAAACCAGGTTTGTCCGTCTTTGACCTTATTTCGCCACTTCTTCTCGGTCAAGAGGTTGCGGTCATGCTACTATCTCTTCGCGAAGAGGACGCATCTGCTTATTAGGGGTTTGCATGGGAAAATTAAGTTTTGGTGCCAGCAGTATGTGTTTGTGGAGGTGCCGGAGGATGTGCTGATAAGGTCTGATTGGGCGGAGCTAAATCCCGAGACAAGAGAGGGGGTGAAGTTGGGGGATGAGGAGGAAGTGGTGGCCCGGATTTTGATGGCCATACCAGCGGAGGGACGAGACTATCGGATGCTCGCTCGGGCTGAGATGATAACGGCGTACATCTGGCCCGAAGGTATGAGAGATTTTGGTGTTCATGCTTCTGATGTGCTTACGCTGAACTTTCTCTCTTTGGCAGGGGGCACAATGAGTCTGTCCCTCGAGGAAATGATGAGGCGGGCCTCGGAGCAGGCGGGGCGATCGTCGATAAGAGGCAACCCCAAGAGGTCGCGAGCGGAAGTTGGGGCGGGGAGCTCGACTGGGGTGTCAGCGCCCACAAAGAGGAGGAAGAGGCCGACGATATCGTCCGAGCCTGACGCGCCGGGGGGAACCGGTCCGACGGAAGGCGGGGCCGGGGAGGGGGTGGCGAATCCCATCATCGACTTGGAGGGCTGGGACGAAGGGTCGACAGGGGGTGGGGCGGAACCGCCCCGAACGAGGCCGCCTAGCCCGATGGCACCTACAGGGGGGGAGGGGGCGGAAGCTGGCGGTCCGTCGCATAGGGCCGAGGCGTCGAGTGGCCCGACAGGATCCGGAGGATGGGACCCTTGGCCTTATGGTTGTCCCATGTTCGGTCTTGAGAGGGCACCGACCGACCCCCGCTGTGGGGCCGCCTTGGCTAAGTTTAAGGCCAAGAGGACCGATGTCGAGGGCTATCCCGACGGCGTGCTTCATCGGGCGCCGTACAAAGTGGCGAGTGACGAGTCCGTGTTTGAGGATGGAGGTGTGGCGGCGAGGTTGGCGGAGAACATTTTCCTGCCCCGCGATAGGGTAGCGCTGGAAGCGGTGGAGCCGGAGGGTCTGTGCGGGACCGCGGTGATGCATGGCGTCCAGGTATGTTCTGTAAGGTGGGCGACGTTTTTTAGTCGGTTTTATAGAATGCCCTAAATGGGTTTACTTTTGGGCGCTTCTTTACGCAGATCCTCAACATGATGCTCGGGATGATGCGGCATGTGCCGGCCATACACAAGGCCGAGGGCGCCGTGGCTAGAGCGGTCGCCGAGGTCGCTGCCGTTCGTAAGAGCGCTGGCGAGGACCTGGAGAAGGAGAGGGAGCGGGGCGACCGATATGAGGCGGAGGTAGAGCGCCTGAAGATGGTCGTGTCTGATCATGAGCAGCGGGCGGTCGAAGCTGGGGGGAGAGCGAAGGAGCTGGAGGAGGCCCTTAGAAGGGAGGAGTCCCGTGCGGAGGACCTAGCGGGGCGTGCCAAGGCCGCCGAGGAGGAGTTGGCCCGTAAGGTCGAGGAATTTCGGACATACCAGTAGAGAACCGTCGTCCCCGCCCTCGTAAAGTCGATGACCGATGGCATGGAGGTGGGCTACGTGGAGGGATGGGAAGACTGCCTGGCTCGGTTGAAGGAGAAGGTGGCGGGCCTGGTCCCGCCGGTGGAGATCGACCTCGACGGGCTCGCTGCGCGTGGCGACGACGAGGCGGGGGAAGGAGACGGAGGGGAGGGTGACGAGCCGGAGGCCGACGGGGCAGTCGGAGGTTCCCCCGAGGGAGAGGGCGCCGTGACTGGCGGAAGCTCCAAGTAGTTTTGTATAGGCTCCCCCCCTTTCTCTCTCTCTTTTTTATAAAAACGAAAGAAAGTGACGTTTCGTGGCGTTGGTATCTGCATTTTTCTGCCTGTGCGTGTGCATAAATTTTCATTTAGAGTTACGCCTAGGTGCGGCTATCTAGATCCTGGCGTGGGGGGAATCGTGGTAGCTCCCTTTATTACTCGGAGCGTGTCCGATAGATTTTATGGCCGGGTGGCCCCCCTTTTCGAGGGTTGGTCGGGTCTAGGTGTACCCGAGCTATAACTAGTGGTCAAACGGGATTAGTCTTCGGTCTTTTCATCTGCTATTATTGATAGTTTAATTAAACAGGGAAGCCCCGTAGGCTTAGCATTGAATCGGCCCGTGGGCGTAACATTGTATCGGCCCGTAGGCGTTACCGTGTGTCGCTCTAGGTAGGCTGAGGTTCCCATCGCAGCTGATCCGCCTTTCTCTGGTGTTGTGCCCTTGATAAGGGGCGTGGAGTGGATTTAGCAGGTTCCTCCTCGGCGTTGGGGCGGATGGTCGCGTCGGAGCCAGGCAGTGGCTTTGGCCTTCGATCCAGAATTGGGGGGGGAGAGGGAGTCCTTGGTGGTTGTTCTATCCCACGGGGCCCCGTTACTCGCCTCGTCTGGGGTCTCTGCGTGGTAGGCGTGAAGGGACGCGGGCCGCTGCCCCCATGTGCGGCCTCCTGGCCTAAGCGGCCCTGGGAAGGCCGATGAGTGCAAGGGGGGTGCCGTAGGTGTAAGTGGAGTAGCCAGTTGGGGCGGGCCGGCGCTCAGGGACACGTTCCCCTCGGTTGGGGCGACGCGGGCGGTTGTCGGGGTGTCCGGTGAGGTGATTTGGCAGGTCTGTCCCCTCCATCGGGTTGTCTGCCAGCCGCACCTGTGCACGAAGGGCGTCCGTGGAGGGGCCTGGTATGCCAGTGGAACCCCAGTTCCCCTGCCTTAAGTTGTCCAAAGGAAGGAGGGGAGCGGCAGGCTGAGCAACCGTCGTGTAAGGGGAATATCCTGTTGGGGGATCGGTTATTTTGGAGGTCGGTGAAGCTCGCATTTTCCGCGTATTTTGAGGGAGAGAAGGAGGCAAAACGACTAGTCTTTCTGCACATCCTTCCCCTCGCCCTTCTTCCCCTCCTCAAGGAAGTTGGGGGGGTTTTATAATGGTGAATTTCTGTCCTTATTTACTTTTTAATGAGAGTCGGGGCCGTCTTGGAATTTCGTTCTTAGGGGGGGCGTTCCCGATGGGTGACGGGTGATGTGACCCCTCATGCATGCATGACACTTGTCAGTGGTGTTTGTCCCGAGTGTCCTTTTTGGTTAGACAATTCAATTCGGGTGTCGGCTTTATGGGGGTCAGGCGTTACTCCTCTGGGGTGGTTCCGCGTAGGAGTTGCCTAGATTTGCGGTCCTTGAGTAGCTTCCCGAGGTTTGAGGGGAGGGGTGATAGGCCCTTTCGGGGGAGGGAGGGTATTGGTCCGTCGGGTACCCCGCCTAAGGCGCTCCGGTTTGGGGTGGTCAGGCTCAGTGAAACTGCCCCGGAGGTCTTCCTGGGGGGGGAGCGAGTACGCAGCCCGGACCGTGCCCCTCTCCGGTTTGGGTGGCGAGGACTGGTCCTGCCCCGGAGTCTTTGAGAGGGGGGTATTGGGCCGTCGCCTCCCCGCAGCCTCCATAGTCGGACGGGTATTGGGCCGTCGCCTACCCCGCATATGGCGCTCCGGTTTGGGTGGCCAAGCTCAGTGAACTTGCCCCGGAGGTCTTCCTGGGGGGGAGCGAGTACGCAGCTCGGCCCGTGCCCCTCTCCGGTTTGGGTGGCGAGGACTGGTCCTGCCCCGGAGTCTTTGAGAGGGGGGGTATTGGGCCGTCGCCTCCCCGCAGCTTCTATAGTCAGACGGGTATTGGGCCGTCGCCTACCCCGCATATGGCGCTCCGGATTGGGTGGCCAAGCTCAGTGAACTTACCCCGGAGGTCTTCCTGGGGGGAGCGAGTGCGCAGCTCGGCCCGTGCCCCTCTCCGGTTTGGGTGGCGAGGACTGGTCCTGCCCCGGAGTCTTTGAGAGGGGGGGTATTGGGCCGTCGCCTCCCCGCAGCCTCTATAGTCGGACGGGTATTGGGCCGTCACCTACCCCGCATATGGCGCTCCGGTTTGGGTGGCCAAGCTCAGTGAACTTGCCCCGGAGGTCTTTCTGGGGGGGAGCGAGTACGCAGCTCGGCCCGTGCCCCTCTCCGGTTTGGGTGGCGAGGGCTGGTCCTGCACCGGAGTCTTTAAGAGGGGGGGGTATTGGGCCGTCGCCTCCCCGCAGCCTCTATAGTCGGACGGGTATTGGGCCGTCGCCTACCCCGCATATGGCGCTCCGGTTTGGGTGGCCAAGCTCAGTGAACTTGCCCCGGAGGTCTTC
Source organism: Scilla litardierei (assembly GCA_030789695.1). Lineage (NCBI taxonomy): Eukaryota > Viridiplantae > Streptophyta > Magnoliopsida > Asparagales > Asparagaceae > Scilla > Scilla litardierei. The sequence goes on along the minus strand of CM061142.1, from coordinate 423,607,626 downwards.
CTGGGGGGGAGCGAGTATGCAGCTCGGCCCGTGCCCCTCTCCAGTTTGGGTGGCGAGGACTGGTCCTGCCCCGGAGTCTTTGAGAGGGGTGGGGGGGTATTGGGCCGTCGCCTCCCCGCAGCCTCTATAGTCGGACGGGTATTGGGCCGTCGCCTACCCCGCATATGGCGCTCCGGTTTGGGTGGCCAAGCTCAGTGAACTTGCCCCGGAGGTCTTCCTGGGGGGGAGCGAGTACGCAGCTCGGCCCGTGCCCCTCTCCGGTTTGGGTGGCGAGGACTGGTCCTTCCCCAGAGTCTTTGAGAGGGGGGGGTATTGGGTCGTCGCCTCCCCGCAACCTCTATAGTCGGACGGGTATTGGGCCGTCGCCTACCCCGCATATGGCGCTCCGGTTTGGGTGGCCAAGCTCAGTGAACTTGCCCCGGAGGTCTTCATGTGGGGGGAGCGAGTACGCAGCTCGGCCCGTGCCCCTCTCCGGTTTGGGTGGCGAGGACTGGTCCTGCCTCGGAGTCTTTGAGGGGGGGTATTGGGCCGTCGCCTCCCTGCAGCCTCTAAAGTCGGACGGGTATTGGGCCGTCGCCTACCCCGCATATGGCGCTCCGGTTTGGGTGGCCAAGCTCAGTGAACTTGCCCCGGAGGTCTTCCTGGGGGGGAGCGAGTACGCAGCTCGGCCCGTGCCCCTCTCCGGTTTGGGTGGCGAGGACTGGTCCTGCCCCGGAGTCTTTGAGAGGGGGGGTATTGGGCCGTCGCCTCCCCGCAGCCTCTATAGTCGGACGGGTATTGGGCCGTCGCCTACCCCGCATATGGCGCTCCGGTTTGGGTTGCCAAGCTCAGTGAACTTGCCCCGGAGGTCTTCCTGGGGGGGAGCGAGTACGCAGCTCGGCCCGTGCCCCTCTCCGGTTTGGGTGGCGAGGACTGGTCCTGCCCCGGAGTCTTTGAGAGGGGGGGTATTGGGCCGTCGCCTCCCCGCAGTCTCTATAGTCGGACGGGTATTGGGCCGTCGCCTACCCCGCATATGGCGCTCCGGTTTGGGTGGCCAAGCTCAGTGAACTTGCCCCGGAGGTCTTCCTGGGGGGGAGCGAGTACGCAGCTCGGCCCGTGCCCCTCTCCGGTTTGGGTGGCGAGGACTGGTCCTGCCCCGGAGTCATTGAGAGGGGGGTATTGGGCCGTCGCCTCCCCGCAGCCTCTATAGTCGGACGGGTATTGGGCCGTCGCCTACCCCGCATATGGCGCTCCGGTTTGGGTGGCCAAGCTCAGTGAACTTGCCCCGGAGGTCTTCCTGGGGGGGAGCGAGTACGCAGCTCGGCCCGTGCCCCTCTCCGGTTTGGGTGGCGAGGGCTGGTCCTGCCCCGGAGTCTTTGAGAGGGGGGGTATTGGGCCGTCGCCTCCTCGCAGCCTCTATAGTCGGACGGGTATTGGGCCGTCGCCTACCCCGCATATGGCGCTCCGGTTTGGGTGGCCAAGCTCAGTGAACTTGCCCCGGAGGTCTTCCTGGGGGGAGCGAGTACACAGCTCGGCCCGTGCCCCTCTCCGGTTTGGGTGGCGAGGACTGGTCCTGCCCCGGAGTCTTTGAGAGGGGGGGTTTTGGGCCGTCGCCTCCCCGCAGCCTCTATAGTCGGACGGGTATTGGGCCGTCGCCTACCCCGCATATGGTGCTCCGGTTTGGGTGGCCAAGCTCAGTGAACTTGCCATGGAGGTCTTCCTGGGAGGGGAGCGAGTACGCAGCTCGGCCCGTGCCCCTCTCCGGTTTGGGTGGCGAGGACTGGTCCTGCCCCGGAGTCTTTGAGAGGGGGGGTATTGGGCCGTCGCCTCCCCGCAGCCTCTATAGTCGGACGGGTATTGGGCCGTCGCCTACCCCGCATATGGCGCTCCGGTTTGGGTGGCCAAGCTCAGTGAACTTGCCCCGGAGGTCTTCCTGGGGGGGAGCGAGTACGCAACTCGGCTCGTGCCCCTCTCCGGTTTGGGTGACGAGGACTGGTCTTGCCCCAGAGTCTTTGAGAGGGGGGGTATTGGGCCGTCGCCTCCCCGCAGCCTCTATAGTCGGACGGGTATTGGGCCGTCGCCTACCCCGCATATGGCGCTCCGGTTTGGGTGGCTAAGCTCAGTGAACTTGCCCCGGAGGTCTTCCTAGGGGGGAGCGAGTACGCAGCTCGGCCCGTGCCCCTCTCTGGTTTGGGTGGCGAGGACTGGTCCTGCCCCGGAGTCTTTGAGAGGGGGTTGAACTGAAATTGTCATGCAGAAAAGGCGAAATTCGAAGATAACAAGAAGGGAACTAGGTGTTTCGTGCAGGACTTACAGTTCTCGGCCATGCCACGACCGGCGCATCACGCCCCTTGGAGTGACTAGCCCGTCCTTCTCAGGGGGGGGGGGGGGCGCGAGGTCGATCCTATTTCCTTCGGTAGCGGCATCGCCAGGAGCTCACTCTGGCTGGTGGGGGTCATAACTCCGCCACGGGGAGTTGATCTTCATGTTCACCTCGGGTCCTTTGTGCTTGGTCAACCCTATGTAGCAGCTCCTAGACAGCTTCTGGCTTCCCCGTACGATCCCCACCCCTCGGGGGGTCTGGAACTTGACCATCTGATGGAGGAGGCTGGGGAGCGCTCCAATGGCCGACATGTAAGGTCGTCCTATGATCCCATTGTACGCCGACATAATGTCGACCACAACGAACAGCGTCATTCGAGTGACGACCTGTGGCTCTTCTCCGAGGGTTATCGACAAGGTGATCACTCCCATGATGGGGGTCGAGTGACCGGTGAAACCGACGAGGGGTCCAGTGCAGGGTCTCAGGTCCGTCGGCCTTAACCCCATCTTCTCGATTGTGGACATGAACAGGATGTCGCAAGAGCTCCCTGTGTCGATCAGGAGGTGGCTGACGATGGCCGTCCCAATCTGTGCCTCGATGACGATGGCGTCGTCGTGGGGCTGCTCGATCCCCTCTAGATCTTCGTCGCTGAAAGTAATGGGAGGGTAGGCCATCCTTCTTCCTCTCTGGTCCCATCCAAGACCCGCCGTCATTACTTGTCTCGCATATGCCTTTTTGCTTGACGACGATGCCCCTCCTGAAGATGGCCCGCCGCATATCGTGTTTATGCGCATGACGGGTTTCGGGGGGTGAAGCTCTTCCCGCTCGTCGTTTGCCGGAGGGTCTGCTCTTCGTGCCCTTCGGTGGTTCCCATCTTCCCGGTCCGGTCTCCGGCCTCTGACAAAGTCCCCCAGGTGGCCCGCCTGGATCAGCCGCTCGATTTCCCTTTTGAGGGTGAAGCAGTTGTCGGTGTCGTGGTCGTGGTCCCGGTGGTATCGACAGTATTTCTTAAAATCTCTCCGGGCGGGGTCCGACTTCATTTCTCGGGGAGGCTCCGGCAGTAGTCCGGCCCGTGTAGCCGCAGCCATCACCTCAATCAAGGAGGCATTGAGTTGCGTGTAATGTGTCCGTAGGGGGACTTCTTGTCTCGGGATGACTCGAGGTAGCCCTTGGGCCGGAGCGAAATCGCGTGCCGGGCCAGGTCGATCCTGCGGGTGAGGCCCGAGCGGCTCCCTCCTTGGTCGGGCCAGTTGGTCGCGACCACGGTGTCCCTCTTCCTGCCTCGGCCGTGGGTGTGATCGGGGTTCGCCCTGGGGGGGTTTCGCCGGGGGGAACAAGGCCTTGGCGCCGAGAGTCTCCTCGGCCAACGCGTGTCTCTCCGCCATAGCAACCAACACCTCATAGTCGGTTGGCGGATCCCGGAGCAGGGATTTGTGGAGGCTCCGAGTCCGCAACCCCGATTTGAAGGCCAACATAAGCACCTCATCGCCACACGTCACCACCGCCCGTCTCTCCTCCTGAAAACGGCGGAGGTATCTACCCGTTGTCTCTCCTTCTCCTTGGACTATCGTGCTGAGATAGTCTAAGGGCTTCTTTTTCGTCTGCCCGGCCCGGAACTCTTGGCAGAACTTATGGGATAGTTCACCAAAGCTCCCTACGGACCTCGCGGGCAAGCCGAAGTACCAGTCCAACGCGGTGTCCCTCAGGCTTTGGGAGAAATGTCGGCACATGAACGCCTCATCCACGTCCTGGGCCTCCATCGCCCCCCGGTATTGTTGCACGTGCGTGAGGGGGTCGCCTCTCCCGTTGTATGTGGCCAAGTGGGGGGGTTTGAACCTTATGGGCCTTGGGGCGGACGTGATCCACCGTGCAAGTGGCGTGGCTTCCTCCGGGTAGGTTGGGCGGCTCGGCGCATCCCCTCTCCGCCATTCGGGGGTCTGGCTTCGGTCGCGTCTTAGCCGTCGACGGTCCTCCGTCCCCGGGGAGTAGCCCGACAGTCGCCCGGCGGGGCTCCTTCCCCGGGTCGAGGACTCGACGGGTTGCGGGCTACGGTTCTCCCAGCGCCAGCTTCTCCCGGCCAGCTCTCCCCGGGCCTCCATCCGTTCTTGATTCTCCCGAAGGAGTCTCTCGCGCTCGGCGGTGATGAAGCGTAGTTGTCGACAGACGGCTTCCTCGTGCAGGGTATCGGAGGGGTGGTGTTGGTGATGCGGGTCGCCTCCTCCAGGCGGGGACCTGTTCAGCAACGGGTCCTGCCCGTTCCCGGGCCGCCGGCCCGTCGCCGTCTCTTCTAGGACTTCTTGGTTGCTCCTGTTTTCCCTCCTTAGCCTCTCGCGTTCCGCGACAATGAAGCGGAGTTGGTGGCGGGCGGCCTCTTCTTCCTGGTAGGCCCTCCGGGCGGTCTCAGCCGCCTCGTCCAAGCGCCTTTGTGCCGCGGCCGCCTCCCCTAGGTGCTTCCACCGCCGCGCAACTTCCACCTCCTCTTCCAGGAGCCTTTGCTGGGCCGCAATCTCCTCTGCGAGCCCCCTGTTTTCTCCCTCCTCCTCGAACTGAAGGCGGAGGTTCCGCCTCACGTTCTGGGGCTTCGAGGGGCCGGGCGACGGCCCCGTTCCGGTTGTCTGATAGCCTCCCCCGGCCTGAGTGACGGCCTCGAAGCTTTTCAAGACGACGTAGGATGAAGTAGGTTCAGTTTCGGTGCCCACGCCTGGGAGGGCGTCGGACGCCGGAGTGATTTGCAGAGAGAGCGGTTCCTGTCCCGCGGGATCTTTGCCGTGGTCCGGGTTCCGCGAGATTGGCATGGAGTCTAACATGGGTGTGACCCTTCGTTCCCACAGACGGCGCCAATTGTTACGAGGTGGAACTCACGTACAATGAATTTGTATTATGGGGAACCAAGGGCACGGTGGTTATATGGAAATGAGGGGTTAGGTAGGCTGTTTTACAAGTGATTAGTGGGATGAAGAGGTTGGATCCGTTGCCGGTGGAGCTCACGGGATCGTATCTCGTCAAATGCAGCTCAGGAAGGTCAGACGGCGGGAGGCTGACGCTGACTTTGGTCAAGGGGCGAGCTCTCCTGCAGCACGAACAACTCGTCAGAAGGGCGGGGTTGGGGTTCAACCCTTAGCCCCTCCGATGCCTAAGTCAGTAAAAGGGCTTAAAAGGGGGGCTAGTCACGCCGGCCGGACTAATGGTGTGTCCGCCTCGCGTGACGAGCTATAGGTGGGAGAACAAAGATATGGAGGACCTTTGCTCTCGTGTGTGAATAATAGAAGATGAGAGAATTTTCCAACCTCTTCTCCGTAAGAGGAGAGGAGGTATTTATACCTGACGGGTGATGACTAGGCGTGCTGAGCTGGCTCGGGTGTCAGCGGAAGCTTCGGACGAGGACGTTGGGAACAGGAGTTCCTGATCCGCTTGTCAGGCGGCGCAACGGCCGAGGGGTGCTTTTGTCGGGATGTCAGGGCCGAAAGCACTAACCGTCGGAAAGGTCAGCCGCCTGGGGGTGCTTTACCAGGCGGTCGGGTGACGTATGTGTCAGTCGTGTCCTTATCCTAGGCTGTTTGTCGTTAGTGACGAACTAAAGGTCGGGCGGGGTCACTCTAGGCGCCGCGGCTCGTGGGGGTCGGGCGGGCCGTCCCGATCGGGGGTTGTCCGCCCCGGCCGCGCCCCTCGGTCGGTCACGGGGTATGGCCCGCTGGTACGGATGGGTACGTCTGCGCCCGTCCATAGACCTGGCCTAGCTACTCGGGCGTCCCCAAGTGCCCTTCCCCGATGGGTCGGGCGGCTGCGGTTGTCCGCCTCGACCGGTTCGGGAAACGCTGCAAGGCGCGCCTGACTCCGTGATGCCCCGGACTTTCGGGGTGGCGGTCCTTTTGTGAAATGGTGAGCTAATGGGGTATGTTAGCAGATCCGGGCGGGAGTCGGGCTCCTACGATCTTTAGGTCGTAACAGTTCATATGTATGTGTATCCTGTAAAAGGCACGATGAGTCGTCAAAATCTGAATCACAAAAAACATCATACACGAAAGGGGAATCAAATGTAGGAGATGAGGGGGGGAAGAGATCTCCCTTAAAGGGAGCCATAAGCTCTGTGGGATAGTCCTCGGTGTCAATGGAAGGATGAGGTGGCAGCGGGAACTCAAATTGAGGAGGGTAGTGCTCGGGATCCTCATGAATGGCTATGTCCTTGTCCCGATGCACGACCTCCTCGGTGATAAACTCTGGCTCCGTGTGTAATGCCTCCTCAAAAGCATACTTCTGCTCCGCGAGGTAAATAACCTCAATGTATTCTCCATCTGAATCATCTCCATCCATCCACTCATCGTATGGACTGGCTGTATCTGTGGGTGGGGGAGTGATGACGGTGCAACTCGGCTCTGCAGCAACACGTCCTGAGTGTCTCATCGCAGTTCTCTCATCAAAAGTGGCTGCATTTGTGCCTGGCACCGTTGTCTCCTCAGAGGTGGAAGCATTAATGTCCTCAGCCTGCCATCCAAGAATCTCATCCAGGTATGCATAAAAATGTGTGGTCCATATGATCACAACCTCAGCAGAAGGTAGAGGTGGCTGCGGAAGCTCAACTACCGGTGGGCAAGACTCTGGATTTATCTAAATGAAGTTACCCTCGTCCCAAAGTGCTGCCTCTGTAATGCAATGCTCTGGCTCCACATGTGATGCCTCCTCGTGAACTATCAATGTAGGCTCTCTCTGGAATGGTGATGCTGGCTGCGCATGTGTGTCAACTTGTGGGGATGCATCATGTGGAGGGGAATGCCCACGAGCAATCCAAAAATTTAGTCTATCCCCCTCAAGACTGACATGGATGTCCTCCTCAATTGTTCCTGCATCTGAAACATGATTCATAACAAAATCTGCAAATCATAGATCAAATGCATCACCTGCTGTAATGCTCTCTGAACCGGTGAACCTCACTGACTCCAAGAGGCCCTCCAATAAGTTCCGAAATGCTTCCTCCTCAAAATCTGTGGTCCACATAAAACCATCCATAACACCTGATAAACAAAGATAAATACTTGGAGAAAAATATCAGTGACACAAAAGAATATAGAAATGGTAGTAATGGTGGTGGGGGTGAAAATTTCTTTTTAAAATTTTTTTTTCGTAGTCTAATCATCCTAATTGTGACAAATTGGCACCCAACGGGAAACACCTCCCCAACACGGCGCCAAAAACTTGATTGGCCCCGGATATACACCCGGAGAATGATTGTAGTTTTACCGCAAGCGCACGTTCAAGTGGCGAGTGGGTATCGAACACGAGGAGGTGGTGTTGGTTCCAATCTATCCTAGGTTGGCTCGACTACGAATGTTTTATTGGTGGAGGTGGTTATGGAATGATGTAATGGAAATGGTGGTGGATGTCGGTGTCGGTGATAAAGAAGTCGGTCAAATATCGATTCAAATACAATATAATAAAAGTGTCTAGGGATAGGGAATTCCCACTACGGATCGTCATACATCATTGTAAATAGTGAATCTCAATATTACTAGACTTGTGTTGAGGTGAACTAGTCGTAACTGAATAGAGAACCAAGCTCACGCTCTCGCGCTATTGCCGGTCTATAGCAACCCTAGGATAGGGCCCAATCTCTTGCAAACCCTTGCCTAAGCCGCTAGCATTAGGATCGACATCATCGTCCAATCGCCCCTCGAGCCCACTCTCGTGCAAACTCGAGTTACGATCTAGGTTGTGATAGTTCGTATTTGTCCAATATCTTGCAAACGAATTTGGGTATAGATTTATAATAAAAATCCTAGCTTTGGTCCAATCTCTTGCAAACCAAGTCTAGAGAATCTCGATTATAAACCTAAATCGAATATCTAGGCCTTCCCATCGATTAGAATCCAATCTCTTGCAAACCCCAATCGATGGAAATCCCTAGCTATCCGTAATAAATCGGTCACAACCTAACCTCCTAGCAATTCTAGCAATTTAGAAATTCATTCATCACAAATCTGAAATTAGATCCATAGGGTTCATCCCCATGCCCTAGAACAACAAATCTACTCAAGCATAGCAATAACGATATGAGAATCAATAAAAATCATTGCTTGCATACAAAAAGATAAAAAAACAAAGATTCAAATAAGAAGAACAAAATACTTAGCTTTGATGAAGATCTTCACTCCAAATACAAGCTTTTAGATCCAAGAGGGGGCCTAGGGCATGGCCTAACCTCTAAAATAATCACTAATAAAACATTATGGGAACTCCCTCTAATGACGGCTACAACCCTCTTAAAGAGCACCCAAAAAACCCTAACAAAACTGCCCAAAAACCCTCTGAAACCCGCGCCCAAAACTGAATCTGCGCGTAACTTAAATTCTGCTCCAGTCGTGACTCGGCCGAGTGGAAAGCTCACTCGGCCGAGTGGGAATTCCTGCAGTATTTCTAGAAAACAGCACTCTGTCAAAAACTGGCAAAAACTGGTCACTCGACCGAGTGGGAATCTCACTCGGCCGAGTGACACTGACACGCGAATTCCAGCACTACAGCATCGACTTGAAGAAATTCCCCAGATTTCATCCGACCTCCGATTGATGTGTTCTTGGCGATGTTGGAACCGTCATGAAGTGTATTATCCATAAAAAATATGAGAAAAATACTTTGACCTCTGGAATGATAGAAGATTTCAAAAGAGTAGAAGGCTATCTGAAAATCTGGGCGCTCGTGTCATCGGCTTCACTCGGCCGAGTGGGATTCTTCACTCGGGCGAGTGGACTTCTCTACTCGGCCAAGTAGGGTCTTCTAATCTTCTCCCCAGAATTTTAGAGAGTCGGCTTTGATTTCTTTCAGAAGTCCCGACTCACTCGGGCGAGTGGCGATATCTACTCGGCCGAGTGGATGTAACCACTCGGTCGAGTATATTGTGGCTCAAGATCCATTCGTATCAGTTGTACTTGGTCAAATTCGCTTCTTCACTCGGCTGAGTGGGCTTTGTTACTCGGTCGAGTGGCCTGTTTCTGGAGTCAACTCTTCTTCTCCTCGCCTCTTCATCGATTCTATCGATTTCCTTCTTCTTCCACTCATCATCCAACACCGTAAGCTTCTTGATAGGGCCATAGGCGACGCTCCGGTACATGTGCAAGTCCTTTAAGCTCATTTTTGCTCCCGATTACTCTATATTTCCTGAAATCTGACAAAAACAAGAAATAGTGAAAAGTAACGTGATATCGTCGAATACTCGTGAAAATAGCAATATGAGCAATCGAAATGGCGTGAAAACATGCAGAAAAAAGGTGTAAAATATGGACCGATCAATACGTGTCTTACCTTACTTTTAGTATAAGGAAATCTCCAAGGATTAAATTTTTTTAATCATACTAGGATAATTAGTACCATTTATATTTGAACACGATGATTTCTAGGATAAATTGCCTCGAGGGCATATATCTTCCTACATCTCCCACTTGTACTTAGGCTATTTATTTTGGTATAATATACCACTATAGCATATCAGTTTCTAAGGACATTCATATGTCAAAGCCTAAAATTGGATCTGCTAAAACCTACTTATTATGGAGTATTATGGAGTCTTATTACTTATACACCTTTGATCACACATGGGGTGACTGCTCGAAACCATCTTTGGATCTCATCCAACAATTTTCTTCTTCTGTATAGCTAACGATTAGCATATACTCCTTCATATAAGGATTATCATTTCATACAAGTCAATCATATCATATAATATTCCAATATTCATGTATCATTTATGTCTAGCATATTAATGACACCAAATATTCTATATCTCTGACATAATCAAAACTCTTTTGGTTGTATGTCACATATAGATGTTTATATAACTTGGAACTTTACTTAGCCTAAAACGGTACCAAGCAATATGCTAGCTCCCACTGGCTTTGAGAACTAACAGGTCTTAATACTTCAACTTGACTTTCTAAATCTCATTTAGAATATTGATTAATAAGTATAACCAGCCCATTTGTGCTGAATGAGTTAAAATGGAATGAATTTGTGTCATTTTGTTCTGATGAATAAATTATATCAAAATTCGTTATAGAAGTCTTGATGATAACTTACTCAATCATAACTACCCACACTGCTATTTCCTTTATCTGCATTAATTTTTTAACTTGAAGTACTATATGCATGCTAACAAGAACTTTTCTTATTGTACGCATAATCATGATCACATCCAATTTATATGCGCCACGAATATACTCGTTACTATAGATTTGTTTAAACACTGACTGCTTCAATCAATCGCATCAACTCAGAAACATACACAACAACTCAGAAAGCCACCAGAGCATACTCATCAAGATGTAAAAAAACAATGACTTTAATTAAAGGAAAATTGTTCACAACATTTTCATTCTAAGTGACATTCACTTAATCATTGTTCAAAATCTCATCGCCTCATTTATTTAAAATAAAATAAAGTCAGCATCCTTGATATCCTCGAAGTACTTAGATGGCCCCAGTAGTAATGATTACTCTGATTGCCGACCGTACCAGGAACTTCACCATCCACAGTTTCAAGCACATGAGGTTGAGGCATCACCACGCCCCTTTTTCTCTGCAAGGTAAGCCTTACAGTTCCTCTTCCAATGTCCAGGCTTATGGCAATGGAAACACTCAGGCTCCGACAACCCCATTTCTTCTTCTTCCCCTTCTTCCCTTTGGTATGTTGAGGGATCTGCCTCTTCTTTCCCTTGCCCTTAGGCTGGTGAGAAGAAGCATGGCCGACAACCAACACTGGTGGGTTCTTCTCGATTCTCTCCTTGAACTGTCGAAGCATGTTCAAGAGACCTGAAAGTTCCACCTCAGTGTTGTTTATTATAAAGCTTGTAATGAATGAGTTGAAGGCTGATTGAACGGGCAAACGCGCAAGGGCACGCCTTCCACTCCCAAGCATATGAGCGTCAATGCAATATATTTATAAATAACCAGTGAGTACCGGGTCGGATCACATGGACAAGTCGTTCTACATTCGCAAGTTTGATCGATAAAAAAAATAAAGCGTGATTCAACAATCTCAACTAACGGTGGATGAGTGGGAAAATTTGTGTTGAATATATAATTCTAACCAAAATAAGGAGGGTTTGAGAACCAAAGGAGAGTTAGGATAGCTAGGAGGAGAGCATGGGTTGTGGGTCCACCAAGATGGGTGCCAATCAAGCCCAAATACCTCAAATAACTCAATTGATCATCCGGCTAAGGAATCCCAATCGGAATATTTAACATTAAAGAACACAATAATATTGCAATAAGGATGAATGCATCTTCATGGCACTAATCAAATATGAACATGGTCTCTTCTCAAAGTGTGCCCTCTTCTTTACCAATGAAATTAGCCCGAATGATACATCCAACATTAACATTGAAAATAGGCAAGAGGAAATTAGAGCTAAAATTTACAATCTGTCACAATGAATCACAACCCACACAAATCACACTATTCAATCATACTAAACAAGATGAGATTCATAGACAAATTCATCCAAAGTCCAAAACAAAATGAGAAATGCAAAATACACAAGAGAGAGAGAGGAAAGATGTCACCAATCTCTCATCAATGGAGCTTTCCTCACACTTGAGCACATCCTCAAAGCTTCTCCATCATCCCCATGGCCTCAAGCTCCTCCCATTTCAGAAAAAATCAAGATTAGGGCTGAAACCCCCCCAAATTCGCAATATAACTCAAACACAGCTTATCAGGTCTGTTTTGGGCCGAACTGGGTTGAAAACACCCCAAAACCTGCTAGAGACAAGCAGCCCCCCTTTAAGATTCGCAGGTCGGTCGTGTGGGGCACCCGACCCGCGGGCGCCTGAGGCGCCCGCTTCATCAGGGGGCACGCGCCCCGCGCATGCACCCCGCTGCTGCTGAGCGGGTCGGCCAGCCTGGCCGGCCCACGAGGCGGTTTTTTAATTTAAATTTTATTTCATTTTTTTAAAATCAAGCGTCCCGCTCATTGAGCGGGCCGCAGGCCCGCGGGCTTTTTCCTTTTTTTTTGTTTTTTTAAAATATTCCAGAATTGATTCTCTTGTTCCAAAAATTCCCCAAAATACTCAGAAATCCCAGAAAATTTTGGAAAATCTCCAAGACTCCTAGGAGTACCTGAAAAAAATAGGAGAATGAGAAATTAGTCCATATGATGATAAAATAAATATAATGGATATTATAAACTAATATTGACTTCCAAAATTCATATAAAACAATCCATTGCTTAAATAATTCTCAAAAATTGAAATATAATCACAATAATATCAGGAGCACATGAAAAATAATGGGAAGCCAATAAGGACGATAAAAACCGTATTTTGTGCAAAGAATGGGGATAAGCTCTAAAAATGATATGAAGTGAAAATATACCCAAAAAGAGCAAGATTAAGTATAATTCTTAGCGCAAAATGGGGGTAGTTAGGGGGTATAAATATACACTTTTCGCTTTGAATCACACCCCAACTAGCTATTTGCTAGTCCCTAGCAAAATATGCGATAAATTCGGATTAAAGTGAAAAATATGCACCAAACTCAAGATATCATCATGGCATACCAAATGTTATTTCCAATTGATTCCAAAGCCAATATACACAATGTATGAAAGTAAATAACAAATGACACTCCTCAAGCCAATTCTAAGAAAAGTGAAGTAATAAGCACCGTATCGCATTCTTTGGGATATATCACAAATGTCAAAGTTTCTAATTTTCATGGAAATGGCAAAAACAAAAGAAATTCCTCTAAGTGGTGGGAGATGAGATTGCATCACTCATGTTGCTTATTCTTTCATTTATTTATTCATTCATTTTTTATTTTTATTTTATTTTTTTGTTTTTGTTTATGTTTTGAATTCACGCGATAACGCTATGAAATTCAAACACCGCCCCCCTTTTGCATACACGCGATAACGCTATATAGGCAAACGGATGGAATTATCCCCTAAATCTCATCTTTGGCGTCCTTCCCAATGTTTCGTGGGGCACCAGCTCCTCGATTTGATTAGTAAAACCATTCACTTATATAACTCTCTTTATCATTCTAAACATGAATTATCAACTCATCCACCCACTCCTTAAGAGGAAAACAAAACATAACCAAATGGCCGCACCCAATCCAATGAAAACTAAGCCATTCATCCCAAATCATGCAATCACTTACACCAAGCTATTCTCAAATTATTTCAAAGAGATATCATGACATATAAAATGGTTTCATACATGGAATATTAACATTTGACTCCAAAATGGAAAATAAATTAAAACGTGCCAATCAAACATCGAAGAAGTTGATACCAAAATAATAATCCAAAAAAATTGCATGGCATTAAAGCATGTAGGGACTACGCATAAAGCTAGCGGCATAGGGACGAGGAGGAAAATATGATATGCAATAAAGAGTAATGGGTGATGGCAAATGGAGGCATCTCAAAAAAAATTTTAAACTAACATCAAAATCCTAACAATCATAAAGATTCTAACACTCTCCCCCCAACTTAAAATAAACAGTGTCCTCAATGTTGGGAAGGTATTAGATCTCGGCAAAAGACTCTAGAAAAGAAAAGAAAAGAATACGAAAGCACTAAAATAAAACATTTATTTATTTACACTATTGGAAAGAACACACCGTGGTAAAAGGCGGATCTCGAATGTATAACGGCAGTGGAAACTGCTCGATCATATCCTTACGCTCCTCCGCGAGTGTCGCCACGTCCAATGCCCTACCACCATTGCGAGCATTAGTGGCAAGCGACGCAACCCCGAGCATCTCTTTATGATGGATTCCTGCCAAATATGGGAGATAGGTCGTGTCAAAAATAATTGGGCAAGAGCGCCCGTCCAAGTGAAAAGCTTGCCAAAATGGGTCGTCGAAATGAATAAATGAATTTACGATCAAATAAGGACAATCCGAATCATTATGATATGGAATTAAATAATTTGATTCGGAGTTGGAGGAAAAAGAAAAATGGGAACTTCCCTGAGATGTGATGCTAGGCTCGTGATGATGCATGGCCTCAAGAGGAGGTAGAAGTGGCTACATAAAGAAAACTGGAGTAGGAGGGAGCTCGGGCTCAATATATACCATGTCGCAATCCTCGTCGCTATCCTCTTCCTCGACATCAATATCAACATCAACGATCTCTGCGGCACTCCCCACAATTGGTAACTGCTCCTGACGAACCTCCTCGATGACTGGCAAGTGCGCATCCTGAGGTGAGGGAAGTGACATCTGTGACAGGACTGGAGGTAGACTTGTCTCAGGCAAATCCAAGCACGCATCATCCTCGTCATCCCAGAAATAGTTCATCTCAGTCGCCTCCCTAAGTACTCAATCGCCTCAACCTGTGAAGCTAACTCTGAAGTGGATTGTGGCTCAGGCTCCATGGTGTCCTCAATCTTCTCTCGACCATCATGCACATCCGCTTCATCCTCAACCTCAAAGTGAAAATGCATCGTGTCACAGTCGTGGTCGACACACACTCCATTATCCATCTCCTCTGACTCCTCAAAATATGGACATTCAGCTTCCTCTACTTGGCTCCAATGCACCCCATCATCATGTTCTGTATGTTCCTCCGTAGGGCCGTAATGGAATGAGCCCTCAGCTGGCTCCTCAGGCTGGTCTTGGACCTGCTGGACTGTCTCCTTATACTCTGCAAGGTCCCTTAGGTAACACCATGAATCCTCGGTCGAATAATAAAAGAACTCCCCACTACAGCTCATCTGCACGAAGTCACGCCCAGATGGAGATAATCCCGTATAAAATATCTGTAGGAGATGATCCTCGTGGAAACAATGGTGTGGGCACGCAAGCACCAAATCATTGAACCTCTGCCAAGCCTGATGGTAGGCCTCCCAATCAACTTGGATAAAGCACGATATATGCTGCTCCATGGCCTGCCGCCACTATACCTGCTCCTAGAAATTAGGCAAAAATACTCGGAGAAATTCAGCCTGAAATGACAACCAAGTAAAATGTGATTCGAGAGACAATGAATCAAACCAAAGTTTAGCATTATCTTGTAAAGAAGAGGGAAAAAATCTAAAGTATATGCAATCATCATCAATATTCCTACCAAGACAAGAATACATCCACTCTTCAAACTTTTTCATATGTAAATGAGGATTCTCCCACTCCAAGCCATGAAAATATAGCGGAAGTGGGATATCATTCAAATCAAAGTCGGAAAAATCTGAAGAAGATGCCATTTTGTTGTTAAAAATTCTCAAGAAAATGAAAATAAACAACCAAACGACTCAATAAGTGGAAAATAAATAAAATGGAAAGACACAATACTAAGAGATAGAAGTATCACACTAGAACTTTCAAAATCAATCAAAAAATGCAAATAATAGAAACCATTGTCCCCGGCTACGACGCCAATTGATTGAACAGAAACAATGGCAAGGGCACGCCTTCCACTCCCAAGCGTAGAGGCATCAATGCAATATATTTATAAATAACCGGTGAGTACCGGGTCGGATCACAGGGACAAGTCGTTCTACATTCGCAAGTTTGATCGATAAAGAAAAATAAAGCGTGATTCAACAATATCAACTGACGGTGGATGAGTGGGAAAACTTGTGTTGAATCTATAATTCTAACCAAAATAAGTAAGGTTTGAGAAGCAAAGGAGAGTTAGGATAGGTAGAAGGAGAGCATGGGTTGTGGGTCTACCAAGATGGGTGCCAATCAAGCCCAAATACCTCAAATAACTCAATTGATCATCCGGCTAAGGAATCCCAATCGGAATATTTAACATTAAAGAACACAATAATATTGCAATAAGGATGAATGCATCTTCATGTAACTAATCAAATATGAACATGGTCTCTACTCAAAGTGTGCTCTCTAGGGTCTTTACCAATGAAATTAACCCTAATGATACATCCAACATTAACATTGAAAATGGGCAAGAGGAAACTAGAGCTATAATTTACAACCCATCACAATGAATCACAACCCACACAAATCACACTATTCAATCATACTAAACAAGATGAGATTCATGACAAATTCATCCATAGTTCAATACAAAATGAGAAATGCAAAATACACAAGAGGGAGAGAAAAGATGTCACCAATCTCTCATCAATGGAACTTTCCTCACACTTGAGCACCTCCTCAAAGCTTCTCCATCATCCCCACGGCCTCCAATATCCTCCTATTTCAGAACAAATCAAGATTAGGGCTGAAAACCCCACCAAATTCGCAATATAACTCAAACACAGCTTATCGGGTCTGTTTTGGGCCGAACTGGGTTGAAATACACCCCAAAACCCGCTAGAAACAAGCAGCCCCCCTTTAAGTCTCGCGGGTCGGGCGCGTGGTGCGCCCGACCGGTGGGTGCCTGAGGCGCCCGCTTCATCAGGGGGCACGCGCCCCGCACGTGACCCCCGCTGCTGCTGAGCGGACCGGCTCGCCTTGCCGGCCCGCGAGGCGGTTTTTTTTAATTTAATTTTTTTAAAAAATCAAGCTGCCCGCTCAATGAGTGGGCCGCAGGCTTGCGTGTTTTTTTCCTTTTTTTTGTTTTTTATTTTTTAAAATATTCCAGAATTGATTCCTTGCTCCAAAAATTCCCCAAAAATACCCAGAAATCCCAAAAAATTCTGGAAAATCCCCAAGAATCCTAGGAGTACCTGAAAAGAGGAGAAGGAGAAATTAGTCCATACGATGATAAAATAAATATAATGGCTATTATAAAACAATATTGACTTCCAAAATTTATATAAAACAATCCATTGCTGAAATAATTCTCAAAAATTGAAAATATGATCACAATAATATCAGAAGCACATGAAAAATAATAGGAAGCTAATAAGGATGATAAAAACAATATTTTATGCAAATAATGAGGATAAGATCTAAAAATGACATGAAGTGAAAATATACCCAAAAAGAGCAAGATTAAGTATAATTCTTAACGCAAAATGGGGGTAGTTAGGGGGTATAAATATACATTTTTCCCTTCGAATCAAACGCAGGGGTCAAAGACTTTAGGATTATTTCCATGCTCATCTCAATTTCAAGGACAAATCCTAGCTGGGCTATGTCCTGTACGTAACTGATCATATTTATCACATGATCCTGGATGGGGCCTGTCGTGATCTTCGTTTCCCAAATGTTGTAGGTGGCCTTGAATCTGGCAGCCCTAGAACGCTTACCATACAATTATTTTACGTTTAAAAGCATGCTCTAAACATCCATATGTTCATGCTTTCTTTGTAGATCATTGTTCATTGAGGCCAGAGTAAGGCACATGGCCTTATCTGCATCCCTTTGCCATAGCTTGTAGGACTCATTCTGTTCATTGGTGGCTTTGTCGTTGGGTTTCTCTGGAGCAATTTACGTCAGTTCATAACCGATTCCAGCTACTGAGAGAACTAGCTTGATGTTCCTTAACCAGTCCTTATAGTTTGTTCCGTTTAGCACATTCTTCTCAATGATAAACTTAATTCCAGACTCCATACTGCATTTTAATATAAGTTTGAATTAGCATATGTTCTTTTATAGTTTAAGAGGTATTTATTAAACTATATTCTCCCACTATTTTAATGAACAGTTAAGCCATAATAATGAACAATTTAGTATATTTAAAATTAGTGGGAGAGGGATCCAACCACCCTGAGATTCATAACCTAGAGGAGACTCAACAACTTGATCGGCTCTGTAATTGGTAGATGAATTCTTAATCGATCACATCACATATGATTCCCTATAGGTTTTTGCCCCTAGTCACTTACAATCTTGAGGAGACTCAACAAACCAAAATGACTAGTCATGTTGGACCCTTATTTTAATGTCTAACTTAACTTACACCGACACTCGAGGAGACCCGACAAGGCAGTTTGGGTTAAGACCAGACTACATCATATGTGTGATGGAGTCAGTTTCTAAAAGAGACCATGCCATCGCTTAAGGAGACTCAACCACCATGACAGGCCTCTTTTAGGCCCCTAACCCAAAAATAAGGAGGGCTATGGTTAATCTTGAAGAATATTTTTAACGTATTAGACTGGATGTAGTCGACGGTGTCCCATAATCATAATTAGCATCCTTGCGGTCCAGCAGAATGCGGCCAGGGATTTGGCTAGGCCAGGATCACTATCCCCAGTCGAGCTAGGGTGATCTACAACACTAGTCAAAAAACACTAGACCGAATCATGGTCCATTGAAAGAAACTAATTATTCATATGTGTGCCATCGACTAGAAATGACTTCATTAAAACTAGATAATCCTATCAACTAGTTGAATCCTAAAATTCGATATATTTTTAGAATTAGTTAATAAATTTTATTAGAGTCCTTATTAACTATAAGGATTTATAGGTTTCAACGTGCTATCCTAATCATGTATTATAATTTTAATAAATTCAAATTACAACAATTTATAAGATAGCCTTTTATCAAAATTATTATTAGAACGATTAAAATAATAATTGTTGGAAAGTGATACCCTAATCAGGAATAAGGAATTTGATTGTTGTAACAATTTATTAAACATAGCATGTCAATCTAAAATTTATCTCAAAAGTTTTAGACGAATTTTAATGGCTATCCTAAGAGGCTTTCTTGAATTATCACATAATATGCAAGAATGTAAAATTACCATTAAAACATATCAACTAAATTTTATCTCATAAAATTAGCATGGTGACTTGCAACTTAAAATATCGTATAAAATTAAGTTATTTTCCTTTTAAAATTTATCTCATAATTATTTACATAAACAACAAATTAAAATTTATTACATAAATAATCGCATGAACCTTAAAAATTTATAACATAAATTTTAAGCATAATTTTAAAGAATCTAAAATTTTATCTTATAAAAATTTAGTTGTTCCAAGTTCATCAATTATCTCATAATCTTTTTAAAAATAGATAATCATATTATCAACATGTTCTAAGCAAACATATATGCATTTATATCCTTAGCAGTTCTTAGATCAAATAGACCTAGGCTCTGACACCAATCTTGGGTTTCTTGGGACCCTTAGGGCATAAATCTATGCACGTCCAACGTCGGACGGATGATAGAATCAAAAATATAGCAACGGAAAAATAGAATTATTAAACTCTTTAATAAAACGCCCTAAGGATATCATAGACCATCCTAGCCAGGATCTCTACTATCTTGGGATGGGTCTGACCTGCCCCAAAATAGATCTAAACTACTGCAACAATATAAATATGAAAGCATTAAAAACATACCCGGAACTTTCCGTCTGCAAAAAACAAAGCGTCGTTTTCAGCAACAACTTAAGCTTCTCGAAGCAAGCCGCCTTTGTGCCTCCAAAACTGGTCCACCCGAAGCGATCCGATAACGCGCCTACGAGCCAATCACTCGACTGATAAATTTTCACTTGAGTGTGATCCATGTCTGAGACTTAGGATTGAATCCAATCCTCGTCGTCGTCTTACTAGGACACGAATGAAGGAATGGAAGAATTATTGGAGGAAAGAATAATTTTGTCTCGGATCGAGCGTGCTCAAAACTTTTTGGAGCTAATAGATCCAGAGACTTGGTGCAATTTTTCCAAGGGGAGCCATCCCCTATTTATATAGGAGGCCGGACCCCTTGCTCGTGTCACGAGCAATGTGGGACAAAAAATTACTGGAGAAAAATTAAATTAGATTTGCCTTATACTAAGGCTAAACTTCAACTAATTTTTTCTCCCTCACCGTTGAGCTTCTCCAGTGATACAACTATCAAATCAAAAAGCTATGAACGATGAACGCGTAGAAACAAACGTAGATCGATTCCGACTTCGTTTGACCCCTCAAACAAATGCTCAAAGTTGAGCAAAAGTCGTGAATTGGCTGAAAATCGCAACCGCCACTGACCCCTTAGGGTTTCTGAAGGGTGGACCTCGCCTTTGGCGCCAACCAGCTCACTGGGCATGCCCAAAGGGTGAGCCCAGCCCACTGGGCATGCCCTCCCGTATGGGCAGGCTGGTCTGAACCGCCTACTGGGTGGGCAGGCTTTACCCGCTCGCATCAGTGTGTGGGCTTAGCCTGCCTGGCGGGCGGGTCCAGCCCCACTAGTAGGTTGGACCCGCCTGCCCAGTCTGGGTTGGGCTGGGCTGGGCCGGGCCAGAACTGGGCAAAAGCCCAGTTCTAGCCTTTTGGGCTATAACTTGAGCTTTTAAACTCCGATTGGGCTGCCCAGTTCTAGCCTTTTGGGCTATAACTTGAGCTTTTAAACTCCGATTGGGCTGCTTTTTGATCCGTTTGAAAGCATGGTTTGAATGGAACCATCCCAAGAACCCATGTGACCTTTTCTATGCATCATATAGTTTAAAATATTCGAGTAAATATTTTACAATGTATTTTAAACCCTTTTGCATCATATACAACAATCCTTTATAGCATTCTACTAATGCTTATATCGCAAACATTTTGCGACATTATTAAATACCATTTAATATAGACTTATTGTCACAAACTCTTTGTGACTTCAATTATTCTCGTGCACCCTTATTGTCACAAACTCCTCCTGAATCCTTCCTATTACTAAGATGCAAATCCCACTCGGTGTAAGACCCTGGGTGCCTGACGCTACTATAGGTTGGGGCTCGAAAATCCAAGACGACAGTGACCTCAAGCAGTAAGTGTCGCCACTGTTTCGGCATTGTAATTACGTAATTGACACATTGACAAAATTGTCGTCGGGATCACTCTGACTGTGTCCGTAATGAATACCTCTGTTTTAGTCCGTTCGTCATAACTATGTCCCTGCATAGCCTATGGTATGCAAAACCGTCAACCCTACTAGCTCGCACTGGTCAGCATACTTCGATCTTTTGTATGTCCATGTTGTACTTCATACAACCTACCCCGACCGAGGTTTAGTACAAAAACATCTTGAGCCTATAACACTAACTTCCCATTAACAGAAGATACAAATCATATCTAAGTCACTACTCACATC
Organism: Scilla litardierei; assembly: GCA_030789695.1. Taxonomy (NCBI): domain Eukaryota; kingdom Viridiplantae; phylum Streptophyta; class Magnoliopsida; order Asparagales; family Asparagaceae; genus Scilla; species Scilla litardierei. The sequence goes on along the minus strand of CM061142.1, from coordinate 423,586,404 downwards.
GTACGCTTCAAGTGTCACCTAACCTAAGACCTTTCAACAAGTGAAGACTCGAGGCTAGATCATGAATTTAAGTGACACCGTAGATGCACAGGTTCATATAATGACCCCAAGACTAAGGGACCAACTAGCATATCTTCACTAGAGAGTTATGACAGTTTAATTAAGGTTAACCATTTGATAACTCTATTTTGGGTCGTTCAGTGGACTCATTCTCCAATGATCACATGTGCCTTGTCTCCGACTTTGCCAGGTCGTATGATTATGAGATCATCACTACCTTTTAGGTTTAGATAAAGACACAATGGTCTGTCTGATGTGCTGACCTCCTATTCTTGACACATCTATAACCATGAACGCTTTAAGACTTAAGTTCTTATCGGTCATTCACTTTCCATAATCGAGATCTCCATCTAGATACGTGTCTGACCTTACTTTAAGTCTAAGGAAATTATCCCAGTATTAAAAAATATTTTAATCATACTAGGATTATTAGTACCATTTATATTTGAATAAGATGTTTTCTAGGATAAATTTCCTCGAGGGCATATATCTTCCTACACTCTGGTATGGAGGTTAGTGTTATAGGGAGTAGACATGATCCATAGTAAATTACTGGCTAGTGTGGAATAGATAAACTTATTAAGAATTATAAGTTTCATCTAAACATTGTAGTATGGCATTGCATATATGACTCATGATTTAAGGTTGTAATGGTGTTTGAGAGTTTCTTGTACCCTAGACACCTTAATGACATAGTTTTACCAAAGAGACTCCCCTACACTGTAGTTGTCATTGACGGGCCCGGTTTTGATTCGAAGAGATTCTAGTCGTGCACCAACCAGATCTTGATGATTCTGAAGTGGGTGGGTTTCATACGCAGCTAGCATCACTATCTTACCAATAATATGAGTATAATGTATGATTGAATTGCTATTGAAGCAGCACTTAGGCTTTTATAGTCTCACATCGATGATGGCCTATCAGAAAAATCGAAGGAAAGAACTTGATGTATATGAGATATATAAACATATCACAAAGAGTTGTGATCGAATTATCTGAGAGAGAAAAGTGTGTCGTAAGGAATTGTGATTGCGAATGAGAAATGTGCGAAAAGAATTATGAATATTTACTTAAAGAGAAAAGTCAAAAACATAAACCAAAACCCTTGTCAAAGGTTAGTTGATTGATCAACTAATTATAATTGGTCGACTAATGGTTTTCTAAAATCAATACAGGTTTCCAGCCATTAGCCGACTAATGAAATTGCATTAGTTGACTAACGAAAGTGTTAGTTGACTAGTAGCCATAAATTAGTCGACAAACATGAGAAGAAAAAATAGACTAAGTTTTGTTTTCCATTAGTCGACTAGCAGGATTTACTTGTCGACTAAAGGCGGCTAAGTATAGTTCTAGGTCTGGGTTTATTATTGGATGCAGGTTTAATCTGAGAGTTAGATCCACAATCAACCCATATTTAATGAGTTTGTCTCTAATAAGAAATCCCATGAATTGTAGGATTTCTAGGAGTTCTAGTCATTTAATCCCAACTTATTTTAGGATAAAAATGGATTTAAAATTAGAATCAAATTAGGATTAAAAGAGTTCATGTAGAATCTTTCCTTCTATTTATGTGTTAAGGGAAAGTTTTAGATTCCAAATCAAATTCTGAATGTGACTTGGATTTTAAGGATCCCAAGCACTATATAAAGGGATCTTCTTCTCTTCTATCAATACATGAACAATTTCCACAAACAAGAGATCTAAGATCATAGCATCCAAGGTCTCTTGAGAGGAAAAATGCAAGCCTTTCTAAGAAATAACTTTTCTCTCTAAAGCAAAAAGTTTTTCCTTCTCATCCTCCTTGTCACTAGCAATGTGGGGGAGATTCGAATTCTTGGATGTCTCGAGGATTGCGAAGGGGCAACTTCATCAAGATGAAACATCTATCGCACATGTTTGTTGATCGAGCTTAGGGTCTTCATCGAAAGTGAGTAGGATATGTGTGTATCACAAAAGTATATCCACGCAAAGTTATGTCTTTTATTCTACAATATTTACATTCATGGTTTCCATAGCGGATCTTGGCCTAATTTCATAAGTTTAGAAAAATTTGATTTTTCACTCTTCTATATATTTCTAATTAAATTAGAATCATTGTTGTGTTTCCCTACGTTTTACCTATTAATCAACTTCTCACAAAATATTCTATCCATAAGAAATCGTTAAATTTGTGGCGAGCTAATGAACATGCAAAATCTGTTTGATTCACATAATATTTGATGTTTTGGTATTTTAGAATATGAAGCTCAAAATTAATGGTGATGATCATACAAAAAGGGAGTGTGGGCTTTTTGAGGCATATATTTGGTTAAGCCAAATATGTCATATGTTCCCATTATTCCATATATCTATATTACAATTGAGAGCATTTTTTGAATCTTTGTCCTACGTGGATATGTTTGTCATACGTGGACAAACAAATTGATGACTAGGACAAACAAATTTGGGGTGAACTTTGAATTTTGATTGTGTAAAAAAATTGAGGGGACTTTGAATATTTTGTTAGAAAACTTGAATTTATGAAAACTCAAACTTGGGGGAATCTATCAGCTCCCTCCCAAAACCACAGTGCATCTCTCAAAACTTGGGGGGAAAACAAAATTTTTTGAAAACCAAAACTGGGGGAAAACCCATTCTCTCCCTCCCAAAATTTTTTCTTTTTCTAAATTTCCCTTTCCAGATCACTTCATTATCATCAGATATCTTGAGATAAACTTAGTTGTCAGTCAAATTTAATCGCCAATAGGTTCTTTCTAGGTTGATGAGCGTGCAGTTCTTAAACACTTCGATTGGCCGAAAGGCAAAGCTGATGCTTTGAAAGAGGCAGCTTTCGAATACCAGGATCTGATCTAGTTAGGGAAGCAAGTAACTTCATTCGTCGATGATCCTCAACTTCCTTGCGAAGTTGCTCTAAAGAAAATGTACAAGCTGCTCGAGAAGTAAGAGCAACAAAAAGCACACACAATATATTCATTTGATTTTAAAAAACCACCCTTAAGTATCAATTTTCAACTTTTTAGAACACTGCTAATCTTTAGGATGGAACAAAATGTTTATGCACTCCTGCATACGTAAGATATGGCGATGTCAAGAAACAAGGAATTTGGAATACCGGTCGATTGGCTGTCAGATACCGGCATAGTTGGGAAGGTAAGCTTGATAAATTGAATTAAAGAATGAAAAAAACATAATTAGATGCTCATAATGTTTTAAAAACATCTGCCATCGGTTGTTGCAGATCAAACTGTCCTTTGTTCAACTAGCAATGACGCACATGAAGAGAGTTTCCTCCGAACTTGATGCCTTGGTCGGGGTTGAGAAAGAACCAAACCGAGAATTTTTGCTCCCCCAAGGTGTGAGGTTTGCTTTCCGAGTTTATCAGGTAAGACCGAGCCCTACATTCACACTAATTATAAAAACCCTAATCTATTTCAGTTCATGCATAGCGCATGTGTTATGTTAACATGTTCAACTACATGTCATATATAAAGGTGTAACATGGTTTCAAAATTTCATCTGATAATGTATGGTTCAGTTTGCTGGAGGATTTGAGGCTGAGAGCATGCAGGCTTTTGAAGAATTGAGAAGCCGTGCCAATTCACAAACACAATCCAAGGCTGAGGCCGAGAACAACGATACATTGTTCTATTCTTTTCTTTGTGTTTTGTATTTAGAATCATGTTATCATTTGTTCTATTCTTTTCTTTGCACCGTCACCTTACTGGGCTATTGATGAGTTTGATGTGTTCATGGTCAGTGGTTACTAAGGTCAACTGTTTTAGGTTATGACATCATTTGTATACTAAACAGATGCTTTTGTTGTTTACCCCTCAGGATGTTGTTAGCCGTAAGATCGGCTTGGTTACGAAGGTAAATTGTTTTTATTTGCAAGAGTTTGGGAGAAGATGGGCTAATGGGTAATGGGTGATTAGGAGGAAAAAGAACGACCATCCAGGCTCACCCTGAAACTACCGTTGTCGCCGAAAACCGTAGGCTCCTCTTCCCGAGAAGTCATCTTCAGATAGAGATTGCTTATCTTTTGAGTTATTTTTTGAGGATTTTGTGAGGATAACCACCACTTATATTTTTGAATACTGTTGGACTTTTGAATACTTTGATTTATTTGCAAAAAATATGTCAGCATATTGTGTATACGCATTTAACATTGCAATAGACAAGGCTTGTACCTTTGGTTATTTTTGCAATAGAGATGGCATGTACCTTTGGTTATCACATTGAGTACTTTTGAGTTATTTGCAAAAAAACCTGTCAGCATACGATGTATGCACATTTAAAATCGCATATACCTTTGGTTATTTTGAATACAACAATATACACATTTAACATTGCAAAAAATCTAATCTGTTGGGCTTTTGAATTCTTTTGAGTTACTTTTTGAGGATAGAGATGTCATGTCTTTTGAGTTATTGGACTTTTGAATTCTGAAATTTTTGAGGGAAATAAATAACAATCATTATGCTTTAATTTTTGGGGGACAATGATTTTGAGGAGGAAATATCTTAACTGAACCGTGCCCTACGGGCATGAGTTATAACTAGTTTATATATATATAGAGGAAGTTTCCTTCTTGGCTAGTGACAAACCCTCACCCCTTTTTTATTATTCAATCCAAACCATTCATTTTGATCTTCTTGTTCTAAAATCTCAAACCCTCAATTTTTAAGTGAATCCAAGGAGTTTTGCTCATTCATTCACACTGACAAGTTTAACAAGTTTACTATAACGGGATCTTTTGTAACAATTAGTTGAATGCCCAAAACCCCTAAGGTTCCTCAAAAATTGGTAGTTTTATGGTTTTAGAACATGAAGATCAACGTGAATGGAACCAATCATCAAAAAAGGAGTGGAAGTGGATTGCATGAGATAACCGAGGAGTAAATTTCCTCTTTTCTTGGTAATATTTCGGTTGTGGAATTTGTGGGGGATGGTTAGCCTTTCTTGGCAACCTATGTTTATGCATTCAAGGCAATAATTTGATTGGTCATTCATGATAATATTTCGATTGGCCTTTCATGAGAATGATTTGATTGGCTCTTTGTGATGGGTTTTTAGTTCAACATTTGTGTTCATGATCAATTCTTCAGGGCAATATTATGATTTGGAAGGCTTGTTAAGCACCAACGACATGGTAGATAATTTCAAGATGAAACTAAGGTTATCTTGGTGAAAATAAAAAAGCTAGACGGATTTCTGAAAATTGAAAACAAAATGAATGTTGAATAGAACTTTAACAAGCTATTAGGTCATTAAATGCATTTACGAAATCATTTGACATATTTCATAATTTCTATTCGCGTGCTATGTTTTTGTATTTTCCTATATTTTTCTTTACATCAAGCTCACCCTCAGGTTAATTACTATCTTGCAAGACCAAGAGCTATAAAAGACTCTTAGCATATTGCGATATCGTGTTTTGTCAATTTGTGTATATTTATTTTTTAGTGTTCTTGGAACAATTCATATATACTAAGTCAGACTATCCCCTTCCTTCCCCTCCCCTTTTTACGATGATCAGTTCCGTTCAAATTGTTCTTCATGTTCTAAAGCCCCAAAGTACCAATTTTAGTGTGAACCATAGTGGTTTTGGGCATTCATCTAACCATTTTTAAAACCTCTGTTATAGAGAAACCGTTAAACTTGCGACGGGTGGATAAACGTACAAAATCCCCTGGATTCATTTGAAAATTGGTATCTTGGGGGTTTAATGTTGGGAGATGGCTATGCCCTCGAGGTAATTTATCCATGGGTACTTGTATAAATGTCTTGTTCAAAATAACAGCAAGCTGTTTGGTAAGTATCTACCTAAGTTAATAATAATGTAATCAACATTAAAACTTAGGTAAAGTCCTGAGACTTAATGCGAGGTTAAACAATTATCGAAATGAGGATCTCGATCATGGATAATTGTTTGACCATTAGTAGCATAAGTCGAAAATCGTTCGTGGTCGTAGATTTTTCGAGAAAAGGATATCGAAACATCGGATAGACCATTGTGTCTTTGTCTTAACCATGGAGTGGTGATGTTGATCTCATGGTCGTTCGACTTGGAGAAGTTAGACGAGACACAAGTGCTCATTGGAGAATGAGTTCACTGAACGACCCAACGAGAATTATCACATGATTAACGTAACAAATCTGTCAGTGATAACTCTCAGTGATGATAGGCTAGTTGGTCCTTAGACTTGATGTCATTATACGAACCTGTACTTGAACGGTTTCACTTAGATCTCAGACCTTGCTTCGAGACAAGGCTTGTGGAAAGGTCTTTGGTTGGGTGACACTTAAAGCATGCGAGGAGAGTAATGACCAAGAAAGGATTCGTCTATCCTGTTATATGGAGTTAGTGTCGCATGTGTTGGTTCGGTCTTTAGTGAAAAACTTTGACCAAAGTTTGTTGAAAGAAGTCTAAGAATATTTGACTAAAGAGCGATGGAGACTAACCACGTTCAAGCTATTGGGGTGGACAATTTGACCGTACCCTAGGCTTGACTAGGGGACATAGTTTTGACGAGGGGACTAAACTGTAGCATTCATCATAGAAACAATCAGGATGGTCTCGACAATACTCATGTTAATGAGTTAACCACATAATTATGATACCGAAACAGGGACGACACCTGCTGCTCGTGGTCACCGCCGTTTGGGGTTTCGAGCCCGACCTGTAGTAGGGTCAGGCTATAGGGTCGCACACAGAGTGAGACTTCCATCAAGTAATAGGTAGAATTAAGGGAGATGATGCATTGGATGCAATGGAATTAATATGTCTCAAAACTTTTATGACAAAAGCATTAAGAATATATTAGATGTGGGAATTTTGCAAATGATGCAAACGAAAATTAAATATGTCGTAAAATGTTTACGAGTATATTTAATATAATAAACGTGAGGAAAAGGTTATCTGGATGACGGAAACGTTTCGGTTTAAACCCAGGTTTGAACCACATCAAAAATGGACTTCAACTGTGTAATAAAGAGCCAAAACACTGCAATCGGGGCCTTCTGGGCATTGCGGGTCGGCACCCGCTAGGCAGGCATCTGTGCCTGTTTAGCATGGTGGGTGCCTGTTTCTGTAAAGCGGGTGGGGGCCCACACCCACTAAGCAAGAGCAGGCGCGGGGCGGGCACCTACACTTGCTTGGCCCGCCCGCTTCGTGCAGGTGGGCCCGCACGTGCTGCAGGTGCATGCTTAGTATATGCTTACGGGGCACGTGCTGAGCATGCGCCAGGCTGCATGCATGGGGCCCACGTGGGGTCCCACAGCCTAGGGCTTCATGTTATTCTTTTAGCGGTTGTGATTTTGGCTAAGAGCTCGTTTTGGGAAAAGTTTGGACGATTGTTTGAAGGGTCAAACGGACTCGGAATGGAGCACCTTTTGTTCATACACGTTCACCATTCAACCCTCTTCGCAAAGATGTATGGCATCGTTCTTGGAGCTCAACGATAAAGGAGAGAAAATTCGTCAAAGTTTGGCCTTCGTGTAAGGCGAACTAATTGATTTTTCTTCTCCAAAAAGTTTAGTCTCAAATTGGTAATTTAGAAAGAGGAGGGGGTCAGCCGCTTATATAAATAGGGGCCTACTCCCCTCCTTGAAACTTGCACCAAGATCCAGATCTGAGTAGCTCTATTAAACGTAAGCAAGCCCGAATCTGAGTTAAAACAAAATATTCCATCTTTCTCCCTTAATTCTTCCTTGCTCCTGATGTGCTCTAGCAAAGCTACGAAGGAGTTTGGATTGGATCCGAAATCTTGACGGAGGATCCACTCAAGGTGAAACTTTCTTTAGTGTGTAGTTGGCTCAGTGACAAGGGTGTTGCTCACCTCAGGACGCGGTGCGGTTTAGGACATGGTTCAGCTCAGGACGTGGTTCAGCTCGGGAGAAGCGACAATGGGCATTGCTTCATAGATAAAGAAATGTTGCTGAAAACGACGCTTCGTATTCTGCAGAAACGAAGTAAAAGGTATGTTGTTTAATTTACATGTGTTTATAATGGCAAATTAGTTGATAGATCTAACCTCAGGGGTTGGTAGGAATCAACCCCGGGATAGTAGAGATTCTGGCTAGGGTTAAATCTTTAGGGCTTGATTTAAAAATGTTTTAGATCTGTTTTTTCCGCTGCTTTTGTGATCTAGTCGTCCATCTGACTTATGCCGGATGTCGATTTTATAACCTTAAGGACCCATAAAACCCTACAGTGGTATCAGAGCCAGTCAATTTGATCTATGTTTTCCAATTATAAAGTGCATATGATGTAGCATGTTTCTCTGTCTGATGGAGGTTTTTAATTAAGCTATCAAACTGTCGTTCCATGTGATGGTTTTAATTTCGAAAAAAATTGTTTATTCAAAATTAGATCTATTTTTTAAAAATCATGTGCTAATTTAAAAATTAGATCTTTAAAATTATATGATAATTTTTATGTAACTTAGATTTATGAGATATTTTTAAGTTGCTTGTTAAGCTAATTTTTTGAGATAAATTTTAGTTGATCTGTCATCATGCTAAATTGTTTAGTTGATAATTTTAAATGGTTGTATTAGTTCTGGTTGATTATGTGATAATTCAAGAAAAACTTTTAGGATAGCCATTAAAAGCTTTCAGAAAATTATTAGATAATTTTTATCTACATGATATTATTTAAAATTGTTGTAATAAATAAAACTCCTAATAATTGATTAGGGTAGCCCTCTCTGATAATTATTAATTTTATTGTTCTAATAATAATTTTGAAATGGATATGATTTAAATTTTTGCAACTTAAATTTTAAATTCCCAATACCTGAATAGGATAGCACGCTGATATTAATAAATCCTTATAGTTGATAAGGACATTAATAAAAGTTATTAATCAATCCTAATAATTTCGAATTTTAGGATTCAACTAGTTGATAGGATTAACTAGTTTTAATGAAGCCATTTCAAGTCGATGTCACACATATGAATAACTAGTATCCTTCAATGGGTCATGATCCGGTCTAGTCTTTTTTGACTAGTGTTGTGGATTACCCTAGCTCTACTAGGGATAGTTATGCTGGCTAAAATATTTTACTTTACTTAGACCTAGAAGATGATTTTTTTATTTAGTTATAAAAGATAGAGGAATACCAAAGCATTTGCATGAAATTCTAAAGACTGTCATCAACTGGATCAATATTATCTTTTTAATCTTAATGATATTCTTAAATATTCATTTTTGACAACATCATTTATCTAAACAACTGAATAAGTTAATTTAAAAAAAATTTATCATCAACAAAAGATATCCTTTTGTTATTGCTCATTTTTTTATTTCAGTAGGATGATTTTGGATTAAGGTTAATAGAAAAATGAGACCACTTAAAATATTAATTAGACCTAAAACCATATTTTCTATCTAGTTTTCCTTTTCATTTTCATAAGCAACCAAACATGAGAAATCATTTTCCTTACCATTTTTCTTTTAATTTTCTTTACAAATTTGCTCACTAACCAAACATAAAAAAGAAATCGGTTTCCTTTTCCTTTTCTTTTTCTTTCCATTCCATTTCCATTTCACTTTTCTTTCTCTCAATTTCCTACCAACCAAACACAGCCTTACAGAATCAAGAGTCGTTGTATCTTAGAAAGTAGTCCATCGATCATACCTTGCACCTAGATTTTTCTCCAAAGAATGTATGCATTAATCACGATAAGCATCATCTTCTTAAATTCATGATAACTTTAGCATTATTAATTTAATTATTTTTCCAAACAGCAATTGAAACTGGGCATGAAACTTATATTCATATTCGTTGTTGACATGAGTTTTTGAAAGGTTTAATATGGATCGAAAGCATTATAAGCATTATTTGATGCACTTCGAGATATGGTAGACCTACATATACTCTCTAAGTGTACATGACGGTAGCTAAAATGTCTTAAAAATCAAGAACCATTAGATGTAGATTCCATAAAGTCATATCATTAAATCAAACTAAATAGAATGTTGTCTAATTTCATGTACATATTATTTGTCTAAACAGTGTTTCATGAATAATATTTTATTACACAAGTAGTAATAAATTATAATCTAATAATGACACAATACCCACATACATATATACGTACATATACATGTACATGTACATAGTGGGTATCATATACTTAGCTACGGCTCTAATACAGCTTTGAAAAGTCCAACCACATGTATTTTTTCAGACGATTGGAATTGTTCATTTTTTATCTTCATATTTTAAAACCCTAAAATACCAAATATCAGGTGAACTTAGTGGGTTTTTATCATTCATCATCCCATCGAAAAAAGTTCTTGCTGAATCATTAGATTTGCAACGAGTGATGAACAATCAAACCTCTTGAATTCATCTGATATTTGTATTGTGGGGTTTTAGAATATGAAGATCAAAACAAATGATTCCGATCATCCGAAAAAAATAAGGGAAAGTGGAGTTTTTGAGATTGCATATGAGCATTAGCCCCATATACATGTAAATACAAACACTTATACGTATACATGTGGGCATCATATGATATATGATGAGCTAAGGCCTTATATGTAATCTTGAAAAGTCCAGCCTCGTATTTTTCAAACGATTGAAACTATTCATTTTGATCTTCATATTTTAAAATCTCAAAATACAAATAATCATGTGAACCCAAGGTGTTTTGCTAGTTCATTCTTCCCTTAAAAATTTAAAGTGTTCACATAAAAAGTACTTCTGTGATGAGTGGATAATGATCAAAACACCTTGGGTTCACCCAATATGTGGTGTTTTAAGGTATTAAAATATGAAGATCAAAATGAATGGGTTGATCATTCGAAAAAATAATGGATATTGGAATTTTCGAGGCATATATGTGTCTTAGGCACATATGTTTCCCATTATATGTGTATATGTATGTGTACCTATATACATACATAGTAATGATACCTAACTTTGTCATTCAAATCATTGAGCAGCTATGTGCCTCTTTCCTTTGGAATAACAAATTGTTTGTAATGCTTGGTCTTTGTAGACTATGAGACATTAATAAAGTTGTAGGGATTCGTCTATTTTGGAGGTTTATGCACATACACCAAAAACGGTGTTGATCTCCCTCTATCTCTAGCTCATTCATGCACTTGGAAATTCATTTTATCCTGTAAAAACTTGGCATCATTCTTCTACGAGGTGAGCAGTGATCCTACAATGTTTACTCTTCATTGGAAACCATCCGCAGTTTTTTGCTTACCTCATATTGTGATGTAGTTCGATCATTATCCCCAGTAGTTCCATATTATGATGTTGTCTGGTTTTCTCAGTATTACCCCAAAATGTCTATCTGCTTACTTAGTCTGCTTAATGATAAAATGTTAACGTATGAGAACTTGATGAAGCAGAATATTTCAATTTCCAATAGTCCCTATGTTCTCTGTCAGCTTTTGATGGAATATACAAACTATCTTTCCTTTGGATGCCCTATTACATCAAATTCGTGGGAATTATGTCGCTAAAAGCTTGGACTATCCCATGTGCCTATTGAGACTCATTTAGAAGAAGTTTTCCTAATTCGTGATTGGTTCAAGAATAAGGTAAAATTTTCTGGTATCGTTCGTCTGGCTATTTGTTCAGTGATATTGCATTCATGGCATGAAAGGAATCAGAGTGTGTTCAACAACACCCCTAAGCACAAGGTGCTCATCTTTCGAGATATTTATGAAGATATTTGAGGGCTTAGTGCTTCCATTAGATGGAAGAAAGGGAGGCAAAACTCTTGCATAGCTCTAGGGAATTGGTCATAATTTGTATTAAAATTTTGGCATGTTTCAGGGACTATAGATGTTCTGTCTTAGAATTGGCTAGTTGGGGATGACGATGCTTGTGTCTTCTCTCTTCACCATGTCCAAAAATGGTTTAGATCACTATAGTACCATTGAATTATATAACATATATTATTTTTGAGTTAATGAAGCATTATTATTTTTCAAAAAATATACGTACATACATATAGATATGTGTATATATATCTATCCTATATTTGATGAAGATTTTGAATTTTGTCCCAGTAGGACAAGCTGACTAGGACAATGGGATATTTTATGCTGACTGGAACAAACAAATGCTGACTAGGACAAGTGTTTGAATGTTAGGGGAAATTTTGTTTGGAAAACTTAAAATTTGAAAACTCAAACATTTGAAAACTTATAAGTTAAACAAACTTTGGGGGGGGACAATTGAGTGAAATTTTTTTTGCAAGCCGCCAGAATCATCCCGCTTCCCCTCCAGCTCTCCCTCCCTCCCTGTCCCTCGGAGTCATCCAGAATTACAAGAAGAGCCCAATCTATATCCTCATCAACTGCAAGCCTCTTTACTCCTCAACAATGGGTTGAGCTGTGGTGCTTGCTATTAGATCAAATGTGTGAATGATCAGCAGTGGTGTCTCCCTGGTTCTTTATGGTCATCGGCACCAACTTCTGCCCGCCAAATAATGCAGGGTGCGGTAAAATCCCCCGCAGCAGCACTTTGATCTCTCTCAGCCTGTCTTCTAGCGGATTGCCAAGTCAATGCTGGAATTGTCCCTTTTTAATTCAGAAGGTAAAATTTCTTTTTAAAAAAAATTCACAGTCCATCACTCTCAAATTCCACCATCGAAAGTTTATATCTTTATTTCTTTTTGAACCAGTGTGCCTTCTAACTTGCCGCAAGGAATTCATCTTTATGGCTGCTTTTTTTTAAATATTCCCTTTTACCATCTTATTAATTGCACCCATAAAACCAACCCTTTGTCTTTGAAGTTTCCATGTGCATCTCTATTTCTTCATGCTTCTTAACATGTCAGTATTCAGAGGAAAAAGCCCATCCCACGAACTCATTAAACACATCAAATGCATGTTTTTAATCTTTTGCATGTTCAAAGAACATTGAGAAGATTCGGTGCAGGCTGGAAGGGGACAGATCCAATGCAGGTTCGGATGAGAGGAAGAAACAGAATGGTGGCAGAACAATGAAAGGAATGATGAATCTGAAGCACCAACAACTCAATTAAAGATATATTTTAAATTTTTCATCCTGAGTTTTGATATTACTTTTTGATCTCAATTCTATTTTCTCTTACTTCCATCTTCTCTTAAGTTTTGATCTGAATTTTTGATATTAACTCAGTGCAATTTTCTGGATTGTTATGTTGTGGTTACTAGCTTAACCCACTGTGTGCACACCACGTGTTTGTTGTAATGCGAAGGTTAACATAAAATTGATTTTCAAGACACACACATGTAAGAAGCATGCCCATCTTTACACTAATAGGAACTATAAGGTCAATGTTTTTGTTCATACTTAGTAGCATGATGCATATCGATTGTTTTTAGAAATGCATGTCTAATCTAAATAAGATATATGACATGCAATCACAAGTTCAGATTTGGCAATCTTTGGAATAACATAATGCAATATGTTGGGAAATATTTGGCAATCTTTAGATTAGACATTCATGTTCATATTCAGTAACATTCTGGTATTAGATGATACATCATGCAAGCACAAGTTCATATTCGGTAGCGTGCACAGTTTTGCAAATTTATATTTATTTTTTAGTTCTATCACAGCTTTAGTGAAGCCGGACTACCTAGTGATCGACCGAAACCCGATGTTCACAAAGATGGTGGCCACCACGATCACCGACGTCTCCATCTCTGTCTCCACCACTTACCTATCCGTTCATTCGCAAAATTCTCATGATCTCTTTTGATCAATTGGATTAACCTTCTTTATGTATTTGTTCATTAATTTGTTGTTTATGTTTAAGACGGGATCAAGCCTAACATTCGAGGTCTGTCGATGGTGACATGTGGTTTAATCAGTCTGATGGGTGGGTTCATGCACGCATACCAGAACTCTACCGACATGCTCATGTGATTCTTCCTCAACGAGTCCGAAATTACCCGCTACAAGAAGTGGATTGGATGATTAGTAAAAATGGTACATTTTAATGCTTTTCTTCACTTTTAGAGATGAATAAATTAATTTTACCAAGATATCAATTTCTAAGCCATTTTTACAGCTCATTTTCCCTATATGAAGATCTGCTTAATAATTGAAGCTATTTGCTACAGGTTTGTGTAATGGCTGATATCTTTGGAATTTGCAACAACTAATTACTTTTGTGATGTTGGATGTTTTGTTTTTTCTGGAACAACCAAGCTTTCAATCTTATCTGCAATGCAGATGCTATGATGAATGGTCACTCATTTTCCTTTTTCCTTTTTTCTGTAAATGTTTAAGAATTTTTGTAACTCCTTTAGCTTTATAGTTATAACAGTAATAAGGGTGTTAAGAACATTTGTTTGGAATGTTTTCTGTCAAATTTCATTCTTAACATAGCTAATGTTTCTGAAGGCATTCTCGATTATGGGTTTACGGCTCATTTTGGTTTGAATTGTTTTTAAGAAAACCATTTCTTTTAATTTTTGTCATATCAATTATGAGAAAACTCAAAATCAAAACATGCAGAATGTCTCTTCACCAAAAGTTGCCATTTCCCCCATGCCGATGTTGTTGTGCACCCCCCCCCCCCAAAACCTTCGTTGCTTCATATTCCATCATTTTCTTAATGAATTTTTTTGATCTTATTCATGTATAACATGTCAATTATGAATATTGAACAACGTCGCGTCTTCCAATTGAATGGAGAGAACTCTCCTCCTTTGTAAGTATAACTAGGTATTTGCTGTTTATTGATTTGAGTTTAAGATCTAAGTTAGTATTAAATTGATTTATTAGCTATTTTGGGAATAGTTACATGAAAGGTAGTAATTGATTTTATAAATTTTAAGGTACCCTTAATAAGATAAACGGTAAATATTGCCTCGTGAGGATTTTTGGGTCCCCTTAGAAAGGAGAGGACGAGATGTATGTCCTTATTTCTAATATTTGTTAGTTCAGTCACTACATCTTCCTTTGTCATGACTAATTTTATGATCATAACATTTTTTTTCTAAAAAATAAAAGAAATTATAAATACTGACAAAATTCGAATTTGTTGTTGACTAAGAGGTCATCATATCTTGCAATTTAAGTTTATTGCAATAATGATGGGATAGTTATTATGATATGTCAATGCTAGAAGGAAATTCTATATATAACATTTGCCATATTAATGGTATAATTTTTACTAATTTAGGCAAAAGAGGTGGTACTGGAAGGGTTAAGTTTAGAAGGAGAAAAAGTACTACTATGCAGGAATTCAGGAATACATGGTTGGTAGTTTTGTTTTTCAATTTTCTTTTTCTTTTTCTTATTCATTTTATTTTATTTTAGAGCTACGATAACCTGTCTTTGCACTAACTATAACCGTTGATTGAGATTCTTACAATTTTAACATACAAGTTACCCTTTTTAAAAGTAAAGTTGTTAAATAAAGTTACGTTGACAAAATTGGAAATAATTGACAAATGCACCAAATTGAGTTTTTTGGAACTTGGTAGATGGTGACAAAGTAGAAATTTTGATATGAATTAAATGATGCTAAATCAAACTAGCTTATTTTCACCAACGATTGGTTATTGTATGAATATGAATACGTGCCAAAATATTGTAATAATGATGGGATAGTTATTATGATATGCTAATTGGCTAGAATGAAATTCTATATATAATGTTTGCCATAGTAATGATATAATTTTTAAGTTTATTGCAATAATGATGTTATTGTTATTATGATCTGCCAATTGGCTAAAATGAAATTCTATATATAACATTTGCCATATTAATGGTATAATTTTTTACTAATTTAGGCAACAGAGGTATTACTGAAAGAGTTAAGTTTAGAAGGAGAAAAATGACTACCATGCATGAATTCGGAATTTTGTTTTATTTTTTATTGTTGATTTTTCTTTTTCTTATTCATTTTCTTTTATTTTAGAGCTACGAGAACATGTCTTGGGACTAACTATAACCTTTGATCGAGATTCTTATAACATTAACATTCGGGTTTCCCTTTATTTAAATTTTAGTTGTTGTTGGATCAAGTTACGTCGAATAAATTGGAAATAATTGACAAATGAACCAAATTGAGTTTTTTGGAACCTGGTAGATGGTGACAAAGTAGAAATTTTGAAATGAATTAGATGATGCTAAATCAAACTAGCTTATTGTCCCTAAAGCTTTGTTATTTTATGAATATGAATGTGTGCCAAAATATTGTAATAATGATGGGATATTTATTATGATATGCCAGTTAGCTAGAATGAAATTCTATATATAACACTTACCATATTAATGGTATAATTTTTAAGTTTATTTCAATAACGATGGGATAGTTATTATGATAAGCCAATTGGCTAGAATGAAATTCTATATATAACATTTGCCATATTAATGGTATAACTTTTACTAATTTAGGCAAAAGAGGTGTTTGTGTTGCATAGAGTAAGGGTGCACGGGGCCAACAAGAAGCTATGCAGAGCAAATAAGAATAGGTATGAACATGGCTTTTCGTTAAAATTTTCAGATTAGGATTTTTGGCTCTTTTGACGCGTAATTGACATTTTTGCCTCGCTATTTCTTATGGATTTTGGTTTGGGGGAAAAATTGGAGAAAGGTGAGTAGCAAGGTGCCAGTTGGGAGATTTAGAGAAGTAATTCAAGTGTGAAAACACATTTTTTCTGTCAAAATGCATGTCAGCTTTGGCTATATTTTTTAACATATGTTTTGTTCTAATTATGTGAATGATAGATAATACTGACCTTGCAGCTTTTAAGACTGGCATGGTAGAGAGATGATTGTTTGGAGATTATTTGAATTTTACGGTGACTGGAACTCACTTGATGTTGTTTTGCTTCAAGAACATGACATTTACGTTCACATTAAGATGGGTATAATGAGCAAGCAGCCAACCAACTATTTCTGCAAGACTTTAACTGGAGGCTTTTATGTCCTTCATCGTGCAGCTGCGAAAGTGTTTCCACATCTGATTGTGGGTTGTGCTTTCATGTTTTGTAATTTTTTTCAAATTTATTTTTGTTAGAATCGCCTTCGAAATTAAATGACACATCGGTTGTATCTATTTGATTTGGGATTGCTCGCAGGAACTTATTACGCGGGATATTCATGATATCGAATGGAAGTTTAGGCATGTTTTCATTGTTAGGATATTCAATATGCATTTAAATTTTCAGACATTAGTGTATTTTTACTGAACCTCTATCACTGTCATATCTAATAATGCATGTAAGCTTCACAATTTCATAATGTTCAGACCTAGCTAATTCGAGCGATGTGCGCACTAGAGAATGCAGCAAGGATCTGGATCATGGGGTGACAGCCATTGGGTATGGGAAGGCAAGAGATGGGAGCAAGTACTAGGTGGTGAAGAATACGTGGGGGACGTCATGGGGGGGAGAATGGATACATAAGGATGAAGTGGGATATCGATGCCAATGAAGAGCTTTGTGGGATTTCCATGCAACCTTCCTATCCGACAGTTTAACTATATTCATTCTTTGTATTTTTTGCTACCTAAGAAGCTTATCTTTGTATGTGTACTTGAACATGCACTGCCTGGATTATGTGTGACAATTCTTCGGGTCATGCCATCTTCTTTGTCTATTGGTGTACCTGAATTAACTTATGCAAATTAACCAAATCTGAATGCCTGTCTAACAACTATATACAAAATTGTTTAAAATTTTGTGTTATTTTTAGTGAACTCTCACCATTGTCCAAACATATGACCGACTAATATCTATGATTTCATCAGCCATAGAAAGAGATGCCTGCCGCCATGAAAATACTTTGCATGTAAGCTAAACATTAACTAGCCAAAATTTCAATTAGCTAATAATTTTGGTGTGTTTTATTTATTTTAGGATGTGGGTTTTCTTGGAATGTCGGTGGTTTGAGGATTGGCTAGATGAAGGATGGGAATTGAGTTTATTTTGATATTAATTTTGGAGGTTTTTTTGTTGTATTGTTGCATGGATCTCTAGAATCTACTTCCAAATTTATTGCTTTTTAATTTGACTGATGGTCTAATAATTTTGATTCTTTGGTGAATGTCTATGTTTCGAGATGTTTATCGGATCTCCTTAAGTGGAATTTGGTGTCTAAAAGAATGAGCAAAACAGTAATTATCTCTTAACTAGCTGATAATTTTGGTCTGCTTGATTTTAGGATCTTGGTTTTCCTGGAATGTCGGTGGTTTGAGACTTGAGTGGAGAAAGGAGGGGAATTGGGTTTATTTTGATATTAATTTTGGAGGTTTTTGGTTGTATTGTTACATGGATACCCATTGTTGCATGGATTTCAAGAATATACTTCCAATTTTATTGCTTTTTAATTTGATTATTGTTCTCTTAATTTTGATTCTTTGTTGAAGGGCTATGACTTCGAGATGCGTATTGGCTCTCCTCAAGCAGAGTTTGGGGTCCCAAAGATTGAGCAAAACTGTAATTTCTTAGCATGTAGGGTTTTATATATATGTCCCCGTTGATGTGGGGTTTGTCTGGAATTATATAGTTTTCTACCCGTAGAAGTTTGCTTTTTCAATTGGGCATAAAGATTGATAGTTTAGAAAATTGACTGCCACCTTTACCTGACTCTGATAAATATTTTTCCGATTTAGTTTTATAGAATAATTTTTTTGGGTGTTTAGTGTTTATTGTATATGGAATTATGTTGATTTCACCTATTTATTATACTTTGTGCTGGTTGTTATTGTCAAATTATTTATGTACTTCGTTCAATTTACCTTAATTTTCCTAAAGAAATACGTGCAAGATCATCTAACAATATTGTTTAACAATAAATGACAAAACATGTGGAAATTTGGCGTTACTGTGGTTATTTTTAAACATGATAAAGAAGTACTTGCAAGAGTATCATAACATTGAAAAATTCTTTCTTTTAGCGCTCTCTATGACCAATTTAAATTCTTTGCAGCTCAATTTCCAGGAAGTAACATCTCATCACACCCTTCATTGTCTATTTGAGAAATGGGGTAGAAGATTGCGATTCTTGGCTTCTGTTTATAGGGATTTAGAGCTGTAGACTTATAATATGAGTTGAATTCTTTATCTATAAGCAAAAAGTATTCAATTTGTATCCAAGTGATAGTTTATTTCAATCCAGATCAATGAGAAATACTTTTGTTGAATGTCCAGTTAAATCCTAGAATTGTTTTATCACAGATGCACCAATTGCTGTGCAATTATTGCAATGTGTCTCCCAGACTTCTTAATTATAGATCGCCACCTTTTGTGTGTTGTGTTCTTTTATGGTGGGATTTTTTCACTTGGTGAAAGGCAAGCACTATGCATCATTCTCTTTTTGGTCCAGACGGTGCAAGAAAGAATGTGACTTGTGATTAGAACGTGCAAATATCAGCTGTAGGTAGTTTTTTTTTAACTTTTTTGCCCTTTTGACTTTTATTTTGATTTTTTAGCAGCTAGCATTTAATTATACGGTTTTTTGATGTAATACATTGGATGATTGAGTGGAAAAATCATTTAATGAGAAGTAATGAATATTCTGAACCATTATTATATGGAATTTTTATTCAGATGAAACTGAAATTTTCACATAGTACAATTTTTATTCATTGTATCACTCCGTGTTCTCCTGATAACGGGACCATGATTTCATAAACGAAGGGTTGATGTGTTTATTTTTATGAATTTAGGTCCTTATAAGCATGTCGCTGTTTTAGGGGAGAAAAATAGAGTATATTAAAAGAGCATCAATGTTAACCAAGCAGCCTCGACATTGTCCAAAGACAAAAGAACATCACCACTCGAGACAACCGCATTAAAAGATTTAGATAGTATGAAATAATGAATATGAATTAATGAAAAGTAGCAACATGCAAGCATGATAGGATGTTAACAAGAGACTGGATTGATTGTTGATTTATACAAGTGTGAATAACGAAATGGGGGAAAATCGGGGGTCTGATAGATTGATATGGGTAATAGCAACCATTCAGTATGCTTGGATAGATTGATATGGGTGGTAAAAAAATGGATGAACTAATTCTATTTTGTTGTCATGTCTGCGATTAAAATTTTTGGAGATAGGCTCTAGATCTGAACTAATTGGATGATTGATTATTAATAATGGATTATAGGTGTATGTGCCTAGGACCCATCGTCACACACCTTCGAGTGGTGCTCAACGGACGCATTCAAGATATAGTTACCATGTAAGTACAAGATTTGCTACCTGTACTTGTGTCGAGACAGATGGGTCAGTCCATGTCCTATTACAATACTCATCTTCCGATTGTAGTGTGGTACTGCTTCAATCCGTGCTCCATAATCATAGCCACCACCAATGCAGCTGATGCCATTGACAGTGGTCTCTTCTAGCAGATGTAGAGCAGAGAGGAGATGTTGTCTTTTGAGTTTATGTAACAGTCACTTTCCGACCCAACGTTTTTAGCGCGCATCTTTGGTTGATTTGTGTGCGAGTTACCGTATTTGATTTTATTATAGCTTTCCGTAGCTCGAACACGTGTCCGAACCTCATATTCTCGATCTTCTCAGAGGCGCGATCACCCCGGTATATCATTTGTAATTTTAGGATGTCCTTGGACCAATCTGCTATAGTAGCATTTTTATTTATAAAACCTTTTAATAGCATGGGAATTTCTGTGCCTACCTTTTCTAAGCAATTTCGTTTCTTTTTTTTACTCTTTTTTTAAAAGAAAATCCTAAACCCATGATCTGACAGTTGAAGGTGACATTTCTTTAAAACAAAATTAACCAAATACTTAAACAACCCTTTAACAAATCCAAAACCTATTATATCCTCTCTTAACCGTAATTATCCCAATCCCTTGATTTCAGCCTATCTCTGCCCCACGTATCTCTCTCACACGTCTATCTGCGCCCAACCAACCCTGCCAGCCTACAGAGCCCTACAACCTGAGAGCGCCTCTTCCCTATTAATCACGCTCAAGGGAAAATCTCTCTCTCTTCCCTACTAAGCCAACCGGACCCCCCTAGGCTCCCACGCATCACCTCACAGCCCGTACCCTATGAGTCTATAAGAAACCATGAAGTAAACCCCTAGAGGCCGAGAAGCCCCCCAAGCCTCGCCATTTGTGTGCCCAGCCTTCGCAACCCAAACAAAGCTTGCAAGATTATTTTTTCTCTCCCCTCATACCCGGACTCTCACACCCGATCCCAGGCCCCCATTTTCGACGACCCTCTCCTTCCCTATCAACTTGCCGCATCCCCAGAGGACCCCAGCTCACCCCACATTCCCGCATGCCCACCACCCTCAAGTCCACCGCCTTCTCTCTCCGTTCAGCAACGGTGACCTCCCCGAGTCCAGTCCCCCGCCATCGTACACCCCTGCTCCCACTCTATCTCTCTTTCGCTGTGTCGCTATCTCCCTAGCCCTCAAAGCAACACCGCTCGGAGACGTCTTCCTCCCCGAGACCCTCTGAGACTGTCGACCCCCTCCATAGAACTCGGCACCAGACCCACGCACGGGCCTCACATCGTTGCCCTGTCGACATCCTACGACCCCTCTCCGGTCACCTCCCCTCAGCCGTTCGCCGCCGTCCCTACCGACAGCACAGTGGCATCTCGACGCTCGCGAGCCACCGCCTGAGGACCCCGCCGTCCGAAAACCCGCTTCCCACTACCTTGCTGCCTGCACGTGCCGCTCCGAGCAGTTCGCCGTCACCCCGGTCGTCGTCTGTGACCTTGCAATGAGCCCGCCGCAATATAGGTAAGTTTGTGTATAAATGTAAGTTGTTAGTAATACAGTAGGTTAGTTGATGCCTCAAATTACTATTGGTACTATTAATGAATGTTGGTACGTTATTATAAGCATACATTAATTAATTAATAGATGTTAGTTGTTAGTATACTAGTCATTACCCGTGCCCATAGGGCACGGTTTATTTAATGGCTGAGTTTTTCTCCCCCACAAATTTCAAGTTCCCCAAAATTTCAAGTTTTCCCACAAAATTTCAAGTTTCCCCCCAAATTTAAGTTTTCCCCCAAAATTTAAGTCCCCCCAAAATTGTCATTACCACCTAGGAAAAACTTGCCACGTAGGAGAATTCCCCACCTCATAGAACTGGAAAAAAAATGGCCGGAAGGGGTGAGAATAAAAAGTGTGGGTGTGTGTGGGGAGGGTCCATAGGCAAAAATACAAAAACCGGGGTTGTATATGCAAAATTCCCCACCTCCTCTTTTATCCCTCAAAATCTCATCTCTTATATTTTCTCTTATTCAATTTCCCTGTTTTATATAATAGATATCCAAATTCTCTTATCCAATTTCTCATGTCCGAATTCTCTTATCAATTTCTCTTGATAACATCCGTATTTTATATAATAGATATCTCTTATCCAATTTCTCTTGTCCAATATCTCTTATCCAATTTCTCTTGATAACATCTCTCGTTTGTAATATAGATATCTCTTATCCAATTTCTCTTGATAACATCACTCTTATCCAATTTCTATTGTCCAATATCTCTTATTCAATTTCTCTTGATAACATCTCTCGTTTGTAATATAGATATCTCTTATCTAATTTCTCTTGATAACATCACTCTTATCCAATTTCTATTGTCCAATATCTCTTATTCAATTTCTCTTGATAACATCCCTCTTTTATAATATAGATATCTCTTATCCAATTTATCTTGTCCAATATCTCTAATCCAATTTCTCTTGATAACATCCCTCTTTTATAATATAGATATCTCTTATCCAATTTCTCATGTCCAATATCTCTAATCCAATTTCTCTTGATAACATCCCTCTTTTATAATATAGATATCTCTTATCCAATTTCTCTTTTCCAATATCCCTTATCCAATTTCTCTTGATAACATCCCTCTTTTATAATATAGATATCTCTTATCCAATTTCTCTTTTCCAATATCCCTTATCCAATTTCTCTTGATAACATCCCTCTTTTATAATACAGATATCTCTTATCCAATTTCTCTTGTCCAATATCCCTTATCCAATTTCTCTTAATAACATCCCTCTTTTATAATATAGATATCTCTTATCCAATTTCTCTTGTCCAATATCTCTTATCCAATTTCTCTCGATAACATCCCTCTTTTATAATATAGATATCTCTTATCCAATTTATCTTGTCCAATATCTCTAATCCAATTTCTCTTGATAACATCCCTCTTTTATAATATAGATATCTCTTATCCAATTTCTCATGTCCAATATCTCTAATCCAATTTCTCTTGATAACATCCCTCTTTTATAATATAGATATCTCTTATCCAATTTCTCTTTTCCAATATCTCTTATCCAATTTCTCTTGATAACATCCCTCTTTTATAATATAGATATCTCTTATCCAATTTCTCTTTTCCAATATCTCTTATCCAATTTCTCTTGATAACATCCCTCTTTTATAATATAGATATCTCTTATCCAATTTCTCTTTTCCAATATCCCTTATCCAATTTCTCTTGATAACATCCCTCTTTTATAATATAGATATCTCTTATCCAATTTCTCTTGTCCAATATCTCTTATCCAATTTCTCTCGATAACATCCCTCTTTTATAATATAGATATCTCTTATCCAATTTCTCATGTCCAATATCTCTTATCCAATTTCTCTTGATAACATCCCTCTTTTATAATATAGATATCTCTTGTCCAATATCTCTTGATAACATCCCTCTCTTATAATATAGATATCTCTTATCCAATTTCTCTTGTCCAATATCTATTATCCAATTTCTCTTGATAACATACCTCTTTTATAATATAGACATCTCTTATCCAATTTCTCGTGTCCAATATCTCTTATCCAATTTCTCTTGATAACATCCCTCTTTTATAATATAGATATCTCTTATCCAATTTCTCATGTCCAATATCTCTTATCCAATTTCTCTTGATAACATCCCTCTTTTATAATATAGATATATTAATTCTGTTAAAATGCTTAAGTTAGTATATATTAGTTGTTAAATCCATATTTTAGTTTTACCACTTTATTTATTTACCACTGTAAGTAATATGACATTATTAGTATGATGTAAGTGTTGTTAATAACTATACATTGGTTCAATAAGTATTAATGTATAAGGAATATGTAAATAGTTAAATAAGTTAGATTAACAGTACAATAGTGGTGGGTCCTTTAGCCTGACGTATTAAATCTGATGACGCAGATAAATTGTGTACGTCTCGTTGTTACCGTCTGAACCCCGACGATCACCCTCTTCGCTGCGCGACCCGCAGTCGAGGAACAAGAGGCGATACGATCCATTGCCGTTCCAGAATCCGACGCCGTTTTCCTACGCGATCGTCATACTAGGTTGGTTCCCTCGCTCGTAGTAACCCACACGTTACGTCATTGAAAACCTAACTAAAATCGGCACCTAACCAGTAAATTTAATTTTTGCGCCCTTTTAAACTGTTGTGGAATCTAGTATCGACGATCGGACTTATTTGATTGTGCACATAGGATAGAATCGTCGAATAGGTGGAACTTTCGGACTTGACATGAAAACTGATAGCTTAGCCACGATAAATTTAGAAACTTATCATAATAGGAACTTCTAAACAGCGCGACCTGACACCACCATTGACTTGTGACCGTGGATGTCGACCGACGCGACGACTGAGACGAGACGTCTTCGATGGACATTCTACTCGCCACCGTAGGCAAGTGTACTCACTTGCTCTTTCGGCCGTGCCTAGGCCTTAGACTGTTAGAACTATTAAACTGTGAAGAAAGAGAACCGGACGTGAAATGATAGCGTCCGGGATGCCCCTGACGACTTAGACTTGACGACGAAGTCTGAGTGTAACAACAACAACTTTTGACACCGTATGGTTATCTTGTGTGTGCGTGTATATGGACCCCCTAGAATCAACAACAACTGCTACCATAGGTTTCATCTGCATGTGCGTGTGTGCGGACACTCTAGAACAACTTTGCCCTTGACATGTCATGAACATCTTGCACGTCGTGTCTTGTGTAGCCTATGGGCAATGAGACGCTCACCTAGTAGAGCGTGTGATCTTTGTTACAGAACACCTACGGGAAGCTCGGCACCCACCTAGCAGAGTGAGTGTCCCAGCAGACCGAGAGGATAGATACTCTCACCTAGCAGAGTGAGTGGTCCTATGCAGTAGTACAGTTTCACCTACGAGGCATCCGTCGCTCACCTAGCAGAGTGAGAGATACGCTACCGATCATGGGGATAGAGGCACTCACCTAGCAGAGTGAGTGGCCATATATTGTCTTGTCTTGAGCACTTGGGTTTGGGGTAGGGTTGAGCGTGTGCACGGCAAGTGGGTCTGATCCCCCTCGAACCGTAAGGCGTGAACCCTTCGGGTCACACGTGTCCTGTCTTGTCCTATCTTGTCCTGTCTTGTCCCATCTTGTCTTGACCCGTTTAGGTTAGTCATGTAGTCGATAGCACACGCTACGACTACTGCTTGTCGTGTTTACTTTTCCTGCTCCGTTTTACTTTCTATAGCAGCCATGTTATAACCCCAGCATGTTAATCAACCGGTAAAACGTTGCTTTAAATTTCAGTACACTTGCAGTAAAGTCTAACCATCATTATAGACTTTACCTGACGTACAGTTCCTTTTCTCTTGGGTGCTGTACGTCAGGTGTTGAGCCAGAGTACGTGGGTGAGTCAGACTTACCGGAGTACATGGAGCCCGAGGACGTCGACCCAGAGTACGTGCCTGACGAGGACCAGACCTTGAGGTCTTTTCAGTCGTCTCCTTTCAGAGGTTACTTCTTTTAGTTCGCTCTTTCGGTAGTTTGTTGCCATGCTTATGCTTCTCTTTTTAGACTTTGTACTCGCTGGATATTATCTCTCCATATAAATGAATGCATCCTTTTCCTTCTGAACTTTTGTTGTTCCGGATTTTATAAATGCAAGAACCTGTAAATTTTAAATGGTACCCCTTACAGACACTTATTGGGTCCGATCTTCACAGCTCCGGCCTAAGTGGGCCTTAGTCACGTTTCGCTTCCGTCGTTTTGGGAAGCGGGGCGTGATAGGTTTTAGTGGTGGCCCATGCAGGTCATGCAAAGGTTCGGAACAATAAGAGTACCGCATTCATTTAATATCCATGTACAAGACTAAATTAGGTTTTTCCAGTCTTAGATGGTAGGAAGAATTAGATATACATCCAGGTTTGATAGTCAGGTGCCTTGGTTAAGATTTAGTCATACACGTCTTAGGATACCCTAGTGGCCTCTCTCCCGGTTCTGACCATGTTAGATTCCTAGAGTCCTTCTATTAGTCGTTCGCTCGGTCCATCGACTTTGGGCCCAGCAGAAAGTAATCATGATTCTCTTAGGGCCCTTCCCTGATATCTCTCTATTACAGTCTAGTTCATTCGAAAGACTTAGTACTGAGTTCTCCCGATCTTTAGATGGCCCGATAACTAGAACCCCTCACTTCTAGCGTCTTCCTGATCATTACTCTTTTGTGTTATCGGCCGTAGAGTTCCATCGTAGCTTTCATGAATCATATCCTAGGTGTATCAATCATGCGATCATTTTCCTTTCTCCCGATTCACGTGATTGTTTCCTGACGATTATCGTTGATCCTTCAAATCTTTCCCTTTGCCAATTCTGCTTCCTCTAAAAGTATTTTCGAAATTCCTTATTAAGTTCATCGCTCAGCTTAATTTATTTGAAAACCCCTTTATTATATATTTAAAATTTCTTGTTTTTCGGTTGAGTTAAAACTCTTTCACTGATTTTGAAACCTTCTTGGTCGTAAATTTTAAGTTACTATCTTGTACTTATTTTCGAATCAGTATCTTTCGTCTTTCAGTTTTAAAACTTTGTTACCATTTTGAAAATTCAATATATCATTTTTCTAAACTACGAAATTTATTTATTATTTTTTTTCCACTTACCATACGTACTTTTAGAATACTTTCTATGCTAAAAAGAGAGCTTCAATTTATATATATATATATATATCGGTTGTTCATCGTGCTCATACTTCAAAAGAATTTTTGTATAAACCACTTTTTCGTTGCAAAACAATCACTATCTTACCCTCCTCTTTTTCCTTCGTCTAACTCTTTTTCCGAGTTGCAATATTTTCTACTATCTGCTCGCTATTTCTACTTTTTTATAAGTATAAAGTATATGATACCATATTTTACACGTAATTCTTCTTTCATCTATTTTATTATTCTGAGCAATATCTTAGTTCCATCCAACCACTTATCTCCTTACCCTCGCCTTATCCAAACTCGTTTTTTTCCTCTCTTTTCGATCTTGTTCCTTTTTGCTTTTAGTTTCGGCTTCCTTCCTATTTTTTAATGACATTAGTGCTCGTCGTTGCCTGTGGCAACTCTATTTTAGTAGTGGGCCCTTTGGTTTGTGATATCGTCGTGGTGCATGAGTATAGGTAGAGTGTGTAGACATGTAGGAGTGTGTTACCTTTAGGAATCTTGATGATTGTATCTTGTGTCTTATATGTATACTCAGTGTGGACCGTGATATACATATGGAGTTGTCCGAATGATGGTATTCAGATTTTTGTCGATAACGTCGTGGCAGGCAATTCCTTAGGCATAGTCTTTCGTATTATAGTATAGATTATCTTTGGCTGCATGCGATTGTAACAAAACTTTTGTTTTTTTAAAACCAAATCTTTAAAGTTTTTGAAACTAGCTCACAAGATCACGACCCCTTATTCTCCCTAAACCATTACCACCACTCCACATGTTTTTACTCACATGTTTTAAAAATATTTCGTTGACCTTAAGTTTTCCTTTCGCTTCTCCCTTCTTTCTCTCTTCGAAATGTTGTGTTTGTTTATTGTTGTAATATTATTAGGACTAGCTATTGTTATTATAAGACCTTGTGTGCAGGTAGGTATAGTGTGTGGTGAGATATGTAATAGCGATGATTAATTGATTTTGGCACACCAAGATAGGAGATTAGAATCATTTAGATGAAAAGAATGAGCTGTCCAAGACTTATTTATAATACTGATGTGTGACGGACTCAATGGAGAACTCTGATTGGATGAAATTATATACATGAAGATGAGAACTTATTAGACTTGAGACATAGACGAGTGGTAGATAGGAGTAGCTACGGAGTATAGTATGAATTATGGTGATCATGAGAGTGAGTTGAGCATTTAAAGCATCAAGACTTTATTGTTAAGTTGAAATGAGAAGACATTGGGAATAACACGACGTGTTGAGATAAATGGATGGTTAGGTAGTCGGACTTAAAATTTGTTGGGATTAGTTATAGTGAGTAGGATAAGATGTGATTTTGATAGTTCAATTATTTGACGGATAAATTTATGGGAAGATATGACAAGGAATGTATTGAGGACACGACGATTGTTGATTTGTGAAAGGTGTTATAAGATAGGCAAAGTTTTTGTCTTGGATTGGTGATTGACTAGAACATCTTTTTAGCGATTGATTAATAATGGGGAGAGATTGAGAAATTTAAAGATGTTATTGAGCGATGATGTTTAGTGGAGTGGTATGGTATGAGAAGATGATTATTATTCTTTTATGCGAACTTGGGGTTGGAAATTTGAACAACAACGATGGGTCTATAGTTAAGTGTTAGGATGTGAGTTTAGTCGTGGCATTATCTAGTGAAAAGACGGGTTATGATAGATTATTTGAGGAACGATGTTGAAGTTATACGATTAGAGATCATTGTGTGGAAGATGGGAGTTATAGGCTTAAGTATTTATAGATATTAGCATTATTATTATAAGTGATACCGAGGACGGAATCATTTCTAATGTGGGTAGAATGTAACGGTCACTTTCCGACCGAACGTTTTTTTAGCGCGCATCTTTGGTTGATTTGTGTGCGAGTTACCGTATTTGATTTTATTATAGCTTTTCGTAGCTCAAACACGTGTCCGAACCCCGTATTCTCGATCTTCTCGCAGGCGCGATCACCCCGGTATATCCTTTGTAATTTTAAGATGTCCTTGGACCAATCTGCTATTGTAGCATTTTTATTTATAAAACCTTTTAATAGCATGGGAATTTCTGTGCCTACCTTTTCTAACCAATTTCGTTTCTTTTTTTTTCCTCTTTTTTATAAAAGAAAACCCTAAACCCATGATCTGACAGTTGAAGGTGACATTTCTTTAAAACAAAATTAACCAAATACTTAAACAACCCTTTAACAAATCCAAAACCTATTATATCCTCTCTTAACCGTAATTATCCCAATCCCTTGATTTCAGCCTATCTCTGTCCCACGTATCTCTCTCTCTCACGTCTATCTGCGCCCAACCAACCCTGCCAGCCTACAGAGCCATACAACCTGAGAGCGCCTCTTCCCTATTAATCACGCACAAGGGAAAATCTCTCTCTCTTCCCTACTAAGCCAACCGGACCCCCTAGGCTCCCACGCATCACCTTACAGCCCGTACCCTAGGAGTCTATAAGAAACCATGCAGTAAACCCCTAGAGGCCGAGAAGCCCCCCAGGCCTCGCCATTTGTGTGCCCAGCCTTCGCAACCCAAACAAAGCTTGCAAGAGTTTTTTTTCTCTCCCCTCATGCCCGGACACTCACACCCAATCCCAGGCCCCCATTTCCGGCGGCCCTCTCCTTCCCTATCAACTTGACGCATCCCAGAGGACCCCAGCTTACCCCCACATTCCCGCATGCCCACCACCCTCAAGTCCATCACCTTCTCTCTTCGTTCAGCCATGGTAACCTCCCCGAGTCCAAACCCCCGCCGTCGTACTCCCCTGCTCCAACTCTATCTCTCTGTCACTATGTCGCTATCTCCCTAGCCCTCACGGCAACACCGCTCGGAGACATCTTCCTCCCCGAGACCCTCTGAGACTGCCGACCCCCTCCACAGAACTCGCCACCAGACCCACCCACGGGCCTCACATCGTTGCCCAGTCGACGTCCCACGACCCCTCTTCGGTCACCTCCCCTCAGCCGTTCGTCACCGTCCCTACCGACAGCACACTGGCATCTCGACGCTCGCGAGCCACCACCTGAGGACACCGCCGTCTGGAAATCCGCTTCCCACTGCCTTGCTGCCTGCACGTGCCGCTCCGAGCAGTTCGCCATCACCCCGGTCGTCGTCTGCAACCTCGCGAGGAGCCCGCCGCAATATAGGTAAGTTTGTGTATATATGTAAGTTGTTAGTAATACAGTAGGTTAGTTGATGCCTCATATTACTATTGGTACTATTAATGAATGTTGGTACGTTATTATAAGCATACATTAATTAATTAATAGAGGTTAGTTGTTAGTATATATATTAATTCTGTTAAAATGCTTAGGTTAGTATATATTAGTTGTTAAATCCATATTTTAGTTTTACCACTTTATTTATTTACCACTGTAAGTAATATGACATTATTAGTATGATGTAAGTGTTGTTAATAACTATACATTGGTTCAATAAGTATTAATGTATAAGGAATATGTAAATAGTTAAACAAGTTAGATTAACAGTACAATAGAGGTGGGTCCTTTAGCCTGATGTATTAAATCTGATGACACAGATAAATTGTGTACATCTCGTTGTTACCGTCTGAATCCCGACGATCACCCTCTTCGCTGCGCTACCCGCAGTCGAGGAACAAGAGGCGATACGATCCATTCCCGTTCCAGAATCTGACGCCGTTTTCCTACGCGATCGTCATACTAGGTTGTTTCCCTCGCTCGTAGTAACCCACACGTTACGTCATTGAAAACCTAACTAAAATCGGCACCTAACCACTAAATTTAATTTTTGCGCCCTTTTAAACTGTTGTGGAATCTGGTATCGACGATCGGACTGATTTGACTGTGCACATAGGATAGAATCGTTAAATAGGTGGAACTTTCGGACTTGACATGAAAACTGATAGCTTAGCCATGATCAATTTAGAAACTTACCATAATAGGAACTTCTAAAGAGCGCGACCTGACACCACCATTGACTTGTGACAGCGGATGTTGACAGACGTGACGACTGAGACGAGACGTCTTCGATGGACATTCTACTCGCCACCACAGGCAAGTGTACTCACTTGCTCTTTCGGCCGTGCCTAGGTCTTAGACTGTTAGAACTATTAAACTGTGAACAAAGAGAACCGGACGTGAAATGATAGCGTCCGGGATGCCCCTGACGACTTAGACTTGACGACGAAGTCTGAGCATAACAACAACAACTTTTGACACCGTAGGGTTATCTTGTGTGTGCGTGTGTGTGGACCCCCTAGAATCAACAACAACTGCTACCATAGGTTTCATCTACATGTGCGTGTGTGCGGACACCCTAGAACAACTTTGCCCTTGCCATGTCATGAACATCTTGCACGTCGTGTCTTGTGTAGCATGTGGGCAATGAGACGCTCACCTAGTAGAGTGTGTGATCTTTGTTACGGAACACCTACGGGAAGCTCGGCACCCACCTAGCAGAGTGAGTGTCCCAACAGACCGAGAGGATAGAGACTCTCACCTAGCAGAGTGAGTGGTCCTATACAGTAGTACAGTTTCACCTACGAGGCGTCCGTCGCTCACCTAGCAGAGTGAGAGATACGCTACCGATCGTGGGGATAGAGGCACTCACCTAGCAGAGTGAGTGGCCCTATATTGTCTTGTCTTGAGCACTTGGGTTTGGGGTAGGGTTGAGCGTGCGCACGGCAAGAGGGTCTGATCCCCCTCGAACCGTAAGGCGTGAACCCTTCGAGTCACACGTGTCTTGTCTTGTCCTGTCTTGTCCTGTCTTGTCTCGTCTTTTCTTGACCTGTTTAGGTTAGTCATGTAGTCGGTAGCACACGGTACGGCTACTGCTTGTCGTGTTAATTTTTCCTGCTCCGTTTTACTTTCTATAGCAGCCATGTTATAACCCCAGCATGTTAATCAACCAGTAAAATGTTGCTTTAAATTTCAGTACACTTGCAGTAAAGTCTAACCATCATTATAGACTTTACCTGATGTACAGTTCCTTTTCTCTTGGGTGCTGTATGTCAGGTGTTGAGCCAGAGTACGTGGATGAGTCAGACTTACCGGAGTACGTGGAGCCCGAGGACGTCGACTCAGAGTACGTGCCTGACGAGGACCAGACCTTGAGGTCTTTTCACTCGTCGCCTTTCAGAGGTTACTTCTTTTAGTTCGCTCTTTCGGTAGTTTGTTGCCATGCTTAGGCTTCTCTTTTTAGACTTTGTACTCGTTGGATATTATCTCTCCATATAAATGAATGCATCCTTTTCCTTCTGTACTTTTGTTGTTCCGGATTTTATAAATGCAAGAACCTGAAAATTTTAAATGGTACCCCATACAGACGCTTATTTGGTCCGAGCTTCACAGCTCCGGCCTAAGCGGACCTTAGTCACGTTTCGCTTCCGTCGTTTTGGGAAGCGGGGAGTGACAGTTTATGTTTGAACAATGATCTTGATATCCTGTGATATTTATTGTAGAGGTTTACATATGAGATATTATATGATTTTGATGCAGTTCACCTTCAATGAATTATGCTACGTTTGCAATATAGAACATAATTTTTTAGTGTATCAATGGATTGTTAATGTACATTAGTGATTATAATCCAATTCAATATGTGGATCCAAGATTTTGGGTATTCAAGTTATTGGGGAGGGAATATTTTAAATGAATAGTGCCCTTAGGGCACATGGTAAATCGGAAAAAAACTAAATTTGGGGGAGAAATAAAAATTTTTTGGGGGGATTAAATTCTCTCGGGGAAGTAAATTTTGGAAGAAATAAAATTTTTGAGGGAACTAAATAAAAATTATTGTGCTTTAATTTTGGGGGAACTAAGATTTTAAGGGGGAATATCTAAAATGAACCGTGCCTTACGGGCACGGGTTATGACTAGTGTATATATTGTTAGGGTTGAATTTCTGCTGATATTTGTTGGCATTAGTGGTACTATAACTGGAGAGCTTAGTTTATGGAATCTGGATTGTTTTTGAGCAGTTTGAGCAAAATGTTGAACATTATGTTAAACGACATTATGTTCAACATTCGGGATCTGGAATAGTTGTTCGTATACAGAAACGCTGCTTTGGTCTACAAATCTGTCTTGGTGATCTCAGATCTGAATTGTAGCCTAGAATATCAGAGGTTCCTGATTTGATTGATTCCAGATATTGGTGAGATTTTTATACTCATTCTTACCCGAATTAGTTCCTTAATTGGTTGAGATTTGTTGAGAATATTTTTGGAATCTGGTTAGTTCCTAAATTGATGTGAGGAAATATTTACTGAGATTTATTGGTTTTATTTACCAGAAATAGATCCGTATTCTATGGGCAAAATATCCACATGAGATTTTTTTAATTATTTTACCCGAATTAGATTCGGTGGTTCCTTGAATATGAGATTTCTTACCCGAAGTGATCCTAGAAATATTGGCGGATATTCTGCATTAAAGAGGAAGTTATTTACCCATAAATAGTGGTTACAAAATCTGAATGGGTTCATATCTGAATGGTTGTGCGGTTGAAGATATGTGCGGTTGAAGATTCTATATATGAATGTTTTCAGATCTTGCATTATTGTTTAGATCTTCTCCAGATATTCGGTTGAATGCAGGAATGCATAAGATTTACTGACGAAGGTGAATGAAAGTATCAATCCACAACCGAGGTATGAAAGATCCTATTTATTGGCCATGTTGTATATTATGTTGAACGTTATTATACAACAGTATGTACAACATGCTGTGTCAGAAGGCTGGAATCGGTTGGCGGACTTCAGCGGTTATCAAAGGTGGATTACTTCAGATCTTATGTTATCTCTTTTAGGTATTCGGGTATATTCTGTTGAAGATATATTTGGAAGTTGCAATCTCTTGGTTTTATTGGTGTATCGGTTAGAGAGATTCTTGCCCGCAATATTTTATTGATCTGATCCTTGGAGATATGTGGAACTACTTACCCGAAGTAGTTCCAAAAATTGTGGGCTGCCGATCTGCACGAGATCTGTCGAGCGAACTACCTTAACTACTTCGTGATTGAGTGGGAGCGGTGTAGATAGAGGTGCGTGTGGTTTTGCGGTAAAGGGACGGCTTTTGCGAAAGTTGAGAAGAACTTCGGGAGGAGGCCGACGGCTACGCACGTAGGATCAAGGGAGTTGATCTAGTCGGTTGTGCAAGGGGAGCTTACCGAGGATACTCCATGGGTTGGTAGAGACCACCCATCACGGTTTGTATTGAGGGGGAGGTTGTTCCTCCTAATAGAATCGTGATAATTAGTGATTGTACTCATTGATTATTTTAGTGGAGTATTTTGATTTTCTGGGCGTGGCCCCACAGATGTAGGTGTGCGCACCGAACTGCGTTACCAAGTCTTGAGTGTCTCTGATTGGTTTGTGTTGTTCTTTTGGATTTATTGATTATTACAGCGTGCTGAATATTACAATTGATATCAGAACAGGTCACCCGTGTTTCTTTGTTAACAAAGAAGGCGTGATCTTGGATTTCAGTACTTGAATCATGGCTACACGAGAAGGTGCCTCCGTTGTTCATCCTCCACTACTCACTGGTACAAACTACACTTACTGGAAGTCTCGGATGCGTGTATTCATCAAGTCCATTGATGAGAAGGCCTGGATCACTATCGTTGAAGGATGGACACCGCCAATCGAAATTGAAAAAGATGTCAAAGAACACCTCAAGCCGGAAGAGACTGGAGTCGGATTGAAGAACATGCGGCCTTGTGCAATTCTAAAGCAACTAATGCTATTTTTTCGGCTGTAGATGAAGAGCAGTTCAAGCTGATCTCCACATGTAAGTATGGCAAAGAAGCATGTGATATTCTCCAGAATGTTCATGAAGGAACAAGTACCGTAAAAGATTCCAAACTCCAGATGCTAGCTTCTCAGTTTGAAAATCTAAGGATGTATGACAACGAGACTATTGCCGAATTCAATGGGAGGTTGAGAGATATAGCCAATCAGGCTTTCCAGCTTGGGAAGAAATATTCTCAAAAGGAGTTAGTTGAGAAAACCTTGAGATCTCTTCCAGACAAATTCTCAGCCAAAGTTACAGCCATTGAGGAGGCCAGAAATACGTCTATCATGAGACTGGATGAACTCATGGGATCTCTTCAAACCTATGAAATGAACTTGAAGCAGAATTAGAGGGACAAATGGATTGAAAATGAGTCTGAGTTAGATGATGACATTGCCTTGCTGACCAAGAATTTCAGTAGAATGATGAAAGAGATAAGCAACAAGGGTCAAAACTTCAGATCTGGCAACAATGCGGCACGTGCAAATCTTCCCTCTGCAGGCAAGAACAAAGGCAAAGGGATACAGTGCAGAGAATGTGAGGGTTTTGGTCACATACAAGCCGAATGTGCCAATACCCTCAAGAAGCAGAAAGAGAAATCTTTATCAAGCACCTGGAGTGACGAAGAATCTGAAGGTAGTGCTACAGATGAAGAGACAACCAGAAACTATGTTGCGTTTACAACCATACGGGAAGGACAATCTGATAGTGACACTCATAATCATGTTGGATCAGATGTTGCAACATCAGAAACAACATCTGGCAACAAACTAGCTAATGTCAGACAGAATGTTGCAACATTTAGTACAACATCCTGTAATGAATCTGAGTCTGAAGTTGATAGCGATGAGGAAGTTCATGACGATGATATTCAAAAACCATATCAGATGATGTTTGAGAAGTGGATGCAAATCTGTAATATCAACAAAGTCCTGAAGGAGGAGAATGAAAGACTGAAGAAAGAGAAAGAGGAGGTCAAAATCAAATGTCTGAAAGTTGAGGAAACTTGTAGAGAATTGGAAAGAAACTTCAGAAATGTTCTTCTCAGGGCAGAGAATGCTGAATGCACATTGGAGAAGTGGAATTCTGGAAAAGCAAAGCTGGATGATATCTTAAACATGGGTAAGATTTCAGGAGATCGCACCGGAGTGGGATACAATAGAGGAGCCTTCAATAATGTGTATGCTGAAAGAAGTCATGTTACCACATAACTTGAAAGAATGGGTCAGCACAAGGGGCATGATCAGAAGAAGAAGCAGACTAGATGCGTAAAAGGGGGTCATCCTGCATGTGCTTACTGCAAGTTCATAGGTCATACTAAGAGAAACTGCTTCAGTCGCATGCGACATTGGTCAGAAGGAAGAAATGTTAGACACCCTGATATGAAGATGAAGAAGCAATGGGTCAGAAAGTCTGAATTATACAGCAAGAACACTACAGCTTCAGAGAAAGCACTTCATGTTGTGACTAATGTTGTAACATTAGATACAACACAGAACAATGTTACTGTAGATGTTATGACACCAGACTCGACATCTCCCTTCGACAATCACTGTAAGCAACCTACGCCAAAGTCTCATGAATCTTCTTCCAGAATTATCAGAGTGCTATCTCCATGCTCTGCTCGCTGCTCTGCTCGCTGCTCTTCCTCCACCGGTGCCATTGGATCTTCACATTTACCCTCTGTCAACACCGTCGATGTTTTCAATTCTCCAAATACTTTTCGGCCCCTCAGAACTCGACTTCTACCCTGGACATCATTTCATTCGTCACCCTACTGTCAGATGTGAGGTATAGTGTTCTTTCTCTTATTACGCTGTGCCTGAGATTATATTTGCTATTAAGAGAGACAGAGGAGCCTCTGGATGTGCCTCGGTTGAGTTTTTCTGAATTTTCTTTTGGAGTTGTGAGGCTAGCTAAAAGGGGGAGAATGTGGTGTATTTTTGAGGTGATCACTGCTCGGGTTGCTCTAGTAAGGGGGAGAATGTGTTTTGGATTATTGTGGCTCAAAGGGGGAGAATGTGTGCATGGTTGACGCTTGCTTTGGTTTGTGCCACATAATGCCAAAGGGGGAGATTTTTAGGGTTGAATTTCTGCTGATATTTGTTGGCATTAGTGGAACTATATCTGGAGAGCTCAGTTTGTGGAATCTGGATTGTTTTTGAGCAGTTTGAGCAAAATGTTGAACATTATGTTGAACGACATTATGTTCAACATTCGGGATCTGGAAAAGTTGTTCGTATACAGAAACGCTGCTTTGGTCTACAGATCTGTCGTGGTGATCTCAGATCTGATTTGTAGCCTAGAATATCAGAGGTTCCTGATTTGATTGATTCCAGATATTGGTGAGATTTTTATACTCCTTCTTACCCGAATTAGTTCCTTAATTGGTTGAGATTTGTTGAGAATATTTTTGGAATCTGGTTAGTTCCTAAATTGATGGGAGGAAATATTTACTGAGATTTATTGGTTTTATTTACCAGAAATAGATCCTTATTTGACGTGCGTTTATATTTCATATATTCACGCACATTTTCTTTTGTGTTTCTCCTTGTTTTTCCGCCGTCTCTTATTCGTTTTCGTGTATTTTCCCGTTTTCTTTCACTTTTCCTTGTTTATCCATGATTGCAGGGGATCAACCACGTAGGGGACGTTTAAAGATGATATCCCAAGTCCCCGGAGCAACGGGAGAAGTCACGCGTGATCCAGGGGGTCAAACGCCAAAGAATTCATCTTTCAGCCCCTCACCTGGTCGATTGGTCATCTCCAACCGATCGGGTGATGCACGCGTGCACCACCCGGTCTCTGCCGCAGCTCACAAAGAAGTCACCTGACCGGTTCGCAGACCGGTTCAGCGGGGGCTGTTCTCTGTTTTCTCGAAGCAAAACGACAACCAATCGGGTGACTCTCACCCGATCGGTTCATCTGTAGCTGAGAAAGAAGAGCTGAAGACACGGACGTCGAACCGGTCGATTCACCCGACTGCTCCAAGATCCAACCGGTCACTCGAGAACTCACCCGACCGGTTCATGTGATCGGGTGAAAGCTCGCCGTTTTCTGTTATTAATTTGTAACGGATCAACCGATCGGTTGACTTGTCAACCGATCGGTTGATGCGACGGTCTATAAATAGAACCCCTAGGGTTCCAGAAACGGGAGCTGTTCTTTTTTCTACTGTTTTATTTCCTTGTGACGGCTGTAATTGTTACTCTTTTGTAAGTTTTCAGATCTTTCTAAAATTTTAGTATTGCCTTGATTACTCCATTACTTCCGCATTACAATTGTCCGATTATGATTTCAACGGTTAAATTTCATTTAGATCGCTTTTTCATGAATTTTTGTGAGTAGTTCCCAAATCTGGGATTTTGGTGGAAACCCCTTCGGGGGCTCTTCCCGATGCGTCCATAGGGTTAGGAAATCGATAGGGAGTAGGAATCTAACGGTTACGCGGGGTGTTTCATTGTCATTGGCGGGAAAAAGACCGCCTTTGACCGTTGGGCCAAGGGGGAATAAACTTGGCGGTTGACTCCCTAGCCATAGCTCACGCCCTTAGCGTAGACGCCGAATCCTAGCACGCGGGAGCGGCAGGATGAGACGTTGGGAGATATCATTGCGGGCTTAGTGCTCCCGGGATCGATCAGTGTTAATGGACACGGGAGTGCCCACTGATCGAATCCGGGAAGTCCGGTGTATCATCCTGGGCACCGATCGGAATATCGGGCCCATGGGACGCCGGTACCACTTTCAGAGGCAACGTCTCACCATTGGACCCTAATCCCGATCGCTATCCATACCCGTAGGCCGTATCGGCGAGAGTCTCTCGTCGGGTTGGAAACCAAAGTCCCGGGTTTTCTTTCTTATTGTTCATACCCTTTTATTTCCTTTCGTGACAACCATTCACTGATTCGGGCTAGCTCGCCCCCTCGGGGTGATTTAGGTCCTACCTGACCCAAGCACAACCTCGCCTCCCTGAGTTCGATATTCCCGCACCCTACACTAACCGTGAAACTTGCGGTAAACGACACCGCGTCGCCGCGCCGCAAGCGGGGCACCGGTCAAGTTTATGGCGCCGTTGCCGGGGATTCCTTCATGTCTAGAAGCGAGGAGGATGTCGGGCATATTCTGGAAAATATGGCATCCAACAATGAGCGGTGGTGTTACGAGAGAGCCACACCAAGATCTGTGGGTATACACAGAGTCGAGGACGTCGACAAACTTTCAAGCAAGTTTGACTTGCTTTCGACCCAGATCTCTGCACTAATGGTAGGAGCCGGTGGGGCCGGTACACAGCAAATTTCTGCGGTAGAGTCCGAATTCTTTGGGGAATTCGACGGTGGTGACATCTCACCACCGTTGGATCAGGCGAGCGCACTATTTTACAACCCTACGGGAAATGCGCCGTATCCGCCAAGGACAAATTCCAACCCGGCCTACTCTCCAAACAACCGGAACCACCCGAACTTCAGTTACCGGCCACCATTTCAGCCCTTACCGCCTCAGCAGCCGCAGCAACAAACTTATCAGCCGGCTAGGCCACAGCAGCAACCATTTCAGCAACAATCTTACACCCCCAGGAATCAGCAGCCGTTCCAGCAGCAGCAGCAGTATGGCCAACAGAGGGCCGTCTCTCCGGTTGAGTCTCTCTTGACTCAATATATTACCAACCAGGAGAGGATCAACCAAAAGCTGGAAATGGGTCAGCGGACCCTCACGGACCAAGTAACCCAGCTGGGGTTACAAGTGGCGAACCTTGCAAGGTCACAAAACCAATTACCGCCACAACCGGAGGTGAACCCGAGGGGAGCAACCCAAACATCGGCACTCGTGCATGAGCATGCAAATGTGTCCGCTATCGTTCTGAGAAGCGGGACACAAATTCCTACTAGAGTGCCCCCTAGCAACCCGGAAGCACCATCGGTCGTTGAGAAACCGATCGAAAAATCAAACGACACCGGTGCTTCGTCATCAAATCCTATGACTCCGGAGGGAGTCTCTGAAGAAGAGAATAAGAAGAAGGAGGAAGAGAGCCCGAAAGTGTATAAACCCGTTGTGCCATTTCCACAACGGTTGGCTCA
The DNA here is from genome assembly GCA_030789695.1 of Scilla litardierei. Taxonomy (NCBI): domain Eukaryota; kingdom Viridiplantae; phylum Streptophyta; class Magnoliopsida; order Asparagales; family Asparagaceae; genus Scilla; species Scilla litardierei. The sequence continues at coordinate 423,546,547 of CM061142.1, read as the reverse complement.
GGCAAAAATTGATGAGAAATATGGCAAGTTCTTCGCCATGGTCAAGGACCTAAGCCTGCAAATCCCCTTCCTAGAAGCAATCGAAACAATCCCCTCCTATGCAAAATTCTTGAAAGATTTGGTGACGAGAGGGTCTAGAAAAGAGAGAGTAGTGTTGACGGTGGAGTGTAGCGCTCTTATCCAGAGGACAAATCCGCCGAAACTTAAAGACCCGGGGAGCTTCTCAATTCCTTGCACGATCGGGGCAGTAAAGATTCATCGTGCACTCGTCGATCTCGGAGCGAGTGTAAGTTTGATGCCCTTGTCGATGTACAAAAGGATAGGAATGGGTGATTTGGAGCCCACCGGCATGACCCTACAACTAGCTGACCGGTCGGTCAAATATCCGATGGAAATTGTGGATGACCTCCCCGTGAATGTGAGAGGGGTGCATGTGCCCGTGGACTTTGTAGTCATGGACATGCCTGAAGACGCACACCCCCCCATCATTCTGGGACGGCCTTTCATGGCCACTGCTGGCGTTCTAATAGATGTGAAGAACGGAAAACTTTCTCTAAACGTCGGCGGAGAAAAAGTCGAATTTGATCTGGGGTTATCCATGAAGTACCCCGATCCCCCATACGACCCTCGGTCTAATCTGCTGGAGATGGAAGAAGAAAAGGCTGTTGAAGAGAGCTCCTGGGAGATTCTCTTAAGAAACCCCCCCGATGACTTGGGGGATTCAGAAGATGGAGACGGCCCCGAGAACAAAGAAGCTGCTGGAGAACCGAGTGCAGCAAGAACGACCCCTCCCGGGTTCCCCAAGGCTCCTCCTGCGAGGAGAGCGGGGAAAGAGCCCATGGACCTCACTTAAGACGAGGTCCGGATCCTGAAGAAGAAGGCGGGAAGCGCCAACACCAAGGAAAAGCCCCCGGATCCCAAGAACAAGGGGAGGATAGTCGAGCAAGTATTTTTCCAGCTGCTGACTACTCCAGGTGCCTTCAGCTCCAATGAAGAAGAGATGCCGAACTTCGGGCATCACCCGTATCGACCACCATGAGCATCTCTTGCGGGCGTCGAGCCAACGACGTTAAACAAGTGCGCTTCATGGGAGGCAACCCATGTTCTAAACTTTTTCCCCACTTTTCAGCATTATTTTTGACTTTATTTTGTCTATTTTTATAAATAAAATCAGCCGCGAGAACATCCGTTCGGGGACTTAAACAAATCTATTGGTTTTTGCAGGAAACAAGCCCCAACCGATCGGGTGACAACTCACCCGATCGGTTGGGATGTATCTGATACATGCCGAGATCTGCCGCCATATGACCCGATCGGTTGAGTAATGAAGAGACCGGGTGGAAGACCGGGTGAGCTGGGGAGAACTCTCGGAAATTTTTGGGGAGTGTCAACCGATCGGTTGAGTTCTAGCGCGATCGGTTGACGCGACCGGGTGAGCAGCCCTAAGTTCTCGGGAAAATGAATGGAGCGGCCAACCGATCGGTTGAAAAGTCAACCGACCGGTTCGCCTGTAGCATTTCTTCGGCAAGAATTTCGACCTAACCGTCAACCGATCGGGTGACAAGTCACCCGATCGGTTCGACTTAAAACCCTATATAAACCCCCCCGACACCCGCTCATTTTCACCCTCGCCCGATCGCCCAAGCCGCCGCCGTTTCGACTCCTCTCGTGCGCCTTCCTATTTTCTTCCCCAAAATCAACCTCGATCGTCTTCCCCCGCCATCTCCCTACCCGTCAACCATCGATTCCCCTCCATTTCCCCCCCGCCATCTCCCTACACACAAAACCCTAAATTTCACCCATCCTCCCCAAACATCGAAACTTGTTGAAGAGATCGCTGCGGCCTCACAGAGTGCTCCAATCGAGTAGCATCGGGGCGTCTACGAGCAACTATCTTCACCTCATTTGGGTAAACTCGCTCCGTTGCTTAATTTTATTTTTTACCCCAGATATTCCATTTGCTCGTCGGTCGTATTTCGTGTTTGTGTTGATTCATTGTACTTTTACATACTCGCGCACACACAAGACACCCGCACAATGCCTCCCCACCGTGTTAAACCCACCGACGCCAGCTCTTCGAACCCTAGGCCCAACCGTCGCGCTCGTCGCGCACAACCCCCCGCTCAGCCCACCACCTCCAACCCATCTGCCCCCGATCAAGACCAAGCCGATCGATTCATGGCCATGATCCTCCTAGCTGGGCAGGGTGGTCGGATAACCGAGGAGTCCGTCGACCGAGACCTCCCCTTTCTTCAAAGCTTCATTCGCCACATCTGTGAAGACCCACCCGACGTCTCCGAGCTCCACATTCCACCCCCCACGACCCCTGGTCCACAGCGCAGGCCCCCGTCACCACCTCCGGAGGGTGGTGCCCCTGCTTGATCTTTCTTTCTACCTTTTTGCCCCCCCCATATTTGTGCCCATCTGTCTTTTGGGGGCCCTGCTTTGTCTCTGCCGGAGGGGGGGGCGGGCCATTCGCGTGTCGCTTTTTGATTTCACCTCTTTTGTTTTTGACTCCCCCTTGCACATCTTTACATTTCATTGATCACATCATTTCGCTAGCACTTTCTGGTCTAGCTTGGGGGACGTCTATTTTGGCGTGCTGTCGTGTTTTATTTGTTTTTCTCATTTTTTGTGTGTGTGATTGTTTTTCATTTTTTGAGTGTCGTGTCGTGTGGTTTTATTTTTATTTTCGTATTGTTTGATTTTGATTTTGATCTTTCTTTCTTTTTCAATTTTATCTATATGTTTTCCTCGTTTTCATTTCTTTTTATGTCAGTGCGTATTCCCCCCCATTTTCATTGCCCTCCCGTACTCACTCATATTGCATTGAGGGCAATGCAAACTTCAGCTTGGGGGAGTCGCACTGTGTGCGTCGTTTGAGTCCTTCTTTTTTCGTTTTTTGTGTCGTTTTCATCGTGTTTTTATTTTTTCTTTTCTTCTTTTTTAGCTCTTTCTCCTAGAGATGAATCCTATGATGAATCGCCACAAAGTCACACACACCTAGCATTGCATCGATAATCACACTCACTAACCCTAGGATTTCGAGTCCTCTTGCATTTCACGCATCGCTGGTCCACTTAACTTTTTATGAGTTGTGTGTCGTGACTAGCATTTGGTGTGCTTCTGCCTTGTGATTTTACTTTATATACCTGTCCAGGAATGACCCCTAGATTATCATGCTCCGATTTGAATATGCGGTATTTGTTTCCACTATGTGCATGCTATATTTATATCGTATACTTCAATTCGCATGCGTCGGGATTCCACAACTAAGGACTAGGATAACCCATTTAGCCTATGCTCTATTTAGCGAGAATAGTTTCCTTTGCCCGAGTGTTTAGATTTCGACTTTTTTTTTGTTTTACTTGGTGCAAATCCCCTCGTCGTGTACCGTTCTCCCACTTGGGAGAGTACACATGTGTATAGCCAAAAATCCAAAAAAAGGAGAAAAGAAAAGAAAAATTGTGTATAGCACAAAAATCCAAAAAAAAATACAAATGCCCAAAACCCAAAAAAATTTTCCGTGTGAATATTTTTTCATACTTGCCAAGAATAAAGGGAAGGCGAGAATTTGCACCGGGTGTTCTTCTCCACATCATCTCAACCGCCGTCGTTATCGAAAACATTTGGCTTGGGAACTTTTTAGCTAGTATCTAGGCTATAGTGGCGTGATTTCCTTAACCCTAGTTGTGGAGTCCCCGATGCATGATACGCTTCTATTCTAACTCTTCTCATGCATGCTTGAACTTATATTCGCCGCTTAATTCAATTCGGATCGATATTTTGGGTCATATCTTGGATTTGTGTATATCGAGACTCATAGCACATCGTAGAAAGCATCACCATTTGCCAGCACACGACCACGCTCACTCGCGCTTCACTGCTTGGACCCACGACACTTATTTGGACTCGCTTTCCTAGGTTTAGTGGTGTGATTTGGCGTTTGCTTGCTTGGTGTGTCGTTTTCAATTTTGGTGGCTCTGATGGACGATCTAGGGTTTAGAGTTTTCTTTCTCTTTCTTCCTCTCTATTTTTCCCTTCCGAGCTCCTACTCTCACTCGTCTTCCTCGAGGACGAGGAAGAGTTCAGCTTGGGGGATTTTGACGTGCGTTTATATTTCATATATTCACGCACGTTTTCTTTTGTGTTTCTCCGTGTTTTTCCGCCGTCTCTTATTCGTTTTCGTGTATTTTCCTGTTTTCTTTCACTTTTCCTTGTTTATCCATGATTGCATGGGATGGACCACGTAGGGGACGTTTAAAGATGATATCCCAAGTCCCCGGAGCAACGGGAGAAGTCACGTGTGATCCAGGGGGTCAAACGCCAAAGAATTCATCTTTCAGCCCCTCACCCGGTCGGTTGGTCATCTCCAACCGATCGGGTGATGCACGCGTGCACCACCCGGTCTCTGCCGCAGCTCACAAAGAAGTCACCAGACCGGTTCGCAGACCGGTTCAGCAGGGGCTGTTCTCTGTCTTCTCGAAGCAAAACGCCAACCGATCGGGTGACTCTCACCCGATCGGTTCATCTGTAGCTGAGAAAGAAGAGCTGAAGACACGGACGTCGAACCGGTCGATTCACCCGACTGCTCCAAGATCCAACCGGTCACTCGAGAACTCACCCGACCGGTTCATGTGATCGGGTGAAAGCTCGCCGTTTTCTGTTATTAATTTGTAACGGATCAACCGATCGGTTGACTTGTCAACCGATCGGTTGATGCGACGGTCTATAAATAGAACCCCTAGGGTTCCAGAAACGGGAGCTGTTCTTTTTTCTACTGTTTTATTTCCTTGTGATGGCTGTAATTGTTACTCTTTTGTAAGTTTTTAGATCTTTCTAAAATTTTAGTATTGCCTTTATTACTCCATTACTTCCGCATTGCAATTGTCTGATTATGATTTCAACGGTTAAATTTCATTTAGACCGCTTTTTCATGAATTTTTGTGAGTAGTTCCCAAATCTGGGATTTTGGTGGAAACCCCTTCGGGGGCTCTTCCCGATGCGTCCATAGGGTTAGGAAATCGATAGGGAGTAGGAATCTAATGGTTACGCGTGGTGTTTCATTGTCATTGGCGGGAAAAAGACCGCCTTTGACCGTTGGGCCAAGGGGGAATAAACTTGGCGGTTGACTCCCTAGCCATAGCTCACGCCCTTAGCGTAGACACCGAATCCTAGCACGCGGGAGCGGCAGGATGAGACGTTGGGAGATATCGTTGCGGGCTTAGTGCTCCTGGGATCGATCAGTGTTAATGGACACGGGAGTGCCCACTGATCAAATCCGGGAAGTCCGGTGTATCATCTTGGGCACCGATCGGAATATCGGGCCCATGGGACGCCGGTACCACTTTCAGAGGCAACGTCTCACCATTGGACCCTAATCCCGATCGCTATCCATACCCGTAGGCCGTATCGGCGAGAGTCTCTCGTCGGGTTGGAAACCAAAGTCCCGGGTTTTCTTTCTTGTTGTTCATACCCTTTTATTTCCTTTCGTGACAACCATTCACCGATTCGGGCTAGCTCGCCCCCTCGGGGTGATTTAGGTCCTACCTGACCCAAGCACAACCTCGCCTCCCTGAGTTCGATATTCCCGCACCCTACACTAACCGTGAAACATGCGGTAAACGACACCGTGCCGCCGCGACGCAAGCGGGGCGCCGGTCATTATTCTATGGGCAAAATATCCACATGAGATTTGTTTTAATCATTTTACCCGAATTAGATTCAGTGGTTCCTTGAATATGAGATTTCTTACCCGAAGTGATCCTAGAAATATTGGCGGATATTCTGCATTAAAGAGGAAGTTATTTACCCATAAATAGTGGTTACAAAATCTGAATGGGTTCATATCTGAATGGTTGTGCGGTTGAAGATATGTGCGGTTGAAGATTCTATATATGAATGTTTTCAGATCTTGCATAATTGTTTAGATCTTCTCCAGATATTCGGTTGAATGCAGGAATGCATAAGATTTGCTAACGAAGGTGAATGAAAGTATCAATCCACAACCGAGGTATGAAAGATCCTATTTATTGGCCATGTTGTATATTATGTTGAACGTTATTATACAACAGTATGTACAACATGCTGTGTCAGAAGGCTGGAATCGGTTGGCGGACTTCATCGGTTATCAAAGGTGGATTACTTCAGATCTCATGTTATCTCTTTTAGGTATTCTGGTATATTCTGTTGAAGATATATTTGGAAGTTGCAATCTCTTGGTTTTATTGTTGTATCGGTTAGAGAGATTCTTGCCCGCAATATTTTATTGATCTGATCCTTGGAGATATGTGGAACTACTTGCCCGAAGTAGTTCCAGAAATTATGGGCTGTCGATCTGCACGAGATCTGTCGAGCGAACAACCTTAACTACTCCGCGATTGAGGGGGAGCGGTGTAGATAGAGTTGCGTGCAGTTTTGCGGCAAAGGGACGGCTTTTGCGAAAGTTGAGAAGAACTCCGGGAGGAGGCCGACGACTACGCACGTAGGATCAAGGGAGTTGATCTAGTCGGTTGTGGAAGGGGAGCTTGCCGAGGATACTCCATGGGTTGGTAGAGACCACCCATCACGGTTTGTATTGAGGGGGATATTGTTCCTCCTAATAGAATCGTGATAATTAGTGATTGTACTCATTGATTATTTTCATGGAGTATTCTGATTTTCTGGGCGTGGCCCCGCAGATGTAGGTGTGCGCACCGAACTGCGTTACCAAGTCTTGAGTGTCTCTGATTGGTTTGTGTTGTTCTTTTGGCTTTATTGATTATTACTGCGTGCTGAAAATTACATATATATATGTATGTATGTGTGTGTGTGTGTCTATATATATATATATATATATATATATATATATATATATATATATATATATATATATATATATATATATAAAATAAAACATGGATGTTATCAAGAGAAATTGGATAAGAGTTGTTGTATAAGATAAATTGGTTAAGAGAAAATGGATAAGAGATACGAGAATTTGGATGATTGGGTAATATATTTTGTTGTTGTGTGTTGAATATGAGATATGAGAAATTGGGAGATGAGAAATTGGTTAAGTTATATACATTGAGGTATTTGGGGGGAAATTTGTGTCTGGATATTTGAAAATTGAAATTTGTGGGGAAAATCAACGGGGAAAAATAAAAAACTGAAGCCATTCTTTTTCGTTGGCCTCCCCTAAAAGACCACAGGTCTTAAATTCAATTCTTTTTTGTTGGCCTCCTTCTCCCTCTCTTCGTCTCTCTCTCTTTCTCTCCTTCTTGCCCTCTCTCCCCCTAGGGTTTATTTTCTCTCTCCTCACGTTCTTTCAGTTTCGATCTGAAGGCGAGGACGGGAGATCTGAAACGTGTGGTGGAGGTTGTGATGGTCCTTTCTATGATGGGGGAGATGAGCTCGGGGAAGGAACCGACGACGGTGGAGAAGGCGCTGGCGGAGGAGGCGAGGGGGAGGCTGGCGGGGATTTGCGAGCCGAAGCTCAAGCCCAAGGATTTGATCACCAGGGAGGTTGTTAGGGCTGTGGTCGAGGATCTATGGTTGAAGCGGAGTAGGGATCCGATGATGGATTTGATCTCAAGGCGAGGGGGATGTCGATTGCTGAGAAGCTCCAGCTCACCAATCGTGACGGTCCTTTTTGGATGAGACTTATGTTGAATATTCAACTTGCCATTATTTGTATCTCTCACTTTAAAATTTTTACTGTTGCAAACAAGGTATAATATTTGTGTTAAGCTCATGTATGCATATGATAGTGCATATGTTTAACATCTTCAGAATTTGATTCCAACCATCCTCAAAATTTTATTCAAATTGTTTGTAAATTTGATGGGTTCTTATCTAATTTTTCTTTTGTTGTTGGGAAATTCGGTTACAGGTGGATTTGGAGAGGCTCTATTGTGAGAACCATCTCCTACAGGCCTGAAAGCACATCTCAAAGAGGAACATCAACTTTGATGCCCATGTTGTTTTTGTTCAGCTTCTAAAAATTGTAGCTTTTTTCGTAGGTAGCAGCTGTAGGGAGTGAAATTTTATTTTTGTACATCAGTGAAATCATTATAAAAATTGGGGTGAAATTTTCCAGTTAGTTTTGATCTATATTTAAAAAATTCTCCAGGAGCTTTGTTGCGGTCGAGTTGGATCCTGCTATAATGGGTATTGGCCCTACTGTTGCAATTCCTGCTGCTGTAAAATCTGATGGTCTTCAAATTGAGGTTATTGATGTCATATGAGGTAACTGATAACTAGACTGTTAATTTTATTTACTCTTATCCCGTCAATGTTAGAATGCTAAACTAAAAGCATTCATACCTATTTGTAGGCTTTTGCCTCTCATTTCGTGTACTGCCGCAAAAAGTTGGAGATTGATCATGCTAAAGTAAACCTAAATGGAGGTGCTATCACCCTTGGGCATCCTCTTGGTGCAACAGGTATTTTGAGATCATTTCATTTATCTGGTGATGTAGCAAACCTCATATGTGGTTGGAGCCTAATGCTTTATCTCCAATAATGCATAATCCATAGTTAATTAATATGTTTTATGAGCTCCTTGCTCTTTTGATGATTTATATTTCTTTTTCACACCCGCCTGTTTCTAAATTAGAGCTGCTCCTACTGCAGTCCACTGTGTCCTTTATGCCAATCACTGAAATAATGTTAGTAAGTTTTCATTAAATACAACGTGCTGATGAGGCAACATAGTGCAAAAAAAATATGGTTTTACTATTTAATGCTTTCTTCTCATATTTTCTTCTCAGATATTTTTATGTTCATATAGAGGAATACTGTATTTATTTGAAAAAAATATTATTATTATATTATTCTTAAGAGCATTACAATGTTATTTCACAGGTTAAAATAGATGTGAATGCCTAATGTTGTTCATGAAGAGGAATACTGTATTTATTTGAAGACATATTATTATTATATTATTCTTAATAGCAGTACAATGTTATCCCACATGTTAAAATAGATGTGAATGCCTAATTTTATTTCACGCTGATTTACTCAATATCGTACCATCGCCTCTCTGAAATTTTCTAAGGGAAGCTTCGTTGTCAATGCTTCAGTTGAGGTTAAGTTTATTCTGTTGTTCTTGATAGTTTTAAATCTGCTAGTTTAAATCTGCAGTTGTAGGTTATACTAAATTCTTAATTGGTTATTGATTTGAAGTCAGTTCATTTGAAATGGGAACAATCTACTTTCAGTCAACTTTTTTCCCAAATGTTTTTATCCGATTGCAGAGCAGCCGTCATTGGTAAGGAATTTTGCACTTATAAATTTATTGGTTAACTGATAAATCAATTTGTTAAACTTGATTGTTTAATTGATATTCAAAGTTAAAGATTACATATCGGTGTTAGTTAGTTTACATGATTATTTTCTTAATTACTGACCCCCATGCATGTCAGTCTTGAAATGTTCCTAATGATATCAGAATTTCATAACCAGTTGTATTAATTGGAATGAAATGTTAATGGAAGAAAATTTCATAACCTGTTGTAGGTTATACTGAAATTTTAATTGGAAAAGGCCGACTTTGTATTGAATGGGTTTTGTTTTTAATGGTTTTAATTTTGATAATTCATTGCAAATTTTATTGTTCAGTAAGTTTGTAGGCAACTTCATTTGGAATTCTTAGGAACGGTTTATTCTGATCTTTGGCATTCTTAGGAAAGGAACTGATTCTGATTTTGTCATTTGCATTTTGTGCTATTTTCGATGAACTGATTCTGATTTTGGGTTAAAAATTTATTTGTTAAAATGCGGTTAGATCAGTAGGTAATGGGATTATATCAAAAGTTTCAAAATGCATGGGAATGCAAATTCAGATTCTCTTCCTACTTATGTCTCAGATTCGAAGCGGAAGATGAGGATTCTGATTGGAAAGGAAAGGAATGAAATTTCTACTCTTTCTACTTGGATCCAAAATAGGAGCAATCCTTTGTTCTCTGTTGCTGGTTTGCATTAGCCTACTTCAACCATTGAAATGGAATTATTCACAGTTGACAAATAGGAATGCAGTAAACTGGGAACCAAAATTTTGTTTCTATTAAAAGAACCGTGTTTCTTGAATTATGCATAGGATGAGAGATTACGGCTGTTGATATCAGGGAATGTGGTTAATGAACGTGCTGGCAGCTTATTGAAACCATAGTAATCAATATGTTTAGTTCTTTTCTGTTTATGTTAATAGACATTGGAAATTTGAGCTTAATTTGAAATATCTCAGCTATTGGATCATTCATTCACTTGGACAAATGATTCCCAGCGTGTCAGCATCAACTTATCGATTCATTTGATTTTATTGGTTAAATTAGGACCTAAATTTTCTTCCCAGGATTTTACTTTGATGCATGCCAGTATTATCTGTCTTATGATGTTTATGATAACTCGGATACAGTCCAAGTATAAAATATTATTCATCAATGTAAATAAATTAGATTTAAGGTTGTAAAACTATTCGTTACAGTGAATGTAGTGGAAATAAATGCATTATCTAGACTACGAGACATTAATTTTTTTTTTGTGTTGCAGTGAATTATAGAGGCATCTAGCTTCATATTTTGCATATAGATAAACTGTGTAAATATGGCTAAATTCATATTTTGTTAAGAGTTGCAGACATCAGCATATTTTGTTTCTGGTCTTGCTATGTATGTAATATTTTGTGCTTGGGCTACATTATGAATCATTGCTACTTTAATCTTCTTTATATTGGATATCCATGTAAATGAACTATTCCTTGATACTTTCAGAGTGTCAGATATGCCTGATGAGTATCTGTTTATGCATAATGGAATATGTTGATGAATAGGGCTCTGTGAAGCACCATTTGATGCATGTGCTTTCTATTCTAATGAATAGTGAACATGGTCATTTGTTTGTGATACATGGGGTTCAAGTTATTTTTTCACAGTGTTCAAGGTTTGTGGTTAAATTTGTATTGTAACTTATAAACTTATTATTTTTCATGTTATTTCTAATTATGATTGTTTAAATTTACTTAGGCTTGATAACTGTAAATAAGGAAAGCTTAAGTCTTCATATATTTTTGATTAGCCACTTGGTGATGTTAGTTAGTTTTCTTATCCAATGAAAATTTCATTGTATTTGATTTGATGATGAGACACAAAGACACACAAACACGAAATGCAGAGACAACAAGAACAGATGTTCAGATAGAAGCACACATTCTTGCTTGCTGCTTTGGACTCTCTATGCTACCCCCGCACCCCCCAACAAAGGGGAGTTATGGACTGAATGTATTCTCCCCAATAAAGAAGAATCTTTCACCAATTAACATACTTAACAAGGCCATAATAACATGAAAATTGGAAAGAAGAAGCTATAGATCAATAAACATTCCAACCTGACTCAAAAAGAAAGATAATCAATATTTGAACATCAAGCATTTTGGAGTCATTGGGAGACATGACTGTAGATTAACATAGCTGGTAGGCAAAATAGTATGAAGCTGAAAGCGTTTTGAACAAATATATAAGTTACAAAAACCCATTGCAGATAAATTTTCTATCCATGTTAAGATATTTTAGTTGAGATATTCTGAACATTATCTATCCATGTTGAACAAATATAGTCTTTGCGATATTTTAGTTAAGATGATATTTTACTTCAAAATTGAGCTCAAAATTGAGTCTTTGCCATAAGTAACTAGGCAGTGAAGAGATACATATCCAAAGCAGTGGACCCGAATCTGTTTCCCAGGGAGGGATGATGGATCATCATTTATATGAATATGAATATGCTATCTCAATGAAGTGCAGAGAATACCCCAGAGAATACCCCAAATCTGACAAGAATTCTTGATGAAATTGTACATTTATATGCATGACATCCATGTTTTTTGGTCATTTTCTTTTATTTCTTTTGGTTTGTTTATGTATTAACCTAATAGACTTCCTTCGCATGGTTTCTTTTACAGAAAATTTGCAAAAGTAACGAAAAATTGTTTCTTTGATGTTGTAATTAGGAGCGCCTGTAGATAGGATGTGATCGGGTCTGCTCAGATGTGGCCAACTCAGCAGAGAAAGAGGTAAGCCCCTATTATTATTTTTTGATGCATTGTGCTTGGGTTTACTCAGCTGTAGGTAATTTCTATCTTTTCATTTTTGATTGTTCTCGCTGATTCTTCATGGAAACATATGATAAGGTTCCACGATTTAATTGCAGGTCAATTTTCTTTTAGCAATGTTTATCGTGCAAGCTAGGCTCCTTTTTTACTTTGATATTTCTTTTATCAAGCTAGGTTCGTGATGTGTTCTTAATTAATTTACCAATTTTGTTTTTGTATAAGCTATTTGCATTAAACTTTGCTCATCTAGGAATGGCTCTGCTGAATTCAAGATTTGGTCTTATTTTTGTGCATGAGGTTGGTTATTGCAACATTGATTTGTGTACATGGCAATTCTTTGTTAGTATATCCTTCTATCTTCTGTTGTATGGATGAGGTTGGTTATTAAAATAGTGATGTCACTCTATGAAAAACATTAAAATTTTAATGTCACTTAGTATAGGCTTCTGCTCTTTTTTCTTTCTGTTTGGATTTGATTGTGTTGTGATCAATTTGAGGTATGCAATATTGTCAAAGGTTTTATGAAAGTATTTTTTGAAGGATTGCTATTGATGTCCAGATTCATTCAGATGATTAACAGATTTCTATTGCATACTCATATATCATAGAAGTTATTTATTGTGATTTTGTTTTCTGTCAATGTTTCTTTGATTCCTTCCTTTTTGATATTAAAATTTGATTGGTGATTAGCAAGTTCCCATGAATTGGGCTTCACGATTTATTGGTGCAAATACTTGGATGACAAATATTAAATCTAGAAATTTGCATCAATTTGTGTGGTTTATAGCATAGCATGCATCCAGGATGAAAAAAATAAAATAAATCAGAGAAAATTTTAGTTTCGGATCTCACCATGGTTGATTAATCCGTATCGACTTTATTACATTTTCATAGACATGAAGCTGGCTTCATTATTTATTGTTCTTTTAATGTTCATTCTCTTAATTGATGGGGGCTTCTAATTTTCCAAGTGTAATTATGATTTAATTTCTTTTAAAATCAAGGATATCCATATATTTGAAATTTATTATTTAAACTTCTCTTAAGCACAAGAAGAATTATTGTCACTTATAAGTCAATTAGATCATAGTGGAGTTAACATGGTTCTTGGATCTATGGTATAGCGTGAAATGAAGATTCCTACCGGTTGATTATACAGAGTTTATTTGTATTCATTAGTTGATGCATGATACTGCATGAAGATTCAAATCGTGATTATTAGAGAGAATTTCCCATGTTCTTTTAAAGACATATACTTTACTACTGGTATGTATTAGAGAGAATTTCCCATGGTGCAATGAGTTGTTTCAGTTCAACCGATAAAAGGGTAAAACTAAAGGATATAATTTTCCGGAAAACTGCCATAATTAGATGAAATGAAATTGTTAATGATAATTAGATCCTAGGATTATTATGCATAAATAGTTATGGAAACAGAAAGATTGAAAGTTTAGCTATTGCGAGAAATAATCACATTGCTATGATAGTTCATATATATATATATTTGTATATATTCATGAACACTTACCTATATATGATATTTTATATAATTGAATGCAAGATTATGGATGTGTTAAAGAACTTGAATTATTTGGAGATAAATTTTGACTATAAGAAAATATTGAATGTGCTTTTTTGATAGAAAACACATAACGCAACTCTACCAAAACTACAAGGGAAATGACTACGTAATGATCATTGATGAATAATATGTGTCTAAGACTGAACAGTCCCTACTTAAGGTTGATTATGATTTGTGGATCAAAATGGATACCTTATGAAATAGTGCCAAGGAATGCCAGAGGTTTGGCAAGGATTTGTTACAGTTTGTATTTTTTTACAATTACAGTTTGTATTTGGTGTCAAATAAGTGACAAATCGTTTGTTATGTGGTTATCCATATTATTACTTTAAAAGGATCTCCCTATGCTTTTTTTATTTCCATGTGCTGTGCATTTCCCTTCTACTCCATATAATTTCTGATTGAGGACTGACATATTATATGGAAGGAGCTTTTTATTCAAACCAAACTTACGTGGATAATCGAGAGATCTCGCTGTGCTTTTTTTATTCCATACAATTCTGCTTCCTTTTAAGTGATTTGCATGAAAGTGTGGATCTAGGCACTATGGCTCCGCAACTTTCAGAATTTATACAGAAGGAAGTGGATACTGAAAGGATTTGGGCTTCACTTGACATGCTTCCACCTCCTCACAATTTCTGGGATATTATCATCAATGTACCGTCGAGCCTCACCTTAACAGGCAAGTAGAATCTAGTAGTGTTTGTACGATGTATTTTCAACCACTGTCTTATTATCTTCCATTCAGAAATGTGAGAAAAGTCTAACACAATTAGTAGTCTTGATTTGAAATGCCCTGATTCATGGAAACTGGAAATGAACTCTATTAATCTCATGGCTTGGCTCCATTGAATATTCGAGATGTCATCGGCTTAATATGCATACTTCCTGTAGGTTTGTTAGTGGATTATGTTCAAGAGTTCCGTCATCCTGATGTAATGCCTTTGTGGGGGGAGGGATTTACAACAAGGCAGAACAAATATCTCAGGAGTTGCAAGAAGTTTGGCATTAGCCTGGTGTTTATGCTTAGCATGCATTCATGGAAGCTTAAAGATAAATTCATAATTGGCAATCGAAAAATTTCGTGTCACATGTTTACTTTCCGAAAATTTTCATAATTGCTAAGTGAAAGGTTAGTTTTCACATATTTTATCTCGGAAACATCCGTATGTAATTTCATAATCAGTGATTTGCATATCTCTACATTTTTGAAGTGAACATTTTTTGATTTCTGGGTTTGCTCCTAATTAACTATTTCCCACCTGGGTTCTTTCCTTTTTTGTGATTTGCATATTTGATTAAGGACTGGCATATTATATAGAAGGATCTTTCAATTCAAACAGAAATTATATGGCTAATCGGAGAGATACACACAACACACATCAAGGAATAAACATGCAAATATGGCTGTGTCCATGGTTGGATTTTTGAAAAATGGTCATGTCAAAGCAATGGAGAATGAAAGAGTTGCAATAAGTAGTTCCAGGAATTTTTGTTCTTTTTGCAATACATTCCTTGCCAGACATCCTATTTCCTAACAGAGTCCCTATGTTTGTATCCCCAATGCTTCTTCATCCACAAGGTTGTCAAAGACGAGTTCCCCCCACCAAAAAAAGAACATATGATGGAATGAGGAATAATCAGAATGTGAGTTTCATGTGCAAACTTAAAGTAGATAGGAAGAAGCCCTGAAGCCTGGAATTTGGCTACAAAAAAGAAACTGGGAAGAATTGCTAATCTTCTTTAGGTCAGAATTCACTTATACAGCTATACTGTATCAAACTAGCAACTTCATAGGGATGGAAACTTGGGGTATATGTGAAGTAAATCTGAATGGATATGGTATTGTAAGTAACGAATATCAACATGCTTAAATTCCATCCGAATTAGTTTACATGCAGTATCTTGAAATAGGTAGCCAAATATGTTTAAAATCTTTCTTCTCTCTGATGGTTTGAACTTTGAATAAGGCATTGCCTGCCAATCCCAATAACTTACATGGTTGATTAATAAATTTTTTTATTAATAAAACCTGCATTACTTTGAGCCATACTATAGTGCAGTTACATTTTTATGTAAAACTGTAACATGTATCTGGTCAGACAAGAAAAAAAGATCAATAAACCTAAAACTAATGCTAAAAGAAGACACTTGAAATATTACTAGAATGACAGATTTCTTTTTCAGATTAAGGACATGAATTTAATCAATATATGTACAAACAATAAACCATCCATCTTTTAGAACATGGGGGAAGAAAATGTGTTTGCTAAAAAGGAAAGCATTAAAAACTATAATGGTGGTTAAAGAAAGCTGCAAGTGGGATAGTGTAAAGATAATGTTCTTCAAGTCCATAGATAGAGTTAGGTGACCCAATTAATTATTTTTTCAGTAAAATTTTGTCTAAACATTGGGGGAGCAACAAAATTTGTCGAATTTTTTTGGGGGAGCTAAACATTGGGTGGGGGTTGAAATTTTTGTGTGGAACTAAATAGACAAAGGGGGACCAAATTCTCTTGGGGGGCCTAAATTTTCAGGTGAACTACAAATTTTTAATTTTTGTGGGGAACCAAATTCTCTGGGGAGAACTAATTTTTGGGGAACTACGATTTTGAGGGGGATCAAATAATTATTGTGCTTTAATTATTGATGTTCGTTTAACATTAGAGGGATCAAGATTTAGAGGGATGAATATTTTAAATGAACAGTGCCCTTAGGGCACGGGTTATATACTAGTATTATATATATAGGATTCATGTAGATCAGGTGGCACCTCATCTAATAGATCAGGTGCAAGACACAAAAAGGTGGGCCCCGAACGATTACAAGCCCATGTGGGAATTGTTCCTTTCACCTTTTTTGTGTCTTGGCACCTGATCGATTAGATCAGGTGCTACTTTTTCTGCATTAAATCCTATACATACATATATATTTATAATAATGGAGAAGTGCTGACAGCGCTAGAAATTTTTCCAATGCTGTCAGTGATCTGGCATTGCTACAGAATTTTTTTAATTTTTTTTGTATTTGGTAGATATACTAGTTAGGTAGCTCTCCACAAATTTTTAGGTCGATCCAACACCGTTTGAGCCTCTGTTCATCGATTTCAAAAACGTTGCGCAAAACTTTCCATAGTTTTGCGCAACGTTTTTGAAATCGATGAACAGAGGCTCAAACGGTGTTGGATCGACCTGAAAATTTGTGGGGAGCTACCTAACAAGTATATCTATCAACTTCAAAAAAAGTTTTAAAAAAAATACTCTAACGACCCCAGATCGCTGACAGTGCTGGAAACATTTCCTCGAAACATTCATACTCCTATATTTTATTGGACGCTCAAGATTGTTCATTTTAATCTTCATATTCTAAAACCACAAAAACTGAATATCAGGTAACCCAAAGGGTTTTGCTTGTTCATCCACTTGATGCAAGTTTAATGTTTCTGCAAGAATAAAACTTTTAATGATAGGTGGATGAACAGGCAAAGCCCCATAGGTTCACATGATATTTGATATCATGTGGTTTTAGAATAGGAAGATCGAAATGAATAGTTTCGATTATCTAAAAAAATACAGAATGGTTAAGTTTTTGGGATCTCATATGAGATATTAGCTCATAGGTCATATATAACATGTGTATACATATAATTTGGACACACATACACACACATGTTATATATATAAATAGGCAAATGATCCATTGAGAAAACTTCCCTATGCAAAAGGCATAAGATAAGTATCTCTTTGATTTTTTTCATAGATCCAAATTGTCGAATGTGTTCTACATATGCTCATACACTTATGTACACAAAATAAAGAAAATCACCCATATTTGTCCATTGATCAGATTGGTACAAACTATTCTATTATTTTGAATCCATTAAATTTGTAATGGCTTGATCGATGGTCAAATCCCCTTAGGGTTTATCCATTATTTTTTCAGCGAAATATTTCTAGAGGAGAGGGCACAACTGACAGAGCTGCCGTCGAGATCAATCTGTCCGCTGCCAGATCCGACCATTGGCTGTCGCTCCAACTACAGTGCGCCGCCGCTATCGACTTCTCCGACCGCTCATCTGTACGCCATCATCTGTCCGATCGTCTGTACGCCATCATTCACCTCGTCTGTACGCCGTCACTCCGATCGTCTCGTAATCTGTCTGATCGTCGCCATCGATCTGCTTCCAGCCATTGCTTCGATTGCTCCGATCATCAGTCCGATTATCAGGACCCGATTGCTACCAAATTGATCCGATTATCAATCTGATTGCTCTGATTTCCTGCCATCGATCTGTTTCTGGCAGCTCCGATTGGTTCTGGTGGCTCCGATCTGTTTCAGCCGTCATCTGTCCGATTGCACCGAACAATTGCTCTGATTGCTTGCGCCAATCGCTCCAGATCAATTTCATCTATTCAGATCAATTACTCCCATCGCTCCAGATCCGTTTGCTGCCGTCACTCTTTGATACAAGAATCGTTCGATTTCCGTAGTTACCCTTCCGTAGCCGCCTTCGATCTGTTGCCAACCGCTGTGCACCGTCGCACAAATCGATTGCCTGATTGCTGCTGTCCGTTTGCATTACAAAGTCGCTCGTCCCGATCTCCAGTGTTCAGATCCGGGGACTTCCTTCGGCTGAGTGTCGGTTGCTAGATCGGCTGTTCTATCTCTGTGAAGCCCTTTCATGGCTACTCGGAGTCAAATGGCTACTCGAGGTTAGGCGCCTCCAGACCTCACTACGGGGTTTCCCTCCCTCCAAAATGCTATGGGGAGAGCTGATCATTCATGTATCAATGCAGGAAATCCTTATCATAGATGTTCGTCATACTACCAACAACTGATTTCATCTGTTACTCCTAAGACAATACATAATCTTGTTGATTGGAATGATAAAGCTTTTGGCAAGCCTTTGGCTCCTTTGAGGGTGGAAAAAACGGGACATGAAGCATGGAGTTCACTTTTTTTGGTTGGCTATCCTGTTGAGCAAAATAGCAAATGCAAATACTTTCCTCCCCGTGAGATTCCATCTGGTAAGGCTATCCCTTGGATTCCTAAAGAAGCGGTATATGCGAATGTTGCAAAATGGAGTCATACTCTAGCTGGTTATGTTGTGGGGGAAAAACCATTTTACTGACATATTCGAGCCGGTGTACATCGGTTGTGGCGCCCTAAAGGAAAGCTTCAGGTCCACTCCAGGGACAATGGTTTCTTCTTCTTCGAGTTTGAGTTAGAAGAAGATTGCTGCAGGGTTCTCCAAGGAGGGCTTTGGATGTTTGATAAAAGGGTGATTGTACTGCGACACTGGACTCCAGAACTTACAATGGATGGAGATCTTTTGTCCTCAATTCCAGTATGGGTGAGATTTCTTGACCTACAGTTGAAATTTTGGTCCATAGAATGCATGTGTATTATTGCTAGCTCTGTAGGTAAGCCTTTATTTGTAGATAAGGCTACGGCTTCTGGAGAACGATACTCTTATGCTAGATGTTTCGTGGAAGTTGAGGCAAAGACAAAATTACCTAATACCATTGAGGTTGCGGAGGAGGAGGAGGAAAATTCAATTATTAGAGTGGAGTATGAAAACTTGCCTCCAAGTTGTTCGACATGTGAGTGTTTTGGGCACTCTTCTGGCCAGTGTCCATTCAAGAAGGTATGGGTGGAGAAATCTAAGACATCTTCAAATGGGGATGGTAATGCGTTGGTTTCTAAAGATAAAGCTACAGGTAGAGACCCTCCTGCTACAGGTGGAGGTCCCTCGCTACAAAGAACCCAACAAATGTTTCTGATGTTGTTCCTTGTATTTTTGAGACTGGAGGTCCATCTTGTCCTACTGAAAATGTCCGTATAGATGATCCAGCTAATGTTGGTAACAATGATGAGGCTGATGATGACTACGAGAATGAGTGGATGGAGGAGTTTAATGGGGCAGCTACTATGTAGAATCCATAGTGGGAGGAGGAAATGCGCCACTTTGCACCATCATTGAAGTCGATTAAAAAGAAATAGATAGATCTCCCGTGTCGGAAAAGTTTAAGAGTATCACAGAACTCTAAATTTTAGGACTTCCTGTCCGAGTTGAGATGTTGGATAATTTATGGTTGTTTTCATTAGGGTTTTTTTATGTTTGGATAATCTGTAATCCAAAATTGTAATCGATGAGTTATATGAATAAAGTTGCTAACCTTTCTATATATATATACTAGTCATACCCCGTGCCCGCGGGCACGGTTCAAATAAGATTTTCCCCCGCAAAATCTATGTTCCCCAAAAAATTATTTCCACGGTCAAAAATTCCGCAAAATCAATTTAGATATTTCCCCATTAAAATCTTAGTTCCCCCGAAAATGTGGGCACGATTCATTTTAGATATTCCCCCCA
Organism: Scilla litardierei; assembly: GCA_030789695.1. Taxonomy (NCBI): domain Eukaryota; kingdom Viridiplantae; phylum Streptophyta; class Magnoliopsida; order Asparagales; family Asparagaceae; genus Scilla; species Scilla litardierei. The sequence continues at coordinate 423,526,499 of CM061142.1, read as the reverse complement.
CAAAATCTTAGTTCCCCTGAAATTGTGTACATGATTCATTTTAGAAATCCCCCCACAAAATCTTAGTTCCCCAATCAAAGTCTTAGTTCTCCAAGAAATTTAGGTCACCTCAAGAGATTTTAGTTCTCACATTGTTTAATTACTCACAAAATTTTTGGTCACTGACAAAAATGTAAGTCCACTAATATGTATTAAATTTTTAGTCACTGACAAATTTTAGTCACCTCAAGAGATATACAACCAGTGCCCGTAGCGCACGGTTCATTCACGATATCCCCCCGTGAAATTTTTGTTTCCCAAAAATTATTTTCACAGCAAAAATTACACAGCTCAACAAATTAGCGTAAAAATATTTAGCGACACGGGCGCCTTCGGCATGGGCGCGGGCCCCTTCGGCGGGGGCGCATTCGATGCGGACATGTACCCTCAGGCATGGTTCATTTAAGATATCCCCTCAAAATCTTTGTTATCCCAAAAAAAATTTCCCCCTCCAAAATTTAAACGAACAAAAATTTTGCGGGCGCCTTCAGTCACTAAAGGGAAACTGTATTCTCAGACTGCAAGCTCTCATTTGGACTACAAAGATGCACAAAATCCCATCTGTGACATTTTGATATTTGGGTGCAACATCAATATTGGCAACATGATTTTGAGCAATAAAAATGGATTACAATAGTCAAAGCATGTGTTTGCAAGTAAAGCTAAAAAAATCCAAGCAAATATCTATGTCCAGACTCTAGAGGCTCCATCCCTTGACTGGTCGAGGTCTGAGACTACTTCAAATTTGTTTCCCCTAGAAGATGAAAAAAGCACAGATGATGTGATAGAAAATATGAACAAAGATTTATTTAACAATGAAAAGGTTAAGCAATGGTCGTTCTGCAAAATAGCAGGAAGCCGCATGAACATAAAATCACAGTAGTTGCAGCAAGAGTGAAGATTCTTCAAGAGTCATGAACACCACCACTAAGTCACATTTCCATTACTGGATGTGGAAAGAGCAAGCACGATGCCATTATCACATAACACAAAAAGTTATCACAAAGTCACATTTCCATTACAGATTTTTATGCACGCTGCCATTATCACATATCACAAAAAGGTATCATTGATTATCTCACAAAACAATTTCTAGCATGTAAAACATGGGATCAGTTTCAACAACAATTTCCCTACAAAGTTTGAAAATGGAAAACCAAAAATAATTAATTACAAAGAGTTCTATCAATGGTGTCTTAGGTCTGGACCCATCAATACAGCTTGGTTGATTGATTGGAGAAATCTTTACAGCTTGAAGTAACTTGCCTGGGCCTGAGTTATATAACCTGCCTGGGCTATCGATATAACCTACCTGTTAAGATCTTTACAACTTGAAGAAATATTTAGAATGTCACATCTTTACAACTATGAGAAAACTGCAAGTGCAAAGAGCAGCTGGCTCATAAGTGATTGGCCTCTGCCCTCATTAAGATCACCCTCTGCCTCTTGGTTATAGTACATGTTGCTGATGTCTAAGCTCAGACACATTGCTTCACCCTCACTGTTACTGTATTGATGGCTTGGAGGACCACACCCTAAGAAATCCATGTTAATCAGAGAGTGATCTAAAAATTTCTTAATGAAACACAAACATATCTTGACTCAGATATATTATCGTGAGTTAAGTTGGGTATCAAAAAAATATTCAATTTTTTTGATACCAATTATGCAAAACTGCATATTCAATTGGTGCATATATCATATACAATTGGTGCATATGCACCAATTAAATTGGTATATGATATGCATCAATTGGTATCAAAAAAATTAAATATCAGTTTGAATATTCAATTGGTGCATATTCAATTGGTATATCAAATCTCAATAAAAAAATCAGTTTTGCACACCCAATCTAAACACACCCAATCAGTTCTGCACAATTTGAACCATAAACACACCCATTCACTCATATAGGATGTATTCAGCTATTAAAATGCAGTTACCAAGTAATTTGCATATCAAATCAGTTTGAGATTGCATATCAAATTTAGACCACCATCAATTTGAGATTGCATTTTCCATCTAGCATATATTTTCCCATCCATCATATATTGCCAATTTTCCATCCAATTTATAATTTCCCATTCAGATATTAGTTTGACTCATTATTAAGTATACACAATTCAAATTACATTAGAATTTCAGTTGAAATGTCATTGTTAGGAATTGCATTTGAGCTTAGTAGGAATTTCAGAATTTATTAATACTCAATCAACAAATATCAACATATCAACTCAAATTCATACTCATTATTGAGTATACACAATTCAAATTGCATTAATTCAAAAGATTACATAAATAAATTCTGTTTACATTTGATTTTATTTTGACTCATTATTGAGTATACACAATTCAAATTACATTATCTTGAATTGAAAGTTTATCAAGTTGACATTATTTTGAATTGAAATCACAAGTGACAGGATCATTATCTTGACTGTGATCCTATCAAATTACATTATCTTTAATTGAAATTATTTTGAATCATTATTGAGTATACACAATTAAAATAACAAATTGAGTATCAATTCAAATTACATCATTTTGAATCATATGAACATTTGTTACTGGCACATATGAAAATGTTTGACTATTTTGTTCAAAAAAATAGAAACCAAAACACTTTATTCAACAGGCATAATAAAGTATGCCTCACATATCCAATTTAATACCAAATTGTGCAAAACTGGCATATTCATTGGGTATCAAAAAATTGGGTATCAAGAATTGGCAAGCTGCCAACCTCTAATAAACCTTCAATTGAATATAAAATTGTGCAAAACTGGCATATTCATTTGAATAAAGTATCAATTCAAACCACTAATAAACCTCCCCTATATTTGTTCAAAAAAATAAGCTCATCTAAACTTGGTTCAACTGGAATATTCAACAGGCATATTCAACTGAATTCAACAGGCATATTCAACATGCATTAACACTTTATTCAACTAAACTTTATTCAACTAAACTTGATTTGAAAAAAAAATTGAACCAAATCACTTTACTTTTAGCTTTGAACCAAAACACTTTGCTTTGAACCAAAAGTTCAAATGTAGAATTATAATCAAATTAAGAACCACAATTCAAAACATTCAATGACTAACTACAATTCAACAATTCAATGATTACAAAAAAATGAAGAACACAAAAAAAAGAGAAAAAAATAAATAAAAGCATCATCTTGTATTCAAAGCATAAAAATTCAATGAAACAAAGTGTCAACCACATATGCCTCACACTATAAAACTCAATTTATGTTCAATTGGAATAAAGTTCAAAACATTAATTGGAATAAAGTTCAAAACATTAATTGAACGTTCAATTTTTTCATTTTTCTCATCTAAACATTTTCTCTTCACATGCACATATTTGATTATTCCCAATTAAGAAATGAAGAACACAAAAAAATTCTCTTCACATGCACCAGGTATGCACATTTTCTCATCTAATCTAAACATATGTGTTCAATTAAGAACCGTTTTTAATAATCCCAGGATATTCCCAAAAGTTCAAATGTAGAACTACAATCCAATTAAGAACTACAATTCAAAACATTCAATGAATAACTACAAATCAACAATTCAATGATTACAAAAAAATGAAGAACACAAAAAAACAGGGACAAAAATATACATATACCTATACCTCAAACATATGTCTTCTGATTTCTCTTCTAAATTATACATATACCTCAAACATATACATCTAGATGTAAATCCTCAAAATACTGTCAAAATTGAATTGAGGATCAGGATATTAAAATAGATGTATATGTATCCTAAAAAAGAATTGAGGCTCAGGATATCTGTCAAACTTTAATTCTGAATACACATACAATATATGTTCAAAAAAATCCATGTCAACATTCAATGAGGATATTCATTCAGGATATGTGTATTCAATGAGGATATTCAATCAGGATATTCATTCAATGAGGTATGAACTTAGTGTATGTGTATTCAAAAAAATTAGTCCATGTCAACAGGATATTCATTCAAATTTTGTCAGGATCAGGATTTAAATTGAGGATCATAAATTGAGGATCCATGTCAACATTCATTGAGAATTTCAAGTTAACAAAGTGTGCTTCTCAGTTTTTTGAACTTAGTGTATGTTTTTTGCTCATTTTTCTATATTCTCAGTTAACAAACTTCTATCTTCACCAATATAAGAATTTAAAGTTAACTAATTTTTCTATCTTCTCAGTTAACAAACTTCTATCTCCAAGACATCTACATATACCTCATTGTATAATTTATACATATACCTCCAAATACTGTCACAATTATTCATATACCTTATTGTACTTGAAGATGCTTTTTATCATAGGACATAACAGAAAATATTGATTTTTTTGCTTGCTTGCTGTTCCTATGGAAAGCTATTATTGATAGTTCTATGATTGAGGCACTTCTTGTTTTAAGGTTTGCCAAGGATCCATAGTTTGATAGGCTACAATGCACACAAAAGAACTTAAGCTAATGAGTGCATTGTTGATAGGGACATCCAGGTAATGTAAGATGGAGGCTTATGTGAATGCTACATGTATGAATCATGTTAGTCATAAATATGGTATTCTACATGTTGAAGTTGGAATAAACATTTGGATCAGCAAGCTCATATCAAGCTCTTCACAGGACACTTTCAGGAAAAAATGTAGTGCTTATCAAAATGAAAATTTGTGAATATTGCATAGAGAATTGGGTGTATTGAAGCTTTCATCCAATATTCTTTCAATTGCTGAATATGAAAAAAACAATACTCATTTCAAGCTCTCATCCAATACTCATTTCTCAATATTCTTTCAATATTCATCCAATATTCTTTCATATCAAGCTCTCATCCAATTTCTGAATATGAAAAAAACAATACTCAAGCTTTCATTTTCAAACCCATTTCTCAACATTTTTTCAATATTGACTGTCACTCAAACCCAACATTCAAAAATTAAGTTTTTAAAATTCAGTTTATAAAATTCAGTTATTCTTAAAATATTCTTTCAATTGCAAACTCAAGCTATGTCCTGTCACTCAAACCCAACATTCAAAAATTAATATATGTCCTGTCTTTCAAGATTAACTAAACCCAACAGTCAAAAATTATATATGAAGAGCTCATATATCCCATTAAACAATACTCAAGCTTTCATTTTCAGGAATGAGGTCACATAAATGAAAATATCCTCACTGATATGAGTTCACATATATCATTGCTATAATATCCTCTCAACCTGAATGTGATAAAATTGTGATAAAGAGAGCTTATTGACAAAAATTGAAATAGGAAATTTGATCACAGGAAACAGGATATAAATGTTTATATGATTGTATTAGTTTTTTCCTATTTGGGGGGGAAAAGTCACAAATAAACATGAAGTCACAGCTTGAGAATAGGAAACATGAAAAAATTGTAATATCATGGCAAAAAATTGTAATAAAAAAACAAATAGGAAAAAATTTTCATGGCTATAAGATTGCAAAAATTTGGTGTTTCCTATAATGCACATAACCAAACAGCTGAAAGGCAAAGTTCACAAAGCTCACCAATTCACAAAGGATGTGATGAAGCCCTCAAACCCACAAAGCTCACCAAGAGGATGCTTGAGCTCTCCCGTGATCTTAAAAGAAGAAAATGAGAAAATGTGAGGGTAAATTAAAAGAATAAAATGAGAAAATGCAAATTAAAAGAAGAAAATAAAAATATGAGTTCTTGATGCTTGCTTGATGGTCTTCCTTATCCGCTTCCTCGCTTGAGTGCGCTGGAGGAGGTAGAAGATGATGGCGATGCTGGAGGAGGTAGGAGGAGGTACAAAAGGGCTAGCAAAAATTATTTTGGAATTCTGAAAATATCAAAGTATCATTTCAAAAATGATATAAGGAATAGCACTCAAAATAATTTTTTCTCATAAGAAGTATAATTTTTTCATTCCTTATATCATTCCTTATATCATTTCAGTAATTTTTCCTTATGAGAAAAAATGGCAAGCAATAATCCACATTCCTTATATCATTTCAAAAATGGCTAGCAAAAATGATATAAGGAATAGAACTCAAAATAATATAAGGACTTCTGAAAATGATATAAGGAATATCACTCAAAATGAATTTTCACAGTTAAATGCTTTATTCAACCCATATATTCAGTTAAATGCTTTATTCAACCCAGATTTTCAAATGACATTTTCAATTAACCAACACTTTAATTCAAACCCAAATTAACCAACACTTTAGTCAACCCATATCTCAACACTTTATTCAAGCATTTATGTGAATCTTTTCAAACCCATAATATAGGATATGCTCAAATTTTCAAGAATATAAACTGAACTTAAAAGATTCAATTCAATTCAATTATTCAATTCAATTAATATAAAATGGAATATCTCAAGAATTAAGGATTGAATATTAAGGATTAAGTATAAACTGAAAATAAATACTCATTTTGAATTCATCTCTTGATTCTCATGTCAGCAGCATTGTGAGGTTGAAGAACACAAAAAACATTGGCATTAAGCTGAGGGTTCAAAATTTCAAGATCTCACCTATTAATCATGTCCAAATTAAGCTGAGGGTTATAACCAAATTCATATGGCAAATGGTAAACAGGACATAGAGAATTTTGGTTATGAATGGCAAACAGGACATTGCTAACCACTATTAAATAGAGCACCCAAACATATCAAGTCACTCAAACTGATAATCCCAGTCAATCAAACAAAATTTCCCAGTTTATTGAGGGAATATCCCAGTCACTCAAAGTTCTCAAGCTATTATGTTATAAACAAAGTTCCCTCAATAAGGATTTTTGGTTGAGTGAATTGATATGCTTGAGTGACTTCCTGCAACCTATGCTCTGAGTGACTTCCTGCAACCTATGCTCAAGCACCCTATGCTTGAGTGACTTCCTGCAATCAAGTGACTTCCTGAGTGACTCAATAAGCATATCATTTTTGAGCAAGCATAGGTTGCAGGAAGTCACTCATTTTTGAGCAATCAAGTGATATCCTTCAATAAGCATAGGTTGCAGGAAGTCACTCAAGCAGAGGTTGAGCAAGTATATCAAAAATGTTATAAACAAAGTTTATTGGGTATAACCAAAAATGAAGTCACTCAAGCATAGGTTGCAGGAAGATTCCCTCAATAAGCATATCAAGTCACTCAAGCAAGTATGCAAAATTTTGTTTATAACATTATCAGTTTTGCTATAAATTCCATGTTTCCATGTTTTGCTATAAACTCACCAACTGTGAACTCACCAACTCAAACTCAGAATTCACATGATTAACATTAAAACAGTAAATTAGCAAATTTTGAGAATGAAATGCAATACAATATCATCAAATACCTGTCAAGTTGATTATGAAGAGCAAGCAACTCTCACAAAGCACTCCTGTCAAGCACTCCTGTCAAGTTGATTATGAAGAGCTAATCAGTGATACCTCACAAAGCTATACTATTGGAATGTGAGGATAAATTAAAAAAGCTAACCAAGGGGACATGTGATAATGTTATCAAACTGTTTTAAACTTTGTGAATTCATACTGTTTTTATGTTAACATCCCAAACTCAGAATTCATAACCAATGGAATTTATAGCAAAACTGAGAATTTATAACTAATGGAATTCATAGCAAAACTCAGTTCACAGTTTTGAACTCACCAACTCAGAATTTATAACCAATGGAATTCATACTGTTTTGAACTCACCAACTCAAACTCAGAATTCATAACTCAGAATTCACTCAAGCAAGTATGGACTGAAATGTTTTGTTTGAAATCCTGGCAATGCATTGTCTTGTTAAACACCCTGGAATGTTTAAGATTACTCAAGCATACACTAATACTCAACTATTCATATTGTTAAACATAATCAAGCACCAAGTTGAGTATACTAAAAACAGGATTCTCAACTACTCAAATGCTGAATAGTTGAGTATGTTAAACATACTCAAGCACAAATACTGAACTATTCATATGCATACTCAACTACTCAATTTTCAAACTGGAATTTATTTTAGCATCTCTCAATTTCAGTATATTCAATTTATTTTAGCATCTCTCCTATATTTATTTTAGTATTTTTAGTTTTTACCAGGTTTTAGCCATTGGTTTGCAATACATATGAAGAGAATAGAATAATGACATTCCTTATTTATGAATATGAAAGAAAATATTGCATAGAAATTTCCCACCTATATAAATTAAAATCACAGCAAAAGTCATCATGTAATATGAAGAGAAAATCCTGTTGGTTAGCCATTGGTTTGCAATGAAAAAAATATAAACAATTTATAAATCCTGTTGGTTAGCCATTGGTTTGCAATGAAAAAAAATATAAACATCACCCCAATTTTGCATAGAGAAGTGATAATGTTATAAACATGGAAACATAGAGAAGTGATAATGTTATAAACATCACACCAATTTATAACAGAAGTGATAATGTTATAAACATCACACCAATTTTGCATAGGGTAGTGATATCCTTCAAATTTTGTTTATAACAATATAAGCATAGAGAAGTGATAAACAATTTTTAAGAATATACAAACAATTTGCATATGAAGCTGATGTTAGCATATGAAGCTTGTCCTGTTACAATGCTATTAGTGATATATCTCAAGTTATCAAAATGAATTTAAAATTATCCTGTTCAGAATGCTAACTTGATATTCAGTACTCCTGAATAAGTACTCCTAAAATACTAAATTGTCCTTTGAATAAGTACTCCTAAAATTCTAACAGGACAATGCTAAATTTAAATTCTCACAGGATAATGCTAACTTTAAAATTTTAAACTTGATAATTCTCACATGATAATTCACAGGACAATTTAAACTTGAATTTTAAACTTAGCATGAGAATTACTCCTGAATTCAAGTTTAAAATTCAAGTTTACATTGTTAACATGAGGACTAAAAATTTTTAAAATTCACAGGAGTAATTCAAGTTTAAAATTATGAATTCACAGGACAATGTTTAAAATTTCAGGTTGAATAATTCACAGGACAATGAGGTTGAATAATTCACAGGACAATGAGGTTGCTGAAAGTTTAAAATTATGAAGTTTAAAATTCACAGGACAATGTTAACTTTAAAATTTTTAGGAGTACTTATTCAAGAGGACTAAATTTTTAGGAGTACTCTTGAATTACTCCTGAATTTCAGTGAATTCTCAACTTGAATAAACTGCAACTCAAAATTCTCAACATTCTCAACTTGAATTCAGAATTCTCAACATTCTCAAAATTCTCAAAATTCTCAAAATTCTCAACATTGAATAAAATTCTCAACTTGAATAAAATTCTCAACATTGAATAAAATTCTCACTATTGAATAAAATTCTCAACTTGAATAAAATTCTCAACATTCTCAAAATTTTCAGTGAATTCTCAACTTGAATAAAATGCAACTCAAAATTCTCAAAATTCTCAACTTGAATTCAGAATTCTCAACATTCTCAACATTCTCAACATTCTCAAAATTCTCAACATTGAATAAAATTCTCAACTTGAATAAAATTCTCAACATTGAATAAAATTCTCAACTTGAATAAAATTCTCAACATTCTCAAAATTTTTCAGTGAATTCTCAACTTGAATAAAATGCAACTCAAAATTCTCAACATTCTCAACTTGAATTCAGAATTCTCAACATTCTCAACATTCTCAGAATTCTCAACATTCTCAACATTCTCAAAATTCTCAAAATTCTCAAAATTCTCAACATTCTCCTATTCAAAATGCAACTCAAAATTCAGTAAATGTTCATACAACTGCCAAATGTCAAGCTCAAACTCAAACTCAAAATTATGAAGCTCTCAAGCTCAAACTCAAAACACACCAACTGCCAAATGTCCATACAGTAAATGTTCATGCCAAATGTCCATACAAATTTTTATGCCAACTGCCAAATGTCCAAGTGTCAAACTCTAAAAAAACAGAAGTCTAATATTCAAATACATACTCATACTCTTAAATCAAATTTCTTCTAGCTATAAAATTCAGAAGTGCACATCTCATAAGCATGGACCAAAACAAAATTGGAGTAAGAGGTTGGAAAAGGAAAAAAAATGATTTTCAATGGACTGAAAAATGATAAATGATTCTTACGCAATGAAGCCACAAAGAGGGTGATTGAGGGTGTTTGAGGTGGCTTGAGCTCTCCCGTGATGAAGCTCAAACAGCTGCAAGGTGAGGGTAAATTAAAAGAAGAAAATGTGAGTGCGAAGTAAAAGATGAGTTCTTGATGTGCTTGCCATGATGTTCTTCCTTGATCTCCTTGCTCAAACAACTGTGCTTGCTTGAAGTTCTCCGTTGATCTGAGGTAGAAGAGGGTGCTGGAGGTAGAAGAGGGTGTTGGAGGAGGTAGAAGATGATGGGGATGATGGCGAGAAGGGAGCTGGAGGTAGAAGAGGGTGCTGGAGGAGGGAGCTCTCAAAGTTGATGGGATGATGGCGAGAAGGGAGATCTCAGTTGAGTTGCTTGCTCTTGGCGCGCAAAAGTAAGAAGGAGAAAAATCAAATAGGGATTAACTTTGATGTGATCAAATTTTTTCCCCAACACAGTTGATGGGATCAAATTTTTTTCCCCCTCTCAAATTTTTTCCCCCACAAATTTTTTCCCCCCTCAAATTTAAACTGATTTCATTTTCTCTTATCTCAATTTCTCATATACACAAATACATATAAACAACACACCCAATTATACATAGCCAATATCTCTTAACCAATATCTCTTATCCATTATCTCTTAACCAAAATATCTTATACATACAACAATACACATATCCACATACAACATTACACCTAACCAATTTCTCTTATCCAAAAACCCATGATAACATCCCTGTTTTATAATATAGATATATAGATATATATATATATATATATATATATATATATATATATATATGCTGGATTAATCCTTGAAAAAATATTTTAAAACTCTTTAAATATAAGAAACATTTTGCACGACAATTTGTGCGAACTATTCGCACTCAAACCGTATCTTACATAAATACATACATACATACATACATACATACATCTATATTATAAAACAGGGATGTTATCATGGGTTATTGGATAAGAGTTGGATAAGAGATATTGGATAAGAGATGAGAAATTGGGTAATACACTTTTTGGTTTTACATTTGAAGGATGTTATCAAGAGAATTTGGACAAGAGAATTTGGATAAGAGTTCAGAAATTGAATAAGAGAAATAGAAACATTGAATCTTGAAGAAATAATGGGGGGAAAGTTTGTATTTTGGGGGGAAAATTTGTTTTGAAAACTTAAAACTTTGAAATATGTTATTGAAAATTAGGGGGAAGAAATACTCACAGACCCTAGCCGCCCAAAGACAAAGTCCCAGATAATTTAATTGCGTCTTCATCTCTCTCTCCTTTTCAAATTAAAATCAAATGTGCAGATTTTTTTCTTCTGACCCAAAAAAAATCTCGGGTGAGAAATATTCACAGCTGACCATTACACTTTTCTTGCGAAACCCAAAAGAGTGATCGATTTCGATCTAGGGCGAGGGTTTCTCTAGATGGTCGGAGCGGCCAGTGATAATGGTGCGACCAGTGGTTGGTGGGCGGTGGACTCCAACGGCAACGGAAACGACGGTAGTGTCGGCACCCAACTTACGTGCCCAAAGTCTCATCCCTAAGGTTATCTTCATAAAAAGGAACTACAGGTTTTTCTGTCTCTCGAGTTCGTTTCGATCGTTTTATGTAAGTAAAGATTGAATCTTTTAGTTGTTTTGGGTTGATATTGTTTTGATTTTGATGTTTTGGGGGTTGCAATCTGGATGATTTTGAAGTTTTGATTCTTGATTTGAAAGTTTGGGTTTTATATCTCCAAAGATCGGTTGTTGGTTCTCTTTCATAAAAATCATTTTTTCCTTGAATAATTGGTGTTTACTGCCAAAATTAGGTTGACATAGTTTCTGACATTTTTGGTATGTTATCTCTTTTCCCCCTCTAAGACCTTTTCAGTAAGAATCTAGATGTTTTCTGCTATGAAAGATGGGCACTTCTCCACCTGACGTGAAAAAAACCTCGGAACCATGTACAGAGCCTCTCTCAAGCATGCTTGCTGTTCTCAAGCATGTTTGCTCAGTAATAGGTAACCCATTTGTTCTTTTTGGCTGTTATTTGTGGTTTTGATCTCAAAATTTCGTCTTGATTTTGACTTAGAATTTTCTTATGTTGTTTTACAGGACATGCAGAGAAGGGATTGGGCAGAGGGTACTCATAGATAATGACTTTGCCACAATCTTTGTTTTTAGTCTTTTCATAAGTTCATTATTGTGTAAGTTTTTCTATGATATTTCCTAATTTTATCATTTTTCAGTAAGTTCATTTATACCCTCTACATGTTTGATGAATTAATTGTGAGAGCATATGCTTAGAATTCCAGCAATGGTTTAATTTCTAATCTTTGCCATAGTTGTATGTTATTACATGTAAAAACTATGTACAGTTTTAAAAACTGTGTATTATTTTGGTGATACACTGTTAATTTCTAATTTCTTTGTTCAGTTTTGGTAATAAAATGTTGGTAATACAATGTTAATTCTTACATATAGTTTTAATAAAAACTATGTTTTATTTTATTTTATCATCTTTAATCCCACATATTGTATGTATTTGCTCATTCTTAACAAATGTGTTGGCAAAATTGCAGGTTCATTTTGAAGAGAAGAACAGACGTTATTTTGATTTTTAGCACAGAAGTGGACAACTGCCTGTGCAAAAGGAGGTGAATCTTTAAATTCATCATTCATTTAGGTAATGTATCAGTCTTTTTTAGCTTCTTAACAGAGCCCATGTTCATGTCACAGGGTGAAGATATAGACTACAGAGGGGTGTTGCATCAGATGGTTTTGTTCTCCTGTTTGTGTCTTTGGACAACTTGAAGGTATGATATTCGTTATATGTTTTTTTACCGATAGTTATTTTTTGTGTCCCTCTATGTGTGGCATATGAACTGGAATCAATTATTTGATCTTTGTATTTGATAAATGAACTTATAATCATGGTGATGTAAAAAGCAATATCATAATTGGTGATCTCTATAGGGGCTTCATAATCTATCTTTCTGTTTATGTCACTTTACTGCTATATAAAAGTACTGTAGGTGCACTGCCTTTGTTCCTGAGCGTGCCTTCATACTAAGTTATTGATTTTTTTGAAACTACATGAAGTCAAATGATAGTTATCAAACTATCTCAATCTTAGTCACTTAATCAGTAAGATTTTAAATAGTTGTGTTTGCAAATGTATTTGCAAAATTCAGTAAACTAATTAGAAAACAAACATTTGAAGAAAGTTATCTACTGTCTCAATCTTAGTCACCTAATAAATACGATTTTTAATCAGAGAATCTTCATACATGTAACAAATCCAGAGTAATTCCACCCAGCAGAAACATAGGAAATAATGAAGCTGTCAAAGAATTTTACAACCTTCGGTTTCAAGCCGTTAACCATCTCCCCATGTCCAAGTTGACCTTTTCATACCTCTTCCTCATGTGAGCACCTTACCATCACCTACGACGATTAAGACAAACAATGGTATGTGTTACAATTATTTACCTTGAGAAGAAACTATTTCTATAGATCATATTTTTATAAGCACTTGATGGCTGAAGGAACTTTAAATTTATTAGCAAGAATGTGAAAGTAGAATAAGAATTAAGATTACTTTAAATAGTGACTAGATCATATACAATCATAAAAAGGGTTAAACCAAGAATGTTGTGTATGCTAAAAAGAAGCTTAATAACCTGTTAGAGGTAAGTACATTGCCAAAATTACCTTAAAACAATAAATGATAACAAGAAAAATATAGCATATCGTGCGCTCCAAAAGGATGGATCAACAATTCTCAATTTGGTCTGTGTACTAGATTGTTTTAGAAACAAAATTGATTTGAGGTAATGGGAAAAGAAACTAACGATGAGGGTAATAAGCCCTTTATGCCTTTGGGATTAACTACAAAAATCCTTTATTTCTGTTTGCCTCCTTCCAAGACCTTTAACTATAGTAATTACTGTTCATACGTAACAGTCACTCATGTTGGCATGTGAAGCCCATTATTAAATAAGCCAAATGATTGACCTTCATCTTAGTTTGGATTGAAGAAACCTTCATTGCAAGCCCATGCCTTTTCATTTTGCACATCAGGAGTACTAATATCCTCTTCAAGTCTGCTACAAGTAATTAAATGATGAACGCTGTATCACCTAACTATTTAATATGCAAAGGCTAAGGAGAAATATCCACACATCAGACTAATATTATACTTGCGATTTTCAATGTGAAAAATTCTGTGTATGCCTTTTGGCTATTCTTAAGGTCAATGAAGAACGACAGTTTTCTCTCTCAATGTGTAATTCTTTTAAATCATTAAGAGAGAGTTAATTTTAGGTTTCACAATGCAAGGTACCTATTAGTCACATTAAAAAAGTAAGATAGATTTTTATCGTCTAGACGACAAGTTTTTCTCCTCCCATCCTAAACTACTTAGACCCAGGAAAAACGAGCTTTGTTTCTACCGCCATATGAGCATCTTCATTATTATGCCAATACATTTGTTAATCCTTATTATTTAGTATCTTGAAATTTGTTATCCTCATTATTTCCCCAAAATGTTGAATTCCCTAAATCGTTTTCACAAATTCTCATCTTACACAGGATGATAATATTTTTGGGGTTAAAATGATTTTGGGGATTCACGATTTTAGGGGGAATATTTTCCCTTTATGACTCTTTTCTACACCGGTCTCAAAGTTCTGTGGCAAGTTTGGATCCCCCAAGATCAAATATTCCTTTATCTTTTCTTTAAGAGACATTGTGTCCTTTGTTTATGACATGGTCAAGATTTTTTACATTTTCAAGTGTTTGGAGTAGCAGGTAACTAATAGAAGTGTCTCCAAAACATTACTTGATGTTATTAAATTATATTTCATATATTTGATTTTTTCCACTATTATTGCTATGTTGTAATCATTTTGATTTTTCTAGCAAATATGTTAGGCATCTAAAAATTACGTTATACCATGTTTTGAAATTCTGTGTTTGTTTTTTGTTTGGTTTAAATATTTTTTGTGGGTAAATCTACTTGAAAGCATGTACCCTATTTGGAATGAGGTAAAAATGATAAAATGTTACTTGATTTTAAAGATAGATATTCATAATTTTGCATTTCCCAATTATTGCCATGTTGCAATCATTTGGATTTAATCTAGCACACATGTTTTTCTAAGTTTCGGAAATTCTCTTAGGTTGTTGGCTAGCTATTTAATGATTTCAATAGACAAACTTCTTCACAAAAGGAAGATAGATGGGGGAAGGGAAGCTATCGCATTTTTGTTCCTTTATTGCTTTTGTTCTAATTTAATCAGAGGATGTCTGTTGATGGGAGATAGAGTCTTCACATGTCTCAAAATATGTGGGTGGCTAATAATTCGGTACTATGGTGGCATGTTTTTTCCTGATTACATTGTGATGCCCACTCTGTAATGTGACTGAATAGGAAATCGAAAGAACTATTGCTATTGTTCTTAAAGATTCTGTAATTAAGGAGGGAATATGCAACACGACTCCTTTGAAAAACATATATATGTGGTGTCATGCTATTGGACGAGAGTATGCTTCAGACAAGCCTCTTTTAAAGATAGTATTTCAGGTTTCTTAATATTGTTGTTATGCACACAATTAGTTACTACTGTAAGCTCTCATTGTTCATTATTGTTGGTTTTGGAACTTAAATAACAGGTCATGATGAGATTGTTTAGCCCTCGGAAAAAAATTTCACTTTTTGTTATATGTGATAAATTTTTCTATCTTTTTTAAGACTGGTGATTGTTCTTTGTTACATTTCTCATTGCACATACTAAATTGTTATTTCCCCTTCTCTAATATGAATTAACTGACGCCTTTGGAAATTTAGAACCCATTCTGGTTGAGGACACTCAAAAGGTACTGCATGTTTGTAATATTGTTTCTCACATTTTATATATTTCATATGGATACTAAGTAATATGATCCCTTGATTTTTTTGTTTGTAAATATGGGATTCTAGGAGATATAAATATGATCCCTTTTATATCTTCTCCAATATTACAGGTTGTCTAGGAGTGGATGCAGTTTCAGGACTGAATAAAGTGTGCCAACTTAAGAGCATTTTATTCTAAGAAGATCAAGTGATTGGAGTATATGCATTTCGTATTTGTGTTGTTGATTAAATATATATTACTTCATATGATTACATGCAATGATGAATACTTCTACATGATATCATTGAATTTAGATCAATGTTAACATGGCAAGAATGGAATTTCAAAAATGATATGTTCTTCGTACTAATATTTGCTATATTGAGCGTGGGATTATCAGTTTCTTAGGCAATAGTTGCAGATGCGAATAATGTTGACCAATCAAGTAAGACCTTGGTGTTGACCAATCAAGCGTCTACTTCTTTTAAACTTCTACAGGGGATATGTTGTCACAAATTCCAGGTGGATGGGCAGCACATAAGTCGTAGGAAGACATGTTTTGTTTCTGTCATTTGTATTTTGTTGTATAGTGAGTGGAAAAAATATTAAAGGGAGCTGAAAATGTATGTTTTTGCTGCCTTTTGGTTGGAATTGTGAAGTGGATTAATAAACAAAAATATTATGGATTCAAATGTTAATATTTTCTTTAAAGTATATGAAAATATATTAATTTTTTCTTTAAAGTATCTGAAATTGTAATGTATTGGATTTATGTTGAGTTGATGCTAAGTTATGGTTGAATGTGATGTGTGACCGATTTACAGTGATTGTTGAGTTGAGGCTAAATTATGAATGAATGTGATGCATGAGGGAATCATTTATTTAGTGGGAAAAAATATGGATAAAATTTTTGTTTTTTGGATCTATAATTGAAAATGTAATTAATCAAAATTAACATTAAGTTGAAGCACGATAAAGATGAAAATAAAAATTTGGAATATTACGTCCTTTCTTGATTATCTTGGAATTATTTTTGGTAGCATTTTTGTTTATTAGGTGGAAATTACAAAGGTGATGTGAGTTCTTCTATTAGGATATGGACATGGGAGATATGAATAGGGGTTTAATGACTTTTTAAGTGTCCTTTTTTGGATTCTAAATGGGTGAGATGTTTAAAGATAATTTCTTTTTTACACGACCGTTGGTATACTAATATAATTTTCAAGATGATTCATAAATATTTTCTCAAAAAGGAGGAAACTCAGTTGAGGGTTAATGCATGTTGAGCTCATTTTCATTTGCAAGCTTATTCAACATTTTCATATGTGCTAGTAACAAATATGTACTGAAATGTTGATATGTGCCAGTAACAAATATCAACATATCAACTGAAATTGCGTTTGTTAGGGAGTGTTTTTTGGTTCAAATTGGCATATATGCTGGATGGGAAATTATATATTGGATGGAAAATTGGCAATATATGATGGATGGGAAAATATATGCTGGCTGGAAAATGCAATCTCAAACTGATGGTGGTCTAAATTTGATATGCAATCTCAAACCGATTTGATATGCAAATAACTTGGTAACTGCATTTTATTAGCTGAATACATCCTATATGAGTGAATGTGTGTGTTTATGGTTCAAATTGTGCAAAACTGATTAGGTGTGTTTAGAATGGGTGTGCAAAACTGATACATTGCAAACAGATACATTTTAATCTCCAACTGCTCGCCTTCACATCTCAAATTGTTTGCATTTTATTTTTTGTTTGCATTTTAAATATGTGGTTTTATTCCTTTCTGAAATTATATGTACTGAAATTGTTTGCATTTCACATCTCAAATTATATTTTAAATATGTGTGTTTAGAATGGTTTTTTATTTTACATCCTATATTGTCTTCTTTTATTCCTTTCTGAGCTATTTTTCTTGAATCTCTTCTTATAATTGGCCTAGATTTCTTCTGCTGTATATTCTACAAAGATCAGCAGATTGTAGATTTCGTGAAGGCGGATTCCAATGTTCACCAGTAGAAGGGCAGCAATGCTAGGTGTGCTTGTGTCATTTGTGCTAAGTAATGACATGATTTTGAACCCCAGTTCATCACAATTTAATCTATCGTGAATACCAGTCTTAATTTGGATAAATTTTGGAACAGAATAGATGCATGGACAACAAATAATTTATTCATTGCCTTCAACGGCCACTGTAAGGAGGGTAACAGCGAAGTATAGGTAAGTTCACTAATTTGGCTTTCTATTCTCTGGTTGACGGGTAGTTTGCTGGTTGTATTCGCAAAGAAACATTTTTTGCTACCATCATCTGGATAAAGGAGGAAGGACGAAACTCAGATTTTTGGGAAACTCAGATTTTTGAGTAACGGTTTTCAGTGAAGTACTTGTGAGGAGGAAAGGGGCTGCCGCAGGTAAGAGGATAACCATCAAACAATATGTTTTTTTACTTTGTAAGGAATATTCCTTGAGAATCAAACATAGCTTAACCACTTGGACTAATTTGATGCAACTTAAAAAATGAGATTCTAATTTCAAAATACAAAGATTTGAATATGATAGATGAATATCAAAATATGAAAGATTTACTAGACATATGTTTAAAACCCAAAAAAAATACGCATGTGCTATGGGCTTTTACTGAAGTAACAAGCCTCCTGTCACATTCCATATGATCATCTAGACGATCTAGCATTGTAAATGTTTTTATGATAATCACATACTTCCGTTTAGGATTAAGTTTGTCTTTTGATGGATTACAATCCTTCATGAGAAAGCCCACAGAGTTTCATCATCTTGGCTTCCCTTTGATCTAAAAGACCGGGTCAAATATCATCTTTTCATCTTCTACATTCAACTGATGAATGTGTATATGATGGAAGCTTTTCTATCATGAAGACTCCTGGTTCATGATATATGACCTTAAATCACCTTTCATTACACATCTCTAACTCTAGCACTTAAAATTCTAAAATTCTTTGATGTATCAAGTTTGTGAGTGATTTTAAGTTTTCTCATGTGCGCCAATTTTGTGTTCAAGTTCCAATTTCTATTTAATTTTATGTTCAATTTTGCAGAAATACATCAAGTTTCGATTGATGCTGTTCAAATACCCATAAAATAGGCTTGGTGGTTCAAATCTTCAAGTTCCGATTTGAATTTTGTGTTCAATTTCGTGTTCAAGTTTTGATTTCTATTCAATTTTGTGTTCAATTTTGTAGACATACATCAATTTTGTGGTCTGATTTCAATTTTGTTGTTGTTCAAATAACCTCAGAACTTATTTTGTTGCTAATTGAAGGATATTGACAGAAATTGAAATCGACTTGGTAGAAATTGAAGGATTTTGTTGCTAATTGAAGGATATTGACATAAATACATTTTGTTGCTGTTCAATTTTGTCGCAGAAATACATCAACTGTTTTCCCGTGTTCAAGTTTTTCAGGTAATCCTCAATGTTTTTTATTTTTTTGTGTTAATTTGGGCCTAAAGCTATGTGTAAAAACCAAGTTTCTTGGTCCAAGTAAAACATCCACGTGAAAGGGTTGATCACAAATACATATTTAGTTAACAACCACATTATCCTCTTTCATTTTGATATTTTAGTTGATACATTCAGTAACATTATCCTGAAAAAACAGGATACATAGTTCACAGTAGAGGGTTACTTGCATGATCCAAGTGAGAGGGTTACTTGCAAGATTGTTACATGATACCTTTGTTACATGATATCTGTCACGCCCCGCTTCCCAAAATGGACGGAGGCGAAGCGTGACAAGGCCCGCTTAGGCCAGATCTCAGAAGCTCGGACCCAATAAGCGTCTGTAGAGATACCATTTTAAAAGATTTTTCAGGTTCTTGCATTAATATAGTTCGAAACAACAGAAAGTACGGAAAGGTAGTCGCATTCATTAAATTAGAGATGTACCATCCAACAAGTACAAAGTCTAAAAAGAAGCCTAAGCGTGGCAACAAACTATCTAAAAGAAAGCTGAAAGTAGTAACCTCTGAAAGTGGCAACTAAAAAGACCTCTAGGTCTGGTCCTCGTCGGGCACGTACTCTGGGTCGACGTCCTCGGCTCCTCGTACACTAGTGAATCTGCCTCGTCCACGAACTCTGACTGAGCACCTGACGTACAGCACCAAAAGAAGGAACTGTACGTCAGGTAAGGTCTACAAAAAGGGTTAGACCGAACTGCAAGTGTATCAACTTTTAGACAACGTTTTACTGGTTGATTAACATGCTGGGGTTATAACTGAGTAACAAACAGAAGTAACGCAGCAGGAAAGCAAGGCGCAACAAGTAGTAGTCGTAGCGTGTGCTACCAACTACGGGACTAACCTACAGGTGTCATGACAAGACGGGACGTGACAGGACAAGACAAGACAGGACATGTGAGACACGAAAGGGTTCACGCCTTACGGTTCGAGGGGGATCAGACCCTCTTGCCGTGCGCACGCTCAACCCAACCCCAAACCCAGGAACTCAGGACAAGATTTACAGGGATCATTTCCGCTAGGGAAACATCCGAAACGCCCGAAGGCTTTTTGTGTAACAGGGATCACTTCCGCAAGGAAAGCATCCGAAATGCCCGAAGGCTTTTTGTGTAACAGGGATCACTTCCGCAAGGAAAGCATCCGAAACGCCCGAAGGCTTTTTGTGTAACAGGACAAGACATGACAAGTGTAGGGAGTTGTTATTCTAGGGTGTCCACACGCACGCACACAGAAGATAATCCTACGATGTCAAAAGTTGTTGTTGGTAGGCTCAGACTTCGTCGTCAAGTCTGAGCCGTCAAGTGGCGTCCCGGACGCTATCATTTCACGTCCGGTTCTCTTTGTTCACAGTTAACAATTCTAACCAACTAGGGCCTGAGCACGGCCAAAAGTGCAAGTGGATACACTTGCCTGCGGTGGCGAGTGTGTCGTCTCTCTGGGGCGTCTCGTCCTGTCGTTACGTCCGCGGTAGTCCGTCTGAAATAGTGCCACGTCGACGGTGTCAGGTCTCATTTTTAGTAATTTCCTATTAGGGTTCGTTTCTAGGTTATCGGGACTATCCTATTCATCAAAAATCACATTTTGGTGTTTTGTTCAACCTAGATCGACCACTACCCCATGTGCACAGAAAATTTGTCCGATGGTCGATTTCTACGGTGAGCAGCGTTTTACTGGTGCGGAAAAAGTAAATTTAATTATTGTTGTCCAATTTTAGTTAAGGTTCAGTTCGCTACAGTGTGGGTTTCGCTACGAGTTAAGGGGGACCAACCTGAATGATGATTAACTGTGAATCTGGTGTCGGGTCTGGAAACAATGACGGTGCTCGTGTCCCCGACTGCGGGTAGCGCAGTGGAGGTCGTCACGGGTCCGCCTCAGGATTTGTGCGGCTGCGAGTACGGTGTCGAGATTTCTTCGGTTGCGGGTAGCGCAACGAAACGTCTCAGGCAACAGTAACGGTGACGGATCACGATGACGAAAGATCGTGAGCCCTGCGGCGTCTACGTTGTCTCGACTACATGTAGCATAGATTTATCTGAGAGTCAGTAGATATTTCCGTCTCAGTTTCCTCTTTAGGTTCATCCGCATCACTAGCAATGGAATCACTCCCAGAGGATTCTGCATAATTTAATGTTCTTCCAGACGTTCCAGCAGATTGTCTAACTGGTGTAGCTTCGGTCACACTCTTCATATTTCCTCCAGTCGAAGGATACCAATCCTCTTGCATATCTTCCTCCGATTCAGAGCCAGGAGAGGGTGATTTCTCTTAACGTTCATTGGTAGGTCTTTTAAGAGATGTTGCTTTCATCAGATGTCCCAGCCCCTCCTTTGAAGTCAGGACCAGTGTACTTGTTCTCTGCCATATCATTAGGAAGCTCAAGCTGTTCTTCTGGGTCCTCTTCCTTTGACCCAATCCACCATGCTTCGGAAAACACGAACAAGCTTTCGAAACAATCCTCGCACATCACCCCCTTCGCTGACTTCGTCAGCGGTAGCGTCAGGTATTTGTTCTTCGGATAAATACGAGTACCGAAGAGCTTCGTCCTTCCGTTGGGATACTTCGAGGTAGAGGACGGGGTTCTTGGTGCTGCGATCCGCGAGCTCGCCGATGCGGCCGCTGGAGATGGGAGCGACGGAGTGTTGGCGGCTAGAGAAAAAGCAGCGGTCTAGGGGGGCGTTTTCAGGCAGACAGGGGCTGCCGTCGAGGTCGGAGCGGTGGTCGGAAGGCCGAACGGAGCAAGCTGGCGATCGGGAGGGGCAGGCGGTCCCGGCAGCATGGGGATGCGTAACTGCGGCGATCGGGAGGGTCACGGCGTGATGAAATCGAGGCGGCGGTCGAATCTCAGCGGGGAGGCAGCGGGGAGCCGGGCTGAGGGGAGATGCGGCTGCGGCGGTCGGGCTAAGGCGGAGCCGTGAATCGCGAACGCGGCGGCGTGAGCGAAGGCGGCGGGGTCTCGCCGTGAATCGCGATGGCGATCTGGGAGCGCTGCACAGGGATCGGGGTCAGCGGCGATCACGGCGTACAGTGGGGGCGATGATGCTGCGGCGGGGCTGAGATGGCGACACGGCGGCGCGGGGAGCGCAGGCGACGGCCGGCGGGCTGAGAACAAGGGGAGGCCGCGATGGAGAGAAGGGGAATCAGACTCTTGTTGTTTGGGTGGCGGCTGTGAGAGTTAGCCCTAGGGCTATTTCGTGTATGGGGAAGAATTTTAGGGTTGGGGTTAAGGATTAAGTTAGGGTTATTATTAATAAGACTAATAGATTGCTATATAACAATTTGGGTTTAGCTAAAAAGTGAAGAGATTAAAGAGATAGTAGGTGTAATTTTGGGGTAAGTCTAGGGGAGGTTAGATAAATAGTTTAGGAAAAATTTTAAAACGATTTCAAAAGAGATTTAGCCAGATTTGGCTAACAATTTCGAAATTTGAAACTGATTGGGCAGATCAACGGTCGAGATTTCTCCGAGCGATATCTTTCAATCCGGGCGTCAGAAAATTAATCCGAAAATACCGGGGCGATCGTGGAGACGAGACGCACAGATCTACAGAGCCTGATCGTGCGTAACGCCTACCAAAAATTTACGTAAAATTGGAAACGGCGTTTCGAGTCAGATGACTAAATCACCCCTATCATTCAAAGTCGTTTCGCGCGAAAACGAGCCGTGAAAGACGTTCCCAAAAATTTCTATAAAATCCAACACCCCAAAACGATCGCAACTGCATATCGCATCGCATATGCCGGGGCTCAAAAATAGCCAATAAAATACGTGCACGATAAAGCACGTGCACGCAGAAAATACAAACGGTCGGAAAGCGGCCGTTACATTCTACCCACCTTAGAAATGATTCCGTCCTCGGAATCACTCATACTAATAATAATAACATCTATATAATCTTATACCCCAAAACACTCATGACTACGCCTATAGATCGCTAATCATATAACTTCAACCAATGTTCTTTAATTAATCCTTCATAACCCTTCTTTTCACTGGATAATGCCACGTCTAATCTCACATCCTAAGACTTAACCATAGACCCATCATTGCTGTTGAAATTTCCAACTCCAAGTCCCCACAAAAGAATGATAATCATCTTCTCATAAATTTATCCACCAATTTATTTGGACTATCAAGATCACATCTCATCCTACTCACTATTACTAATCCCAACCAATATTAAGTCCACCTACCTAACCATTCATTTATCTCAACACGTCGTGTTTCTCCCAATGTCTTCTCACGTTAACTCAACAATCAAGTTTCGATCCTAATAAAAGCTCTACTCAATCTCGAGATCACCGTAACTCCTACCATACTATGTAGCCATCCCTATCTACCATTCGTCTAAGCCTCAAATATGATAAGTTCTCATCTTCACGCATATAATCTCATTCAACCAGAATTATCCATTGAGTCCGACACACTTCGGTTTTATAAATAAGTCTTGGACGGCCCATTCTTTTCACCCGAAAGAAATCTATTCCAATATACCATTTATTCCAAAATCGGTTAATCATTGCTATAACAAATCTCATCTCTCCCTCAGCCTAACCGCAAACAAAATCCTACAACAATAATGGCTAATCCCAAAACTATAACAACCATAACATTTCATTTCTAAATGGAGAGAAAGAGAAGAGAAAAGGGAAACTTAAAACCCGTGACACATTTTTAAAACATTTGGAAAAAAACGTGTGGAGTCGTGGTAATAGGTGAGGAAAGATAATTGATTTGTGATCTTGTGAGCTAATTTCAAAAACTTTAAAGGTTTGGTTTAAAAGGAAAAAAACAAAGTTTTGATACAATCACATTTAGTCAAAGTTAAGCTATTCTATAATCGCGAAAAACTACGTCTAAGGAAATTGCCTGCTATGTCCCTATTCATATACGTATGAATACATTCAGGCAACTTCAATCATAGCATGGTTAACACTGAGTACACATTCAAGACACAAAAAGGCAATCATCGGGATCCTAAAGAACACACACTCATACAGGTCTACGCACTCTACCTATACTCATGCATCACGACAACATCACCTACCAAAGGCCTACTCCTATAAACAACTACAAGGACTGATGTCTACACCAAATAAAGGAAATGGAAACCAAAAGTGTAATGTAATAAATCGGAAGGAACGAGTTCAAGTAAGGCGGGGCAAGGAGATAATTGGTTGGATGGAACGAAAAATATTCTTCAAAATAACTAGATTAATGACGGGAGAATTACGTGTAAAATATGGTATCATATACTTTTAAAAATATACATATATTTATATACTTAAAAGTGAGATGATGTAGCAAATTAAAATTTTGGAAAAAGTAAGACGGAAGAAGGATGGGTAGGGTGAGAAACGATTGTTTTGCAAACGAAAATAAATTTACACAAGGATTTTGAAATGTGGTCACGAAGAACATAGAACTGACAAAATGATAATAAAATAATTGGAGTTCCCTATAGTTTAGAAAATATTTTATAAGTATGTACGGTAAGTGATTAGCAATAAAATTTTGTAGTTTAGAAAAGTAACATATATATATATCTATTGGATTATAGAATTGATAACGAGGTTTAAAACTGAAACACGAAAAATGTCGATTTGAAAACAGGTACGAGATAGTAAAATAATTTTACGACCAGTGAGGTTTCGAGATTAGTGAAAGAATTTTAACTCAACCGAATAACAAGAAATTTTAAAATATATAATATAGGGGTTTTTAAAGAATTTAAGCCGAGCGAAAAACTTAATACAGAATTTCGAAAATACTTTTAGGGGGAGCAGGATTGGTCAAGGTAGAGACTCGAAGGATCAGCGATACTCGTCCGGAAACGATCACGCGAATCGGGAGAAGGAAAATGATCGCATGGTGGGTTCACATAGAATAAGATGCAAGGAGGCTACGATGGGACCCTACGATCGATAACGCAGAAGTGTAATGATCAGAGAGACGCTAGAAGTCAGGGGTCCTACTCATCGGGTCGTCTAAAGATTAGGAGAGCTCGGCGCTAAGATTTCCTAACGAGCTAAACTACAATCAGGATCTAGGGGGAAAAATTCCAAAGGGAATCAAGGTTACGTTCTGCTGGGTCCTAAGTCGATGGAGCTGGGCGAGCGACTAAACTAGAAGAAGGACTCTAGAAATCTAATACGATCAGAATCAAATGGGGATGCTAAGGTAGTCTAGGACGAGAACGACTAAATCTTAACCAAGGCGTCCGACTATCAAACCTGGGACGTCTACCTAAGTCTTCCCACTAACTAAGACTGGGAAACTAATTCAGACTTGTACGTGGATATTAAATGAATGCGGTACTTTTATTGTTCCGAACTTTTGCAAGACCTGCATGGGCCACCACTAAAACCTGTCACGCCCCGCTTCCCAAAATGGACGGAGGCGAAGCGTGACAAGGCCCGCTTAGGCCAGAGCTCAGAAGCTCGGACCCAATAAGCGTCTGTAGAGATACCATTTTAAAAGATTTTTCAGGTTCTTGCATTAATATAGTTCGAAACAACAGAAAGTACGGAAAGGTAGTCGCATTCATTAAATTAGAGATGTAACATCCAACAAGTACAAAGTCTAAAAAGAAGCCTAAGCGTGGCAACAAACTATCTAAAAGAAAGCTGAAAGTAGTAACCTCTGAAAGTGGCGACTAAAAAGACCTCTAGGTCTGGTCCTCGTCGGGCACGTACTCTGGGTCGACGTCCTCGGCTCCTCGTACACCAGTGAATCTGCCTCGTCCACGAACTCTGACTGAGCACCTGACGTACAGCACCAAAAGAAGGAACTGTACGTCAGGTAAGGTCTACAAAAAGGGTTAGACCGAACTGCAAGTGTATCAACTTTTAGACAACATTTTACTGGTTGATTAACATGCTGGGGTTATAACTGAGTAACAAACAGAAGTAACGCAGCAGGAAAGCAAGGCGCAACAAGTAATAGTCGTAGCGTGTGCTACCAACTACGGGACTAACCTACAGGTGTCATGACAAGACGGGACGTGACGGGACAAGACAAGACAGGACATGTGAGACACGAAAGGGTTCACGCCTTACGGTTCGAGGGGGATCAGACCCTCTTGCCGTGCGCACGCTCAACCCAACCCCAAACCCAGGAACTCAAGACAAGATTTACAGGGATCATTTCCGCTAGGGAAACATCCGAAACGCCCGAAGGCTTTTTGTGTAACAGGGATCACTTCCGCAAGGAAAGCATCCGAAACGCCCGAAGGCTTTTTGTGTAACAGTGATCACTTCCGCAAGGAAAGCATCCGAAATGCCCGAAGGCTTTTTGTGTAACAGGACAAGACATGACAAGTGTAGGGAGTTGTTATTCTAGGGTGTCCACACGCACGCACACAGAAGATAATCCTACGATATCAAAAGTTGTTGTTGGTAGGCTCAGACTTCGTCGTCAAGTCTGAGCCGTCAAGTGGCGTCTCGGACGCTATCATTTCACGTCCGGTTCTCTTTGTTCACAGTTAACAATTCTAACCAACTAGGGCCTGAGCACGGCCAAAAGTGCAAGTGGATACACTTGCCTGCGGTGGCGAGTGTGTCGTCTGTCTGGGGCGTCTCGTCCTGTCGTTACGTCCGCGGTAGTCCGTCTGAAATAGTGCCACGTCGACGGTGTCAGGTCTCATTTTTAGTAATTTCCTATTAGGGTTCGTTTCTAGGTTATCGGGACTATCCTATTCGTCAAAAATCACATTTTGGTGTTTTGTTCAACCTAGATCGACCACTACCCCATGTGCACAGAAAATTTGTCCGATGGTCGATTTCTACGGTGAGCAGCGTTTTACTGGTGCGGAAAAAGTAAATTTAATTATTGTTGTCCAATTTTAGTTAAGGTTCAGTTCGCTACAGTGTGGGTTTCGCTACGAGTTAAGGGGGACCAACCTGAATGATGATTAACTGTGAATCTGGCGTCGGGTCTGGAAACAGTGACGGTGCTCGTGTCCCCGACTGCGGGTAGCGCAGTGGAGGTCGTCACGGGTCCGCCTCAGGATTTGTGACGGCTGCGAGTACGGTGTCGAGATTTCTTCGGTTGCGGGTAGCGCAACGAAACGTCTCAGGCAACAGTAACGGTGACGGATCACGATGCCGAAAGATCGTGAGCCCTGCGGCGTCTACGTTGTCTCGACTACAGGTAGCATAGATTTATCTGAGAGTCAGTAGATATTTCCGTCTCAGTTTCCTCTTTAGGTTCATCCGCATCACTAGCAATGGAATCACTCCCAGAGGATTCTGCATAATTTAATGTTCTTCTAGACGTTCCAGCAGATTGTCTAACAGGTGTAGCTTCGGTCACACTCTTCATATTTTCTCCAGTCGAAGGATACCAATCCTCTTGCATATCTTCCTCCGATTCAGAGCCAGGAGAGGGTGATTTATCTTAACGTTCATTGGTAGGTCTTTTAAGAGATGTTTCTTTCATCAGATGTCCCAGCCCCTCCTTTGAAGTCAGGACCCGTGTACTTGTTCTCTGCCATATCATTAGGAAGCTCAAGCTGTTCTTCTGGGTCCTCTTCCTTTGACCCAATCCACCATGCTTCGGAAAACACGAACAAGCTTTCGAAACAATCCTCGAACATCACCCCCTTCGCTGACTTCGTCAACGGCAGCGTCAGGTATTTGTTCTTCAGATAAATATGAGTACCGAAGAGCTTCGTCCTTCCGTTGGGATACTTCGAGGTAGAGGACGGGGTTCTTGGTGCTGCGATCCGCGAGCTCGCCGATGCGGCCGCTGGAGATGGGAGCGACGGAGTGTTGGCGGCTAGAGAAAAAGCAGCGGTCTAGGGGGGCGTTTTCAGGCAGACAGGGGCTGCCGCCGAGGTCGGAGCGGTGGTCGGAAGGCCGAACGGAGCAAGGTGGCGATCGGGAGGGGCAGGCGGTCCCGGCAGCATGGGGATGCGTAACTGCGGCGATCGGGAGGGTCACGGCGTGATGAAATCGAGGCGGCGGTCGAATCTCGGCGGGGAGGCAGCGGGGAGCCGGGCTGAGGGGAGATGCGGCTGCGGCGGTCGGGCTAAGGCGGAGCCATGAATCGCGAACGCGGCGGCGTGAGCGAAGGCGGCGGGGTCTCGCCGTGAATCGCGATGGCGATCTGGGAGCGCTGCACAGGGATCGGGGTCAGCGGCGATCACGGCGTACGGTGGGGGCGATGATGCTGCGGCGGGGCTGAGATGGCGACACGGCGGCGCGAGGAGCGCAGGCGACGGCCGGCGGGCTGAGAACAAGGGGAAGCCGCGATGGAGAGAAGGGGAATCGGGCTCTTGTTGTTTGGGTGGCGGCTGTGAGAGTTAGCCCTAGGGCTATTTCGTGTATGGGGAAGAATTTTAGGGTTGGGGTTAAGGATTAAGTTAGGGTTATTATTAATAAGACTAATAGATTGCTATATAACAATTTGGGTTTAGCTAAAAAGTGAAGAGATTAAAAAGATAGTAGGTGTAATTTTGGGGTAAGTCTAGGGGAGGTTAGAGAAATAGTTTAGGAAAAATTTTAAAACGATTTTAAAAGAGATTTAGCCAGATTTGGCTAACAATTTCGAAATTTGAAACTGATTGGGCAGATCAACGGTCGAGATTTCTCCGAGCGATATATTTCAATCCGGGCGTCAGAAAATTAATCCGAAAATACCGGGGCGATCGTGGAGACGAGACGCACAGATCTACGGAGCCTGATCGTGCGTAACGCCTACCAAAAATTTACGTAAAATTGGAAACGGCGTTTCGAGTCAGATGACTAAATCGCCCCTATCATTCAAAGTCGTTTCGCGCGAAAACGAGCCGTGAAAGACGTTCCCAAAAATTTCTATAAAATCCAACACCCCAAAACGATCGCAACTGCATATCGCATCGCATATGCTGGGGCTCAAAAATAGCCAATAAAATACGTGCACGATAAAGCACGTGCACGCAGAAAATACAAACGGTCGGAAAGCGGCCGTTACATTCTACCCACCTTAGAAATGATTCCGTCCTCGGAATCACTCATACTAATAATAATAACATCTATATAATCTTATACCCCAAAACTCTCATGACTACGCCTATAGATCGCTAATCATATAACTTCAACCAATGTTCTTTAATTAATCCTTCATAACCCTTCTTTTCACTGGATAATGCCACGTCTAATCTCACATACTAAGACTTAACCATAGACCCATCATTGCTGTTGAAATTTCCAACTCCAAGTCCCCACAAAAGAATGATAATCATCTTCTCATAAATTTTCCACCAATTTATTTGGACTATCAAGATCACATCTCATCCTACTCACTATAACTAATCCCAACCAATAT
Source organism: Scilla litardierei (assembly GCA_030789695.1). Classification (NCBI taxonomy): domain Eukaryota; kingdom Viridiplantae; phylum Streptophyta; class Magnoliopsida; order Asparagales; family Asparagaceae; genus Scilla; species Scilla litardierei. The sequence continues at coordinate 423,496,641 of CM061142.1, read as the reverse complement.
TAAGTCCACCTACCTAACCATTCATTTATCTCAACACGTCGTGTTACTCACAATGTCTTCTCACGTTAACTCAACAATCAAGTTTCGATGCTAATAAAAGCTCTACTCAATCTCGAGATCACCCTAACTCCTAACATACTCTGTAGCCATCCATATCTACCATTCGTCTAAGCCTCAAATCTGATAAGTTCTCATCTTCACGCATATAATCTCATTCAACCAGAATTATCCATTGAGTCCGACACACTTCGGTTTTATAAATAAGTATTGGACGGCCCATTCTTTTCACCCAAAAGAAATCTATTCCAATATCCCATTTATTCCAAAATCGGTTAATCATTGCTATAACAAATCTCATCTCTCCCTAAGCCTAACCGCAAACAAAATCCTACAACAATAATGGCTAATCCCAAAACTATAACAACCATAACATTTCATTTCTAAATGGAGAGAAAGAGAAGAGAAAAGGGAAACTTAAAACCCGTGACACATTTTTAAAACATTTGGAAAAAAACGTGTGGAGTCGTGGTAATAGGTGAGGAAAGATAATTGATTTGTGATCTTGTGAGCTAATTTCAAAAACTTTAAAGGTTTGGTTTAAAAGGAAAAAAACAATGTTTTGATACAATCACATTTAGTCAAAGTTAAGTTATTCTATAATCGCGAAAAACTACGTCTAAGGAAATTGCCTGCTATGTCCCTATTCATATACGTATGAATACCGGCATTCATGCAACTTCAATCATATCATGGTTAACACTGAGTACACATTCAAGACACAAAAAGGCAATCATCGGGATCCTAAAGAACACACACGCATACAGGTCTACGCACTCTACCTATACTCATGCATCACGACAACATCACCTACCAAAGGCCTACTCCTATAAACAACTACAAGGACTGATGTCTACAACAAATAAAGGAAATGGAAACCAAAAGTGTAATGTAATAAATCGGAAGGAACGAGTTCAAGTAAGGCGGGGCAAGGCGATAATTGGTTGGATGGAACGAAAAATATTCTTCAAAATAACTAGATTAATGACGGGAGAATTACGTTTAAAATATGGTATCATATACTTTTAAAAATATACATATATTTATATACTTAAAAGTGAGATGATGTAGCAAATTAAAATTTTGGAAAAAGTAAGACGGAAGAAGGATGGGTAGGGTGAGAAACGATTGTTTTGCAAACGAAAATAAATTTACACAAGGATTTTGAAATGTGGTCACGAAGAACATAGAACTGACAAAATGATAATAAAATAATTGGAGTTCCCTATAGTTTAGAAAATATTTTATAAGTATGTACGGTAAGTGATTAGCAATAAAATTTTGTAGTTTAGAAAAGTAACATATAAATATATCTATTGGATTATAGAATTGATAACGAAGTTTAAAAGTGAAACACGAAAAATGCCGATTTGAAAACAGGTACGAGATAGTAAAATAATTTTACGACCAGTGCGGTTTCGAGATTAGTGAAAGAATTTTAACTCAACCGAATAACAAGAAATTTTAAAATATATAATATAGGGGGTTTTAAAGAATTTAAGCCGAGCGAAAAACTTAATACAGAATTTCGAAAATACTTTTAGGGGAGCAGGATTGGTCAAGGTAGAGACTCGAAGGATCAGCGATACTCGTCCGGAAACGATCACGCGAAGCGGGAGAAGGAAAATGATCGCATGGTGGGTTCACATAGAATAAGATGCAAGGAGGCTACGATGGGACCCTACGATCGATAACACAGAAGTGTAATGATCAGAGAGACGCTAGAAGTCAGGGGTCCTACTCATCGGGTCATCTAAAGATTAGGAGAGCTCGGCGCTAAGATTTCCTAACGAGCTAAACTACAATCAGGATCTAGGGGGAAAAATTCCTAAGGGAATCAAGGTTACGTTCTGCTGGGTCCTAAGTCGATGGAGCTGGGCGAGCGACTAAACTAGAAGAAGGACTCTAGAAATCTAATACGATCAGAATCAAATGGGGATGCTAAGGTAGTCTAGGACGAGAACGACTAAATCTTAACCAAGGCGTCCGACTATCAAACCTGGGACGTCTACCTAAGTCTTCTCACTAACTAAGACTGGGAAACTAATTCAGACTTGTTCGTGGATATTAAATGAATGCGGCACTTTTATTGTTCCGAACTTTTGCAAGACCTGCATGGGCCACCACTAAAACCTGTCACGTCCCGCTTCCCAAAATGGACGGAGGCGAAGCGTGACAAGGCCCGCTTAGGCCAGAGCTCAGAAGGTCGGACCCAATAAGCGTCTGTAGGGATACCATTTTAAAAGATTTTTCAGGTTCTTGCATTAATATAGTTCGAAACAACAGAAAGTACGGAAAGGTAGTCGCATTCATTAAATTAGAGATGTAACATCCAACAAGTACAAAGTCTAAAAAGAAGCCTAAGCGTGGCAACAAACTATCTAAAAGAAAGCTGAAAGTAGTAACCTCTGAAAGTGGCGACTAAAAAGACCTCTAGGTCTGGTCCTCGTCGGGCACGTACTCTGGGTCGACGTTCTCGGCTCCTCGTACACCAGTGAATCTGCCTCGTCCACGAACTCTGACTGAGCACCTGACGTACAGCACCAAAAGAAGGAGCTGTACGTCAGGTAAGGTCTACAAAAAGGGTTAGACTGAACTGCAAGTGTATCAACTTTTAGACAACGTTTTACTGGTTGATTAACATGCTGGGGTTATAACTGAGTAACAAACAGAAGTAACGCAGCAGGAAAGCAAGGCGCAACAAGTAGTAGTCGTAGCGTGTGCTACCAACTACGGGACTAACCTACAGGTGTCATGACAAGACGGGACGTGACGGGACAAGACAAGAGAGGACAAGTGATACGAAAGGGTTTACGCCTTACGGTTCGAGGGGGATCAGACCCTCTTACCGTGCGCACGCTCAACCCAACCCCAAACCCAGGAACTCAGGACAAGATTTACAGGGATCATTTCCGCTAGGGAAACATCCGAAACGCCCGAAGGCTTTTTGTGTATCAGGGATCACTTCCGCAAGGAAAGCATCCAAAACGCCCGAAGGCTTTTTGTGTAACATGGATCACTTCCGCAAGGAAAGCATCCGAAACGCCCGAAGGCTTTTTGTGTAACAGGACAAGACATGACAAGTGTAGGGAGTTGTTATTCTAGGGTGTCCACACGCACGCACACACAAGATAATCCTACGATGTCAAAAGTTGTTGTTGGTAGGCTTAGACTTAGTCGTCAAGTCTGAGCCGTCAAGTGGCGTCCCGGACGCTATCATTTCACGTCCGGTTCTCTTTGTTCATAGTTAACAATTATAACCAACTAGGGCCTGAGCACGGCCAAAAGTGCAAGTGGATACACTTGCCTGCGGTGGCGAGTGTGTCGTCTGTCTGGGGCGTCTCGTCCCGTCGTCACGTCCGCGGTAGTCCGTCTGAAATAGTGCCACGTCGACGGTGTCAGGTCTCATTTTTAGTAATTTCCTATTAGGGTTCGTTTCTAGGTTATCGGGACTATCCTATTCGTCAAAAATCACATTTTGGTGTTTTGTTCAACCTAGATCGACCACTACCCTATGTGCACAGAAAATTTGTCCGATGGTCGATTTCTACGGTGAGCAGCGTTTTACTAGTGCGGAAAAAGTAAAGTTAATTATTGTTGTCTAATTTTAGTTAAGGTTCAGTTCGCTACAGTGTGGGTTTCGCTACGAGTTAAGGGGGACCAACCTGAATGATGATTAACTGTGAATCTGGCGTCGGGTCTGGAAACAGTGACGGTGCTCGTGTCCCCGACTGCGGGTAGCGCAGTGGAGATCGTCACGGGTCCGCCTCAGGATTTGTGACGGCTGCGAGTACGGTGTCGAGATTTCTTCGGTTGCGGGTAGCGCAACGAAACGTCTCAGGCAACAGTAACGGTGACGGATCACGATGCCGAAAGATCGTGAGCCCTGCGGCGTCTACGTTGTCTCGACTACAGGTAGCATAGATTTATCTGAGAGTCAGTAGATATTTCCGTCTCAGTTTCCTCTTTAGGTTCATCCGCATCACTAGCAATGGAATCACTCCCAGAGGATTCTGCATAATTTAATGTTCTTCCAGACGTTCCAGCAGATTGTCTAACTGGTGTAGCTTCGAGCACACTCTTCATATTTCCTCCAGTCGAAGGATACCAATCCTCTTGCATATATTCCTCCGATTCAGAGCCAGGAGAGGGTGATTTCTCTTAACGTTCATTGGTAGGTCTTTTAAGAGATGTTGCTTTCATCAGATGTCCCAGCCCCTCCTTTGAAGTCAGGACCCGTGTACTTGTTCTCTGCCATATCATTAGGAAGCTCAAGCTGTTCTTCTGGGTCCTCTTCCTTTGACCCAATCCTCCATGCTTTGGAAAACACGAACAAGCTTTCGAAACAATCCTCGCACATCACCCCCTTCGCTGACTTCGTCATCGGCAACGTCAGGTATTTGTTCTTCGGATAAATATGAGTACCGAAGAGCTTCGTCCTTCCGTTGGGATACTTCGAGGTAGAGGACGGGGTTCTTGGTGCTGCGATCCGCGAGCTCGCCGATGCGGCCACTGGAGATGGGAGCGACGGAGTGTTGGCGGCTAGAGAAAAAGCAGCGGTCTAGGGGGGCGTTTTCAGGCAGACAGGGACTGCCGCCGAGGTCGGAGCGGCAGTCGGAAGGCTGAACGGAGCAAGGTGGCGATCGGGAGGGGCAGGCGGTCCCGGCAGCATGGGGATGCGTAACTGCGGCGATCGGGAGGGTCACGGCGTGATGAAATCGAGGCGGCGGTCGAATCTCAGTGGGGAGGCAGCGGGGAGCCGGGCTGAGGGGAGATGCAGCTGCGGCGGTCGTGCTAAGGCGGAGCCGTGAATCGCGAACACGGCGGCGTGAGCGAAGGCGGCGGGGTCTCGTCGTGAATCGCGATGGCGATCTGGGAGCGTTGCACAGGGATCGGGGTCAGCGGCGATCACGGCGTACGGTGGGGGCGATGATGCTGCGGCGGGGCTGAGATGGCGACACGGCGGCGTGGGGAGCGCAGGCGACGGCCGGCGGGCTGAGAACAAGGGGAGGCCGCGATGGAGAAAAGGGGAATCGGGCTCTTGTTGTTTGGGTGGCGGCTGTGAGAGTTAGCCCTAGGGCTATTTCGTGTATGGGGAAGAATTTTAGGGTTGGGGTTAAGGATTAAGTTAGGGTTATTATTAATAAGACTAATAGATTGCTATATAACAATTTGGGTTTAGCTAAAAAGTGAAGATATTAAAGAGATAGTAGGTGTAATTTTGGGGTAAGTCTAGGGGAGGTTAGAGAAATAGTTTAGGAAAAATTTTAAAACGATTTTAAAAGATATTTAGCCAGATTTGGCTAACAATTTCGAAATTTGAAACTGATTGGGCAGACCAACGGTCGAGATTTCTCCGAGCGATATCTTTCAATCCGGGCGTCAGAAAATTAATCCGAAAATACCTGGGCGATCGTGGAGACGAGACGCACAGATCTACGGAGCCTGATCATGCGTAACGCCTACCAAAAATTTACGTAAAATTGGAAACGGCGTTTCGAGTCAGATGACTAAAACGCCCCTATCATTCAAAGTCGTTTCGCGCGAAAACGAGCCGTGAAAGACGTTCCCAAAAATTTCTATAAAATCCAACACCCCAAAACGATCGCAACGGCATATCGCATCGCATATGCCGGGGCTCAAAAATAGCCAATAAAATACGTGCACGATAAAGCACGTGCACGCAGGAAATACAAACGGTCGGAAAGCGGCCGTTACAATATCCTTTCGTTAACATCCACCCACATCACTCATGGTGATAACAAATATGTAGCTATCGTCTTGGTAGCATTAAATGTTTGATACTTAGTTATTAGGATACTCATATTGATACATATTGTATAACTTTCAACGTAACATGATAGTTAACAGGATATTCATGTTGGTAGCGTTAAATGTATTAACATACATTCTCAACAAGAATATCCTTTAGTTATACATCTATTAGACAATCGAAACTTAAACAGGATACTTTGTTGGTGAAAAGTGAAAAGTTCCATAAATGTGCAGTACTAAAGGATATTCTTGATTGCAAAACTAAATGATAATCTTTAATACCCTCCAAACACAAACACTTTTTTGACATTGAGAGAAAACTCAAGTTGAGAGAAAATTGAAGTTGCCATGTTAATGTCCATTTTGAATAATAACAGGAGATTAATATAGCATGCTACTACACTTCTTCTGACATATTTGCATGTTTTAGTGAACTGATGTACATCACTTTCACTCTAAATATTTGCATGTTGCAACGTATTAAATATTGTCTTAGCAAACAACTGATCTCAAGGGAAATTAATGATCTATGGATTTTATTATGAACCGTATGCGTTTCATGCGTTGGTCTTTGAATAGCCTTTATTTTATTCTCCTCTTCTATAGCTGAGGGCATAGGGTATTCTTCTTCGTGGTCTTAAATGAAGCAAACTTTTAGATCCTCAAAAGTTAGGGCAGTGGTGGCATTCAGGGGATATTGCATCCTCTGTGGATAATGTTGAAGCAAGTAAGCACCTGTATTTTGAATAACATTTGTTTGCTTAAAACTAAACATCTTTACAGTCATAATATGGTAAATTTAGATTCTCTTTTACTACATTTGTAGATGTTTATGTCATGTAGTTCTAGAAGCATGGGTTGCCATACACGCATATATTTCTTATGGTTGTATGATCTCAAATAAATTTTGTTCCGTTTGTTTTTGATGTTTTTGCATGATAGTGGATTGTTTTTTGTTTCTGTAAAATGTTGCACATTTTAGCTGTATATTTTATAGCATTGTGGGCTTTCAAATAAGAACTTAAACCTATCAAATTGTTAAACCTGAATGTTATATATTTTCAAGTTCAACATGATGGCATACATATGTTAAATTGTTAAACTTGAATTTGCAAGAGATGTAGTAAATGTCTTTTGAATTTACAAGTTAAGAAGCCACATGTCTATCGACCTATGGCATACTTGCTTTTCCCCCTTGCTTAGCCACTTATAATTTCATCTTTGAAAGAATCCAGTCACAATGCAACTACAAATATTTACTTTGTACCTTGATACTTTGTTGTGGGATCTGTTTAACCAATAATAACATCATTCGTTAATTATGAAATCCAGAAGCATGGTGTTCCATTTATTGTTAAAAATGGCTGGTCATTAGATCCTTCTCAAACACTGATTCTCTCCCTAACACATCGAGGGCTGGTAGATATGCCATTGCTGAATTTGGTTCATGATGCTTATAAGAATTTTCCAAGTCATAAAGGTACATAAGTATTTCGATAAGAAAATAGTAACATGGATTATTTGTCAAAAAAATTGAATTGAGAAAACAATCTTATGTCTTTTTATTTTGTTTTCGATAGCATCGATATGGTTCCAAGAAGTTGATACTTGGGCAACAGTTGACATATTGGTTAAAATAATACATGTAATATTGGTCTTCATTTCGGTCAAATGATCTTTATTTGCATATTTTCGATTCATTCTTCAATTTTTGAATATTCTTTTGATAATTTCAGGCATTATTTGCGACGCATTGTTGCCAAAGATGAGCAGATCTCAACTGCTGAAGGTGTTAGTAGTTCAGTGAGAGGGATGTGTATCATTTGATTAGTTATACTTGGGCAACAGCTTACATATTGGTTAAAATAATACAGGTCATATTGGTCTTCATTTCGGTCTACTGATCTTTATTTGCGTTTTTTTGATTCATTCTTCAGTTTTTGAATATTCTTTTGATAATTTCAGGCATTATTTGCGACACATTATTGACAAAGATGAGCAGATCTCAACTGCTGAAAGTGTTAGTAGTTCAGTGAGAGGGATGTGTATCATTTGATTAGGTATACTACCAACAGTAGTGCATGAATACATTTTTATGTAGAAAAGGTTGATTATGAACCACATATTTGAAGCATTCATCCTAAACAGCTGAATTGTATCCTTTTTGGAAATTAATCACTTTATATTGGGGGAGAATTTGACGTTATTGGTATTGTACTTTTTTGAAAGGATTTCAGGCACGAAAAGGATCATTTTGCGTGTTATTTGTACATTTTAAAGCATTTGAGTAATCACTTTATATTGGGGGATAATATGAATTTATTGGTATTGCACTTTTTTGAAAGGATTTCAGGTATGAAAATGCTCATTTTGTGTGTTATTTGTACATTCTAAAGCATTTGCAAGTCATATTTTTTGCTATATACACCTTACAAGATTTCATATTCGGCATATATTGTGTTCAAAATTATGATATCCATGTACAGCGACTAAGATGAAGAAATTTGTTCTAATCAAGTCGAGGATGTCCTAGGTGCCTGAAGACGTGGCACGATCCGCATAGGCATGGCCGGAAATGCTTATCTCGGCTGAGCTATATAATGACTGGCACCAAAATGGTTATCTCGGCATTTAAAATAAGATTAATAGTCTAATGGAAGAGCAACATGTGAATCTGTTTCAGTTGGGAAATGATGCTTCCAAACACTTGGAAACCTTGGCACATAGCAGAAAACGAGCAGTATTCCTTCTTTGCATGATATGTAGCCATCACACCTGCAGTGAATGATAGTGACAAAGTTTTAGCATTTAATCGATAAAAACTAAATAAGGTTATATCGAAGATTGCTAAACCTGGAAGATCAACCTCCATTTCGTCTATAAAGAAGAAAAAAATGAAAGAAATAGATCTGAAAGCTTTAGGATAGTTCTAGCTAAAAACTAAACAAGCATGGCATAGCTAAACAAGCATGGTAGAATTTGTGTTTCAAGGGTGGCATGTTTGTACTGATGATATCTCTAATTCGGAGGTATGCAGACCAAATCCTCTGTAGAGAATATTGGCAGGGACGGATCCATGTGGGACAGGAATGCGTAGGTGCCCATACATGACCTTCGCCAAACACTAAATATATATTAAGGATTGCAAATGTATCTATGTAATGGTGAAGGATAACCATATTCAACCCACTAATAAAGAAGAAGCTAAAATAAAGACATTTTGTGTGGCTTTATCGAGACAACATATCATCAAAGATCACATATTTAAGAGATGTAGGTTAAAGTTGTCGTAAACCTGTCATCATTCTTTGCTTTCGGAAAAGATCCACATACCTCCCTTCGTTGGTGGACATCAATTTTTCGAGAAGCAACCACAATGCCACGATAACTAATCATCTAGTTAGGAGAAGAGTCCGACACTTAAAAAATTGTGTATTTGTTAATACATCAATGGCGGATTTTTAAATGCATAACCCCCTAATAATTGTGTAAGCTTTCATATCCATCGGGCAGAACTAAATATGGATGGAACTATATTTTTGGTTGAATTAAAATTTTTAGGAAAACAAAATTCTCTGCATGAACTAACTTATGTGAGGAACTAGAATTTTTGGAAATTGTAAGTTTATGACGGAAACCTAAAATTATTTTGGAGGAACTACTTTGGAGAGAACGAAATTTTAAGTGGAACTAAAATTTTTGGGGAAACTAAATTCTCTGGGGCGAACATAATTTCAGGGGAACGAATTTTTTTTATAAATTTAAATTTTGGGGAATTAATATCTTTGGAAAGTGAAATTTTGAATGGGGAAAACAATAAAATTTTGTATATAGAGGGAAGTAAACTTTGCGGTGAACTAAATTTTATGGGGAACTATAATTTTCGCGAGTGCCGAAGGCGTGGGCGGCGGGCGCTAAAATTTTTACGCTTATTTGTTATTCTGCGCCGAAGGTGCCCACGCCGAATTTGTTGTTCCGCGGCGAAGGCGCCAGTGCCGCTAACTATTTTTACGCTAATTTGTTGTTCTTTTAAATTTTGTCTGTGGACATAATTTTTTAGGTACAAAGATTTCGTGGGATAAAAATTTTAAATGAACCGTGCCCGCGGGCACGGGTAATGACTAGTACATACATATATGAGTAAATTGGATAAGTGCTATCAGTATATGAAATTTATTATAATGAAAACATAAAAAAGTGTTTTCTCGATGTTTTTTTGAACTTTTTAGGCTATTATACACATTCAAAAATCTAAAATTCTCAAATATGGTTGAACACAAGGGATATTTAACCTTTGATCCACTTGTTACAAATAGTTTGGTTGTTCTAAAATTGTTAAATTGTCAACCATCATATCGAGGGTTAAATAACATCGAATTCACATGATTTTTGGTCAATTTAAATTCAAATATTGAATGGTCATATATATATTTTGGAGTGAGTTGATTGAAACAACAACCTACCAAAGTGGGCTCTCTTATGGAAATGAAACAACAACCCACCAAAGTGTGCTCTCTTGGGGAAATTAATTTTATTTCAAAATATAAAAGGTTTTGTGCATATTTTATTATGTGAATATTTATCGGCCCAAAGGAAGTTAAATGTTCGACATAATTATATGTGCTTCTGTGGTAATAAACGCGTTATAATTATTCAGTTTTACATGTAAATTATAAATTGGCCCAAAGGAAGGTTTATTATTTGACATGTTATTTATTATCAGTGTTTGTACGCCAAGATATCATTTACAAGTTAATATGTTGTCCAAAGATAAATATTAATGGAGTGCGTGATATCTTGAAAGATGGGATTTGAATTTAAATATGAATTTATTGTAGCTTTTCAGTTTACTTATATGAACTTGTTGCATATTTGTTGTTCTCTTTTTAGCTTTAACTTCTGAAAATATTACTGCCAGCATCAATTACATTCCAGTTCTAAATGGCTCTAACTTCAAGTCATGGAAGGAGGACTTGCTTATAGTTCATGGGGTCATGGACCTTGACCTAGCGATAATGACCGACTCTCCCCCTCCTATTACAAAAAAGAGTACCTCTAATGAAAAGAGGGAATTGGAAAGGTGGGAGAGGTCAAATTGCTTGAGCATGATGATTATGAAGAAAGCCATTCCAGAAGCATTCAAGGGCACAATGTCCGATAAAGTTACTACAACTACATGGTTCCTTTCTGATATTGAAAAGAGATTTGTCAAGAATGAAAAGGCTGAAATTGGTACACTCTTCACAAACCTAATTTCAAAGAAGTATAATGGTAATGGGAACATCAGGGAGTACATTATGGAAATGTCTCACCTTGCTTCTAAGTTGAAAGCACTTAAGCTTGAACTCTCTAAGGACTTGCTAGTTCATTTGGTTTTAATTTCTCTTCCTACTCAATTTAGCCAGTTCAAGGTGAGCTACAATTGCCAAAATGAGACATGGTCTCTGAATAAGCTCATCTCTCATTGTGTTCATGAAGAGGAAAGACTTGAGCAAGAAAAGGCAGAATGTGATCACCTGACCCATACATATAAGGATAAGAAAAGGAAAAAGAATAAGGAAGCTGCAGATACGACATCTCAAAAGAAACAAGAAAAGGAACTGAAAAGTTCAGATGGAAATACTTGTTTCTTCTGTGGAACTAAAGGGCATATAAAGAAAACATTGCACTAATTATCACGTTTGGCGTGCCAAGAAAGGTATGCTTCTTAATTTTGTTTGTTCTGAAGTTAATTTAAATTCGGTACTTATAGACACATGATGGAAAGTTCTTGGTTCAATCACTCACATCATTGTGTCTATGCAGGGTTGCCTAAGATGCCAAAAGCTGAGTGATGGTGAAAGATACATCCTTGTAGGTGATGGCAAGACAGTTCAGATTGAAGCAATTAAAATTATAGATTATTAAAGACTAGATTGTATTTGGATTTGATGAGACATTTGATGTACCGTTTTTAAACGGAATTTGGTTTCTATTTCTATTTTGGACAAATTTGGTTATCATTGTTCATTTTTGGAGATGGAAAATTTGTGTTATATCAAAATTCAAAATGAGTTTTTCCTAATTCTTTATCAGTTGTACTAATTTTGTTGCTTCATTTAAGTATTACCTTCATTTGAGTACATGAAGTAAAAAGTGAAAATTAACAAATGAGAATTCAGTTACATTGTGACATAAAAGTTAGTATATTTCTTTGAAAAGAGAAACAAATATGAAATTCTTGATTCCTTATATTTCGCAGACTTTGAAGTTTGTGTTAAACAGGTAAAGGGCAAACAAACCAATAAAAGGAGATTATGAAGCCAATAAAACTTTGGCCATCTTTGAACTTATGCGTTGAGAATATTTGTGGGCCATTCTATACAGTTACTTGGAGTGGTCAATAATATTTTATAAAGTTCATTGGACTTTTCAGATATGGCTACATATATATCATGAAAGCACTTAAGATTGCAGCTTATATTCTTAACAAAGTTTCAACAAATGCATCTACATCACTTGCACGTTTGAGATGTCAAGCCAAGATTAGACCTTATAAGCCTAGTAAAATGAAAGTGGACACAAGGACTGTGATTTGATATTTTGTTGAATACTTTAGAAAATGATCCATAAGGTACATTTTTATTCCCACAATTAAGTAAATATAGGAAAATGGAAATGCCCACTTCTTTGAGGATGCCGAGTTTGTGGGGGGATATATAGTTAAGGGTATTGTCTTTGGAAATACAGTTACAGACATTGTCTTTTGGAGAGGAATACGTTGATATTCCCATACGTGTTATTTGCTTTGATTATGATTTCATTCCTAACCTTATTCAAAACACAATAAATCAAGACAATGTCACAAAAGAGATCTCTATACAATATCAGAAATCCTCCTACTTTGGAAATTGTTCAATACGAAACAACTCTAGCACCTCAAGAACTTATGCCATCAAACAGATCCAGTAGAGAGAGAGGAGAAGTTCTAATTAAGTCTATAAAGGACAATGACATTTATAACTAATAAGGTATGAAACCCGTTGGTTGTAAATGGATTTCTATAATCAAGTGGGATTCAAAAGGCAATATGGAAAGATATAAGGCATGTCTTGTCATAAAAAGACTTAATACAAAAATAAGGAATTAAAAGTAAAGAGTTTTTATCTTTGGTTTCCTTGAAAGACTCTTCAGGATAACAATGACATTTGTGGTGCATTTCAGTCTCGATAATTCTATTTTAAGTTCATCAAGTGATCATCTTGTTTGGTTTAAAGATGAATTTGGTTGATGATCAGTTTATGTGGGCGTTTTCTGGTTTTATATGTCCCATGTATCTAATGGAGACAAGTTTAGTCTCAATCAGTGCTCAGGTTTGTACCCGACATGACATCACATACATTACATTTATGTTGGGCAGATACTTAAGAAATTCAGGAGTTAACCATCTGATAGTAGCCAAATGAGTCTTACGGTATTTATTGAGAATATAAGGATACATGCTCATGAATCAGAGGTCAAAAAAGCTTGAGATCATTTGGTATACTAACTCTGATTTTTATGGGATTTAAAGAATTATGAAATCAGTGAGGTGCCATCTACTAGAAGAGGGCTAAATAGTCTCTTTTATAACCTCTTCAAACATGGTTGCAGATTTCATATCAATTTGTGTGACATCCAATCATGGAATTTTACTGCATAATCTTGTCACATGGATGCAAATTTTTGATGGTAGGTAAAACCACAAAGGTTATTTTGCGACAAAAGTCTGTAAACAACAACATGAACTTGACAAAGTTAAGGTATTCAAAAATTAAATTTTTGGTTGTTAATTAATAGATTTGGAGTGAACAGTGTCTATAGAGCACAACAGAACAAACCATATGGTTGTAGATCCACTTACCAAGGCTTTGTCACCCAAAAGGTTTCATAAAAGATTTGCTCTTATGGGTGTCATATCAGTTAAGGATATTCAGTTTAAGTGGAATTTGTTCTTTTAGGTGCTCATGTAATATACACATTTTCAGCTTTTAGTTTAAAGTTATTTTCTGCAGAAATAAAGTTTTGGTTTGGTTACATTCCGATTCTGATATGGTTTTGATCTCACTAAAGTTTAAGGGAGGATCCGTTGGAAATATTCATGTTAAGATCACAATACATACAATTTCCATGCTACACATTCACATCATAATTCATGTCATTCAATTATTTTAGCTTATGTGACCATTGATGGGCCGAGTTACGTTAAATGTGACAAAGACCACTTTGATCCTATGTTAAGATAATTGGTGGACCGAATTGGTTTTGATACATTCCAATTATGACAGCATATTGAGTACTTGTAACGACTGGTTTTCATGTATTTGGATTATCTATATTATATTATATGTTTTGGTGTATTTTCTCCTTATGTGTGGTTTTCGTTTCCGTAGCTTCATTTTCGATCGTTTCGTCGTGATTTTCTAGCTTCTTCCGTTGATCGTCGATTTTGGAGTAAGTCATTCGTGACGGGCTTCATATCAGTCATATCTTATTGTTAGATCAAGCCTAAGATTCTTAGGAATCGATCCCGGAGCTTCGCGCTCCATTTCAAAACTTTCTGTGCACGTTAGCCGGTACAAGAAGGGGAACCGATCGACTAGATGACGATTTAGTCGGTCGGCAAACCTTCATGGACCGACTAGTTGGCTTTGTTAATTTCTCAGGAGTTACTGTTTATCGTTAGTCGGTCTAAGAACATTGGTCGACCGACTAGGTTGCAAACTAGTCGGTCAGCAATCGTTCTTTAACCGACTAGCTCTATGATCATTTTTGATACCAAGTACTATTCATTCTTAGTCAGTCTAAGAACGTTCATCGACCGACTTGATTCGAAACTAGTCGGTCAGTAGTTGTTCTTTGACCGACTAAATCTAAATCCTATTTTTGTACAGGAGTTACTGTTTGGACTAAGTCGGTCTGCGTTGGTCAACCGACCGACTAGTTTACAAACTAGTCGGTCAGTGGTTGCTCTTTGACCGACTAATCAGTGTCGAAACCCTAATTTCTGGGCAGCCGTCAGGTCATTTTCTATAAATACCCCACTTCCTTTCTTTTCTTTCTTTCTCTTCTCCTGGCCTTTTTCCTTCCCCCTTGACCTCTGATCTTCCCCAACCTTCCTCTAGCCTTCATCCTTCATCTAGAGCTCCTCCCCCTGTCCATTTTGACCAACCACCATGCCCTAGGTCATCTCCAACCCCCAAAAATTTCCAAAACCCCATTTCTCCAGTTTTTACCCATCCATTCCAGATCTGAACCCTAGGTTCCCCGGATCGTTTCTTCTGTTGTCGTGCTTGCTCGGCATCATTCTTCCGCTTCCGAGTACGGTAATAACTCGATCTCTTAATATCCTCATAACCCAATGTGTTTTTATGAAACCCTAATAAAACTAGGTTAGATGTTGTTTTAATGTTGTTTTGCCATGGCAGTGATCTCATCTCCGTAGTTAGCATTTGTGTGACGGCCTCGTTGATCGTCATCCTCGGTGCTAGGCAAGTGAAACTTGCATCTCTTGATTTGGGCCATATCTTAGGCCATTACCTTGCTTTAGCATAAAAGAGACTAGACGGTGAAAGGATAGCCATCTAGACGCCATTGACCTAGCTTGACAATGAAGCTTGGTCTGTCACCTTCATCATGCTTGTATGTCACGTTTAATTTCACTTAACGGTACACGTATTAACTGTTCATGTCATCCATGCATCTTTAACTGCCATGTTTAATTTAAATTAATGTTACGCGAATATCTGTTCATGCCATTGCATTTTACCTGTCATGTTTAATTTAATTAACGGTACGCGAATAACTGCTCATGTCATTGCATGCTTGAACACTCATCGTGATTGCGTAGCATCGCTACATACTAGTGCTACTTGTTCTGGCTAGGCACCCGTTTTGCGGGCACAACCCTAGGCCAATTACAAATCTGGCTCGTGGTCCAGAAAACGAGCTCAATACCGCCTGCGGGCAATAGGGCACTCGCCTGTGTGTGAGTGATCCCTTGTACTTGAATACAGCCTACGGGCAATAGGGCACTCGCCTGTGTGTGAGTGATCCCTTGTACTTGAATACAGCATGCGGGCAATAGGATGCTCACATGTGTGTGGGTGATCCCTTGTACTTGTTACTTGACAATACATGTCACACCTACCACTTGTTACTTGCTACTTGTACTTCACTTGTTACTTCCATACGATACTTGCCATGCCATGCACCATACTTTAACTGCTAGGTTGTTAGTTTACCTTTCTTTCAGTTTCCTTGCACAAGTCTTTTGACTTGCTGACATGTGCCCCTTTTCTCTTTTGGGTGACACTTGTTAGATCCCGAGCCTGAGTTTGTCGCTGAGGACGTGGTGTTTGCTGACGCTGAGTCAGAGCCCGCGTTGATCGAGGACTTCGTGGACACTGGAGATCAGTCTTAGTGTCCTCGTGGAGCTTTCCCTTTTGCTTTAGAATGCTTTTAGTTATCGGTGCGTAGCACCCATACTTTGTTGGTGTTTGTTGTGTTGGCTGTGTGTTAGGCCTTTAGACTCTTTATTTTAGCCTGGTGGCTTTTCTGGATGTTGAACTTAACTTTAATGTTGGACAATTTCTGAGATTCGAGATTTAATTTCTGTCTCTCCTTGTGTTATTATTGTTGTTCCGTTTGTGGTTACAGGGACCTGCTTATGTTTTATTGACTCTTATCGGGTTTGGGGCTTCAAAGCTCCACTCTCGTGCGGACCTTTTCACGTCTCGCCTCCATTTTAGGGAAGCGGGGCGTGACAGGTTTTGTTGGTGGCCCATGCAGGTCCTCTTCTGTAACTGCGATTATCGGAATAACGATAATAATATTAGAATGTCCAATAAACTAAGTTCGACATCCGAGTCATAAGCTATGAGTCTAATCTGCTTCGTTTTCTGTGTCACTAGATGGCAGGAAGGAGATTCACCCGTGGTGGAGGTAGTGGTGCGCCCCCTCATGATGAGGAGCCTGAGCGGGAACCCACCAATGGAGAGATGATGCGGATGATGCTTCAGATGATGCAGGTGCAGCAAGGCGTGCTCCTGCAAGTCCAGAATGCTCCTCTTGCTCGAGCTGCCCGGGCACTTTCGGATTCCCCTCGCTCAGAGCCGGGAGCGAAGCAATTTCGGGAGCTGGGTCCCGCATATTTTGATGGGTCTGAGGGTCCTCTGGCTGCCGATGAGTGGATTCGGAACATTGAGGATAACCTGGCGATGGCAAAAATTAACCCGGCTGGATGGGTTGATTTGGCTAAGAGGTAGCTGAAGGATAATGCCAGAAACTGGTGGGATGCTGAAGAGAAGATGCTGGTGGAGCCGATAGTATGGGCTACCTTTAAGTCAAGATTTGATGGAGAATTCTTCCCGAAGGCTGCTAGGCAGGTGATGCTGCAGCGATTCATAGATCTGAAGCAGGGGAGCTTGTCGGTGGATCAGTACCACCAAGAGTTCACAAGGCTCAGTCGGTTTGCACCAAAGATGGTGCAAGATGCCGATGAGAAAGCTCAGCGGTTCCTCCAGGGACTTGCCTTGGAGCTTCAGAGTTTTGTGACCTCTTCTGACCTGGAGACATATCAGAAGGTTCTGATTGCTGCGAGGCGGCAGGAGTTGAATTTGAACCAGAGGAAGAGACATGTTTCAGGAGCTGGGAAGAGGCCTATGGAGCAGGTGTCACGACCCGCTTCCCTAAAATGGAGGCGAGACGTGAAAAGGTCCGCACGAGAGTGGAGCTGTGAAGCCCCAAACCCGATAAGCGTCAATAAATAAATAAGCAGGTCCCTGTAACCACAACGGAATAACAATAATAATACAAGCAGAGACTGATGTAAAATTCACATCTCATAAAATTGTCCAACATCAACATAAGTCCAACATCCAGAAAATCCACCAGGCTAAAAGAAAAGAGTCTAAAGGCCCAGAACAAGGCCAACAAAAGAAACGACATAACAAAGTATAGGTGCTACGCACCGATAACAAAACAACTGTTTAACAAAAGTAAAACACAACGAAGACACTAGGACTGGTCCCCAGTGTCCACGTACTCCCCGTCAAACACAAGCACGGGCTCGGCGTCAGCAAACACCTCGTCCTCAACGAGTAACTCAGGCTCGGGCTCTAACATGTGTCACCCAAAAGAGAAAAGGGGCACATGTCAGTAAGTCGAAAGACTTGTGCAAGGAAACGGGAATAATGGTAAACTAGCAACATAGCAATTAAAAACATGGTGCATGGCAAGTAAAGTACGGTGGTAACAAGTAAGGTAAAGGAGAGTACAAGTGACAAGTATCAAGTGGTAGGGGTGACATGTAATGTCAAGTAACAAGTAAAGTACAAGGGATCACTCGGCGAGTGCCCTATTGCTCGCAGGCTGTGTCCAAGTATCAAGTACAAGGGGTCACTCAACGAGTGCCCTATTACCCGCAGGCTGTGATGAGCTCGTCTTCTGGAACACGAGCCAGAAAGTGTATTTGATAAGTATGGCGTAGGGGTGCACCTAGCTGGAACAAGTAGCACTAGTATGTAGCGATGCTACGCAATCACGATGAGTATTCAAGCATGCAATGACATGAGCAGATAATTTGCATACCGTTAATTAAATTAAACATGGCAGGCGAAATGCAATGACATGAACATATTCGCGTACCGTTAATTAAATTAAACATGGCAGGCAAAATGCAATGACATGAACATATTCGCGTACCGTTAATTAAATTAAACATGGCAGGCGAAATGCAATGACAGTTAAGGATGCATGGATGACATGAACAGTTAATACGCGTACCGTTAAGGAAAGTAAACGTGACATACAAGCATGATGAGGGTGACGGACCAAGCTTCGTTGTCAAGCTAGGTCAATGGCGTCTAGACGGCTATCCTTTCACCGTCTAGTCTCTTTTACGCTAAAGCAAGGTAAATGGCCTAAAACATGGCCTAAATCAAGAGATGCAAGTTTCACTTGCCTAGCACCGGGGATGGCGACTACTTCGTCACACGGATGCCAATCTATGGGGAAAATCACTGTTATGGGGGAACAACCATCAAACAACATGAAATTTATTAGAGTTTCATAAAAATACCAATAGACTATGAAAACAACGGTAGATCGATTTCTTACCGAGAGGAGACGGAAGAGACACTCCGGGGAACCCTAGGATCAGATCTGGAAAAGATTGGAGAAGTTTGGGGAAACTAGGGTTTTGGGGGATTTGGGGATTTTGATGGGTTTTGGTGAGATTTTGGGGAAGATGAGAGGTAGATGGAGTGAATGGATGGTTTGGATGATGGATTTAGGGCTTGGAATGGAGAAATGAAGCTTGGAGGAAGATGGGGGCTGAAGGGGGAAGATTTTAGGGTTTTGGGTCGTGTTGGAGAAGAAGAAGTCGTTTGGGTTGGGTTTAAATAGGTTGAGCTGGCGGCTGCCCAGAAATTAGGGTTTTATCACTGGTTAGTCGGTCAAAGAGCAACCACTGACCGACTAGTTTGGCAACTAGTCAGTCGGTCGATCAACGCAGACCGACTAAGTGCAAACAGTAACTCCTGAACGAAAATAGGATTCTAGAGTTAGTCGGTCCATGAACAAATACTGACCGACTAGTTTAGCATCTAGTCGGTCGATGAACGTTCTTAGACCGACTAAGAGTAAACAGTAGCTGATACAAAAATAAGATGATGAGTTAGTCGGTTAAAGAAGCATTGCCGACCGACTAGTTTGCAACCTAGTCGGTCAACCAACGTTCTTAGACCGACTAACGATAAACAGTAACTCCTGAGACATTTAGAAAGCTAACTAGTCGGTCCAAGAAGGATTGCCGACCGACTGGATCGTCATCTAGTCGGTCGGTGGCCCTTCTTACACCGGCTAATGAGCACCAAAAGTACCGATACGGAGCGCGGGGCCCCGGGATCGATTCCTAAGACTCCTAGGCTTGATCTAATAGTAAGATACGACCGTTATGAAGTCCGTCACGAGTGACACACTTCGAAATCGACGATCCTAAGGAAGAAGCGAGAAAATACGACGAATCGATCGAAAATGAAATCTACGGAGACGAAAACCACACAAGAGGAGAAAATCCACCAAAACATATATTATATTATAATAAATCCAGATACATGAAAAGCAGTCGTTACATCCTCCCCAACTTAAGAAAAATTCCGTCCTCGGAATTTCCAAATACTCACGAGTCCGGAAACAAAAGTGGGAAACGCTCTCGCATCTCATCCTCATTCTCCCAAGTAGACTCTCCAGGTGAACCGTGTCGCCACATCACCCTCACAAGATTGACAATCTTGCTCCGAAGCGATTTCTGACGCCTGTCCAGAATCTGCACTGGATGCTGGTCATACGTCCTATCGGGGCGAACGGTAATCTCCGAAAAATCCACCGCATGAGACGGATCGCTAATGTATCGACGAAGCTGCGACACATGGAAAACATTGTGAACTCCTTCCAAAGATGGGGCAAGGCCAAGCGATAAGCTACCTCGCCAACCCTCTCCAAAATGTCAAACGGTCCAATGTATCACGGGCTCAACTTTCCACGCTTCCTGAAACGAATCACACCACGATTCGGGGAAATCTTCAAGAACACATGGTCACCCGGCTGAAACTCCAAAGGACGACGTTTAGCATCCGCCCAATGCTTAAAACGGTCCTGAGCAATTCTCAACCTCTCCCGAATATTCCTGACGATATCCACGGCTTCCACGATCATCTCAGGTCCCAACAACTCCCGATCACCAACGTCATCCCAACTCAATGGCGATCGACATTTCCTCCCATAAAGAGCGGCGAAAGGCGCCATGCCAATACTCGCCTGGAAGCTGTTGTTGTAGGAAAACTCTACCAAATGTAGATGGTCCTCCCACGAACCCTTGAAATCCAACATGCACGCCCTCAGCATGTCTTCCAAAATCTGAATCGTCCTCTCGGACTGGCCATCCGTCTGCGGATGGTACGCCGTGCTGAAACTCAGACGCATACCCAAGCTCTTCTGCAAACTCTGCCAAAACTGAGATGTGAACCTCGTGTCTCTGTCAGACACGATACTCACGGGGACTCCATGAAGTCGCACAACTTCCTGCACGATTCACGTTACATCACTATCCAAACTAGGAAAAGGAAATAAAACGGAGAGTAAAAAGAATTTACCTCCATATATCTCCTTGCTAGCGCCTCAGTGGACTGTCCCACTCGGAACGGAATAAAGTGCGCAGATTTGGTCAATCGATCTACGATCACCCAAATCGCGTCATTCTGCTTCGGACTCCGAGGTAGTCCAGTCACGAAATCCATAGTGATGTGTTGCCACTTCCACTCCGGAATCAGAAGCGGTTGTAGCAACCCGGTCGTATGCTGATGCTCCGCCTTCACTTGCTAGAAAACCAAGCACTTGGCTACACTTCGAGCCACGCTCCTCTTCATACCATGCCACCAATAATTCAGACGAAGATCCTGGTACATCTTGGTGCCACCAGGATGCACAGAATACGGCGAACTGTGTGCCTCCACCATCAACTCCTCTCTGATATCCCCAGCAGGCACACACAACCTGGCTCCAAACCTCAGCGAGCCATCCTCATGAATCAAAAAGTCAGTCCGCAGACCGGCTTCCACCTGCTCCCGAATCCTTACCAGCTTCGGATCCTCAGCCTGGCCAGCCTTAATCCGATCCACGATCGTCGACTGTACCTGCATGTACATCAACGACGAAGCCTCCCCAGGAAGAACGATCTCCACGCCAGACTCACAAAAATCCTGCTGCAATCTCCACTGTGAGGTCAAAATCATCACCGCTGGAAGCCTACTCAAAGCATCCGGAACCACATTCACCTTGCCAGGGTGAAACTGCAAATCAATATCATAATCCGCCATAAGCTCCAACCATCGACGCTGTCGCATGTTGAGCTCCTTCTGAGTGAAAATATAATTCAAGCTTTTATGATCGGTGAAAATCTTCACTTTCTCACTCAGCAAGAAGTGCCTCCAAATCTTAAGAGCAAACACAACGGCAGCCAACTCCAAATCATGCGTCGGGTAATTCTTCTCGTGAACCTTAAGCTGACGAGACGCATACGCCACAACATGCCCGTGCTGATGCAACACACAACCGAGACCATTGCCAGAAGCATCGCAAAAGATCTCAAATCCACCGCTGCGATCAGGCACGACAAGAATAGGGGCAGTCGTCAACCTCTCCTTCAGAATACCAAAAGCACTCTCACAATCACCCGACCAAGCAAAAGAAACCTCCTTCCGCGTCAACCTGGTCATCGGCTCAGCAATACGAGAAAAGTCCTTAATGAATCGCCGATAATAACCAGCAAGTCCAAGAAAACTCCGAATCTCAGATGCTGACGACGGAACAGGCCACTCCCTGATGGCCCGAATCTTCTCAGGATCCACTGAAATACCATCTCCAGTCACCACATGCCCCAGAAAAGCAACTCGATCCAGCCAAAACTCTCATTTCGAAAACTTAGCATACAACCGATGCTTCCTCAAAATTTCCAACACCGTCCTTAAGTGCGAGGCATGCTCTTCCTCCGACTTGGAATAGATCAGAATGTCGTCAATAAAGATAACGACAAACTTATCCAAAAAGTCGTAGAAAATCAGGTTCATCAGATTCATGAAAACTGCGGGCGTGTTAGTTACGCCGAAAGGCATAACCACGAAATCATAGTGTCCATACTTCGTCCTGAACACTGTCTTCGGAACATCTCCCTTCTTCACCTTCAACTGATGGTAACCACTCCTCAAATCCAACTTAGAAAACACCCTCGAACCTCCAAGCTGATCAAAAATATCATCGATGCGAGGCAACAGGTATTTATTCTTAATGGTCACCGCATTCAACTCCCGATAGTCCACGCACATGCGACGCGAACCATCCTTCTTCTTAACCAGCAACACCGGTGCTCCCCACGGAGACACGCTAGGATTAATATAACCCTTCTGCAAAAGCTCATCCAACTGCTTCCGCAACTCTTCCAACTCAGCAGGTGCCATACGATACGGCGCCTTCAAAATCGGCTGCGCACCTGGAACAAGATCGATAAAAAATTCCAAAGCTCGATCAGGCGGCAAACCAGACATCTCCTCGGGGAAGACGTCGCCAAAATCACGCACCATAGCTGGCCACTCCAGCTCCATCTGCATAGCCACAGCCTCCACCGGCCTGGCCCGAAATCTGACAGGACCAAGCGAACTGCTACCACGACTGAACTCAAATACTGGATGTCCAGGAATCTCGAACACCACCTTCTTCCTTCTGCAGTCGATCGTGGCATAGAAGCTCGCAAGCCAGTCCATCCCAAGAACTGCATCATAGTTGATGATATCGTGGACAATGAAATCAGCACAAAGCTCACGTCCACAAACCACCAACGGGCAAGAATTGCACCCACGATGCACCGAGACTACACCGTTCCCTGTGACGATATTCCAACTCTTAGGAAGAGAGGACGTCGACAAGGAATGCTTCTCCACGAAGCTCCGAGCCAAAATGCACATCGATGCACCAGAGTCAAAAAGGACTCGTGCTGGAAACGTGCAAACCAAAACCACACCTAACAAGCAATTAACAATCAAATCCTAGTCTAGCAACAATCATGAGAAATCAACCAATATAATCAAAATTCAAACTAACTAAGGAAGATAAATAGCTAGAATGAGCGTCACCTGCAATAACTTCATCCACGGCCATGCTCTCCTCCTCAGTCATCAGAAAGGCCTGCCCTCTCGGCGGAACAGCCTGCCGAAAGGCCTGTCTCTGTGGAACAAGGGGCGCTCCACGTCCAACGGGCACAGGAGCTCGCTGCTGCAACGGCTGTGCTGCAATAGGAGCCCGCCAAGGCTGTCTCGACTTCGGACACTCCCGGATGGTGTGGGCAGGATCTCCGCAGACAATGCACTGTCCTAGAAACCTCCTACACTGATCCCTGAGGTGTCCAGTCTTGCCACAGAAATGGCAAGTCTTAAGAATAGGCCCTCCTGGCCTCTTGAACTGCACCGGATGACTAGGCTTGAAACCAGGCCTAACCACCGCCCTGGCCTGCTCCATAGGCCTCTTCCCAGCTCCGGAAACATGTCCCTTCCTCTGATTCAAATTTAACTCTTGCCGCCTCGCAGCAATCAGAACCTTCTGATATGTCTCCAAGTCAGAAGAGGTCACAAAGCTCTGAAGCTCCAAGGCAAGTCCCAGGAGAAATCGCTGAGCTTTCTCATCGGCATCCTGCACCATCTTAGGTGCAAACCGACTGAGCCTCGTGAACTCTTGGTGGTACTGATCCACCGACAAGCTCCCCTGCTTCAGATCTATGAAGCGCTGCAGCATCACCTGTCTAGCAGCCTTCGGGAAGAACTCTCCATCGAATCTGGACTTGAAGGTAGCCCAAACGATCGGCTCCACCAGCATCTTCTCTTCCGCATCCCCCCAATTCCTGGCGTTGTCCTTCAGCTGCCTCTTAGCCAAATCAACCCATCCAACCGGGTTAATCTTCGCCATTGCCAAGTTATCCTCAATGTTCCTTATCCACTCGTCGGCAGCCAGAGGACCCTCAGAACCATCAAAATATGCGGGACCCAGCTCCCGAAATTGCTTCGCTCCCGGCTCAGAGCGAGGGGCATCCGGAAGAGCCCGGGCAGCTCGAGCAAGTGGAGCATTCTGGACTTGCAGAAGCATGCCCTGCTGAACTTGCATCATCTGGAGCATCATCCGCATCATCTCACCGCTGGTGGGTTCCCGCTCAGGCTCCTCATCATGAGGGATCGCGCCACTTCCCCCACCACGGGTGAAACGTCTTCCTGCCATCTAGTGACACAGAAAACGAATCAGATTAGACTCATAGCTTATGACTCGGACGTCGAACTTAATTTATTGGACATTCTAATATTATTATCGCTATTCCAAAAAATCGCAGTTACAGAAGGACCTGCATGGGCCACCACTAAAACCTGTCACGACCCGCTTCCCTAAAATGGAGGCGAGACGTGAAAAGGTCCGCACGAGAGTGGAGCTGTGAAGCCCCAAACCCGATAAGCGTCAATAAATAAATAAGCAGGTCCCTGTAACCACAACGGAATAACAATAATAATACAAGCAGAGACTGAAATAAAATTCACATCTCATAAAATTGTCCAACATCAACATAAGTCCAACATCCAGAAAAGCCACCAGGCTAAAAGAAAAGAGTCTAATGGCCCAGAACAAGGCCAACAAAAGAAACGACATAACAAAGTATAGGTGCTACGCACCGATAACAAAACAACTGTTTAACAAAAGTAAAACACAACGAAGACACTAGGACTGGTCCCCAGTGTCCACGTACTCCCCGTCAAACACAAGCACGGGCTCGGTGTCAGCAAACACCTCGTCCTCAACGAGTAACTCAGGCTCGGGCTCTAACATGTGTCACCCAAAAGAGAAGGGGCACATGTCAGCAAGTCGAAAGACTTGTGCAAGGAAACGGGAATAATGGTAAACTAGCAACCTAGCAATTAAAAACATGGTGCATGGCAAGTAAAGTACGGTGGTAACAAGTAAGGTAAAGGAGAGTACAAGTGACAAGTATCAAGTGGTAGGGGTGACATGTAATGTCAAGTAACAAGTAAAGTACAAGGGATCACTCGGCGAGTGCCCTATTGCCCGCAGGCTGTGTCCAAGTATCAAGTACAAGGGGTCACTCAACGAGTGCCCTATTGCCCGCAGGCTGTGATGAGCTCGTCTTCTGGAACACGAGCCAGAAAGTGTATTTGATAAGTATGGCGTAGGGGTGCACCTAGCCGGAACAAGTAGCACTAGTATGTAGCGATGCTACGCAATCACGATGAGTATTCAAGCATGCAATGACATGAGCAGATAATTCGCATACCGTTAATTAAATTAAACATGGCAGGCGAAATGCAATGACATGAACATATTCGCGTACCGTTAATTAAATTAAACATGGCAGGCGAAATGCAATGACAGTTAAGGATGCATGGATGACATGAACAGTTAATACGCGTACCGTTAAGGAAAGTAAACGTGACATACAAGTATGATGAGGGTGACGGACCAAGCTTCGTTGTCAAGCTAGGTCAATGGCGTCTAGACGGCTATCCTTTCACCGTCTAGTCTCTTTTACGCTAAAGCAAGGTAAATGGCCTAAAACATGGCCTAAATCAAGAGATGCAAGTTTCACTTGCCTAGCACCGGGGATGGAGACTACTTCGTCACACGGATGCCAATCTATGGGGAAAATCACTGTTATGGGGGAACAACCATCAAACAACATGAAATTTATTAGAGTTTCATAAAAATACCAATAGAGTATGAAAACAATGGTAGATCGATTTCTTACCGAGAGGAGACGGAAGAGACACTCCGGGGAACCCTAGGATCAGATCTGGAAAAGATTGGAGAAGTTTGGGGAAACTAGGGTTTTGGGGCATTTGGGGATTTTGATGGGTTTTGGTGAGATTTTGGGGAAGATGAGAGGTAGATGGAGTGAATGGATGGTTTGGATGATGGATTTAGGGCTTGGAATGGAGAAATGAAGCTTGGAGGAAGATGGGGGCTGAAGGGGGAAGATTTTAGGTTTTTGGGTCGTGTTGGAGAAGAAGAAGTCGTTTGGGTTGGGTTTAAATAGGTTGAGCTGGCGGCTGCCCAGAAATTAGGGTTTTATCACTGGTTAGTCGGTCAAAGAGCAACCACTGACCGACTAGTTTGGCAACTAGTCAGTCGGTCGATCAACGCAGACCGACTAAGTGCAAACAGTAACTCCTGAACGAAAATAGGATTCTAGAGTTAGTCGGTCCATGAACAAATACTGACCGACTAGTTTAGCATCTAGTCGGTCGATGAACGTTCTTAGACCGACTAAGAGTAAACAGTAGCTGATACAAAAATAAGATGATGAGTTAGTCGGTTAAAGAAGCATTGCCGACCGACTAGTTTGCAACCTAGTCGGTCAACCAACGTTCTTAGACCGACTAACGATAAACAGTAACTCCTGAGACATTTAGAAAGCTAACTAGTCGGTCCAAGAAGGATTGCCGACCGACTGGATCGTCATCTAGTCGGTCGGTGGCCCTTCTTACACCGGCTAATGAGCACCAAAAGTACCGATACGGAGCGCGGGGCCCCGGGATCGATTCCTAAGACTCCTAGGCTTGATCTAATAGTAAGATACGACCGTTATGAAGTCCGTCACGAGTGACACACTTCGAAATCGACGATCCTAAGGAAGAAGCGAGAAAATACGACGAATCGATCGAAAATGAAATCTACGGAGACGAAAACCACACAAGAGGAGAAAATCCACCAAAACATATATTATATTATAATAAATCCAGATACATGAAAAGCAGTCGTTACATCCTCCCCAACTTAAGAAAAATTCCGTCCTCGGAATTTCCAAATACTCACGAGTCCGGAAACAAAAGTGGGAAACGCTCTCGCATCTCATCCTCATTCTCCCAAGTAGACTCTCCAGGTGAACCGTGTCGCCACATCACCCTCACAAGATTGACAATCTTGCTCCGAAGAGATTTCTGACGCCTGTCCAGAATCTGCACTGGATGCTGGTCATACGTCCTATCGGGGCGAACGGTAATCTCCGAAAAATCCACCGCATGAGACGGATCGCTAATGTATCGACGAAGCTGCGACACATGGAAAACATTGTGAACTCCTTCCAAAGATGGCGGCAAGGCCAAGCGATAAGCTACCTCGCCAACCCTCTCCAAAACGTCAAACGGTCCAATGTATCACGGGCTCAACTTTCCACGCTTCCTGAAACGAATCACACCACGATTCGGGGAAATCTTCAAGAACACATGGTCACCCGGCTGAAACTCCAAAGGACGACGTTTAGCATCCGCCCAATGCTTAAAACGGTCCTGAGCAATTCTCAACCTCTCCCGAATATTCCTGACGATATCCACGGCTTCCACGATCATCTCAGGTCCCAACAACTCCCGATCACCAACGTCATCCCAACTCAATGGCGATCGACATTTCCTCCCATAAAGAGCGGCGAAAGGCGCCATGCCAATACTCGCCTGGAAGCTGTTGTTGTAGGAAAACTCTACCAAATGTAGATGGTCCTCCCACGAACCCTTGAAATCCAACATGCACGCCCTCAGCATGTCTTCCAAAATCTGAATCGTCCTCTCGGACTGGCCATCCGTCTGCGGATGGTACGCCGTGCTGAAACTCAGACGCATACCCAAGCTCTTCTGCAAACTCTGCCAAAACTGAGATGTGAACCTCGTGTCTCTGTCAGACACGATACTCACGGGGACTCCATGAAGTCGCACAACTTCCTGCACGATTCACGTTACATCACTATCCAAACTAGGAAAAGGAAATAAAACGGAGAGTAAAAAGAATTTACCTCCATATATCTCCTTGCTAGCGCCTCAGTGGACTGTCCCACTCGGAACGGAATAAAGTGCGCAGATTTGGTCAATCGATCTACGATCACCCAAATCGCGTCATTCTGCTTCGGACTCCGAGGTAGTCCAGTCACGAAATCCATAGTGATGTGTTGCCACTTCCACTCCGGAATCAGAAGCGGTTGTAGCAACCCGGTCGTATGCTGATGCTCCGCCTTCACTTGCTGGAAAACCAAGCACTTGGCTACACTTCGAGCCACGCTCCTCTTCATACCATGCCACCAATAATTCAGACGAAGATCCTGGTACATCTTGGTGCCACCAGGATGCACAGAATACGGCGAACTGTGTGCCTCCACCATCAACTCCTCTCTGATATCCCCAGCAGGCACACACAACCTGGCTCCAAACCTCAGCGAGCCATCCTCATGAATCAAAAAGTCAGTCCGCAGACCGGCTTCCACCTGCTCCCGAATCCTTACCAGCTTCGGATCCTCAGCCTGGCCAGCCTTAATCCGATCCACGATCGTCGACTGTACCTGCATGTACATCAACGACGAAGCCTCCCCAGGAAGAACGATCTCCACGCCAGACTCACAAAAATCCTGCTGCAATCTCCACTGTGAGGTCAAAATCATCACCGTTGGAAGCCTACTCAAAGCATCCGGAACCACATTCACCTTGCCAGGGTGAAACTGCAAATCAATATCATAATCCGCCATAAGCTCCAACCATCGACGCTGTCGCATCTTGAGCTCCTTCTGAGTGAAAATATAATTCAAGCTTTTATGATCGGTGAAAATCTTCACTTTCTCACTCAGCAAGAAGTGCCTCCAAATCTTAAGAGCAAACACAACGGCAGCCAACTCCAAATCATGCGTCGGGTAATTCTTCTCGTGAACCTTAAGCTGACGAGACGCATACGCCACAACATGCCCGTGCTGATGCAACACACAACCGAGACCCTTGCCAGAAGCATCGCAAAAGATCTCAAATCCACCGCTGCGATCATGCACGACAAGAATAGGGGCAGTCGTCAACCTCTCCTTCAGAATACCAAAAGCACTCTCACAATCACCCGACCAAGCAAAAGAAACCTCCTTCCGCGTCAACCTGGTCATCGGCTCAGCAATACGAGAAAAGTCCTTAATGAATCGCCGATAATAACCAGCAAGTCCAAGAAAACTCCGAATCTCAGATGCTGACGACGGAACAGGCCACTCCCTGATGGCCCGAATCTTCTCAGGATCCACTGAAATACCATCTCCAGTCACCACATGCCCCAGAAAAGCAACTCGATCCAGCCAAAACTCTCATTTCGAAAACTTAGCATACAACCGATGCTTCCTCAAAATTTCCAACACCGTCCTTAAGTGCGAGGCATGCTCTTCCTCCGACTTGGAATAGATCAGAATGTCGTCAATAAAGATAACGACAAACTTATCCAAAAAGTCGTAGAAAATCAGGTTCATCAGATTCATGAAAACTGCGGGCGCGTTAGTTACGCCGAAAGGCATAACCACGAAATCATAGTGTCCATACTTCGTCCTGAACACTGTCTTCGGAACATCTCCCTTCTTCACCTTCAACTGATGGTAACCACTCCTCAAATCCAACTTAGAAAACACCCTCGAACCTCCAAGCTGATCAAAAATATCATCGATGCGAGGAAACAGGTATTTATTCTTAATGGTCACCGCATTCAACTCCCGATAGTCCACGCACATGCGACGCGAACCATCCTTCTTCTTAACCAGCAACACCGGTGCTCCCCACGGAGACACGCTAGGATTAATATAACCCTTCTGCAAAAGCTCATCCAACTGCTTCCGCAACTCTTCCAACTCAGCAGGTGCCATACGATACGGCGCCTTCAAAATCGGCTGCGCACCTGGAACAAGATCGATAAAAAATTCCAAAGCTCGATCAGGCGGCAAACCAGACATCTCCTCGGGGAAGACGTCGCCAAAATCACGCACCATAGCTGGCCACTCCAGCTCCATCTGCATAGCCACAGCCTCCACCGGCCTGGCCCGAAATCTGACAGGACCAAGCGAACTGCTACCACGACTGAACTCAAATACTGGATGTCCAGGAATCTCGAACACCACCTTCTTCCTTCTGCAGTCGATCGTGGCATAGAAGCTCGCAAGCCAGTCCATCCCAAGAACTGCATCATAGTTGATGATATCGTGGACAATGAAATCAGCACAAAGCTCACGTCCACAAACCACCAACGGGCAAGAATTGCACCCACGATGCACCGAGACTACACCGTTCCCTGTGACGATATTCCAACTCTTAGGAAGAGAGGACGTCGACAAGGAATGCTTCTTCACGAAGCTCCGAGCCAAAATGCACATCGATGCACCAGAGTCAAAAAGGACTCGTGCAGGAAACGTGCAAACCAAAACCACACCTAACAAGCAATTAACAATCAAATCCTAGTCTAGCAACAATCATGAGAAATCAACCAATATAATCAAAATTCAAACTAACTAAGGAAGATAAATAGCTAGAATGAGCGTCACCTGCAATAACTTCATCCACGGCCATGCTCTCCTCCTCAGTCATCAGAAAGGCCTGCCCTCTCGGCGGAACAGCCTGCCGAAAGGCCTGTCTCTGTGGAACAAGGGGCGCTCCACGTCCAACGGGCACAGGAGCTCGCTGCTGCAACGGCTGTGCTGCAATAGGAGCCCGCCAAGGCTGTCTCGACTTCGGACACTCCCGGATGGTGTGGGCAGGATCTCCGCAGACAATGCACTGTCCTAGAAACCTCCTACACTGATCCCTGAGGTGTCCAGTCTTGCCACAGAAATGGCAAGTCTTAAGAATAGGCCCTCCTGGCCTCTTGAACTGCACCGGATGACTAGGCTTGAAACCAGGCCTAACCACCGCCCTGGCCTGCTCCATAGGCCTCTTCCCAGCTCCGGAAACATGTCCCTTCCTCTGATTCAAATTTAACTCTTGCCGCCTCGCAGCAATCAGAACCTTCTGATATGTCTCCAAGTCAGAAGAGGTCACAAAGCTCTGAAGCTCCAAGGCAAGTCCCAGGAGAAATCGCTGAGCTTTCTCATCGGCATCCTGCACCATCTTAGGTGCAAACCGACTGAGCCTCGTGAACTCTTGGTGGTACTGATCCACCGACAAGCTCCCCTGCTTCAGATCTATGAAGCGCTGCAGCATCACCTGTCTAGCAGCCTTCGGGAAGAACTCTCCATCGAATCTGGACTTGAAGGTAGCCCAAACGATCGGCTCCACCAGCATCTTCTCTTCCGCATCCCCCCAATTCCTGGCGTTGTCCTTCAGCTGCCTCTTAGCCAAATCAACCCATCCAACCGGGTTAATCTTCGCCATTGCCAAGTTATCCTCAATGTTCCTTATCCACTCGTCGGCAGCCAGAGGACCCTCAGAACCATCAAAATATGCGGGACCCAGCTCCCGAAATTGCTTCGCTCCCGGCTCAGAGCGAGGGGCATCCGGAAGAGCCCGGGCAGCTCGAGCAAGTGGAGCATTCTGGACTTGCAGAAGCATGCCCTGCTGAACTTGCATCATCTGGAGCATCATCCGCATCATCTCACCGCTGGTGGGTTCCCGCTCAGGCTCCTCATCATGAGGGATCGCGCCACTTCCCCCACCACGGGTGAAACGTCTTCCTGCCATCTAGTGACACAGAAAACGAATCAGATTAGACTCATAGCTTATGACTCGGACGTCGAACTTAATTTATTGGACATTCTAATATTATTATCGCTATTCCAAAAAATCGCAGTTACAGAAGGACCTGCATGGGCCACCACTAAAACCTGTCACGACCCGCTTCCCTAAAATGGAGGCGAGACGTGAAAAGGTCCGCACGAGAGTGGAGCTGTGAAGCCCCAAACCCGATAAGCGTCAATAAATAAATAAGCAGGTCCCTGTAACCACAACGGAATAACAATAATAATACAAGCAGAGACTGAAATAAAATTCACATCTCATAAAATTGTCCAACATCAACATAAGTCCAACATCCAGAAAAGCCACCAGGCTAAAAGAAAAGAGTCTAAAGGCCCTGAACAAGGCCAACAAAAGAAACGACATAACAAAGTATAGGTGCTACGCACCGATAACAAAACAACTGTTTAACAAAAGTAAAACACAACGAAGACACTAGGACTGGTCCCCAGTGTCCACGTACTCCCCGTCAAACACAAGCACGGGCTCGGCGTCAGCAAACACCTCGTCCTCAACGAGTAACTCAGGCTCGGGCTCTAACATGTGTCACCCAAAAGAGAAAAGGGGCACATGTCAGCAAGTCGAAAGACTTGTGCAAGGAAACGGGAATAATGGTAAACTAGCAACCTAGCAATTAAAAACATGGTGCATGGCAAGTAAAGTACGGTGGTAACAAGTAAGGTAAAGGAGAGTACAAGTGACAAGTATCAAGTGGTAGGGGTGACATGTAATGTCAAGTAACAAGTAAAGTACAAGGGATCACTCGGCGAGTGCCCTATTGCCCGCAGGCTGTGTCCAAGTATCAAGTACAAGGGGTCACTCAACGAGTGCCCTATTGCCCGCAGGCTGTGATGAGCTCGTCTTCTGGAACACGAGCCAGAAAGTGTATTTGATAAGTATGGCGTAGGGGTGCACCTAGCCGGAACAAGTAGCACTAGTATGTAGCGATGCTACGCAATCACGATGAGTATTCAAGCATGCAATGACATGAGCAGATAATTCGCATACCGTTAATTAAATTAAACATGGCAGGCGAAATGCAATGACATGAACATATTCGCGTACCGTTAATTAAATTAAACATGGCAGGCGAAATGCAATGACAGTTAAGGATGCATGGATGACATGAACAGTTAATACGCGTACCGTTAAGGAAAGTAAACGTGACATACAAGTATGATGAGGGTGACGGACCAAGCTTCGTTGTCAAGCTAGGTCAATGGCGTCTAGACGGCTATCCTTTCACCGTCTAGTCTCTTTTACGCTAAAGCAAGGTAAATGGCCTAAAACATGGCCTAAATCAAGAGATGCAAGTTTCACTTGCCTAGCACCGGGGATGGAGACTACTTCGTCACACGGATGCCAATCTATGGGGAAAATCACTGTTATGGGGGAACAACCATCAAACAACATGAAATTTATTAGAGTTTCATAAAAATACCAATAGAGTATGAAAACAATGGTAGATCGATTTCTTACCGAGAGGAGACGGAAGAGACACTCCGGGGAACCCTAGGATCAGATCTGGAAAAGATTGGAGAAGTTTGGGGAAACTAGGGTTTTGGGGCATTTGGGGATTTTGGTGGGTTTTGGTGAGATTTTGGGGAAGATGAGAGGTAGATGGAGTGAATGGATGGTTTGGATGATGGATTTAGGGCTTGGAATGGAGAAATGAAGCTTGGAGGAAGATGGGGGCTGAAGGGGGAAGATTTTAGGGTTTTGGGTCGTGTTGGAGAAGAAGAAGTCGTTTGGGTTGGGTTTAAATAGGTTGAGCTGGCGGCTGCCCAGAAATTAGGGTTTTATCACTGGTTAGTCGGTCAAAGAGCAACCACTGACCGACTAGTTTGGCAACTAGTCAGTCGGTCGATCAACGCAGACCGACTAAGTGCAAACAGTAACTCCTGAACGAAAATAGGATTCTAGAGTTAGTCGGTCCATGAACAAATACTGACCGACTAGTTTAGCATCTAGTCGGTCGATGAACGTTCTTAGACCGACTAAGAGTAAACAGTAGCTGATACAAAAATAAGATGATGAGTTAGTCGGTTAAAGAAGCATTGCCGACCGACTAGTTTGCAACCTAGTCGGTCAACCAACGTTCTTAGACCGACTAACGATAAACAGTAACTCCTGAGACATTTAGAAAGCTAACTAGTCGGTCCAAGAAGGATTGCCGACCGACTGGATCGTCATCTAGTCGGTCGGTGGCCCTTCTTACACCGGCTAATGAGCACCAAAAGTACCGATACGGAGCGCGGGGCCCCGGGATCGATTCCTAAGACTCCTAGGCTTGATCTAATAGTAAGATACGACCGTTATGAAGTCCGTCACGAGTGACACACTTCGAAATCGACGATCCTAAGGAAGAAGCGAGAAAATACGACGAATCGATCGAAAATGAAATCTACGGAGACGAAAACCACACAAGAGGAGAAAATCCACCAAAACATATATTATATTATAATAAATCCAGATACATGAAAAGTAGTCATTACTGTAGTGCCCTGGGAAGCTACTGCACACGTACTAGAGGGGGGGTGAATAGTACTTAAAATAATCAAGATAGTTATTCCTAATTATTGTGCAAGAAACAAACGACAATGCGGAATTAAACAACTATCAACAAGAATTAAAACAAACGCAAACACAATGGTTTAATGGGTTCGGATCCACCCAAGTCTCCCCGACTTGTTCCCGGTGATCCTACGTCCCAACCACCCGGATCCCCTCCGGATACTTGAGTTAGCAACCCTAACTCAAGATTTCCACTATGAAATACTTGTGAAAAACCTTCACAAGTCAAATCATACAAAAGACATGTGACTCCCACAAACCGGGATCACAACCTCTCTCACAACCGAGAGACACAATTCAAATACGATTGAAATGAAATAAACTCTTACCTTACAAAATCCTATGCCTTGAGTATACTTACCAAATTAGGGCAATGATGGATTTTGAGGAAGAGGATGTCACCAAACCCTAGCTTCAAGTAGATGACCAGCAATGGAAGCCTAGGGATGAGATTGATGACCTAGAATCAAGCCCTTGGCTTGGAAGGCTCACAACCAATGAATCTCTCTTGAAGAATAAGAGTGAAGGAGAGATTCTTGAGAATGGGAGAGCTTGAAGATGAGAGTTGAAAGAACTTCTCTTTGAATCAATAGAGCTCTGGAATAGCAGCCTTGGTTCCCTTGAAATAACCCCTTCAGGTATTTAAAGGATCAAGAGAAAAGGGAGAGAGAAACGTCGCTTTCAAAACTCCAACGGATCTAAATCTGAAGCAGACTAGTCGGTCAAAGAACAACCACTGACCGACTAGTTCCTCAACTAGTCGGTCGGTGAAACAACATGAACCGACTAAGAGGTGAACAGTGAACAGATGAAGATTTCAGACCTAGATAACTAGTCGGTCCAAGAAGACTGTCTGACCGACTAGTTTCACAACTAGTCGGTCAGTCAATGAACGTAGACCGACTAAGAGGCAAAATGAAATAGTCTGAATGCAATATGACTTAGTCGGTCCAAGAACAAAGGTTGACCGACTAGATTGTCAACTAGTCGGTCACCAAACGTTCTTAGACCGACTAACGATAAACAGTAGCTTAGGAGAATTTTAGCATGAACAGTAAGTCACAACTAGTCGGTCAAAGAAGCATCACTGACCGACTAGTTCACAAACTAGTCGGTCGGTGAGTCAACGTAGACCGACTAACTGTAAACAGTAAAGTCCAAGAAATTAAGGAATCAAACTAGTCGGTCCAAGAAGAGTTGTTGACCGACTAGATCACCATCTAGTCGGTCAGTACTCCTTCTTGTACCAACTAACATGCACTAGAAGTCCGAACCGAAGCGTGATGCTTCGGGGAAGTTAGAATAGACTTCTACTAAGATCCTAGAGCTACGACATGAGCGTTATGAAGATAGAAATGTAAGAATTACTCAAGGCTTAACATTCTATAAATCGAAGCTAAAAGACTATGAAATAAACCTTAACGATCCGACTTCAAAGCTTCAATTAATTCTTCATGACGTCCAAAACGGCGCAAGAGCTTCAACGAAGCTTTAGGCATGAATACGAGCTTTGTGAAGAGTTGAGATGTCGCTTTGAATGTTCTCGTGAATTTGGCGACGATCTCCAATACTGCGCTCACAAATTGTTAGTTCATGATATATTTATGTTTGCTCATCATCCAAAACCAAATCCGGGGAGTCCAATACTCAACATTCTCACCCTTTTTGGTGATGACAAACCAACATAAATAATAATCAAAAATAATAAACTAAATGGAATATACTTACTCCCCCTGCATTGATGACACGTTGTTGATTTCATACTAAATCAAAAATAATAAGCACATACATCAAGCAGACGAGGAAAGTAAAAATTCAAATCCAATATTTGAGATTTAGGATTTGTAATCCATTTTTATATCTTAACTCCCCCTGAATCTAACATATCAAATTAGATTCATGGTAAATTATCATTTAGCACATGCCATTATTATATATCTCTCCCCCTTTGGCATAATCCAAAAAGAGCGGGAGGAAATCAAAAAGAATAGATCATGGCCAAATAATTCATTAAGCATAGGAGTCTAAGAATACGACCAAATCCCAAAATAACACCAATGCACAATATCAAATTCAAAATACCGAATAAATGCAAAGCGTGTCAAGGAGACCAAAGTCGAAAATCGGAAACCGAAATCATAAAATCATCGGCGAAAATCGGAAAACGAAATCACCAAGCCAAAGGCGAAAATCGAAATACGAAATCATCACTCCATAGGCGAAAAACGAAATCCGAAATCATCAAAACTCAAATCAATTTCACTTATTGAGTTTTGGAACATACTCTCCAAAATCAATAGAATGCATGGAAAACAATTCTATGTTTCCATAGAAAGAATTCTATTAAATCCATAAAATCGTCGACCGACGAAATCAACATTAGAGACAAAAATAATCCGATGTGCATACCAAATGTAGCAAAATGATACCAAATGTAATATATTCTACCAATGGATACCAATATGAATCAAAAGTATGAACATACTTACAACATTAAGCTCCCCCTACTTTGGTGCATCACTTAAGCACCAACAACTCCATTTGAATGAAAATCCTTGCAAATCACGGAGTTGGTAGGGTTGGTATCCCATGGTGAAGTTAACCTAGAGAATATTATTTTGGTATCCCAAAAAAAAATCTATTTGGATCCAACGGGTTAGGCAATAAATTTAGAGAACTAAATTCAAAATAAATGTAACACATTCTTACCACAATTGCTTTGGTACCCAAAAAAAATGAAATTGAACTTATGGTACCAAGCAATGAAGGGTCAAAGGAAACTAATCCTTCGGAAACCAAGTCCACGAAGAACTTGATTTCCCAACATAATTATCATTCAAAATAACATCATTAATAAACGATTTCACATACAAATTCTTATTATGTATGCTTGTGTTCTTCGGACCCCAAATGGTGTATGTCTTGGGAGTCCTAATCCTATTGGGAACATGCATACGTTGTTGATTTCTATGTGATGCATGTCGTGGGTAAGCATATGGAATTCGATGCAATGGTGCATGATGATAATTATTCATATGAGAATGAGGATGAACATATGAATGTGGAGGAACACGTGCATGAGTGTGTCTCACATGGTGTGCACGTGCTCGTGGATGCGGAGCATAAAAGTCATCATTTGTGCTAACATGTGGGGTAGGATGTGTGTTCCTACGTGGCATGGTATACATGAAAGCATGACCCTTCTTTGGAGGTCCACCCAAAGTGGGTTTCTTTCCAAATGGGGGCGTGTTCCTAGCGGAAGCACCATTGGTAGAAGATTTACCCATGACGTGTTTACTTCCACTAGTAGAAGCATCGGAAGATGGCCTAACAAAGGTGGCGAAAGATTTGGATGACTCTCCCATCTTATACCCCAAACCAATGTGATGATTGGCCGGAAGTAAGTCATTTAGGATGTCATCCAACTTGCCCTTACCTTTGTTGAATTCATGAATTCGGCCTAATGTGCTCTCATGCTTCTCGGTGAGAGAATGCAAGGAAGCATCCAAGGTGGACACTTGCGATGCGAGAGCACAAACACGTGACTTGAGATTTTTATTCTCAATACTCAAAGTTGAGATTTGAGACGTCAAATCCGCTATCACATGTTCATCCGAATCCTCGATATGAACATGCTCAAGTTGTGACTTAAGATTTTCAATCTCATTTCTCAACCCATCAACAACGGTGTCGTTGTTGACGATGAAAGGCTTAGGCGAGTTTTTAAGACTATCTAATTCATTTTTAGTCTTCATAAGCTTAGTAGCCATATTAGAAAATTTATTCCAAAGTTGTTCATTGGCTATTCTAAGTTCATCATTGGTTACCTCTTCGCCTTCATCCTCGCTTCCATCCTCGCTTTCATCGGAGGATGTGTCTTCATCACGATCCTCTCTTCCCATGAAGCACGTGTGTGCTTTCTCCACACGTTCATCATCCGACTCTCCACTAGAGGAGTCCTCAGAGTCGGTGAATGTCCCGACAAGTCCTTTCTTGTGCTTTCTTGACTTGTCGTGCTTGGATGCCTTCCACTTCCCCTTGTGTTTGTAGAGAGGACAATCCGGCTTGATATGTCCTGGCTTATTGCATTTGTAACACACGGGAGTAGAAACATTAGTCGAAATAAATTTAGATTTACGATTCAACTTACCTTGTCGGAAGAATCGGATGAATTTCTTTGCCATATTGGCCAAAGCTTCCACGTCCAATTCTTCGTCCTCTTCTTCTTCCGAATCTTCATCATCGGTAGATGGAGCGGCCTTGAATGCAATTGCCTTTTTCTTTGGCTCGTCTTGCTTCAAGTACGCCTTCATCTTTTCCTTCATTCGGATCTTACTATCCTTGCGTACCTCGTAAGACAACAAGGTACCCATTAGTTGTACGACGGTATATTTATTCATGTCATTACCTTCCTCGATGGCGTAGGTACGCTTTTCCCAACATGATGGAAGACCGTCGATAATCTTCGCGACTTTCTCCTTTTGGGTATAGACCTTCCCAAGAGCTTCCAAGTCATTTGATATATCCACGAAGCGAGCGTAATATTCCTTCATGGTTTCGCCCTGCTCCATATGAAACAACTCAAATTCTTTATTAGCAACGACGAGTTTAGAATCTTTTACCGTACTCGATCCTTCGTGCAATATGAGGAGTTGGTTCCATATTTGATATGCACTCTTACATGTGCATATCTTGTTGAAGTCCTCGGGCTCCAACGCACAATTCAAGGCATTCATTGCCTTGGCATTGGCTACTTCCGCGGCGACCTCCACGGGAGTCCACTTCGCGAAATCTTCTTCGGAAGGCTCGACATACTCCGTCATGGTGGCTCTCCATAGTGAAGCGCTCCGGAGGAAAATTTGCATCCGGCATTTCCAGTACCCGTAGTTGGTACCGTTGAAGTGTGGAGGCCTGACTGAGGATAGTCCTTCCATAACTGAAGAAGCTCCATCGCGATTCTTGAAGACGTTGTAGTCGTTGTTCGTCATAGCTTTGAAATTTGTCTATGTGTAGCTTTGAACTTGGCTCTGATACCAATTGTAGTGCCCTGGGAAGCTACTGCACACGTACTAGAGGGGGGGTGAATAGTACTTAAAATAATCAAGATAGTTATTCCTAATTATTGTGCAAGAAACAAACGACAATGCGGAATTAAACAACTATCAACAAGAATTAAAACAAACGCAAACACAATGGTTTAATGGGTTCGGATCCACCCAAGTCTCCCCGACTTGTTCCCGGTGATCCTACGTCCCAACCACCCGGATCCCCTCCGGATACTTGAGTTAGCAACCCTAACTCAAGATTTCCACTATGAAATACTTGTGAAAAACCTTCACAAGTCAAATCATTCAAAAGACATGTGACTCCCACAAACCGGGATCACAACCTCTCTCACAACCGAGAGACACAATTCAAATACGATTGAAATGAAATAAACTCTTACCTTACAAAATCCTATGCCTTGAGTATACTTACCAAATTAGGGCAATGATGGATTTTGAGGAAGAGGATGTCACCAAACCCTAGCTTCAAGTAGATGACCAGCAATGGAAGCCTAGGGATGAGATTGATGACCTAGAATCAAGCCCTTGGCTTGGAAGGCTCACAACCAATGAATCTCTCTTGAAGAATAAGAGTGAAGGAGAGATTCTTGAGAATGGGAGAGCTTGAAGATGAGAGTTGAAAGAACTTCTCTTTGAATCAATAGAGCTCTGGAATAGCAGCCTTGGTTCCCTTGAAATAACCCCTTCAGGTATTTAAAGGATCAAGAGAAAAGGGAGAGAGAAACGTCGCTTTCAAAACTCCAACGGATCTAAATCTGAAGCAGACTAGTCGGTCAAAGAACAACCACTGACCGACTAGTTCATCAACTAGTCGGTCGGTGAAACAACATGAACCGACTAAGAGGTGAACAGTGAACAGATGAAGATTTCAGACCTAGATAACTAGTCGGTCCAAGAAGACTGTCTGACCGACTAGTTTCACAACTAGTCGGTCAGTCAATGAACGTAGACCGACTAAGAGGCAAAATGAAATAGTCTGAATGCAATATGACTTAGTCGGTCCAAGAACAAAGGTTGACCGACTAGATTGTCAACTAGTCGGTCACCAAACGTTCTTAGACCGACTAACGATAAACAGTAGCTTAGGAGAATTTTAGCATGAACAGTAAGTCACAACTAGTCGGTCAAAGAAGCATCACTGACCGACTAGTTCACAAACTAGTCGGTCGGTGAGTCAACGTAGACCGACTAACTGTAAACAGTAAAGTCCAAGAAATTAAGGAATCAAACTAGTCGGTCCAAGAAGAGTTGTTGACCGACTAGATCACCATCTAGTCGGTCAGTACTCCTTCTTGTACCAACTAACATGCACTAGAAGTCCGAACCGAAGCGTGATGCTTCGGGGAAGTTAGAATAGACTTCTACTAAGATCCTAGAGCTACGACATGAGCGTTATGAAGATAGAAATGTAAGAATTACTCAAGGCTTAACATTCTATAAATCGAAGCTAAAAGACTATGAAATAAACCTTAACGATCCGACTTCAAAGCTTCAATTAATTCTTCATGACGTCCAAAACGGCGCAAGAGCTTCAACGAAGCTTTAGGCATGAATACGAGCTTTGTGAAGAGTTGAGATGTCGCTTTGAATGTTCTCGTGAATTTGGCGATGATCTCCAATACTGCGCTCACAAATTGTTAGTTCATGATATATTTATGTTTGCTCATCATCCAAAACCAAATCCGGGGAGTCCAATACTCAACAGTTACAGCAGGCCAGGGCGGTGGTTAGGCCTGGTTTCAAGCCTAATCATCCGGTGCAGTTCAAGAGGCCAGGAGGGCCTATTCTGAAGACTTGCCATTTCTGCGGCAAGACCGGGCACCTCAGGGATCAGTGTAGGAGGTTCCTGGGGCAGTGTATTGTCTGCGGAGATCCTGCCCATACCATCAGGGAGTGTCCCAAGTCGAAGCAGCCTTGGCGGGCTCCTATTGCTGCACATCCGTTGCAGCAGCGAGCTCCTGTGCCCGCTGGACGTGGAGCGCCCCTTGTTCCACAGAGACAGGCCATTCAGCGGGCTGTTCCACCGAGAGGGCAGGCTTTTCTGATGACTGAGGAGGAGAGCATGGCCATGGATGAGGTTATCACAGGTAACTTCCCTCCTAGCTGTTTCTTCCTTAGTTATGATTGATTGTTAGATTATGTTGTTTGCTTGCATATGATTGTTGCTAGACTATGGCTTGATTGTTAGACTTTTTGTAGGTTTGATTTTGGTGTGCACATTTCCTGCACGAGTTCTCTTTGACTCTGGTGCATCGATGTGCATTATTTCTCGGAGCTTCGTGGAGAAGCGTTCCTTGTCGACGTCCCCTCTTTCCAAGAGTTGGAATATCGTTACAGGGAATGGCGTGGTCTCGGTGCATCTTGGTTGCAGTTCTTGCCCATTGGTGGTTTGTGGACATGTGCTTTACGCTGATTTCATTGTCCACGACATCATCAACTACGATGTAGTTCTTGGGATGGACTGGCTTGCGAGCATCTATGCTACGATCGACTGTCGGAGGAAGAAGGTCGTATTCGAGATTTCCGGACACCCAGTGTTTGAGTTCAGCCGTGGTATCAGTTCGCTTGGTCCTGTCAGATTTCAGGCCAGACCAGTGGAGGTTGTGGCTATGCAGATGGAGTTGGAGAGGCCAGCTGTGGTGCGAGATTTTGATGACGTCTTCCCTGAGGAGATGTCTGGATTGCCACCTGATCGGGCTTTGGAATTTTCT
This sequence comes from Scilla litardierei, assembly GCA_030789695.1. NCBI lineage: Eukaryota > Viridiplantae > Streptophyta > Magnoliopsida > Asparagales > Asparagaceae > Scilla > Scilla litardierei. Next base: position 423,454,335 of record CM061142.1, on the reverse strand, counting down.
ATTGATCTTATTCCAGGGGCGCAGCCCATTTCGAAGGCATCATATCGTATGGCGCCAGCAGAGTTGGAAGAGTTGCGTAGGCAGTTGGATGAGCTTATGCAGAAGGGTTATATCAATCCTAGTGTGTCTCCGTGGGGAGCACCGGTGCTGCTAGTGAAGAAGAAGGATGGTTCGTGTCGTATGTGCGTGGACTATCGGAAGTTGAATGCGGTAACCATCAAGAATAAATACCTGTTGCCTCGCATCGATGATATTTTTGATCAGCTTGGAGGTTCGAGGGTGTTTTCGAAGTTGGATCTGAGGAGTGGTTACCATCAGTTGAAGGTGAAGAAGGATGATGTTCCGAAGACAGCGTTTAGGACGAAGTATGGACACTACGAGTTGGTGGTTATGCCTTTCGGTGTAACCAACGCACCTGTAGTTTTCATGAATCTAATGAATCTGATTTTCTATGACTTTTTAGATAAGTTTGTCGTTATCTTTATTGACGACATGCTGATCTATTCTAAGTCGGAGGAGGAGCATGCATCACACTTGAGGACGGTGTTGGAGATATTGAGGAAGCATCGGTTGTATGCTAAGTTTTTGAAGTGCGAGTTTTGGCTGGACAGAGTTGCTTTTCTCGGGCATGTGGTGACTGGAGATGGTATTTCAGTGGATCCCGAGAAGATCAGGGCCATCAGAGAGTGGCCTGTTCCGCAGTCAGCGTCTGAGATTCGGAGTTTCCTTGGGCTTGCTCGTTACTATCGGCGTTTCACTAAGGACTTTTCTCGTATTGCTGAGCCGATGACCAGATTGACACGGAAGGATGTACCTTTTGTTTGGTTGGGTGATTATGAGAATGCTTTTGGTGTTCTGAGGGAGAGATTGACGACTGCCCCTATTCTTGTTATGCCTGATCGCAGCGGTGGATTTGAGATCTTTTGCGATGCTTCTGGCAAGGGTCTCGGTTGTGTTTTGCATCAGCATGGACATGTAGTGGCTTATGCATCTCGTCAGCTCAAGGTTCATGAGAAGAATTACCCGACGCACGATTTGGAGTTGGCTGCCGTTGAGTTTGCTTTTAAGATTTGGAGGCACTTCCTGCTGAGTGAGAAAGTGAAGATTTTCACCGATCACAAAAGTTTGAAGTATATTTTTACTCAGAAGGAGCTCAACATGCGACAGCGTCGATAGTTGGAGCTCATGGCTGATTATGAGATTGATTTGCGGTATCACCCTGGCAAGGTGAATGTGGTTCCTGATGTGCTGAGTAGGCTTCTAGCGGTGATGATTTTGACGTCGCAATGGAGATTGCAGCAGGATTTTTGCGAGTCTGGTGTTGAGATTGTTTTTCCTGGGGAGGCTTCTTCGTTGATGTGTATGCAGATACAGTCGACGATTGTGGATCGGATCAAGGCTGGCCAGTCCGAGGATCCGAAGCTGGTGAAGATTCAGGAGCAGGTGGAAGCCGGTCTGCGGACTGACTTTTTGATTCATGAGGATGGCTCGCTGAGGTTTGGAGCCAGGTTGTGTGTTCCAGCTGGGGATATTAGAGAGGAGTTGATGGTGGAGGCACACAGTTCGCCGTATTCTGTGCATCCTGGTGGGACCAAGATGTATAAGGATCTTCGTCTGAACTATTGGTGGCATGGTATGAAGAGGAGCGTGGCTCGGAGTGTGGCCAAGTGCTTAGTTTGCCAGCAAGTGAAGGCGGAACATCAGCGTACGGCAGGGTTGCTACAACCGCTTCCGATTCCGGAGTGGAAGTAGCAACACATCACTATGGATTTTGTGACTGGACTACCTCGAAGTCCGAAGCAGAATGACGCAATTTGGGTGATCGTAGATCGATTGACCAAATCCGTGCACTTTATTCCATTCCGAGTGGGACAGTCCACTGAGGCGCTAGCGAGGAGATATATGGAGGTAAATTCTTTTGCTCTCCGTTTTATTTCCTTTTCCTAGTTTAGATAGTGATGTAACGTGAATCGTGCAGGAGGTCGTACGACTTCACAGAGTCCCCTTGAGCATCGTGTCGGACGGGGACACGAGATTCACATCTCAGTTCTGGCAGAGTTTACAGAAGAGTTTGGGTACGCGTCTGAGTTTCAGCACGGCGTACCATACGTAGATGGATGGCCAGTCCGAGAGGACGATTCAGATCTTGGAGGACATGCTGAGGGCGTGCATGTTGGATTTCAAGGGTTCGTGGGAGGACCATTTACATCTGGTAGAGTTTTCTTACAACAACATCTTCCAGGCGAGTATTGGCATGGGGCCTTTTGCCGCTCTTTATGGGAGGAAATGTCGATCGCCATTGAGTTGGGATGAAGTTGGTGATCGGGAGTTATTGGGACCTGAGATGATTGTGGAGGCCGTGGATGTTGTCAGGAATATTTGGGAGAGGTTGAGGATTGGTCAGGACCGTTTTAAGCATTGGGCGGATGCTAAATGCCGCCTTTTGGAGTTTAAGCCGGGCGACCATGTGTTCTTGAGGATTTCCCCGAATCGTGGTGTGATTCGCTTTGGGAAGCGAGGGAAGTTGAGCCCGCGATACATTGGACCGTTTGACATTCTGGAGAAAGTTGGTGAGGTAGCTTATCGCTTAGCCTTGCCGCCATCTTTGGAAGGAGTTCACAATGTTTTCCATGTGTCGTAGCTTCGTCGATACATTAGCGACCCGTCTCATGCTGTGGATTTCTCAGAGATTACCGTTCGCCCTGATATGACGTATGACCAGCAGCTAGTGCAGATTCTGGACAGGCGTCAGAAGTCACTTCGGAACAAGGTTGTCAATCTTGTGAGGGTGATGTGGCGACACGGCTCGCCTGGGGAGTCTACTTGGGAGAATGAGCATGAGATGCCAGAGCGCTACCCACTTTTGTTTCCGGACACGTGAGTGTTGGGAAATTCCGAGGACGGCATTTTTCTTAAGTTGTGGAGGATGTAACGACTGGTTTTCATGTATTTGGATTATCTATATTATATTATATGTTTTGGTGGATTTTCTCCTTATGTGTGGTTTTCGTTTCCGTAGCTTCATTTTCGATCGTTTCGTCGTGATTTTCTAGCTTCTTCTGTTGATCGTCGATTTTGGAGTAAGTCATTCGTGATGGGCTTCATATCAGTCATATCTTATTGTTAGATCAAGCCTAGGAGTCTTAGGAATCGATCCCGGAGCTTCGCGCTCCATTTCGGAACTTTCTGTGCACGTTAGCCGGTACAAGAAGGGGAACCGACCGACTAGATGACGATTTAGTCGGTTGACAAACCTTCATTGACTGACTAGTTGGCTTTGTTAATTTCTCAGGAGTTACTGTTTATCGTTAGTCGGTCTAAGAACATTGGTCGACCGACTAGGTTGCAAACTAGTCGGTCAGCAATCGTTCTTTAACCGACTAGCTCTATGATCATTTTTGATACCAAGTACTATTCATTCTTAGTCGTTCTAAGAACGTTCATCGACCGACTAGATTCGAAACTAGTCGGTCAGTAGTTGTTCTTTGACCGAATAAATCTAAATCCTATTTTTGTACAGGAGTTACTGTTTGGACTTAGTCGGTCTGCGTTGGTCAACCGACCGACTAGTTTACAAACTAGTCGGTCAGTGGTTGCTCTTTGACCGACTAATTAGTGTCGAAACCCTAATTTCTGGGCAGCCGCCAGGTCATTTTCTATAAATACCCCACTTCGTTTCTTTTCTTTCTTTCTCTTCTCCTGGCCTTTTTCCTTCCCCCTTGACCTCTGATCTTCCCCAACCTTCCTCTAGCCTTCATCCTTCATTTAGAGCTCCTCCCCCTCTCCATTTTGACCAACCACCATGCCCTAGGTCATCTCCAACCCCCAAAAATCCCCAAAACCCCATTTCTCCAGATTTTCCCCATCCATTCCAGATCTGAACCCTAGGTTCCCCGGATCGTTTCTTCCGTTGTCGTGCTTGCTCGGCATCATTCTTCCGCTTCCGAATACGGTAATAACTCGATCTCTTAATATCCTCATAACCCAATGTGTTTTTGTGAAACCCTAATAAAACTAGTTTAGATGTTGTTTTAATGTTGTTTTGCCATGGCAGCGATCTCATCTCCGTAGTTAGCATTTGTGTGACGGCCTCGTTGATCGTCATCCTCGGTGCTAGGCAAGTGAAACTTGCATCTCTTGATTTGGGCCATGTCTTAGGCCATTACCTTGCTTTAGCGTAAAAGAGACTAGACGGTGAAAGGATAGCCGTCTAGACGCCATTGACCTAGCTTGACAACGAAGCTTGGTCCGTCACCTTCATCATGCTTGTATGTCACGTTTAATTTCACTTAACGGTATGCGTATTAACTGTTCATGTCATCCATGCATCTTTAACTGCCATGTTTAATTTAAATTAACGGTACGTGAATATCTGTTCATGCCATTGCATTTTGCCTGTCATGTTTAATTTAATTAACGGTACGCGAATAACTGCTCATGTCATTACATGCTTGAACACTCATCGTGATTGCGTAGCATCGCTACATACTAGTGCTACTTGTTCCGGCTAGACACCCGTTTTGCGGGCACAACCCTAGGCCAATTACAAATCTGGCTCGTGGTCCAGAAAACGAGCTCAATACCGCCTGCGGGCAATAGGGCACTCGCCTGTGTGTGAGTGATCCCTTGTACTTGAATACAGCCTGCGGGCAATAGGGCACTCGCCTGTGTGTGAGTGATCCCTTGTACTTGAATACAGCCTGCGGGCAATAGGGCACTCACATGTGTGTGGGTGATCCCTTGTACTTGTTACTTGACAATACATGTCACACCTACCACTTGTTACTTGCTACTTGTACTTCACTTGTTACTTCCATACGATATTTGCCATTCCATGCACCATACTTTAACTGCTAGGTTGTTAGTTTACCTTTCTTTCAGTTTCCTTGCACAAGTCTTTCGACTTGCTGACATGTGCCCCTTTTCTCTTTTGGGTGACACATGTTAGATCCCGAGCCTGAGTTTGTCACTGAGGACGTGGTGTTTGCTGACGCTGAGTCAGAGCCCGCGTTAATCGAGGACTTCGTGGACACTGGAGATCAGTCTTAGTGTCCTCGTAGAGCTTTCCCTTTTTCTTTAGACTGCTTTTAGTTATCAGTGCGTAGCACCCATACTTTGTTGGTGTTTGTTGTGTTGGCCGTGGGTTAGGCCTTTAGACTCTTTCTTTTAGCCTGGTGGCTTTTCTGGATGTTGAACTTAACTTTAATGTTGGACAATTTCTGAGATTCAAGATTTTATTTCTGTCTCTCATTGTGTTATTATTGTTGTTCCGTTTGTGGTTACAGGGACCTGCTTATGTTTTATTGACGCTTATCGGGTTTGGGGCTTCACAGCTCCACTCTCGTGCGGACCTTTTCACGTCTCGCCTCCATTTTAGGGAAGCGGGGCTTGACAGTACTCATTTGGTTATTTGTGCATAACATAGTTATAAGGTTTGCATATAGCCCAAGTGGGAAATTATTGGATCGTTAATCCAACGTTGGGCTAATATTAAAATAATTATGTATGCAGGCTGTCAAATTACGTTAAGCCCAATAGAGGGATCTAATTAATTAAGTGGGGTTTAATATATTTTTAAGGGTGTGGGCCTTTAATGTGTAGAGATGTTGGTCTTTCTGGTTTAATGATGGGCTGAACCTAAAACCAAATAGGCATTAGGTTTTGCCTATTTATATGTGGTCATGGTCCCCGAATCGCACGTACGTAAGAGCTGTCTTTTATGCATCCCGTCGACAGATTAGAGCCCGATATAGATGAAGGATTTCTCACGGAGATACGTGCTGATCTTGAAGGCCATCTACACAGATCATCAATTTTCAGCTGCTATAGATTCAGGTACGCTTTAGCAAAAGCTTCCAGATTCAGTTAATTTCTCGTAGATTTGACATGAAATTATATCTAGATTATTTGCATGGTATTGCATAATTTAATCTAAAAATAGCCCTAACATATTGATCTTCCATGATGTGTAGAACACATCTGAATTTTTTTACAAAATAAATAGTATATTTTTAAATTAACATACGAGAATTTTCTTTGCTGACAACACATGTATATTATCGTGTGTTTGTGTGTGTCATTTTCATCATCATCATAGCCTTCATCATAAATATTATGTCTGCTCCATGTACTTAGTAGAAATTATATGTTCATAGTGACGAAGAATTGTGCTTGTTTTCATAGACCTATCACACTAAACTCTTTTATCATGTCTTGGTACTAGCAGTGAAATATATGTGAGGTTATGTGTGTATGAGATAATGGGTATGTCATGTCAACGCAAGAATTTTCCTATGTTGGCATTAAAAAAAAGACCTCCCCCTTAATTTTTCTGAAATTTTTTATAGGATTCATGTACACATTCTAAACCTTAAAATCATAAATATAGATGAACCTTATAAGAATTTGACACTCGATTCACTACTTACAAATAGTCCTATTGTTCTAAAACTATTTATATTATACTAAATAGATAGAAAGGTTACTTAAAGTTAGATTCTCTTGATTTTTGGTATGTTGATCATTCATAATGTGTAGAACAAATTTGAAAAAAAATTAAATACAAATAAATATATTGTATGTACATTAAAACAGGAAAATTTCTCGAGTTGACAATACACACACATAAGAATAACGGATACATATGACATGTGGCTAAGTCACGTGTACCACCCTAAAACCCCTACCCTCCTTTTTGGATGAATAGAACCATTTTTTACTTCATATTCGAAAATTCCAAAACATTAAATATTGAGTGAACACAATGATTTTATATTGGGATATCTATGCCCTCAAGATAATTATTATAATTATAACATTTTATTTGAAATAATAGGAAGCTATTTAGTTACTCTTTATCTATGTGATTCTTTAGTACAATTGAGTTTGTATGGATGTTATTATGTGATTGCATGGATAAAGTCCTCGGAATCGTGTGAGAACATGCAGATCATGTGGATCATGATAATGAGGCCTAATGGATCTTTTAAGTACAAATTCTAAATATTCTTGGTCATAGAATTATCAAGATGCAACATTAATATTCTAGCGAGACCAGTGTGCACTAATATCTACCATAGCGATGGTATTGTTTATTCTCATAGTCATTCAATATGTGGACATCATTAGACAGTGCATATGTAATTGTAGGAGAACTAGTTCACAGAACGACTTGTCGAGAAGCTTCTATACTTTAATCATACACTGACTATTAATAGAAGCTCTGAGGTGGCAGTTGGTGCAGATTTAATCCCTTGACCTACGATGCGGTAATGAACCTTATGTGTGGTAGGGCTATGCATAGGCTTTTACTGACCAACAACCAAAGCAAATTTTGCTAAGTACTTGCTGGACATAGTCCAAAGTGCGTGAGGGGAGGAGGCGATCGAGAAGTGATTCGTCTCCTCTGTGTTGGGTCTCCTCTGTGTTGGGTTTCTTGGGACCCTTAAGGCATAAATCTATACTCGTCCTACGTCGGATGGACGATATAATCAAAAATATAGCAGCAGAAAAATAGAATTATTAAACACTTTAATAAAACACACTAAGGATATCAAAGACCCTAGCCAGGATCTCTACTATCTTGGGGTGGATCTGACCAGCCCCAAAATAGATCTAAACTATTGCAACAATATAAATATGAAAGCATTAAAAACATGCCCGAAACTTTGCTTTCGCAAAAAACAAAGTGTCGTTTTCAGCAACAACTTTAGCTCCCCGAAGCAAGATGCCTCTGTACCTCCGAGCCAATTACACGCCGAAGAAAGTTTCACTTGAGTGTGCTCCACGTCTGAGACTTTGGATCGAATCCAATCCTCCTCATCGTTTTTCTAGGATGCGAGCGAAGGAACGGAAGAATTATAGGAGGAAAGAATAATTTTGTCTCAGATCAAGCGTGGTCAAAACTTTTTCGAGTTCCTTGATATGGAGACTTGGTGTAATTTTTACAAGGGGATCCATGCCCTATTTAAATAAGAGGCCGGACCCTTTGCTCGTCTCACGAGCAATGTGGGACAAAAAATTTTGGGAGAAAAATTAAATTAGTTTTGCCTTACACTAAGGCTAAACTACAACTAATTTTATCTCTCTCACCGTTTTGATTTGCAAGTGATAAAACCAATAAAGCGAAGAGCTAAGAACGGTGAACGCATAGAAACAAATGGCGATCGATTCCGACTTCATTTAACCCCTCAAACGAATACTCAAGGTTGAGTAAAAGTCACAAATTGGCTGAAAATGGCAGCCGCCACTAACCCCTAAGGGTTTTTGAAGGGTGGGGCCCACCATCCAGCTGAGCGTGCCTAAAGGGCATGCACAGCCTGCTGGCCATGCCCGCCCGTGCGAGCGGACGGGTCTGACCCGCCTGCTGGGCAGGCGAGCTTGAGCCGCCCGCATCAGCGGGCGAGCGTAGCTTGCCTGGCAGGTGGGTTCAGACCGCCTCACGGGCTGACCCTCCCGCCCAAGCTGGGCGGGCTAACCCAGCCTCTATGGGCTCGGCTAGCCGGCCCAGTCTGGGTTGGGCTGTGCCAGAACTGGGCTTAGCCTACATGGGCTAGGCTAGCCCACC